>JACSYO010000415.1:3200000-3917500 GCA_016806645.1 Ophiodon elongatus | reverse complement strand
CTGCCACGACCACAGGGGTCCTACCTGCCTGATGACCTTGGCCCACTGCTCTGCTTGTTTAGCTTTAACTTTCTCAATCTTCTTATTCCTCTCTGGGGCTTCCAGGGGAAGACTCCCTCCCCCCGTCTCCGTCAGGAACTATGGCATGAGGCGAGGAGGGGTGGCGGTGGGGAATGGGGCAATGTTTTGAGGAGGAGGTAGCGGAGGGAGCGATTGGTGAGGAGGTTTTTTTTTTTTTTTTTTTTTGAAGGGGTGGGCAGAGTAGGAGGAATTTAAGTAGTAGGAGGAATAGATGGATGGCGGTTGTTAATTGAGGGAATGGCAAGCCAAGAGTTCAAAGGCAGGTCAAAAAAGGGGAAAAGTACATGTCAGAGTTAGAGGGCACTTAGGTACAATGGAGCCATGGTGATTAGATATTCATCACATGCACAGTATAATGTAGATGCCCTTTTTCAGCCAGGATAAGAAAAAAATATAATAAAGACAAAAAGTTAGGAACGATAAAAATAAAAGTCAAAATAAATGTTCTTACTATTTCATAGAAAACAATAATTTACTGTGTCAAAATTATTAAATAAATTATGAAATAAAGTCAAATACTATGGAGTCAAAAATAAAAATATTTACACCAACTATCTTAAAACTTAACTATTTCATAGGAAATAAGTAAAACTCTTGAATTACCAACTAAAAATTATAAAATTATGCTGCGCATCATTTATTATAGTATTTTTAATATTGTTATTCATATCTAACTTTTTCTTTTCTTTTCTTGGCAGAAATAGACAGTTTTGTGATTACAGGGGAAAATCTAGTAAAAATCCAAAATCTGGCATCAGCCTTTTTCTGCCTGAACTGGATGAAGTCCAAGTAATTACTCACAACCTCAGTAAAATCAAGAACTGAAGTAAAACTGAGTCAAGGTGGGAACAGCCAGGGCTTGATTGTACACAAGATGCAGAAGAAGAGAAGCAGCTCGTCATCCTCTCATTGCTGAACAAATTCCATCTGCAATGCTGTGCAGCCTTGAGCTTCACATTTCAGCGAGTGCAGCGGCTGCTTTTGGTTACATTAGTGGAAAATGTTACTCCGCATCAGATACTGGGGGGATGAGTCACAAGGAATAGTCTATACGGTGCAATAGCGAACCACTGTGCCTCCCCAATGTGTTCCCAGTGGCAACCACCCCCTCCTCGGTGGGCAGCGACTCGTACCTGGTTGAGGTTGGAGGCCCAGTTCTGAGCCTCCTCGGCCTGAGCTTTATCTTTGAGCTGTTTGTCTGTTTTGCTCTCCACTGTCACACTGCCCTCGCCAATCTGCCTAATGAATCGCAGGAACTACACAACAACGGAAAAAACACAAAACATGAGAACAAAAATGCATTTTAGCATTACCATCCGGTCAGATTTATACTAAATATACTGCTAGTTCCTTTCCAAACCAACAACTTTCTATCCAAACTAAGGCAATGACCTTAGTTTAATGAGCGTTACCAATGAACTATACTCCCAAGGAACTTCTCTACAAAAGTGGAAAAGAAAAAAGCGAAAGGATATGGTGACAGAAGATAAATGATGCAATGAATGAGTGACATGCACATGAACACACTGCTCACCTCAGTGTTTTGTAACTTGGGGTCATCAACTTTTGAGACGAGCTCATTGGCCGTCTGCTTCAGCTCCTCCCCTGGTTGGTACTCCTTTGCCCTATCACATCAACAAGCAAATGTTAATGTCACCCTGTGAGGAGTTATACGACAAGAAGGAACATTTCTCTTTCATTCAGCATATGAAGGCTGGAACAACTCAATTCAGGCTGAAGGCTGTACAGGTGAGTCTTTGAGGACAGTGCACGATGTTGATGTTTAGACATCAAGGGCCGACACGCTGAGACAAAATTAAAGTCTGAAAAATTTAAATTAAAAAAAAAAAAACACATCCACCAAACAAGTTGACATGAAAAACATGATCACGGTTTAGACATGCTCTCCTTTGTCTACCTGCGCTCCTATTATCATTTAGTCTGGCCTTCGCTCAACATTCATTGAAGTGTGCCTGAAGTATCCATTAAGCATTTTTTTTCAAACTGCAAACTTTCAACTCTGTCTATCCATGTCCTGCTCTAACCATTCCTTCTCCTGGTCTCCCAGGTCTCCCAGCCACAACTTCTCCTCCGACTGTTCCAGATACTCCTCCGCCCAGCGTCCAGGATCTGGAGCAGAGAAGGAAAAAAGGAGGAAAATCACAGCGGACAGGCACATTATTAAAAACAGAAGGATTTATTTGCTCTGACAGTAAAGATTGATGACATCTGAGAGACGGATGATGACTCCATAAAAATGGAGGGCTCATCATGTCTAGTTCACACGACATAACTTTGGCTGTTATTTTCCACTTGCTGACAGTTTTTGGAGCTCCTGGACAAAATCCCCAGATCAGAGGCAAATCTGCGTTTGGCGTTCACAGATCCAGATATCTAGCACGCTAAATATCTGGATCTGTCGGGGAGCGACAGCCAAAGAGTGCAAGAGACGGGCTGAGGGGAAACCTGGCAAAGGGGTCGCCTCGCCTGTAGCCTACCTGTGTGTGCTACATATAAACATACCACATAACACAGTGACTGACCTACACAGAGGGAAATAGTTAAGAGGTGTGTAAACAAGGCAATCATGAGAACATGTGTGCCAATGACAACGTACGCCTGTGTCATTTCTCACGTGTGATTTGTCGACACAACGTAGTTTGGAGATCTCATCTGGGTTTCCAGATGAAGGATCTCGGCGTCGGTGTGTGAACAGATCAGCGATTTGACTTTAAAGTCACGTCGTGTGAACTTGGCTTCATTTAGCAAAGTGTGTGTGTCCAGAGTGAAACACAGGGGCGCAAAAAGAAACGATAACAAAATTTGAATTACCTGCAGCCTCAGCAATAAATTCTTTCGTCCAATCAGCATCTGCTGCATCACCAAGAGCGCTGATCCCCGGAGCGGCGGCAGAGTCCGGACCGGAGAGGAACTCGGCCGTCCAATCCCCAGAGAGGGCCAACGCTGCCACATCTGGAGCTATGACATGGAAATATCAGGTGCTTAACATGTTGAAGGAAAAGAAATCACTTAAAAATACCTGAAACTGGTATATAAAATACATGAGAAATAATCGTAGTAATCAAGTGCACCTCTCTGTGGAGCTTGTCTGTAGCTCTGCTGGTCAATCTGCTGCATTTCCTCCAACAGCTGACCCATGTCAAATGTGTGTGGGGGTCGGGGGGGCGCCTGAAGGAACTCATTCACCAACTGCAGCAAAAATAAAAACATTAGTTTACTATATTAAGAAATTGCACCCGGTATACACAGAGTTACACACCGGAAATCGCTTCAGAGGTAGAGACTTGAACTAAACATCATAAAGTATCATAGTCAACACAATATGCTGAATATGTAAATGAGCGTGAGCGCTGACCTCTTCTTCAGTTGCAATTTCAATGGGAGAGGGGGGAATCTGAGAAAACAAGAAGGAAACAACGAGGTAAGAGAACAACTAGGGACGCGTCTGTTGTCAGACAGCCATTTCGTGAGAACACTGAAATGTGTGATCTTTGTAGGAAATTATATAAATGATAAATTCAGCTATTCGAACTATTGATGGTTATGTGCAAATCACTCACTGTAGGTGTTGAGCGGTGCCGCCATGCCCCCCCTTCATTGGTCATGTGACCGGTCAACTTCATGAGGGGATTGGCTCCCCCACATTCTGCCTCCACCAACTCCCGCATCGCCATGGCAACACAAGGACGAGGCAAACTCAATCAGACCACCTGAGAAGAGAACTGAGAAGAGAAAGAGAGAGAGAGAACAGATGAATCACTCAGTTTGTGTTTGGACAATCTGCAACAAATTAAGCCTGCGTTCAGGATAGTTAATGGAATCATCTTTTTCAGACCGTTTAGTCAAAGTGAATCATCTTTTTTCTACTCTGCATATTCAAAATGTCCAATGTGTCCACACAGCACAGATAGTCACATAACCAAACTCAAGCTCCATCTGCTGTTTTCCGTGTCATTTCCTGGCTTAGGGTGAACCATTAATAATGTGGCTATAATGGGCCGGCGGGCACAGGCAGTCACTGCACATTTCACTCAGCTGGTCTCATAAATTCAGAGGATTTGTAACTGCGTGCAATGCAGTCCTTGCAAAAACAAAATGCTATTATCACCCTATTGTTATCACCAAAATCACTATTAACTATTATTACAAATCATACTGGGCATCGGCCCAAAACACTAGTATATATTAGAACCAAATATCAAAAACTGTCCAGCACTGAAAGTTGCTATCTTGTTTATTTCATTTTTTAATGATGCATTTCCTAATATAAATAAAGAAAAGTCACAGTTTTGACATGGCCACTTTTGTTGACACAACATTTAATCTACAAATATGGCACAATAACCTTTTTATATTTCCAAGTAAGGTACTGAACGTAAACTACTTCATTATCTGGTTTCTGTATGCCAATTTATAAAAGATACCCAGACCTGGAATCATGTAATAAATAAGATATTGATTTTAGGTTAGTTTAGGCTGATCTGATGATCACTCACCTGATCCCTCCAAAAGCAAAACAATAACAAAAATCCTTATGACGATGGTTCAGTCCCAACATGCAAACCCTGCTAATAATATGTGGTCCTCAAATGATGCTGCTCATCTCACTGACCTATATCCAGGATGAACAGCTGACAAACTGCTGTACATGCTGGCCTACTCAACTTCTCAATCCCCCCTGGAGGGAAACATAATGGTTACACTTTCCATAATGAACCGTCAGGAATAGAAATTTAATTCCCCATCTTCTCCACTCCGTTTTTAATTCTATTCCACTGAAGCAATGTTCACCTAAAAACATTACAGAGCATATCAGAGTCCAGTCTACAGGTGGACTGCATATCACTCTTACGGTCTAGACTTTAGATTTAAGAGCAATTTATTCCTACCGACTCAGAGAGCTGCTGTCCTGTATGGTGATTAGGGTCAAAGTAAGAGGATTAGACAAATATATTAATACGCACAGTGTCCCAGACAGGACACCTAACGTGCTCACTTCACCGTCACCCTGCTGGGTGCACCAACTGTGGGAGAAGGCTTGTGTTGTTGTCCTGCACGTTCACACTTATTCCACTTTTATTGGGAAAAATAATCCCAGTTATAGTAAAATACCCAACCGCGGCCCTTCTGCAAGCAGTTAGTTGATTTAAACTGTCAAACTGCTGTCACGTGTCAACCCAGGTCACTGACGTGCAGCGTGCACGCCGATGGCTGATTGTTTTGCCCGATGCTAACCGTGGCTCCGGTCACAAACAGCGACGTTCAGCCCCGTAACCCTAAACCCACGCAGCGTCTCTTACCGCCGCGAACGTGCAGCTCGTTACCACGCGACTCAAAACGGACGATTTAAAGCGCGCGGGCGCGCGCGCGGTCCGTTCAGCCGCGCGACAACAGGACGTGTTAGCCTGCTAGCTCCTGCAGGGCCAGTGCTCTGTTGTGTGCAGCCCCGGAGAGGCTCGAGCAGACGGGTAGCATGGTGTTCATCTCACCGCCGACCTGCTGCCGCTGTCACCGAGCCGACGGCGCTCCGCTCCGGTCCCGTGTCTCCAACCCGCTGCGCAGCGTAAGTCGCCGCAGTGTCCAACGTCCCCCGGTCCCCGCGTGGAAGCAGCCGCTGCGTGTGTTTTGTGAGCGCTTCTCTTTTATTTACCTTCCTCCTCCATGACCCACAACACCCGTCGCTGGTCGTCTCGTAACGTTACGACGGGTTCGCATTCTCCAACCGGGTTTACGTCAGAAGACGTGACGGCTTACGGGAGGAACCCTGAGCGCAACGCTGGAGGTTTTACGTAAAATACGCATTGCGCAGGAGATCGGAGTCCGGCGAATCAGGAGTGTGGGTTCAAAAACACCTTCATAGGCGAAACGGATTCGCAGTAAACTCTAGATTTTCTTTACTTTCTATATATTCATTCAATGTGTTGAATGGCAACTTGTGAAAATCCTGCATGCAGCATTTGACCTAAATGTAAGTGTGGAGGTAACGAAATGCAGACTACTTTTCAAGTCCCTCTGGAACTCTGTTCCCAAACACATCCGAGACTGCACTGAGCTTTCTATCTATGTTCAAATCACAAATCAAAACCCACCTTTTCAGAAGTGCTTTTAATTTATGACTAATGTATGTTCCATGTTTTTAATGTATAGCTCTTTGATGATGATTTAATGTTCTGTAATATATAAATAAAATGATATTATTATTATTATTATTAAGTGTGGAAGTACTCATGCAAAATGGCATATTTGACTGTTTTGATTTGTACAGGTTAAAGAGTTTCCCAAAACATATCATCGTCTCATAAAATATAATGCAATGTTACAAAGATGCCTGAAAAGTTGTTAAAATTTGCTTCACATCAAACAGCTGCAACATTATAATGCTACACTTACAAATATAAGCCTCAATAATCAAATGTAGTAATATAAATCGTGTCCACTTTGCATAATGAGCACTTTTACTTGTAATACTTTAAGTATATACTGCTGCTGCTAATACATTTATGCTTTAATATAATGATGTGCATTTTGTGACCGCAGTAGTTTTACTTGTAAAGTATGTTTTATAATGTAGTCAATACTGTTAGCCTACTTGTACTTAAGGATCTGAATACTACTTCCAACACTGATTATATATTGAAAAATATGATTATTATTATTAAGCTGGTGGAGGTGGAGTTTGTTTTAATTACTTGTTGGTTAATTAAATCTAAAACTGCTTTAGATTTTTATAAGAATGTTGTGTTTTGTATTCAAACTGTAAAGTAACTGAGTGACTCCAGCTGTCGGATAAATGTAGTGGAGTAAGATGTATATTTCCTACTGAAATGTAAGTAGATAAAGTAGCATAAAAAGTTAAAAACGTTGACTCATGTACAATAGCTAGTTGTATTAGACAAGCAGAGACAGCATGGTTGTAATGGGTAACAGTTCATTGGTTCTAGGCCTAATCATAATAAAATATCAACATATTGGTCATTTTAAAAATGTGAGTCTTCCTGGTTATTTTTAATATATGACCTACATTTTAAAATACTGTTTTACAAAAGTAGCGTTGTTTCGGTATCCACTCTAACAAGAAAGCTCTCTCATGGAGACGTCATATA
This sequence comes from Ophiodon elongatus, assembly GCA_016806645.1. NCBI lineage: Eukaryota > Metazoa > Chordata > Actinopteri > Perciformes > Hexagrammidae > Ophiodon > Ophiodon elongatus. Next base: position 3,910,295 of record JACSYO010000415.1, on the reverse strand, counting down.
GTGTTTTTATTATGAATTTTGTAATGTTTTCTGACAGTTCTCAATAACAATTAGTCAGCATTATCCATGTCATCATTGTATCAATAATTACAGGTAATGTTCCAATAGTAACATAGTAATAATATAAGTTATTAATGCAATGTTTATTCCTTCTTAACATCACACTCAAAAACGGCTTTATTTACTGACAGGTTTAGCACTGCACATTGATAGGCTACACAGACAGACAGCAAGAGACACAGAGGGAGAGTGAGGGAGAAAGACAGGGAGGCAGAGGGGGAGGTGAGGAAGAGCACACAGTTGTACATTCATTAAACCAAATATACCGGATGAAGGGAAATAGAAAAGAAATTAAAGGTTCAGTTTTGAAACGTGTTAAAGAGGAAAATGAGTGAGACATATATAAGTATCACAACAATGTGCCCTCCTTTTTCTGTGATTCAGATATTGACAAGTTCTTAAATTACAACAATATTACACACAAATTAAGAGACACTCATCAAGCCAGGGATTATCATCCGTATCACTACTACTATTATTATTATTATTATTATCATCGTCATCATACTGTTTTCTGATGCTGTAAAGGTACTCAAATGGAGAAAGTAAATAATAATCTGCTCCCTCTCAAAGTGTGCAGAAGAAGAGTGTCTGCAATAATAGTAATAACAATAATATAATATTCATCATTGTATGTACAGAAAATTCATTACAATCAATACAATCAAAACTGCCCAAGCTGAGCTGACATTCTGGAAACAGCAGGGGTAGCACTATGGAGTGTGTATGTGTGTGTCTTTGTGTGGGATTGCATGTGACGTCTTGCAGTTATTGTAAGAGCAGTGTGCAGCGAGTGAAACAGTGCAGTGAGAGTCATTGAGAGACATTCCAGCGGTCACTGTGGTCAGAGGTCAGGTTTGACCAGGTGTACTGTAGATGGTGATGTTTTGTCATTTAGCGGCACAAGCTGACACTTTGCAAAGACTCCCGACTCAACACCCGGAGGCTTCTGCTCTGCTTCTGGGTTTTGCATAAGTACCAACTTGCGTAAATGGCGAGGTGTACGGTTGATAGTCCTCAAATCTTCTCATTTTATCATCAGCCCCACGTAAAATATCTGAAGCACTAAAATAGTCACAGTACCAAAAGAAAAATACCTGCAAGCGTAGGTTGTTTTTTTTTTAGCTTCTAAGAAGAGTGACCGTGCTGTCTGACCTCACTGTCTTCACTCTGTGGTTAACGGTGGTCGAGGAATGTGTCGAGAGAGGATGAAAAGAGGGAGAAAAGAGCTTGTGCAGAGACTTCTTGAGTCGAGTCTAATAAGGGATGTGTCGGGGTCAAGGCTCATGTCTTTTCCTACTCATCTATTCAAGGCCTGCATGTTGCGGATTGTTCCAGTATTCGGTTTGTGGAGATTTCATTCTGTGTTCAATAACAAAAGATAGAATACAATCTTTTTTTTTTTTTTTTTTAAACAAAAGCAGTCTCAGTCAACCAGTATTACACTATACAGACACAAAACCTTCTTGTGATCGAGAACTGGTGCACCACATACAATTTTGGTGGGGTTTGCTCTGGCGGTTAAATTACATTAAATGTATACATTGTGCCATTGAACATTTAGGTGGAGAACAACTGCCCGTTGTTGGCTATAGGTCACATATGGTGTTGAGTGTCAAGAAGTGTTATTACAGTGACTGTGTTGTGCGTAGTGTTTGTAAGCATACATTCCTTATACTAGTAGTGTCAGCAGTCGTTGATATTAAAAGTGTTGTAGTGTGTGAGCCGGTTGGTGGTTTCCATGAGAACTGGTGCAAAGACTCGTGTGGCTCAGTAGCGACGGGCGTTGCCGTCCCTCCCCTCCTTCTTTATGATTCGCTGGTCGTCGCTAGCGTCTTCAGGTGACTCTGCTACCTCCTCGTCCTCCTCCCCCTCCCCCTCTGTGTCAGCAGAGATGCCCATACGGGACTCATAGGACTGTGGGAAAGAGCGATTTGTGGATGAAAACAGGAGCTTGACCGGTGTGTTCATTTATTACCATCACATCAATAACGTATTTGTATTTTTACCTCCATGGGGTTGACAATGATGGTGAGGGCAGAGTCGTCCCATTGGCCGGTACCTTCCTTAGCCCCGCCCTTGGCACCCTCACCCCGGCGATGGATGGAGCGAATTCGGAAAACACCGAGGATCACCATGACAACCAGGAAACCCACACACACCATTATGATGACTGTGGCTGCTCCCGGCACCACTGTAACAAAACAAGTGATGATTATGTGAAATAAAATAATCCAGATTTAAACTATGAATCAGGTGATATTCTATATTATTCTTATTGTTGACAAATCATTAAAATACCACGACCAGCAATGAACTGAAAGCACACTGTTTCATTGATGTAGACCAAATGAGTATTAATCCACAGCTGAAAATAGTCTCTAAAAAATGCACTATTTAGTCCTGGGTGAGTAATCACTCAGCCTCGTTTAAAAAAGAAATACTGGTTTTGTGACCAGCTTGAGTGTCCTTCAAAGGACATTTTAGATTTTGCTAAATTCTTCCTAATTTTCCTTCATACGTGTAAACTCTCATTATTTCATCACCATGTGAAGTTAAACATTTGTTGACCCAATAACTGAATGCCTATGAATTCATTAGAAGCCACTTACCAACTATTAACGTAAGAAAAAAAGCACAATTATCCAAACTAACCATATCCTTAAAGGACGATTTACAGGGGTGCTGGACTGTGTGGGTAACATAATTAAACCTGACAATCCTTTCTGCTGTGTAGCTGCAGTTACTGCATAAATAAAAACAGCAGAGGTGCAGCAGACCATAACACAATGTCTGGGTACACTGCCCCACCATGCACACTGTTCTTTACACTGGCTCCAGTCTTGTGATTACTTTGAGAGCTGTGCACGGCCAAGCACCTGCCTGCATCAGAGTTCTGCTGCAGCCCTTTTAACCAGGAGGTCTCTGAGGCCTTTTGATTAAGGTTTGTGGGTTGTTCCTCGCTCCAGGCCTGAAACCAAAGACGACCGTGCCTTTGAGGCTCCTAAACCTTGAAATCCTCTTCCTTTGAACTTAAGTTTCTCTGTGTAGTTTCTTCGTACAAACAAAAGGTATGTTTGCATTCAGTTGTTTACCAAAACTAACTGTATGTATCCCTGAGGTCTAACAAACAAGTCAAGTAAATGTCCTTGCTCATAAAAAAAAAAAGAGCAAAGCGTTTTTATTAAGTATTATAAATTCAGAATTGTTTACATCCATGTGTATTAGCTTGCAGTCTTTTTCATCCCTGTCTTTGCTGGCGCATAGCAGCATATCTTGGCACGTCACTGCCAGCTATTGATTAGTAGAATACTGTGACACCATTGGTAGGACTGTGTATCACGCCACCCATCGTCTGCACCATCGACTGTATGAAATATAGACTTAGTCTTCGTGACGTCAGCCATAGGTTTCTGGAGAGCCGTTGTGAAGCTCAAAGTGGGTGACGACACAGTCTAACTTCTAGCTAATCCACAAATGGGCAAAGAGGTGGATCGATGTTGGACCTGAGGAGGTGGATCGACGTTGGACCTGAGGTGGGCTCAGGTGACGCAGCAAAGGAGACAGCTCGCGGCTATAGCAACCTGAGATGACACCCACCTGTCAATCAAAGCATCCAAGCCCTTAATTATGCCTAACTTTAAGCCATAATATAATTTAAAGGAGTGAGTTAAAACTCCACCCCTCGTCTGGTTGTCATGAACGGGGGTACAAGCTATAGAGACGAAAACCGTCTTTTTGTACAAGGCATTCTCCTGTTAAGTTGGGCATTGTACCACGGGGCTCTATGGGGATTGACTTGCTTTTGGAGCCTCAAGGAGCAATTTGAGTTATCCCAGTTCTTAGCACCTACGGGTGGGCTTCATTTTTCAGCACCAGAGGTTGCCGCTTAGTGAGCAAAACACGGACCCACTCATTAACCCTCCGGTGCTACTAGAGGTCTGAAACTCCACAGGGAACCTTTGAGATCTGTGAACACGGTAATCACCTTTAAAAAGAAGCTCAAGACAAATAATTTGCCTTTTTTTTAGTCATTTTAATTTCTATTTCATTTATTACTTTTACCCATCACAATTCTTTTGCCTTAGTTTGATAGCGATAGAGACAGGAAACATGGTGACGGAGGATGAAATGACAACACAGGTCTGCTGTCGGTAATCAAACGCTGCAGACACCAACCATGAGGCTACCGGGGCTCCTCTCGTCACTCTTGTATTCTGACTGCGTTTTCTAATTTTCTTTTGTGTTTTTGTAAAAGCGCTTTGTGATATCTGTTCTTGACAGGAAACGCTGATGAAAGGGGAATGTCACCTGAGTTGCGGTGTGGATTGGGCAGGGTGTGTCCGCTCAGCTCTCCAGCATGGTGGGATGGATGGAGAAACTGCTGCTGGGAGGCCAGCAAGTGGGATGGGTGGTACAGACTGTCCAGAGAGTGGAGGAAGTTCACCTGAAGGAAGGAGAGGAGAGAAACAAAGAAGAAGAGTATGAAACAAAATAATTTAAGTCTAGACTGAACTTTCATGCTCATATCTAAAATACATTTATCTTTATTCGGTGCCAGAGGTGTGACTGTTTGTGAAAGTTTCTTCTCACCTCCAGAGTCAACTCATTGCTGGTGTATCTGCCATTCATCTCAGAGCAGGACAGGCGGAACCGCCTCTCGAAGCGGGCGGAGCCTTTGGCCAGTCGGTAGCGGACAGAGCGAAGGACGTCCTCGTACACAGAGATGGATTCGGCACCTGGAGGGGAGCGCAGGACAAAAAGAGGACAGAGAGTCAATACTGAGACGAGAACTGCAGAGAGAGAAGGAGGAGGAGAGAAAAGTAGTCTGCAGCTAGTTATTGACAGCTGGCGGTGACTGAACAGATGGATTAGCCAACATTTTTCAGGTCATTTGGAATCTATTATTCTGAATTGTGTGTAAAGTTTTTAATACCCTGAAAACCAATTTTCCAAATCAACCTCTTAATATCAGATATGAAGTCTTATATAGACTATTATATTAACTTTACATTTAACTGGGGGGAACTTAATATATGTGACAACAGTTGTGGTGCTGTTTGCTTGTGTCTGCTCTGATGAAACCAAGCAGTCCTGATGAAGCACATCAGCTGAGTTTATGACCGTTACTAAACTGCTCATTTAGTAATGAATAAATAATGTTATATAAAAACACTACAGGGGCTTTCAGCATAAGAGACACGAACAGACAATAACAGACTATCTAATTCAGATTTCCTGACATATTTTGGGGTCCGTTTCATGTTGTTTATCTGTAATTTGCATCTATGTTGGCCAGAACAAGATCTCAATAACAATGATGATTTTCTAGTAAAACAAAGAAGGACATAACAGTTGTGAAATGTGCAGAATGTTTTCATGCACAGTACCTGTGATGGCAATATAAGCAGTAGTATTGATGATTTCCAGTCCCCTCTCTCGCACTACGTCCATGTCCACCAGAAGCTCCTCCCTCTCCGGGTTTAGCTCCTCCCCAAGCGGTTGAACCTCACAGCCGTCCAAAGTGTGAGCCACGGCGTCAGACATCAGAGCTACGAGAGGATCATCACGCCAATTTAGGAAACAAAGGATGTAGACCACAGATGGTCTCTTCAACTCATTTGCATAGACAGATACTCAGACAAATGGTGAGAAAGGGCTATGTGCAAACAAACATGATAAATATTTAAAATCTCCCTAAACTAGATGTGGCATTTGGGCTGTTTAATACATGACTCACCTCCTCCCTCCATCCCCTGTGCAGCTGTGTTGACAGCATGAGACAAGGAACAGACGATCCGGAGCTCGGGGAAAAGGGGGACACCACGGGGACCCTCAAACTCAGGGGCAGGACGAGCCAGATGAGGGCCGACCCCGGACAGAGAGATCTGAGGGGCGTCGGGCTGGAGAACCACCAGGTAGCCTTCCAGCTGCTTGAGAGACAGGCAGCTCTCCTCGTTGAAACATCTGGCAGGGATGAAGGACGTGTATGATGTCAGTCGAGGAGAGAAAGAGAGAAGTGATAGAAATGTTGCACATTTCTTTGTTGCCACGCTACTGACTCTAGGGTTGACAATGTCAGTCTGTCGGTTGGTCCACCACTTTGGACCAGGCTGTATATAGCTGCAACTATTTGACGGATTGCCATGACAATTTTTACAATCAGTCGTGGTGCCCAGACTTTGGTGACCCCTAAACTTTTCTCTCACTCCGTCTTCAATTTGACCTTTTTTGCAGTGAAATATCTCAACAGATGTCAGATGGATTGCCATGAACATTGCCATTGTAGCCCCGTTAACAGTCATTTATAAGAGTTCTGGTGATCACAAATTTTTATTTTGTGCATGTGGGAACAACATTACCCAGAATTCAACTCAAACGTCCTATTCTGAGTTTCAAGTGTGTTATGCAACGAGGCGCTATAATGTAGCCTTGAGCCGCTGGCCTCAAACGGAGATGAGAAGCAGGCTACAGAGTTCTGGTAAGATTTTCTTTTCCTTCTTCATCCCCAACCAAGACATCACTTGAGGATATTTATCAGACTTTGCACAGCTCCCTCTGGAGCCACAAAAGGCTTTGTTCAACTTTTTTTTCACATAAGTACTCCCCAAGACCTGCCAACATTCTTTGATGTGTAAAATTCGCCCAGTTCCCCTTTAATGTTTGCACCAGCACCAGGTCAAAATTGTAATTTGTCCAATACTTTGGTTTATGACTAAATGCTGCAAAACTAATGGCATTGCCAGCTGTACTTTGTGTTTAGTGTTAATTGGTAAATGTGAGAATGCTCAAATATTAAACTAAGATGGTTGACCAGGTAACATTATACCGGCTAACCGTGCTGGAAAGTAACTAAGTACATTTAGTAGTAAGTACTGTACATAAGTAAAATTTTGAGATACTTAGTTGAGTATTTACATTTTATGTAACTTCATACTTCTACTCTACTACAGCTCCATGGTGACAAATATACCTTTCACCCAACTATTTGTCTCACAGCTTTAGTTCATTTTCAGATTACAGTTTTTCATCCCTTCTTGTGTAGTGAAAACCATGTAGCTCCAGATTTTGTGATTTGAATGTTTGTGAGAAACTGAAGGATGAAGTGTAACCTTTAATTGGTGAGATAATTATCCTACTTCTTAAATTAAATAAACAATTTAAAACCCACTGAGCTGGAAAATGCATCATCATAAAGCTGCAAACAGGGCTGTATTACTTAGCTCAGAAAAGAGTATTTTCTTTTTAGAGATACATGGTTCTCACAGGACAGCAATATTATTAATGATTAATTAGCATTAAAAAAATATAATGCATTGCTGTAGATTAAAGTGACAGTTTATACAGTTTATTAAATAACTAAACCTTAGCACAACCTTAAACATCTACATACACATTAATGCTAAAGGAATATTAATCCAATAACATCATATATAATAGACAATATTAAACACTGGCAGGGAACATTGTACTGCACAATAAACACCTTTACTTTTGATACTTCTTTACTGATACATTCTCCTTACAATACTTATGCTACATACTTTTACTTAAGTAAGTTTTTGAATGCAATACTTTTATTTGTAGTGGAGTATTTTCCCAGAGTGTTATTAGTACTTTTACTTATGTAAAGAATCAGAATCTTCCATCCCGGCCTAAACATCAGCCTCGTCTGCACTGTGAGCCTATTAGCACGCTCACAGCCCCGCTAGCATGGCTAAAGACTCTTTCGTCTTGCTCTCAAATTAGCAACATTGTGGCCAAGTAACGTTAGGAACCAAACCATGTCCAAGACGATAGACAAAAAGTTCTTAATCCAGTGCAACGTCTTCTCAATCCAGTTCCTTAATTCCACCACCGCTGTAGTTAACTTTGTTCTGAAAATAGCAAATGTCAAACCCTAGCTCTGCTGTTACAGATTTAATTTTCCTGCCAGAAAAGGAGAGCAAATCAGATTGATGACAGGCTGCTTACATATATTTATTCATCTGCACTATAATTCAGCATTCCATTTGAAAGGGGATTAAGCGTAGTGTCTATGTGTGTGTGTTACATTTCCACTATCAGAGTGAGCAGCTGCTTCTATCGGCTTCTCCAGAAGGGCCTGCTGTTCAGCCATCTGGGTAACTCCTGGCCTCAAATCAGTCTAATCTTCACACACGCAATAAAACACGCTATAGGAAATAACTCTGGTACACTTGAGCAGAAACCAAGTGAAAAAGAATCTGCCTGTGACCTTGAATCTCAAAAACAAAACCCCCGGCACCGTCTCGTGGCCTGGTAATCATTTCAATCTTATAAACATGCAACAAGAACAACAGTCCCAAAAGCCAGTAATAAGAATATTCTGAGAGTTTGATGGAATCTGATTTGTTGGCAGGCAGCTAGTTTAAATACACAATATACCACATAGTATATGCGCTAGACTGTACTTCCTGAGGTGAATTAATATTTCATCAGCTAAAAGTGACTGCTAAAGCCAGAGAGCCAGTTCACAGTTGTTAAGCATGGTTGAGCACTGACCCGGAAACAGAGTTTGTGTGCTTTTTATTTTCACGGCCAGGTGATTCAGAGCGATGCACACTGAACCGGGGATTCAGTCTTGTGCCGTCAGCCTATCTCGCAACATCAGGGATTTTGTTTTTGTTTGTTTCTGCAATACTTTAATATAAATTAGAAAATGTTAACCACTTTACGGTTAGACACATGCTAAATTATTTCTCAAAAAGCCAGCTATACAAATAAAATAGAAATTAATTGGATTTAAAAAAGGGAAACTGTTTCTTGAAGTGAATCCTTCCTTCAACAACCGTAGTTAAAACCAGACAGAGTAATTTAGTCTACAGTATACTCCGTCAAAGCAAAAAGCCACTTGGTGGCTTAATGAACAAAGAGATAAGATATTCCTTGTTATCTTGCTTTGACGTATTCTCCTCTATAATCATCTCTTTGGTGCCACAACAGTCCTTATCACAGCTGAGGCAAGGTCCATGTTTGATGAGTTCGATGTCAAAGGAGTAAAGCAGAGGCACAGAGTCCAGGGAGAAACACTTCAACTGAGAAATCATTTCATTTCACATCATATCATTTGTGGTGTTCAGAGATTTCCAGTGTGATAATTTACAATAGTGGTGTCTCTCTCCCTCCGCCTGCCTCTTCTTCTACTGCTTCAGTTAGTCGCCTGCCTTTCACATAAAGACTTTCAATCCAAAAGCAGTTAGTTACCCAAGTGTGTGTGTGTGTGTGTGTGTGTGTGTGTGTGTGTGTGTGTGTGTGTGTGTGTGTGTGTGTGCGTGCGTGCGTGCGTGCGTGCGTGTTGAATGTTTGTGAGAAACTGAAGGAAGTGTAACCTTTAATTGGTGAGATAATTCTCCTACTTCTTAAATTAAACAAACAATTTAAAACCCTCTGAGCTGGAAAATGCATCGTCACAAAGCTGCAAACAGGGCTGTATTACTGAGCTCAGAAAAGGTATTTGTTTTTAGAGATACATGGTTCTCACAGGACAGCAATATTATTAATTATTAATTTGTGTGTGTGTGTGTGTGTGTGTGTGTGTATACCTGAGTGAGGTGGTTAGTTTGAGGGGTCGGACTCCGGGAGTGGCGAAGCGTAGAGAGTTCCTGTAGGTGACCTGCTGCACTGCACGGTTAAAGCTCTCGATGTCGTCTCCCTCCAGCACCAACACTGACTGGCTCGGGTTCACATGAACCTGTAAAGCCAAAAGGAGAAGAGAAAAGAGAATTTACATGAGAAGGCATCACGTTACATGGCTCGAGACAAAATCTGACTCTTTACGAAGGGAAACCTTGGAAAGGGTTAATCTTCTTGCATTTAATTCAATTGAGGTTCTTTTGAAGATATATTAGTGCAAAGAATACTAATATTAGCAGACATATTACCCTTTGATCTCTTTTACACTCATTAGACAAAAGATTGTATATTTTTAGTGCAAATGCCTCAAACACACCAAACCACCACTAGAGGAGGTTAGAAACACATTTGGCAGCATAGCAACAATTTGTGTTGTAATTAAAGGATATGTTCGCAAAGTCTGATGCTCATATGATGATTAAAACAGATTTTACTTTCTGATCTAATTCCTCCAGTTCAGACTTGAAACAGATTTGACTACAAATGAAACAAACTAAAGACAAATTAGATTGTGACTTCCCCTCTGGCAAAGCTGTTACGTCCTTATTATACAAAACAAAAAGGATCTTAACACATCATGTGCATAACATACTTATCATGCAATGGGTAGGAGACAAGTAAGACTATGAACTCACAATTTTTTTTTTAATCTGTGAATTTAAAGCAACTTGCAGATCCGGAACAACTAATGATGTGTAATGATTAAAAATTTAGATTTCAGTGATAACACAAAAAACAAGACTTTTTTGAGGACACACATTTTAGCTAAATGAGGGATGCGGTAAAATCAGCCAAAGACTGACTCTGAAATTGGTTATCTATAAGAATTATGAAGTGAAAGAGATTTGAATATGCAGTGTTTTGGAGAAGGATGACTTTAAAAAATGGGTTTAAAGGAGTGGGGGCTAAAGACTTGGGGGATTCGACTTTTTTATCTATTCGTTCTCACCCAAAAAAGATTTGGTGCATTTTTTTAAAAGTTGGTTATAATATTCTATGTTTTGAATTCAGATTTATATTTCTCTTGAAGTGTATGCATTCATGGTGGTCAATGTGTCACAAGGATGAAGGTAAGATAGCTGGTTTGGTGAAGAAAGTAAACTTTACTAATGGCAATGAAAGATATCAGGGAGTCTTTGAGAGTTATCTCTTCCTCTGCAACATGGCGGGGCACGGCTCTCTGAGGTATTACCTTCATGCCGGAGCCCAGAGTCTCCAGGTCTCCGAAGTCCAGGCCTTCCCTGCAGGCGTAGAGACACTCCACCACGCTGTGAGGCTCCACGCTGCCAGGACGCACCGTCACCCCTGACAACAGCCCGTGGTAACCTCCCACATATTTCACTAAAAACCAGAGACAGTCCAGAATGAATACAGATTATAACCCCACATTTATATTGTAATATGCACATAAATTATACAGCAACAATGACACAGCAAATTGACAGACTGCACACCCTCATGCTGACAACAATGTGAAAACAGGGAGGTCACCTGAGTCTTTACCCTCCGGGATGGTGTTGTTTAGTATTTCCTTCTGCTTCTCTTCGGGCTCTGCAGTAAAGGGGGGGCACAAAGGGGAATAGAAAAAGAGAAAACAATAAGGCACACTGAGAAAGATACTTAAATGTAATGCCAGGTGTGAAAGAAAGTGAGAGAGAGAAAGACTGAAGGTGCCAGAGGTTGATAGGAACAATGAAAAATAGGAAATAAATAACACGGGGAGGCACAAGTGAGAAAATGCAAGCAAAGGAATTGTAGATATTCAGAAATGCACCATCTCCTCATTATCCAGCAGCAGCTGGTGCTACGCAGGCAGCAGAGCGACTTTCATTGTGGATGAGAGTGTAACACCGCAAATGTGTGTGTGTGTGTGTGTGTATTTTAATGCTAATTGACAGCCACAGTTTCCCATTTTAACCAGCGATTCGAGTGTAAGTGGCTAATAGCTGTCTGGCCCTAGTGTTGTTCTGTTGCTCTGAATAATTGATAAGTCCGTTATATTATTAGCCCTCAAAGACGAAATGCATCAACCAAATTATAACTGAGTGAAATGAGGGAGTGAATGGCGCGAGGCAAACTGTCTAAAGTTGCCTTATGAGGGTTCGTGAGTTGCCGCCCGCCGCTCATGCCAGAAATGGCGTCCTGCTATCTCTGGCGATGTGTAATTTGACTGACATTTCATTGACAGAGGAATGCAAAAGAGGAAGCAGAGTGCACAATTGCTGCTCATAGCATTTATGCAAAAAGGAAAACAACAGGATTCCTCGCTCTCTGCTTGCATACATTTCTGTCAGAATCCATCATTAAGCTGAAATGAAATGTATGTCAGGTGTGGATACGCTGAGCATAAATTTCAGTGTGTTACCCCAGCAGGCGCCGATGAACATCCTCTGGCGGGGGGCAGGGTTGGGGATGGCTCCGTTGTCATGGATGAGGGCGGGGTCAAAGGTCACACCGTCAACATACAGGGTCACGGAGGGGAACTGGACGCTGAGTGAAAGATGATGCCACTCACTGTCACACACCTGTTGGACAGAGACAAAACAGAGTATACAACTATGTAAAAATACTCTGTTACAAGTAAAAGTTCTGCATTTATAAGTATTATAATTATTTATAACTTATAAAGTACAAAAGTATGACCATTAAAACCTACTGAAAGTATCAAATGTTATGCAGAAAAATGGCTACTGGGACTGATATATCATTAGAAATTACATTATTGTTAATGTTAAGAGAACTACTTTATACAAAGTTAGGTTGTTGTTTTCCTACCAAAGGGTCACAAGATAAATCTGAGGGGTTGTAAGATGATTAATGGGGTAGGAAAGGAGACAAACCAAAGCTCTGTTACACAAATTTGCTCTCCTTTTTTGTCATTTTTTGTAATCTTTGTTTATTGAATAATCTTATTTCTTTGTGACCTCGAACAGTTATCTCAATGAAACCATCTGGTTTATAGATAATGCTAGATTGAGTTTTGGAGCCACTGGTTTAATCTTTGAAAATGTATTGTATTCTCTAAACTGATCATGTTTCTTGTGTAAAACCTTAATCTGAGAAGTAACATTTACTGTAACTGCAGCTGACATATAAATGAAGTGCAGCAAAAAGTACATCACATTCCACTACTGGTGAATATTTCATCCGTGTAAATTCCTGTCCACATTTGTTTTAGCTTTCTCTACAGATAGGGTTGCATCAGCAGGAATACAAAGGGAGTTATACAGACAGAGGGGCAGAAAAGACCGGGGTAATAAGATATCGTGGGTCAGACAGAGGGATTTGACAAATCTTCTCTGTATCAGCTCAGCTTCCTTTAATCCATGCTGCTTCAATCTGTCTGGGACCAGTAGCTTCAGTCAAAACAAACCCCTTCACCCACCAATGTGCTGACTGAATGATATCATAAAAATTCAGTTTATTTTCTTGTATGATCTTTTTGAAAATTTGAAAGTACTGAATTCTTTAATATATATATGTCAAATATTTTATATTTCATAAAATAGCTGTCTGAGTCAGATGTTTTGCTTTATACAGACATACTATCAACTGCATTTCCCCCATTTCAGTTTAATTTCAAAGGTACAAATACAGAAGAACATCAAAGCTACGGGTTGCAGTTCCCTCAGTACCTGCTCCAGTTTCCACAAGAACTTGACGGGCCGTGCGGCTGAGACGTCGGGCCAGTAGAAGAGAGAGAGGCGGCAGCCGTGGACAGAGAGGGAATAGTGGGAGAAGGAATCATCTGTAGAGCAGAAGAACCGAAAATAATTGGTGGGTCAGTGTGGTCTTGTCAACCTGTCTTAATATCACCAGGCAATTCTTCAGAGAAAAACCACAGTAAAACATAAAAATGTGCAATGCGTTTAATATAGATTTTAATCTCCGTTCTGTCGTTTTCAACTGTGGATTTTATTGCTGTTTTTACCCGAGGGAAGGTTTGCCGAACACGCTGTTTTCTAGCGCTGCCCCTACAAAGTCATAAAGCTGAAAATATTCACACAATATTCTGCCAGGCACAATTACAGTGTTTTACTGTTCGTCTGCTGCTGTCCACTTGGCTGCTCAAGTGGAGCAGCTGGGGGTTAAGCGTCTCTCTCAAGAGCACCTTGATAGTAGTTGTTGAAGCTATAAACTGCTTTAGGTATTTTTTTTCTTTCAGCCTTGACTTTCTGTGTGATTCTGGGGAATTGAGTGGGTGACCTTCTGGGGGTTTTGATATCTGATGTTTTCATTACCACCTCACATTTGAAAACACTCACATAATTCCTTCAAATGTCAGTAAAACTGTGACTCTACCGTATAACGCACCATTCTTGACAGTGCTGCACACAATAGTCTCCTCATCCTTGCGACTGCCTCTGGTCTGAGTGGTCGCAGGCTGGATGTTGGCGCCGCCCCTTCGTATCCACAGCTGCAGGGTGAAGTGGTCGCCCGACAACGCGGAGACAACCGAATCCGGCACCACGGCGACGTGGTTGGATCCGTTGAAGGAGAAGACCAGAGAGGAATCAGAAGAGGGGAGAGTGGGCAGAGCGGAGGTCCAGTTGGCAGCAGGAGATGGAGGAGGGAGGAGGTCTACTTCACCCCTGACAGCACCTGATGAGGAAAAAAAGGATACACAATGTTAATAAAAGAAGGATCCTGCCCTCTGCACATTTACATAATTAAACCAGAACTCACCACACAGCCGTCGGACAGATCTGTCAGAGTAGCTGTCTCTGTCACAGCCCTTCCCGATGTGGCCGGTCTGGAGCTCTACGGTGGCCTGGATGTTCCACACAGTCTCCTCACAGGTCTCCAAATGCAGGCTGGGGAACAAGGGGATGCTGCCTGACCCGGGTGTGTACTCTACACGCTTGGTCCATCCTGAAAAAGTAGTGCAATCACAACCCGACCCTCAACATTTGGATTAAAAAAAGTTGTATTTAAATTGTCAATAAACTGTGCTCATCCCAGTGGTGGAATCGAATGTGAGGCGATCCACAGAAAGTGTAGCAGTATTACCTATAATCTAAAAATATCTTCTCAGAGTTTAATTAATCGCCTTCCCCTTCATATTACTTCGGCACAGCACCACCTCTTTAAAGCTCATCTCCTGATATGAAGATGTAAAGGTGATTCATCCTAACGGCAGCCCACGCACGACTAAAAGTGATAGTTTCCACAGATTAAATGACAAAAACACATCTCTCAAACCTCCCGAGAGTTTTCCAAGCATGATAACCGAGACAGAAAGAGAGCGATCTGTGTCAGATTACCGATCCAGCCGGGTTTGCAGGACGGCTTGACGGTGACGACAACCTGGGCATCGGCCTGAGCTCGGTTCTTTCCGCAGTCGAAGGCGGTCACCCAGAAGGTGTAAACGCGCTGGCGCTTTGAGTCCAACGGCTCTGTGTTCTTAATGTTACCTAGGAGACGGAGAGCGCGACAAAGAAAGGACATGAAATTATGAAAAGACGAGAATAAAGGGTGAAACAGAAATAGCAGGGTTAGTCATCAACAACAAGCTTGCGTAATTGAAAGTCCAGCACACATTAAAGCTCATTGATAAAGCTTTCATCGCTGCACATACACAATACCGGAGCAGCTATCCTGCTCAGTGCTCCATATCCAGGAATAGAAAGAGAAAACAGAGGAAGAGACATTGCACAGAGCGGAATGAAAAGTGAAGGGTTTTCCTGTTTTTACAGATAAAGGCAACAGCGAATAACTGCGATAGGCTGACAGCACTCAGCATGCCAACTGACAGACAATAGGTAACACAGGCGATGGTGTGACATGGCGAGAGGAGAAACATCGGGATGAAAGCGATAGCGGTGGGAACAGAGAAGACAAAGTGAAGAGAAAAGAAAATAGACAATGACAAGCCCACAGCGTGTGAAGGAGGTTGGAACAAAAGGTCTCTGTACCAGTTTGACCCAAAAATAAAACGAAAGAAAGGAGCTGCTCGTCATCTGCAAAAAACCTCCACGTCCAGGACGATTCTGCAGAGTCATAATAAAACAGGGTCCTCTGCTGCTGCTGGGTGTCGTTACAATTGATCTCCCACCAGCCAGTCAATGGATACAATTACAACAAAGAATTCAGGGAATCTATAAGCAGCCAGTAACAAAAAACGGATGCTATATTAAACCAAAACAGCTGCTGCGATGTTTTTACATAGACAGAACAATAGTACGCCCACACAAAGTCTATTTTAACATCGCTTGGTTTCTACCTGTGCGAGGAGTTAAGTACCTGCAATTCTCTTCACTCTGTCGCTATGCAGACATCAATATCCCAGCAGCGTCTGGCATAGGTCTTTTTCATGTATTGAGGGCATCCGCAGTTTAGAAGTTGAATACTTAATATTGAATTTAGTGATTCTATTTGCTATAGGCCATAAAGAGCGGATAGTGCCGACAGCATGTGAGGAAGATAATATGGTGGCTGGTGTTGGATATTGTATTTCTGTAGCAGAGGCAGAGAAATATAATAGGTCTACGAGTCCCGAACCCTCCTGATTTACTGCTACAAGACGCAACATATCTCACCATCGTTGTCGATGGCAAAGGGCACATTAGGAGTGATGATGTCATAGAAGCAGATCTGGCTGTACTGCGGGGAGCAGTCAGCATCCAGAGCCTCCACCCGCACGATTCGGTCAAACAGACGTCCTTCTGGGACCGAAGCCTCGTAGCGGCGCTCGACGAACACGGGGGAGAACTCATTGACGTCGTTAACACGAACATGAACGGTGGCCCTGAGGAAAGGAGGAGCGGGAAGCAAAACACAAGCAGAGATAGACAGATGGATTGTCGTAACAACAGGAAGCCGGAATGGCTGGATAGTCTTTACAGTGCACCGCCAGAGAAACTTTAGATAGTGACTGTAATTATTGTGTTAAAAAAAAAAAAATCAATATCTTCTGTTTGGATTGGGAGGAGAGAGCGGACTGACTAACTTGTGGGATTTCTTGCTGTTGACTCCATCGGGTCCCTCTCCGCAGTCGTAGGCCTGGATGGTGAAGCTGTGCTCCCGCTGGCTCTCGCAGTCGAGCGGCTCCTTGGACCGGACCAGGCCCTCGCCGGTGGAGCGGTCCAGAACCACAGCTTCAAACTGGACCGAGCCCGAACCCGAGGGGCCGTTATGAACCCGGAAGCCACAGATTTCACCTAGAAGAGGAAGAAGAGCAATA
Organism: Ophiodon elongatus; assembly: GCA_016806645.1. Taxonomy (NCBI): domain Eukaryota; kingdom Metazoa; phylum Chordata; class Actinopteri; order Perciformes; family Hexagrammidae; genus Ophiodon; species Ophiodon elongatus. The sequence goes on along the minus strand of JACSYO010000415.1, from coordinate 3,893,398 downwards.
AAACTAAATGTATCAAATTATAGACACTGTGAATCTAAATTAACTCATATTGGGTTTTTTTTTTCAATAAATAAACTGTCTATAAATATCCAGTATACTAATCTAATGTTAATTAGTCAAACATTGCTCAACAGTTATTTAAATCTCTTCTAAAAACTCTTTATTAAGACGTCTTTCTATGCTCTGTCATTTCTTTTTATTTCCCCAATCACTTATGTTATTTAAGGTTTTTCCCATTTTATTTCTGTGGAGCAGTTTGTAACTCTGATTTGAAAAGTGCTATACTTCAGGTTATTATTATAACAGCAACAACAACCAGTGATATATAACCAGAATTTTAGCCTGCCATGAGAAAGGAAAGCACCGAGTCACTGAAGCACAAATACCTATCATTGCATCCATCACTATTAAACTAATTGAACAATTTTTTTTTAATATTGACTAGATTCTTAAAAATATATTAAGTGTAGACAGCCATCTGGAGGATTCCTTTAAGTGCCCCTCCATCTTATCATTATAATGATAGAATAAAACAGATTGCAGCTGAGACTCAAAATAAAACCCTCTATATAGAAGCTGATCTTTCCTGGCTGACATAAATTGAAGGTAGGGAAGGTTTCCTGCTCAAACACCTAATTTTCTCTTCCTTTTTGACACAAGCCCAATACATTTCAGGGAGCGTTGAGTAATTCCAGTCGATGTGTTATAATTTGACTGAACACGGTTATTTTCCAGGAGTGCAAACAAGATAACCTTATTTCATCAGGCTGCAGAGCAACGAGCGCTGCTGACTGCTGCTCCTGCAATGAAGGGTTGAATTACACTGTGATGGCTTTCAATAGTGGACTCTGTGACTGAATACATTGCCTTTAATATTTAGACTGGTCTGTTTGGGAAAGATGGTTGGAAATGGCAGCAGTCTGAGGGCTCCAAACTTCTGTAAAAATCTGCGTTGTGTTTACTATTACAGCCCGAGCCAGGCCTGGTGAGATAATTTTCAATTTGGCCTGTTGACGGGATATTCAATTTGGCTGTGCGAGTACTGGATTTGACCTATTTTTCACAGCAGCCAGTTCTGTGGATGTTCAAGTAAATTCATGGAAAAGTTTAGATATTTTAGGGATTTTTCTTTTTTTGCCAGCTCTGTGATCCTGTCTCCTCTCATGCCGTTTCATGCGGTTGGTGTTACCAGCGTAGTGAAGTGGAGCATCTTTGTCCAGAGCAAAGAGAGGGGGGTTGAGCAGCACCGTGTTGTCGTTCTCCATGACAATCCCCTGGTACTCTGTCTCGATCCATGGCTTGTGCTTATTGGCTGAACGGCACAGAGAAGAGACCGAAGAGGCTTTGGGTTAAATGGAGCAATTAGAAGGAACCAACGTTTCTATTTTTAACACTCCATTATGGGCAAGGACATGGTGAGCATGAGTGGAAAACTACACAATGTATGTCTGATGTGTGACCACAAGGACACAGTTTAATCACATTCACACCCTCACAGATTTCCCCTCTTCTTCCTTTCTCCAAATAGACCTCCTTCCTCTTGATCGTGTCAAGTGCCACTCTACACACCTGCCTGGTTGGCAGTGTAATTAAAGCCAGTCAGATTTCACCTTCTCACACACAGAGAGGTATATTGCTCATATCAATCAGCCAAAACCGGCCTGCCACAGGCGCCGCACAATAATGCGTGAAAAAAAACAAACAGCCGTGTCCAAATCAAATGCCCAAGGTTTACTTTGAATTTAACCTTTAATTGCGAATTAATAATTCATCCTTGTGCCGAATGTTCAGAGCTGAGTGATCAAAGGGCAAGTTAATGAGCCAGAAGGATGACGATTTTACACCCCAGCAAAGCGCAAAAAACAAAAGCCTCCCCTCTGTTGTCCTCGATCTTTTGAACACGGAAGACACAGAGTTTGAAATCAGGCAGAATTGCAAGACTTGTGTTTAGTAATTGCTTTGTTGTCTTCACAGTGAATTTTCCACAATATCTGACTGGAACAAATTTTTGCCATCTCGTATGTGAGAGGAGAGCCAACAGAGGAAAACGCTGCTGGCTCTGAATCTGATTTAACTTCTATCGCTTGAAATTTTTCCATTATAGAGCCAATAAGATAGTTTTTTGATACCTCACTGAGGAATATAAATGTGTTTTTTTCTCAGTGGTGGAAAGGTACTGAGTACAATTACTCAAGCATTGTATTTAAGTACAATTTGAAGGTTGGGGTTTTCCTATATATGCTAGTTTTGTTCCACTAACTTCATTACATTTCAGAGGGAAATATTCTTTGTTCTTTTTACTCCACGACGTTTTTTTGACAGATAAAGCTCAACGACCTATGATATTAAATTGCTCCTTACACAGAACCACATCCATAATAATAATCTAATAACTAATAGACCACTCTGAAAGAGGCCATTCTGCTGTCTAATGAATTCATGCTAATATGGGGTATTAAGTTGAAAAATTGCCAATTTCTTCTGATAATACTTCACTGCACTTTTACTTGTTGTGGGGTATTTTTATATTGAGGTATTTGTACTTTTAGAGCTGAAACAATTAGACTAATAATCATCCAGTCGACAGAAAAATAATCAGCGACTATTTTGACCATTGAGTGATCGTTTAAGTATTTTATTTAAGCAAAAGTAAACAACACTTCCATGTTGCTGCTTCTCAGGTGAGAAGATTTGCTGCTGCTCTTTTCTTTCATGGTAATAAAGAGAATATCTTTGTGTTTTTCTGCTCTGTCATACCAAATCGGCAATTTGGGGACTAAACTGGGCTCTAGAAAACTGTGACAGGTATTTTTCACTATTTCCTGACTTTTTATCAACCAAATAATCTGCCAATTAATCAACAAAGAAAATGATTGTTAGTTGTAGCCGAAGCTACTTGATTATTATTATAAAAATACAAATAAATCTGATCACAGAATAATTCTGACCAAACTTTCAATTATCTGTGTTCACACCAAAAAAGTGTTGCGGTTCCGCCCTAATCAAAAGGTATTCATCCTCCCCTCTCAAGGTCTAGCCTAACGCCGTCTCCTCCATTTCCACAGTCCTCTATCATGTCTCTTTTTTGGTCATTTATCTCCCGCCCTCTGTCCCCTCAGTTGATCCCCCCCTCCCCTCCGCTCTATAGCATTAATCTGAGCATCAGGCCCGTGGATTACATCCGGGATTACAGATTGAGAGGCATCCCATTCCATCTCTCTCTGTCTCTCCTGGCACTTTTCGTCCCTCTGTCACTCTATCGCCCCACGACACTGGCCCACCCCTCCTCATCTGTCTCCCTCTCACACACACACACGCACACAATATATATCTATAAACACAAACGTGTTGGTATCTTTAGCTTTCCCTTTCCCCTCGTGTCACCTGATCTCACGTACCACCTCTCTCTCTCCACCGCCGCCTCCTCGTCTTCCTCCTCCTCCCTCCTCATCGGCCTGCGTCTTTTCATACACGTCCTCTCCTGTCACAGCTCCTTCTCCTCTGTCTCCCCTAACATTTTACTCGTCTCCCCCCCCCCCCCTCTTTTCTCTGTGTTTCTCTGACACTCCATCTCTCCTAAATGTCCTCGTGTTCCCTGCATCACTCTCCTCTACCACCTCCTTCTCTGACATTCTCCCTCCTCGCTGTCTGTTTCATTTCGCCTTCCCTCGGCATGATAATCATTGGAACAATGATGTTGAATCAGAGTCATGGTTATCCATGATGATGAATCTGCTCCAGAGGGGGAAACAGATTCATCATCTTAGAGTCACAGCCCTGTTGAAACAGACGCATGCACGCTGGGTCACGAAACACAAAATGTGCAAACATGTATGTGGCTTGTTTGAGAAAACTGATACCTAATTAATACACTCCATGCATTTCAAGGTAAAACAGCCATGGCTCAGCCCGAGCACCTCGACAGGTCTGCGTGCTCCCATGGCGATGTCAACCATCATCTCAACACATCACAATTACCACTCAAAAATGATGAGGAACTGACCTTTGTTGCTATTGGCAACGGAAGTCAAGCAAAGGAGGAAGAAGGAGAGAAAATTCATTCTGTCCATCTGAGGAAAGGAAAGGAAAGGAAAAGTAGAGGGGGCAACAGGGTGGGGAATAAAGTACATGCATCAGTAACGGATCAGCACAGACAGGTACAGTAACAAAACACAGAGAGAGAGAGAGAGAGAGGGACAGATCAGACCTTCCAGATGCTCCGTTTGTGCATTAAAACAACTCAGGTGTCACGTATGTACCTTTGGATGCCTACATAGGTATGAGAGAGACCCGACGTGACAAACTCGATTTGGTGCTGCATATCGAGTCAGCATGAATAATCCAATACATCATAATTGCTTCTGCCTTTTCCTCAAAATGAGACTGACACACTTGCAGAGAAAAGCCTATGTGGTGAACGCACATACCTGGTCGTGAGTGTGTAGCCTGTGTGTGTGTGTGTGTGTGTGTGTGTGTGTGTGTGTGAGAGAGATAGGTTTTGCATGTGGCCGTGTGGGTGTTTTCCCATGTTTTAATTGTGGTTTGTAAGGTTAAAACAACGCAGCTGCTGTCTTGTGGCCACAGCTGAAAAATGAGTCCCTGGTGGTGTGGGGAGGGGGGGGGGTTTCATGCTCTCATTGACATAACAAGACTCTACGTTTTTTCATTGCTGCAGTCCTTGACAGGCTTCAGGACAACATGCCCTGTGGATTACATTAAAAAAAGAAGAGGAAACATACAACCGATGACTCCATCTGTTCACATCCATCCAAGACCAGAGAAACATGCTATGCGACACTAGTCAGCCGATTTACATCACAGGCTGGTATTGACACACATCACCAGATCGGGCTGCACGTCTGGCCGCGATGAGAGCTCGCCCTCGAGCCAGGAGAGGAAATGTCGCATACATGAACGTTAGCAGAAGCAAGGTTTGACATTACCGTGGTGAGTCGCGGTGATGCTCCCGGTTGGTACCCAGCCTCTCTACGCTCGCAGCATCCGCCTCTCACGCCCCTGCCGCTCGGCAATCCCCCCCCGCAGGCTGAAAACAACCCTCCAGGTGTGGGAGAGGACACACGGACAGTCTTTTACACGGCAGCCGAAGAAATGACAGGGTGTATAGTGCAGCCTGACGTGAGACTCGGTGATGAGGTGTGAGGAAGATGTAGAGACCGATGGATGCCCTTGTTTTTTCGGCTCTACGGAGGAGGGAAAAAAAAACGGTGGGAATATTACGCTGGCGTCCCCTCCCTCTCGGCGTTTCTTAACCCGCCCACACTGCGTCCTTCTCCCTCTCTCCCTCCCTCCCTCCCCCCCCCTCTCTCTCTCCGGCCCCCACCAGCTCTGGACCAGACTGCTGCTCTGGCTGTTTTTTGCTGTTGAACGCACATTGAGAGTGACTCAGACCCCAACACAGCAATTCATCTCACCACGTTTGTTCTCAGCTCTAGGTTTGCACCACCTCCATTTTTATTTATTTATTTATTTATTTATATTTATATATATATATATATATATATATATATATATATAAATAAATAAATATATATATATATATATATATATATATATATATAAAAATAAATAAATATATATATATATTTATTTGTAGATATAATGTATTTATTTATATTAAAAATGGAGGTATATATATATATATATATATATATATGTATATATATATATATATATATATATATATATATATAAAAACTTATAAAAATAAAGAAATTCCCCTGCTGCTTAAGCTTGCCATCACCAGACTGCAAAATGACGTCATATCACCCCTTTTGCCCCGTGTCGGACACAAAGGCATGGGACACACGTACACACAATAACCAGAGTCCTTGCTTGAAATGCAGCATTTTTAATGAACATTATAAAATTGTATTTGAAAATCACTCCCAACCCACCCCGAGTCCATCCCAAGTTTTCTTTTACTTTGTACATTTGGTAGGAATAAGGCAAAAAAGTAGTCTCTTAACATAGCAATTTACATCAATTAATCACCATGTCATGTATAAATATTACTAAAATGTGGGCTGCTGCTACAGTGAGGTTTGTCCTGTCCATGTGTGTGTCAGCGTCAGCGAGAGGACGGCAGCAGCAGCAGTGCTGGGCCTTCCTCCAGCATGCTGTGGATCAGATGACACAGCCCCCCCCTCCCCCCAAATTTAAATTAAACAAAATGAAGAGGCATTCCCACAGAGGGATGGGATGCTTCCACTTCACACTTCTTTTAAATACCACCTGCTGTTACAAACAAAAGAGCAGGCTATGAGTGAAACACATTTTGTTTCTTTTGCTTCCAGTTCAAAAATGAGTTTCCTCAATAAAAAAAGAAAAAAAAAAGAAAAACACCCCATTTATGGAGATCAGAGTGTAGGATGAACCAAAACGATCAACTGTTGTGACTGTATGGTTGGGCAGTGCGCAAGTCTCCTTCTTTCACATCTGTGCATTTAAGAGCTGAGGGCCGAGGGCTTGAATCAAGTCAGACAGAGGAGTGGAGTAGACTGAACAGAGGAGAGGAGGAAACATGGCAAGAAAGAAAACATCAAAACGAGGAAAGGCAGGAGAACAATGCAAACTTTTTCATGATGTTTTATCCCAAAGCTACAAAATGTTCTTATTCATAAAAGCTGTTAAAACTTTATAAAATGAAATCAAACAAAAGTACTGTAAAAACATTCATTAATACAAGGCCATTTTGAGATGGGGATTAGTGTACAGTGTGTGATTTACAGTGCTTGTATAACCACCGGCAGCCATTTACAAGAAACAACTCCCCTGATTATTATCATCGTCATCATCATCAACTATCTTTTAGAGAAAGTATTTTTGTATTAAAGAAAGTGCCACATACGCTGGCGCTGTGCTTAAACCTCCTGTGAAGTCTGCTGCTAAATGCGGGTGGTAGACATGAGAGAGAAATGGAACAGAAAAAGAAAACACATCGGAGCCAATTACAGACTCTGAACCCGTGACTGGTGAGTGCAATTCTGTGTCGACAGCATGTAAGTCTCTCAAGTTCTACAAGTCCAACGTTTCTTCAAACCCTCCTCCCCCCCAAAAAAACAAAAACAAAAACAAAAACAAAAACACAGGAATTTGCCCACGATTGGCTCACAATTACCCCATGTGGCACGATGGTCATTTCCTGTAAACATTTCTTCAAATGTTTATAAAAACACCCTTCCCATTTAAAACACAAAAATATATAGAAATTTATTTTTACATGGACATATATATTACTAAAGGCCTTAAAATATCTTCCATTCTGCTCCTTGAAAGTCACAGTTCCCTTCAGTGAATATTTAGCCTTAGACGGACCTGGAAAGAAACAGATGTCAACATTAAAAACACTTATTGTAACTGAAATAAAATAGGCAAAAATAATTTTTAAAAAGCGGCCTGCTCTTGCTTACCATGCCAAGTTTTAGTACCACGTTTTAATCCTGCTTTGTCGGGCTCCGTTCTTTCTTAGGCACCAGCACCTTACGGATGTATGGCATGATTAAAAAGGCTACGAGGAAGAATACGTGACCACAGAAATAGATTGACGAATACACCTGGAAAAACAAAACAAAGGGGACAAAACAGTCAAGTTATTTTTCTGATTCAATCATCCAAATGTTATGACGACACCTGCTCCGTCTCTCTCTCACGTCGCCACCAGAAGGTTTCCAGCCTTTGACAATGAGCTGACCCCGCTACTCTTTGCGTACCTCCCTCAATCCCCTGTCAGGTCACACATGTCCCTCACCAACCCCCGCTGTACAAACACCAGCCACTTTCCCCACATCGTCTAATTAGTAGGACAGATCGTTCCACCCATTCCTGTTCCAGTTCCTGAAAACCCGCCATAAGACGCTCTTCTTGTTGCTGAGCATTTAGTGAACCGCCTATAAAGCCGTGTTCTGGCAAAGCACTGCCCAAGTGCGAGTGAACGCTCCTGGTAAATTACTGTGTAACATGAACGCCGTACTTCTACTGTACCTGGCCAAATACTGTACACAGCATTATTGCATTTCCGTTGCGCTTCCTGAATTTGCTTCCATCCCCCAATAAAAATTAAAAAAAATAAATAAATAAAAAAAAGACACTGAGGATTTGTCAGTTGGAGTCCATACACTTATTTTTAGAGGACCATGTGTGCCGTGATCTGAGAGTTGTGTTACCTTGAGCCATTTGTCATAGGTGAAGAGGCAGAATGGCACAAGAGGGTAGCCCATGAAGAGCCAATGGAAAAACTGCTGGACTACATAGATGAGGGGGTAGAGTGCGCTGTTGGCCAACTTCGACAGCAAGGGACTGTCCCTCACTAGTGCCAGAGCCTGTCACATACAAACAGACACATATTCCATATTAGTTAAAGTAAGACAATAAAAGCAACGGTTATATAATAAATATAATGCCAAATTGTGACTGTAGTCAATAATTAATTACAAGAACATTCAGCAGTGAGGGGCATTTGATCAATGCTATTTAATGACAAGAGACTGTCTCTTGTGAAGAAGTTAGACAATTGGTTTATACAATGCAGACGTAGTGCAAAGCAAACTTTTACTGAGAAAATAAGCAAAATACAGAGACCCAGATAAATTGTGCTTCCTGCACATAATGCCAATTATCTTTAGGTTACCCATCCTCAGATCCTGCCCCGTGTCTGTGATGTACCTGTCTCTCTACAGTGATGATAAAGAACTCCATGGAGAAGCAGAGGAGGTATCCGGAGTGAAGACCATGCCAAAAAGTCAGAAAGAGGAGCGTGGCCACATGAGACAGGGACTTATTGCCCAGGAACTTCAACCGTTTGAAGACATGTCTTAAAAAAGAAAAGAGAAAAAAAAGTCAGGAGTTTTGTATTGCTTCTTTTTGACCAAAAAAAAAAAAAAGAAAAAAAAAAAAAAAAAGAATCTGGATAAGGGCAGTCAGAGAAGCATAATGCAACAGCCATCACTGCCTACATAGTAAGCACTCACTTACCTGGAAGTTCTTGTTGCATAGCAACTGAGGTTATATTAAAACATTTCCACAACTTTACATCCTCTTCAAGGGTACTCAAGTCAATGCTGGCTCAGACTGTTACAATAGCTCACAAAAGTACACACACACACACACACACAGGACTTTCAATATGGTGTTTTTTTTGTTGTCCTTACGGCATACTGGTGACGGGCTGCAGTATTAGCTGTAGAGTCAGATAAACAAGTACATGACGTACGACTGCATGAAAGCCTAGCTAATGGCCTTTAAGGTATCTGTATGCTTCACACCTTTCGGACTACAGAAGAAAAGGATCCTTTTTGTAATTTTCCGAAACAAAATCTGATAATCACGTTTCTCTTGACGCAAAAACGTGCCATGAAGTGCAGGAATTGATCTTCCCTCTCAAACTACCCGTTTCATGCTTCACGAAATGTTTTATGAAAATTTTGGTGTGTAAAACAGACACTTGGTCTTTGATTTGTATCTCGCCCATCTCTAAGACAACTGACTTTACACCCCACCTTTGAATGGAGCCATTTGAAAACAGCTATAAACAGTATTTCAGACAGCATTTAAAATCGAGACTAGCTTGTGTGAAGCATACTGACCCCTCAAGGAGCGTCTGTATATCAAACATTGTCCTCATACTAATTAGTCATGCCTCTCTGGTTTCTTCTCTACTGCATGCTGTATAGTGGACAGAACTAATAAAATCCCAGAACATTATGGAAACCCATCTAGCTCGAAAAAGGCGGTGCACTGTGGTAACCTACGTGACTACAGCGTTTGATAAAACACGGACCAACTACAGACTGAGTGAGATTTGGCATCCTCGCCATGAGCTCCGCAACTCCCTTGTCTCGCACCCCCCGGTCTCACATGGCAAATCATAAATGTCATCCATGTTATTCTTATCCAAAGCCCTTTTGTTTTTCCTGCCCTTTTGCATCATGTATAATAATAAGTGTAGTTTGTATTAACATGCAGCGCATGCAATCTTGCCACTTAAGACAGAGATAAATAGATAGATAAAATAAATATATAGATAGATAAAATAAATAAATATATAGATAGATAAAATAAATAAATAAATAAATATAAATAAATATAAATATATATATATATATAGATAGATAAAATAAATAAATATATAGATAGATAAAATAAATAAATAAATAAATATAAATATAAATAAATATAAATATATATATAGATAGATAAAATAAATAAATAAATATAAATAAATATAAATATAAATATAAATATATATATATATATATATATATATATAAATAAATAAATAAATAAATAAATAAATATATATATATATATATATATATATAAATATAAAATAAAATATATATATAAATAAAATAAAAATATATATATATAAATATATATATATAATAAAATAAATATATAAATAAAATAAAATAAAAATATATATATATATAAAAAAATAGCAAAATTAATCCATTTAATACTAAACTGCTTACAAAGTGGCGCATGTGACTAAATAGACTTCTTGGTCGGTCAAACAATGAGAATTTTTTGTGTCATGTCTGTATTTTATCCATCAGAATAAAAGTTCTCAATCAACCAGCCATAGAGTATAAAGTGAAGTTCTCATAGCTCATTAGTTACTTTTGAGAGAATTTTTTTATTCCATTTTGTAAAGACGCAACAGCCCCTCCTCTACCGTGTCATGTAGTAAGCGGCATAAACTATATGTTCAATAAATTGCTGTGCTCACTGTGGTTGAATTATGTTGCATGTTCAAACGTTTTAATATTTAAGGCTCCGGCTGAAAATCTGCAAGCTTTTAAACCCCTCCTAAGATGTTGGCTTCCTCCCTGCGAGGATTCCTCCAGTGTTCAAACAAACTGAAGAGAGGCCCCGGCATGCGATACTACGCTATTGCTCTTCCATAATGCATTGCATTATAAGACTATTGGACTGAAACAACAACAACTCCTCTACTTCACCGTTATCATCTTAGTAACTATTTAACTTTTACAACCCGGGTTTGAAGTCAAGCATCACAGATTTCAGGCTCGACACTGACCTGGCAGCCCAGGCATTTGTGTTGATGTTGAAGGAGGAGATGGTTCCTCCAAAAAGTGGCGTGGTTTCAAAGAGCCACACCTTCATATTGGCACAGGCGTTCCACTTGTGCTCACCATCCACTACACCATTGTAGCCTAGTCCAGATAATATACATACACCTTCCTGTAACACACAAAGAAACATCATTTGGTGATGCAAGATCACACCATGAAGCATGAAACCCTTTTAAACTGTAATTTGGGCTTGTTAGGGTGTGCCATGAAATTAAGCCAAGCATTCATGCATTAGTAATGGAAAAAGCTATTTAAAAGGGTGGGGCTTTACTGTTCATGCGCTCTCACAACAAGCTAGGTGCTGTACGTGAATACAACTTCATACAAATTAGGTTATTTGAATAACCAAATCAGAAGGCCGTTGCCTTTTTCCAAACACATACTTTCAGATCAAGAGGTTACTTACCGCTATGACCCAACAGCTGACATATTTATACAAGATGACTTTAGCCCAAAGCAGAATGAACACACAGCGATACCAGAAGGGCTGAGCCTGTGGAAAGGACATTGGTTTACATTTTAGACACTGACTCACCTGACATTGAAAAACTCAAAGCATACACAGTGGTTATTTTTTAACATTTTGTCATACTCACGTCATACTCATCTGTTAAGTAGTAGCTGTCCGGGTAATAGGGACTAAATATTGCATATATCACCAGGCAGAGAAAACCCAGCGCAAACCTCTTCATAGCCGGTAGAACACTGGAAGAGACCGAAACAAGGTGATGATGGGGGATTGGAAGGCGATAATATTAACTGCAGGGCTGTGACACTGCACAGTTGACTTATTTTATGGAGATGTAATAAAGATGGTCTTTCAGCTCATTTTTCTTTTCGTCACTCATCATTTTTCTTGCCCTTTTACCTGTTCGGAGGCTTTCCAGGGCAGTCGCTGAGCTCCCCTGCCACCAACTTCTGGTAGCTGCGCAGGGTAAACTGGGGCCCCACCAGGAAGCCTCCATAGAAGTAGGAAAAGCCGCACACCTCCAGCAGGGAGGGCACAGACGGTAGGGCTGAAATCCTCTGCTCTGAACTCAGCTGAGACTGGAGTTGAAGGATATGAGAAAAAATAAATAAAAACAAATTTAAAAAAAAAGATGAAAAATAAGAGAAGCACAGTGATATGAAAGAGGATGAAGGGGTGGAGGAAGAGAACGTTGATACAGGATGCATCAATCACAATCTAGACTGACACTCAAAAAGTCTGTAAACTGTGTACTGAAAAGTGATATTAGCCAGATTTGTGCGTTTAGAACATAAAAAATATATATAAACCATAATTTAAAGCAAACCATAGACACTCAGAATAAAACTGAAATAAAGCAACAGAAGGGGCAATTAACAGTTGTTACAGAAGTTGCACTAGAGAGGAACCAAGCACGCTGTAGAGAGACAAGTGAGGGAAAGAATAGGAAAAGCTGCTCAAACAGAGTCGTTGAAACAAAAAGACTATTTAAACTGTAGTCGGAGGCCAGAGACACAACAATGATTGACACCACAATACCGGTTATGTAATTAATATCCTCATTATGATGCATCATTTCACCCTTGCATGCGTGCTCCGCAGTGCAGAGGCATATATGTGCACAATGAAAGGCGAGCTGTTAAACGAGCCCGAGTTCGACCTGATCCCGGTCGTTATGGTTCGGCACAAATCTACTCGGAGTCATTGTTGTGGCTCAGGACGACTCGTCTTTCACAACCGATGCACAGGCGTCCAGCACATTTATACTTTCCCCACATGAAGAATAGCAATCAGATTGGACTCTATAAAACTATATCTGTGCGTTTGAGCCGTTTCATCATTAGATTAATACGTTTTGTGAATTGGACCTTGAGACCGGGCAGATAGCGGTTGCAAATTATGTGCAATTCATGGTGGTATCAGCGGCCGCACTCCATGCTGCGCAAATGTAAATATAACGCTTCCCATATGGTCTTTGTTGGTGTCTTTAAGGACCCCACGTTTACATACTAATTACTCAGGTAACTAGTTTGCGTTGGTAACCGACAGTGCCCGTTTCTTGCTTTGCACATCGTGATCGTCTACTCGTTTGCGGTGAAAACTATCAATATTCTTTCGATCAGAAAACTCATCTACCTTTCTTTCACACACGACAAAAAAAAAAAAAATATATATATATAATGACTCTTGTGAGAACTAACAGATGAACAACGAGCAAAACTCAAAACAAACAACATTCCAAGACAGACACCATCAACATGTAGACGAATGATCAAGCAGGCAAAAGCAAGAGAGATCAACCAACTCACTGGTTCCTTCCCGCCGTCATAGTAATCAAATGACAAACCTGTAATCAGAAAATGCAACTGGTGTCAGAAACTATGTTAGGGTGACTAATGCTGTCATGATCATTTAAATGAACACTATTAAGCATGCAAAGGCCATGTCAGCAGTTTCAGTGTGTTAATCGATTACCAGAGTAAAAAAGGGAAAGATCGCAACAAGAAGATATCAAATGAGAAAACATTTGTTTTTATGAAACAACTGAGTTTGTCAAGCAGAGGAGTGCAACTAGTGCTGTAGTCAACTCACCAACAAGTTTGAGTGTGAGGACACAATGAGGCATTGTCCACTTGATGTCATACTCTCCTGTCGCTGTGTAGTAATATCCTGCCAGCAGGTATACCTACAGAAAGAGAGAACGAGAAGATGGAAGGGCAAAGACATCCAGTTAGTATATCTCTGCATTAACCAACATCTCCAAACAGATGTTTATTACAGTGCTACGTGACAGGAAAAAAAAAAAAGGAGCGTGCCATTAAGAACAAAATCTGACGGAAGCACATTTTTGTAAAAAAACGTGGTTTCATTACTGCATTTCTTAAAATGCGAGCAATTACTGCAAAAGCATGCAAAAAATAAAAAAGGAATGCGCCAACAGGAAGCATATGACTACATCTTACAATTACTGGTTATAGTGGCCCTTTTAATACATGGGTCAAACGGTGCGTAGGCATTAACAAAGGCCATTATAGGAAAGTACAGAATGCAGATGCAGAAATTCAACATCAGACTGCGCAGACAAACTAATGGGCAGTACCTGAGCCATTGCAGTAAATGTCTGACAATGGACAAAAGGATGCAAGGAAAAGGGGAGAAGAAGAAGAAGAAGAAAAAAAAAAAAAACAACAACACCGGGACACCTCACCATTTGAAAGGTAAAGCTGCTCAGCACAGTTGTTACTGTCCTTCCCATGAGCCTCAGCATCAGGAATTGGACAAGGACGCATACTGCAGAGTGATAGATCTGAGAGCCTGGGAGAGAGACAGAGGGGGAGCGGGGGGGACGGGACGAGGGAGGGGGTCAGTCAAGTGTGACGTGTAGGACTGGACATGAAAACAGCAATTTTTCTCTCCTCAGTTCAGTATTGGCTGAGATGGAGACAGAACAACAAGGCAAATCCACAATATACTGTGGATCGCTCTCAAAGAGGGTTGGAAGGAAAAGCATTCCACGAGGAAAAAGATAAAGCAACCGACCTGCTGTAAAATCCAAGCGCAGCCACAACAGAATAAAGGAAAGAGAAAGAGATTGATGTTAGCAGTTTGTGTTTACTCCAGCCACTCCCATCCATTCATCCCGTTATCCCATCTGGAGCAGCATGTGCTAACATTGTTGTCACTTTGGTCATTTAGAAATATAAGTTTTGATAATCAATGTTATTTTTAGCACTGCAAAACATTCAGTGGTCCCAGCTTCTCAAATGTAAATACTTGCAGGTTTTCTTGGCAACTAATACCTGCTGATTATTGTCGGCAGGTATTATTAATTGATCACTAAAAACAGTGAGCTGTGCCTCTTATAATACACCATAGCCCAAGGAAATCTATTGTACCGCCATGTTATATTCTACAAAAAGTCCAAAATTCAAAGATCTTTAGTTTTCTATCATATGTGGCAAAAGAAGGCTTCAAATATTTACATTTGAGAAGTGGGAACAAGCAAATGTTTGGCATTTTTGCCAAGAAAAACAAGTTATTAATTATCAAAAAGTTTGAAAAGCAAATTTTCTGATGATCGATTTATTAGTTTCTTTTAAATGTTATATACCAAACAACTTGAGAAATGAATCAGCAGTTGGTACTTGCATCCCTCATTTAACTGTATATCAAAACTTGAATATAGAGTTGTCAAACCTGCTGGCGTATTCTTTTAAAACCACATTTGCTTCCTCATCAACCTGAAAATGACTCAATAATGGATGATTCATCCACATGAAAAATCAATCCCTAAACCACAATGGTCAAACTAAGAAACAAAAGGGTGCTCTGTGTTCAAGTCCAGCGTTTCTTCTGGATGTTACATTAAAAATATAATTCAAAGATGAAAATAATGATTATATGAAGGTGAAACTAAAATAAGGAAGGAAGGGAAAATACTTTTTAACCCCCCCCCCCCCATTTTCACGTGTTATGGTCACAAAGTAGTCGTGTCCAAGTCAGGATTACCATCAAAGAATGCTGGCTACAATTTCTAAGCCTATGGCCTCCAACATATATAACCATTGTGTCATTCAAAGTTAAGACATCTTGTCCTTAATATCTTATACAAGTGCGCGTGCAAAGCGTTTTAAGTGCGCCGCTTGTTGATGGACCACTTTTTCTAACAAGAGGCGCTCCCTTTTGTTCGTCTCCAGCAGTGCCATGGAGTTGTTTTATAATCGTCTAGCGCACACAGAAGAATTGTAGCAATGCCCCAGGAAAGACGACAAGTGCTAACAAGGATGTAAACAATGCAGAATTCAAAATGTTCCAAGGCCCCAAGGATACACATACTTTCGGTAAGTTACAGTGAACTGAGGTACTAAAAAACGAGGCTCGCTCTGTATCTCACCAAAGTTGAATGCTGCTAGAGCCAGTCCAGAGAAAGTGTGGAACAAGTGGATAACTGTGGCAGGCTGGTAGAATAAGTAACGCCGATACACCAGAGCACAAGGATACCCTGCAGGACAGAGAAAAAAACATGTTAATGAAGCGAAAGTATGCATCTTTATATCAGCCAAGTGAGCCATTGTTGACCCCCCGACCCCCGATATCAAGAACACTGACCTTGTGGTATAAACACATGGCGCGCACACACACACACACACACACACACACACACACACACACACACACACAGTAGCACATCAGTACCAATGGTACGCTTGTGTGGCGAGTGTTGCTGTAAAGCTGGCATCTCAAGGAGAAAGATGCTGCCTTAAGTAGGACTATGGAAAGGACGAACACTCACCTGTGATCATGGTTAAGTTTCTTTCCACTTCCAACCAGTTCAGTTGAATTCGTTCATATTTAGATACTGATATAAATGTCAACATCTTTCTTCAAACTGCTCCATTATAAATATACATGACAGAATTATGTGACATTGGAGTAATGTAATATATATATATATATTTTTTTTTTTTTTTTTAAATGAGCGTGAATGTAATCTACAGTATAATATAATTGAAACTCCCTGCCATTTGAAATCGAGTGAATTTTGATTGGATGAGATGACCAATTCCCTGGACCTTTGTCCTTCCTGGGACTAGTAAAAGCTCTATAATGAGTGGATATCGAGGCACTGCAGCAGATTAGATGAAGCTTAATATAAAAAGGGTCTCTATTATATCTGTAATATAAAGAAACAGTGAAGGAAGAAGTTCCCATCTGCCTCTACTGGGTTAATTTAAAAGGCTAGTAATTTTCTATATTTAATTTATAGTCAACAAATCTCGTGAAAAATACTAGCACACAATTAATTATTCCTCTTTGCCACAGTCCTCCATTGCCCAACCACTAAACAGACTACTGCACTGGGTGACATGTTCCTTCATGATGATGAAAACAGGCACTGTGGTTTATTTTGAGTCAATGCCACATTCACCAGCCTGCTGCCATAATAAATCACTGGTGCATGTAAACACGAGTGTCTTCATATTTGGCTGGAAATGCACCGTTTGCTCCTATTTGCTCGCTAGGCGGTCTCCTTTTTAAAGAAATGAAACTGTACATTTATGATATTTCGTTTTGAGTGTCAGAGAGAATATGGAAGTCTTGAGGGACAAGAGTAACACATTATTTGTTTCCCCCCCCACGGGGTTTGTTGACGTTAGAGAAATATAGAATAACTCCAGTTGTATCGTTTTAAAACGTTTTTGAGCTAATAACTCGAGTATGGAGCTGCTGTGGGGCATTCGTCACCTTCTCAGTAACTTGTGCTCAGTCTTGCAAGACGCACCGAGGATTACTATGTAGTTGCTTTCGCAAAGCAGTTGACTGACCAAAGCCCAACTGTACTGCTGAGGAAATGTTGAGGCTTTCATGCTCCACTGTTGTAGAGGAAGGTAGTTACAACACGGCAACAAAATTATGCAAAACACATTGAGCAACTAGTGGGACCAGGAGCACACAACAGGCCGAGTGGAGGGTTTTTATAGGCATTAGCCGACTAAAGCCTGATCTGAAAGGCCAGGTTCAGGCTATCGCATTGTTGGTGTGAGGCAACACACAGAGAGAAAACACAGACGTGTCCATGTGTCAGAGCAAAGTTCAAAGAGGACAGAATGGAGGACGTCCCGTCCCGTCCCGTCCTCCCCTCACCCACACAAAGACACATATACCCGTGACATTCAGACCCCGTCCTCATAAAGTAGCCCCGTGTGGTACAAGCTCCAATCACACAACAGATACCAAATTAGTGCACATCTGAATGAAAAGTAAAATTCTGGCCTTCAAACCCCTCAGAGTGGGTGTCCCCTCTCCTCAGCTGAGGGGAGAAATGGGGTGTTTGGAGGGGAAGACATATTTTGGCAGTTTGTGATAATTTTATATGTAAAATAATGTCCCGCCCCCAAAAATATTGGGACTGTCAGTCTCAAACTATTATGATAATCCTACAGCCGACAAACCGTCATATTTTTGTAGTCTGCATGGTGCAACTGTCAAGCTAACTTGACCCAACTGTCCAGCCAGTTAGCTAGTCCGACAGAAGGGAACCTAAAGGAGGATCTGACAGTTGACACGACACCAAACCGGCCCCCTAACGTCACACACACAGGAGCCCCGTCAGGAGCCCCGTCAGGAGCCCCGTCAGGAGCCCCGTCAGGAGCCCCATCACGCCAGGAGCCAACAGACACAAGTTAACTGTTGGCGCACCAACTTAGCCGCGGGTCGGTGATGTTGTGGAGGGAGACGCTGTCTTCTCCCACCTTTAAGGGAGCGAGATTTACCGGGAACGCGCGGTTCGGCCCCGGGAAAGCCCGTGAAGCTAACGTCCCGTTAACACACGCGACGGGACACCGAGACGAGTGTGCTGAAGCCTGTAGCTGTGTGTCAGTCACAACCCCACCGAGCGCTGTGTTCGCGGTGCGTGTGTCCGTCCACAGTCACACACACAGCACCGAAAACGTGTCACCGGGATTAACGGCACGTCGGCCCGCTACCGGAACCACGCGAGGGGGAAACTCACCGATTAAAATAGATAGAAGTAGTCGAACCGCTGGCTCCGGGGAACCTAAGGACTCCGACAGATTCGCAAGCAAGGGAGCCGCCATCTTGCTTGTGGGCGGAAACGTCTCCTCGCGACGGTTCAGTGAACTCCACTGACTCACGGCATACATTCACGCGCACACTCCGTTTTTAAAGGCCGCTCGCGGCTCGGCCTCCTGCGGAGGTAGACCCGGGATCCTCCTCCCACTTCTCCTCCCCTCGGGTCGGTCTGTACCTCACTTACACGGGCTCGGCGTCCACAGGTGTGTCGCTAAAGATTGTTCTTGTGGGTTGACAGGTATCTATATACAGGTATATATATATATATATATATATATATATATATATATATATATATATATATATATATATATATACGGTATATATATATATATATATATATATATAAATATATATATATATATATATATATACATATATATCACTTATATATCACTTATATATATTTATATATCACTTTTTTTATATATATATATATATATATATATATATATATATATATATAAAAATATATATTGATGTATATATATCATTTATATATATAATATATTCCATGATGAATGTTAATCTGGTTAATCTTCACCCATAGTTCACTGGTTGGCTTCACACATATATAAATATATTTATATATATATATTTATATATATATATATATATATATCATTCTGCTGCTTCTGTGATATATAAATATATATGTGATATAAATATATAAGTGATGTATATATATATATATATATATATATATATATATATATATATATATATATATATATATATAGTGTGAAGTGAAGCCAACCAGTGGTACTAGTGGGTGAAGATTAACCAGATTAACACTCATCATGGGATGAGTGGGCCCCCTGGTGGCGACTCAATTAAAGCTCCTCTATATACATATTGAAATGATTCTAATTACAAAAGGTTTAACCACTGGACACAAGATCAAATACATACTGTTGTAGACAGTATCGATCATGAACATATCAACAGATTAAATATAGAAGAGTATGAACAGTATCGAAGCTGAGGTAAAGGTAGTCTGAAGGTATTTTCATTAGCATATTATAAAAAATAAGTATAAATTCATCAGTTTGTATTTGGCGGATTACTGTGATGGATGAAACACAAACTTCCTACTTATAAAACATTATGTTTTTTTTATCATATTAAATGTTTTAGAAATAATATTGATTTGAACTCAGTTCAATCAATACTGCGATATAATTATTTACCATATTATTATCAGTACTCATCTATCAACTAGTTCGACCAAATTTCCAAGATCATAGTTTATAGCACCTTGAGGTTTGTTTGTTCATTTGTTATTTACAGTGATTGTGGGGCTTCTCTTTAAGAGAAACCTGCTAGACAAATATCTAAAGAGCAAATAGATTCCTGCTGTTTGAAGGGACGACCGCAGTACTTGTACATTAAGTACATGCCCCCACTGCTATGGTGTCATATTGGAGCCACTTACAACAAACAAAGTAACAACAATAACAACAAAGCTCGAGTACATTATTATGACAAACGTTGCCTCAAACTCCTGAAAATACAACTTTATGTGCGTAAGAACCGTATTATTTACCGCAGTGCAGTCTGGGTATGCAAAACAGGGCTGAGAATCCTCCAATCAGAGCTCTTCAAACTGTAGCTCTGGCCAGGACGCGCAAAGCATTGTGGGACTTTAGTCGCCTCAGCCAATCACACGGGGCAGAGTCACGGCTTTTGCCTCGCAGTCACAGATCACACTGTTACTGTATATCATTTTGTGGATGTTGGCATTGCAATGAAATAAATTAATGTTGACAAGTCTAAAGGTTTAGGTTTAGATTACAGATAATACAGATTAATAATAAAAATAATTTCCTTTAAAGTAAATGTAAATTATCTGATTATAAAGAGGGATTTTAATCAATTGGATTAGGTTCTCATTTTTGCAAAAGTAAATAAGAGTTTGTGGTTAAAGATCTTTTACTGAAATAAAAGCACTCACCACTTTAAAACTGCACTTAAAACTCACCTATTTAAATCTGCCTTTAACCTGTGATGCTACTTATGTATGTTTTTGTTTAGTTTATTACTGTTATAATGTAATGTCTCTGCCTTGTTTATATTGTTATTGATTGTATTGTTTCTGTCTTTACCATGTAAAGTGCCTTTGAGTACCTTTTAAAGCGCATATACAAATAAAATGTATTATTATTATTATTATTATTATTATTATTATTATTATTATTATTATTATTGGTAGAATATATATCCGCACACTTAAAACTATGCAGAGGACACTATATTTGTAGCTTTCGGTCCAAGGGACCTTCATCAGAGCAAACATGGTTCAGCTGGAATAACAGGTGTAGAAACAAACAAATCACATCCCAATCCCTGTCTGCAGTACACCTGTGCACTTGGTTTTAACTACAGCTTTAAAGTGCCCGAATATAAAAATGTAGTCTATAGTACTGAGAGGTTTACAAGTGGATACCACACTTACAAAACACTAAAAAAGCGTGGTGGAGCTCAGTGTATACAGACAAAAATGTCTAAACTACTTCCAGCACCTCATTTAAGATAAAGCTGGGTGAAGCGGTGGTTATCCTGCATTATTATTATTATTAAAAGCAAAAATACTATAGTCTAAAATACTCAATCACAAGTAAAATCCTTGACAAAATGTGCATGGTTCATTTCACAATAATTATTATAGAGTATTTGTATCACTATAATACATGTAAGAGCATTTTAACGTTGTAGTTCGTCAATGTGGAGCCAATTTGAGATACTTTGTATTCTACTGATTAGTATGGCATATCTTATTCTTTCTAATTTAAAGAGTAACTAACTATAAGTGTAAAGTGAATGCAGCGGAGTATAACACAATATTTCCCTCTGGAATGTAATGCAGTAAAAGTATGAAGAAGCATAAAATGGATAAACTCAAGTGCAGTATGTAAAAGTTGTACTTAAGTACAGTATTTGAGTATATCGATGGCCGAAGAGCAAACACTCCTTTTTGAAAAATTTACTTTTTTGAATACTAAAGGATACAAAATACAACAAAATACAAAAAATACAAAAATATACAAAGTGCAGATAGGAGGTTATTCCCCACTTTCCTGGATAATTTTACAGATAGAAGGTTTTGCACTTTGGCCATCGATATGTCAAATACTGACATTTGGCATTTAGGCCCGGCTGCCCGTCACAGTTAGTCCTTGTATGGGGATTTTTTTTTCCACAGAGCACCTGAACGCAGCATGGCTGTTGCTCTTCCCCTTCCTCTAATGGGGAGATGCGTTTACGGGCGTGCCGTCGTAAACCAATGGAGCTGACGGAGAGCGAGGAGGGGAGAGGAGGGGTCAGCTGGTGCTGGGGCTCGTGCATAAATACTCCGAGCTGATTTTTCCTGTCCGCTCTCTTACCTCAGAAAAAGGCAGACCACGGTAGACTGTTGGTACCGGTAGATTCTCGGCAAAAAACACCCCCTAAAAAAAAAACATTGCAATCATGAGCAGGAAATTCTTCGTTGGTGGAAACTGGAAGCTGAACGGCGACAAGAAAAGCCTCGGCGAGCTCGCGCAGACCATGAACGCAGCCAAGGTGGACCCCAATGTCGGTATGTGCGGGTTTGACAGCCATAACACCAAATGCCTCTTTTTTTTGTTTTTTTTTGTTTTAAACATTTATAATTTTAGCCACTTCTTTTCTGTTTTATCGTGACCAAAAATCCCAGTTTCCATAGCACTTGTTTGTGTGTCGCTTCCTCATTTTAATGCCACAACCGAGTCATTCAGACTCAAAATGGCTCGTCCATTCAATAATTCAATGACACCATTAACATCACACGCACACACACACACCTGCTTAGTTGTATGACCTTTTATAAAGTTGCATTCAGTGTAATCTCTATATGTTTTTTTATTTATTTATTTATTTATTAACCGAGTTTACACTGAGCCCCAGACAGACCCGTATAAAATGACGGACGCTCCGTGGGCTTTGCAGTAATGTCGGGGGTGGGTGTGCGTTTGCAGCAGCACGTAGTCCAGCAGACGGATGTGCCTTCAGCTGAGAGAGCAGGGTGCGTTCAAGTGCGGCTGCTCGCTAATGATGTCGCTCTGCTTTCATCTGATGAGACTACAGAAGCCCATTGTGAGCTCCCCCTTTGCATGTTGAGGCAGTTTAAGCGAGGAGGAGTTGTTTGAAGGCCACAGATGACTCTGATCTGTGTTTCTTCCTGCATGCCCTGAGAGCAGAAGTAGACATTATGCTCAGGGTTTTCATTCCGTGCGTTACACTCTGCTGGAAATTAAAACAAGCCTCAAGAAAGTTGACTTTGTCTAGACCTGTTTTTTTTTTGCTGTCACGGAGCCAGTTGTGCTCCTCCTGCAAAGTTGGTGTTACGCAACTGTAATGTTGTGTACAATCACTCCATTTAGGCTTCCACGGTTCGGCCCATCCTTGGACCTTGCTCCATTAATGAAGCCACCCCTTTACAGCACCCGAGTGAAACTCAAGCAGACTTTTCCCACCAGTCTCTTTTTTTTAAAGTTCAGCCGTTTCCCCTCCCAGACTGCTTTTCTTCACATGTTGGATATTTAAACTCTGGTTCTTGCTCTGTGACCTTTTTGAACTCTGTCTCGTGACTTTTCTCTGACCTCTGCAGAATGCGGCCATGTAGGCGACCTTTAGGAGGCTGAACTCAGACCTTTAATGCAGAGGGGCCTGGCCATGGCTGTGGAGAAATGACCTTTACCAAACCAATAACGGGTTTAATATAGACTCTGCTAACCCTTAAGATATAGTTTCATTTTGAATGTCAGTGTCTTGACTTTACTGAACTCTGCCTGACCCATGCAGACTCTGCTGCTGTTGAATTAAGTACAATCATGTTTGCACAAGAGGGCAAACATGATTGTGTTTGTATAAACTTATCGGTTTTAAAAAGCTACACCATTTATGGTGAGCTGTTCATGACACATGTTGGCATTTGAGTAGCTGTAGTAGTACACCAGTATATTGATGTCGCTTATTTGGTTGGATGGACACATCTGGTGCTCGTGTTGCTGCAACAAGCATTATTAATGTGAGTCAGCCTTTAACAGCATGTGAAAGCAATAATAACTTGGCTTTAATTGTCGCATTTTGATTTCCTTTTTAGTCCGTTTTAGGCCTGTCGATCCCCTGATTGATGGCATTATCCAGTCCAGTTTTATTTTGGTGGCGAATTGACCCTTCAGTTTTTATTTGTGATGTGAAGTGACCCTTTAAACATCATGTTTGAAATGCCTGATCTGAATTTTGTCTCTTTAATCCCCCTGGTATTGGAAAGCTTTGGGATGTGGGTCTTGTACTTGGCAGCGGATCAGTGTGGTGGTACACGCTGCCCTTCAACTGACTGCTTCAGGCCCGCTGTCGAAGACGGGCTGTGAGAAGTGTAATAAAGTTTCCTAAGTACCTTTTTAAGCAAGGCCTTGAATCTCGCTTATATGTGCCGTTAATATCTTCTAACAAACCAAAAGTAAATCCCAAACTACTAAAACATCATTGACCTAAAGGAGGTTGGTCTAAAATGTCCTTGATATTTAGTTTTCATGAGTAACTCAGTACTAAAATGTGGACCGCAGAAAACCCAAACCTAAGCATTGTTTTCTTCTGTGCCCACAGAGGTGGTGTGTGGTGCTCCTTCAATCTACCTGGACTTTGCCAGGTCCAAGCTGGACGCCAAGTTTGGGGTTGCTGCTCAGAACTGCTACAAAGTTGCCAAGGGTGCCTTCACTGGGGAGATCAGGTACGTCATGTGTCCGTCAAAGGAAAATAACCAGAAGTACTTAATTATATAATACTTTTATAGGTGAGCATAAATAAATGTGACAAATAGAAATGTAAATCATGAACATAATGCAACAATATTTGCAGAAAATGCAAGTAAATAACAAAACAAGGAAAGAAATACAAGAATGATGTGCATTAAACCACACTGTAAATAAGTGAATTAAAAAATGCAGAGAAGGGGGTTAAAGTGTGTCAAATATAAGTGAAAGAATAGTATTAAGAGTATTTCTTGAAACGTTCAGTATAATGAGAAAATAAAGATGGCTGTGTGAAACGACTTCATCACACAAAATCCTCTGGGTTATTGGGTTCGCTCACTAATACACATTCTTGTTAATGTTTCATGCCGCTTTTATTGGACCATAGATTTGATGTAGTATTTATTGTGTAACTTTCTGTCTTCAGCCCTGCGATGATCAAGGACTGTGGCGTGAACTGGGTGATCCTCGGACACTCTGAGAGGCGCCACGTCTTCGGAGAGAGCGATGAGGTAATTCTGGAGGACTTTATCTTCCTCCACTCTGCCCCGGCTTTAATGGCTGTAATGATGCGCAGCGTTAAATGGGAAGAGTTGCATACATTAAGTTCGATGCACAAAAAAAAAACACACCATTTCGCCCGTGTACACTCTGATCAGATGTGTGTGTGTGTGTGTGTGTGTGTGTTAGCTCATTGGTCAGAAGACAGCCCACGCTCTGGAGAGTGGTCTCGGTGTCATCGCCTGCATCGGCGAGAAGCTGGACGAGAGAGAGGGCGGCATCACAGAGAAGGTCGTCTTCGCTCAGACCAAGGTCATCGCAGGTATGCGACCCCTGCCGATCCTGATTTAGCGTGTATATGCACTAGGGAGTGTAAATGTTGCAACAAGCATTTCAGGGAAAGTTTATGCAAGCCAGAGTGTGGCGGAAATCAGAATTTGAGAAATAATAAAGTCTTATCACACGTTTCTTTCACAGACAACGTTAAGGACTGGAGCAAGGTCGTGCTTGCGTACGAGCCCGTGTGGGCCATCGGCACCGGCAAGACCGCTTCCCCACAGCAGGTAAATACAAGTAACCACTTGACATGATAACCGCAATCGCTTCTCATAACTCGTCATAATGTGTGCGCGTTTCCTGCACGATCTCTCAGGCCCAGGAGGTTCATGACAAGCTGAGGGTGTGGCTGAAGACCAACGTGTCCGAGGCTGTAGCCAACTCCGTGAGGATCATCTACGGAGGTCAGTCGGTGTGACGAGATGGTGCTTGTCGTCATGTTCGTGTTTTGATTTTTTCCCACGTGACTCTCTTCCCATGACTCTTCTTCTTCTCAGGCTCTGTGACCGGTGCTACCTGCAAAGAACTTGCCTCCCAGAAGGATGTGGACGGGTTCCTTGTCGGCGGAGCCTCCCTCAAGCCAGAGTTTGTCGAGATCATCAACGCCAAGGTATAAGAACCCGGGCAGCTGCAACGTGACGACGTCCAGATCAGAGGCCAGATCCATCATCACTTAGTCCTCTTCCCCTTTATATTCAAAAGTATTTGTGTAATGAGGTCATTCCCTTCTTTTCCTTTTCCTTTTTTTTTTTTTGAAATGTATTTCTTCATGAAGAAAAGGGACAGGTGGACACATTCACTGTACCGCACTGAAAATAGTTAAGTCCACTGAGAATAGTCTGTGTGCAAACTAACTTCCACACCAAGTGCTCAAGCTATAAAGACTTACAACTACACCTTGAGGTGGACAGCCAGTCCACGCCTTTACTTGAAGAGTTTACCAACCTTTTTTTTTTGTGTGAACGGTGTCACAGCTCGTTGTCAATCAGTTGTATTTGTCTTTTTAATATCGATGTCTCTTCTGTGTAATTATGACGTTCTGTGGCTTTTACCTCCCCGTAGTCCAGCATGATCCGCTCCTTCATTGGCTGCGTTGCCAAGAGGGAAGCGTCCATTTCATGTTCTTCATATTGTATCATGGCCGATGGGTATAACGGTACAAGGCTGTAAGGAAACATTATAATAAACTGTCTAGAGACTGTTTCAGTGTGTTTGATTTCTTTTTTTTCTCTAAGTTCATCAAATGACTGTTGCTCCTATCATCTATCTGTCTATACACACACACACACACACACACACACACACACACACACACACACACACACACACACACACACACACACACCAATAGATAGCCTGCTGTATGGTCACGCACAGATGATAGTGGTATTCTGAGATGGCAGTGAGAGAGTATCTCATTACAGAAGTGACCTCCTGTTAAAACAATGCCAGGCAGAGAAGCATTTCACAGCTATTTTTATCCCGGCACTAAACTAAAACAGACACGCAGCAGTGAAAGTTACAAACCTGTATACAGAAGTG
This sequence comes from Ophiodon elongatus, assembly GCA_016806645.1. Lineage (NCBI taxonomy): Eukaryota > Metazoa > Chordata > Actinopteri > Perciformes > Hexagrammidae > Ophiodon > Ophiodon elongatus. The sequence goes on along the minus strand of JACSYO010000415.1, from coordinate 3,866,570 downwards.
ATCGAGAATAAAGAACTTTGTTCAAATAAACCCTAAAGCGCGCTGAGGATTTTGGTCACCACATCTTGTGTGTGTTGTCACATTACTTTATTACCACATCTCTTATAAGATCTAAATTCAGTCATCAGATTTAAGCCTGGTTGGTTTCTAACTTCTAACACTAGTTCTCACTCCCTGACACACACTTTCCTTGTAGTGGATCCAGACTGACGGCAGAAATGGTTTCAGAGCTCAGATCAACATTTCATACACACTTGCAATTTGTCTTCAGCAAACACTTAGTTTTAGCCAAATGTTTGCCGTCTTAGTGTCTGTCTTTATATTCTCACTGTTTAAACAGCCACAGGACTGAACCATTAATCACATTGCTGTATGTACAGGAGGACAAATTAACCAGAACACTTGTAGAATATGATGTAATCAAATGTAATGGCTCTTTAAAATAGGAATCTATAATTTTTTCACATGTAAAACATGGCAGCATCATTATGAAAACAACAAAATACAAAGGCATTTACCAGTTATAATATAGTACATGGTATAAAGATAAAATATTACATTGTACCACAAATACTTGTACAGACACTATCCAGTGCTCATGTAATATAATATTACCTTACTGTGGGTTTGTGATCATTTGATTACACACGACTTTCATTAGGAATACACAAAATGTAATAAATTAAATTGAAATAGATTTTTACATTGAACCCCCTCTGAAACAAGGCCTCAAGATTGGGTAAAAATCCAGGAGCCACCTGTGGTCCCTGACCATTTTTCATGGTGCATACTGCAAAACGTGTAATTAAAATGATCACAAACTAATTGCCACCAAGGGGACTTGAGGGCCCCTGAGAGTCCCTGGTAATCCAGCATTGATTTCATAGGATTTTTAGTTTTCGGCATAATATCAAACTAAAAATGTAAAAAAAAAATCAAACTCAAGAGATGAGCCTAAGACTTATTGCCAGGTATCATAACATAAATTCTATTTCCCTTTAAAAAAAGCAACAAAACTTTCCATTTGAGAAACCTTATATACAATCGCCTTTTAATACATACAACTTTTGTGAGGTTTAAAACGTTACATTTTAATTGAGTGAATATGCACACGCATCATATCACAGAGTGCTCCTCACATCCCGCCTGCAGCCCGGTGCCTCGCCTCTGCACCCCGGTCCAGCAGGGGGCGGTAGTGCCCCGCGTTGAACGCTTTGCGTGGCTCAATCTCACGTCCGTGTTTACAAGCGGAGCGTGACGTGCGGGGTCTCTCCAGAAGACGCTTCGCTCATTGTACCTGAGAGCCTCCACAATGCAGTCACTGAGAGCGTTTCTCAGCGAGAGGCTGACGGCAGCGGCGGAGGAGATCTTTGGAGCTGTCGAAAATACAATAGCCGAGTACAAAGAGGAGATCTCTCGTTCCAAAGATTTAGAAATCAGTCGTCTCAGGATGCAGCTGAAGCTTCTCAAGTCAGGTTGGTCTGAGTGGAGGCAGCCCTCATGTAGCTCTCCTTTATTATTGCACACACATGCCATGGTTGTGATGTTGGTATTTGTCTTCTACCCAGAGCCTCGGTTGGATAGATGCCTCGGAGCCCAGCTGCAGCAGCTCACCCATCACCACCACCACCACCCTCCTCCTCCTCCTCCTCCTCCTCCTCCTCCTCCTCCTCAGCAGCAGCTCCATCAGTCAGTGCCCTCCGTGGAGCCTCCTGAGTCCCAGCCCTGTGAGGAGGATGGGAGCGGCAGCATGGAGCAGGAGCACCCTGAGCCCTCGCAGGTGAAGAAGGAGCAGCAGCTGAAGAGCCACAGGGATTTCTGGAACGGCCACGACGTGGAGCAGCTCGAGAGCCTCGAATCCGACATCAAAGACTTCATCTCGTCTCCTTCCAGCCTGAAGAGCGGCCTGCAGGACCCCACCTTGCTCTTCCACCCTTACCACAACAACCAGGGCGAGGAGAGCAAAGAGAAACCCTACTGCTGCTCCGTCTGTGAAAAGCGTTTCAGTAACTGCTCCCACCTCGCAGCTCACATCAGGACACACACGGGAGAGAGGCCGTACAGATGTGAGATCTGCAGGAAGACTTTCATCACCACGAGCGCCCTGAACAGACACCAGACCATCCACACCGAAGGGAAACAGTTTGTCTGTAACTATTGTGGTAAATCCTTCAAATGGATGGAGTCTCTTGGCAGACACATTAGAAGCGTACACAAGAGAGAGAATTTGCCTGTATGACTCTCATTGAAAATACACTAATGTCCACTAGATTAGTCGCGTTGTTACTGTTTGTTAGTCAGCTATAATTTAAGTTTGAAACACCTGAACAAAGAATGTAGTGTTTTCTATGTTTTGTGATAAATTATATTGTGCATGGACCTCATTAGGCCATCGAAAGCCAGTAAATGATGTGCGAGGGAATTGTAGAAATTCATTGAAAGATATAGCATTTTCTAAATAAATTATGGTGAATGTTTTATTACGGAATAAAATGTAACCACTGGTATTGTTGAATGTGTTATGCTTTCTGCTGCAGGAACATATAAGAAAAGGGAAGTTGCACAGTACTCCAGCAGGTGGCAGTAACAGCATTTCATTCACAATTTCACATCAATCTACAGTATCTGGCAGTATTCAGAGTATTGTGTCTAATGTACTGAGCATTCACTTCTTTTCTGAGAATTGAAAGTACTCTCAGTCAGTAGTCCTCTTACAGTCAAAATATTAAAATGATTTGGGTGGTAAGCCGTTATTCTGAGTGGTGAAAAGCAAATAAGTGCATTTACTCAAATACTGGAATTTATCCTTTTGAGTTTCTTATATTTTACATGAGTATTTCCAGTTTCAGAAGGGCATATTGTAGTATTTACTCCACTACGTTTATTTGACAGCTCTAGTTGTTATTTTTCACATTCAGACTATAACTGCAAAATATAATGAAGAAACAAATGATGATGTATTATTATATATTAAGTCGTTAAAACTAGCTCCACCTTTTACCAGCTGCAACATTAAAGTGATGCTTACACATTAATGCATTCATAATTATAATTCAGTAATACATATTATTCTGCTTTGGGTGTCAGTGTGGTATCGTGCATGCTGGCTCACCGTCATGGTTTATTGGAACATTTGGTCACGCCTGTTATTTTCCATCTGTGACAAGTAAAAATGTCATAAAAAGGCCTTATGGACTTCCAACTTCATAGCAACAATTTGGGAAAGCCCATACTTGTTTCAGATTGACAACGCCCAGGTGAATGAAAGGAGAATGCTCCTGGGGCTGAATGGCAGCAAATCCCTGAGACCAGGTCTCAAAACCTTTGTGGGAAGCCTATATTTCCCTGTAGTCTACATGGCGTTACAGCAGCTTATTAAATGGTTTTAGGGTGAGATGTTCAGGTGTCCACACACTTTTGTACCGTGGTGCAACTTTGGCAAAAGATTTAAACTTTGAACGTCGCTCTGGTTCACACATGAAACAGAGTCAGTCCACTTCCATCCTCTTAATGGAATAAGACAGGCCTCGCCCTCCCCTACACACTGCCCTCCCTATTCTATTCTCTATTCACTGTCATTATGAAGCCATTACTTATATTCAGGGGTGGAATTGAGATTTGTAGTGCAGGGAGTGTGCATACAGTATATGCAGCAGCAGCAGTGGTAGAGTTCAATGTTCTGTCATGAATAGTTGCTCCAAGTCTTCAAAGTAATAAAGTTCAGTTAAAGAAACACAGAGATCATTGATATTGTGGCCAGGTTTAAGGGGCCTTGCCTATTCAAGGAGCCGAAACAGACATTTCAATAGTCTTTTTCAGTTCATACGTTCTTTCTTTTATGTGTCAGCTTGCTTGATTGAAAAAACAACAACTTGAAATGCTGATAATAACTGTGCTAAGTGGCCAGCGCCTGCACTTCATTCACGGCTCAATGTTGTAGAAGATCTTGTTGAACTGGAATATTATTTCAGGCTACACTTACTTATTGGAGAGATATTCTTCTGAGAGCTCTCATGCACATTCAGGCGCTCTGTGCAGTAAACCACTTTACTACAAGTGTGCAATTAAAATCATGACAATCTGGATTAAAACAAAGATGAATTATGTGATGGGGCTCTCCTCAAAGTGTTGCTCTGATCACAAGTTTTAGGACATCACTTCTCTGCTGTTCAGTAGATATTTGCGCTGAATCTCCAAAAAGAGAAATGTGTTTCCTATTAGCTTTGTGGCCAAAGGGCTCCCTCGCTCTTTGTTCCCTTTAAATGGGTACACAATGTTTCAGGTATCGGAGGAAACAAATATATTTGATGAAAACATCCGGCAATTGGTGGTTTATTTCATCATTTTGTTTCGTAGTTGATCATCTCTATTCCAACACACGCGTGACTGGTAACAACAAACCTGTGGGATTGACTGAGTTTCATCATTCTGGATACTATAAATATATAAAAACATCACATGGTTTTGTCACCTGAGAAGTCGAATGCAACACTTCTTTCATATCTTGACCTTTTACTTTTACTATGTCTCTTGTTTGCACTTTGTGTATGCTGCTGTAATCTGGTACATTTCCCCGCTGCGGGACTAATAAAGGATTATTTTATCTTATCTTATCTTGCGATTGTTTGAATACTCCAGTTTCTGTGCTCTTGAAAGTATATGAATTAAATAGTCCTCATTCAGACACATTGACAATAAATGTGTCAGCATTCAAACCCTTTTTTCCACTTCTTTATATGTGCTTCTGTCATCCTTAATACAAACCATGTCCTAATATGTGTTCAATTAAAAACATATTTCATGGCCAACAACTCAAACCCAACATTGTGTTTGGTCCAACAGAAGCTTTACAGTAATCAATGACCACCACAGTAATGTAGTTGTTTTTCATTCCCACACGCCACTGTTTTCTTTTTCAATTAGAGTGAGCTTAACAACACTTAACAAACCAGCTGTCTAATTCCTCTTTCTGTTTCTAATCATGAAGAATGTTGTAGTACAAGAACATATCCCACTACACACACACACTCATCCATTTCTACACATGCTTATTCCACTTCAATGTCTGCAGCGTCTCCCAGCATGTACTGTGCAGATTATAGAATTCATAGAAGTTTAGTTATAGAAATACTAAGTTTTTAAAAAATGACATAAAAAGTATGTTGGAAAGACTAGCTTACTTTGTACCTTGAATGCCCAGAGAAGACAAGAAAAACCCCCAAGGAAAAAAATTAGGGCAAGTAAAATCAAAGTGGGGCCTTCCACACAAGATAGATGAGTATGAAACAAACACCATGAATGCTTCTCCAACTGTCATCACCTCCTCGTGTCAAGCAGCTGTTGTTTAATAAATGGGGGGCCAGGATCCTTGTAGACCTATTCATTTCAACCCAGGTCCTCAACCCACACCACAATCATCCACTTTCTTAATCTAATCATGGACTGTTTTAAATGTGGGCTACTAGGTATTGTATTGTAATTGCCATTGACAGTGAAAGCTCTTTTCGGGCCTTAACTGGACCAGTTTTAATCTTGAAGCTGGTTGCTGAGATGTTAAAGATGTGAGAAAACTCCCTGGTGTGCGGTGGAAGGAGGCAAAGAGCTCTGGTCACCCACAAGTTGTCTACAACCACTTAAGAAATGCTCAGCAATGCCTTGAAAGGATCCTGTGGGATCATCTTCTCCAGGCTGGAGTGGAGTGAGGAAGAGTTCAGAAGAGGCTCATTGTACGGGTGAGAGGAGGTGAAAAAGGCAACAGAATCTGCGGTCAGCCAGCACTTGTGCCACTTTGCAGGTTGTCTTGATGCTGCTGGCTGCAGATGAACGAGATGCTTCTCCATGGCATGGAAAAATACCTCTGTATCTAATTGAATGAGACCAACAGAGGAGCTCTGATGTAACAGTAACATTGGAGATGACAGTCCTAACAGGAGTGTAGTGGCAAAAATGGACCTCAAGAGTAGCGGCCACAGTCAGTGCCCGGGCAGAGAGACCGTGGACTATTACGGAGTTACTGGTGGTCATTAGATACACTTTATGAAGTATGACAGCTCCAACTGGAGGAGAAAGATGGTTTAGGAGCAGACACAATAGCAAAGTGTGTTAAAACTGTCCCTCTCAGGCAAAACAGAGCTTGAATGAAATGTGAAATTATGAAAAAGGAAGATATTTTTGCTGGAGGGAACTGTGGGACAGGGATTAAACCAAATCAGTCACTGTTAGTGCAAAGTACACAGTGCGAGCATCAAACCTCAAACATAAGATCTCTGACGGTGTAGCTTGAGATAGTTTGTGATAACATTTGGAAGTTGGTGTATTAATTGTTTTAACTTTTTGCAAAATGTCTGTAGGAATGCTTTCTTTGGATGATGGCACTGGGGATAGTTAGAACCAGCTTCATATTCACCTGTTTTGTGTTTATGAATCTTCCAACAGTGTGCTACACAAATGTGAGGGTGTGTGTGTTTTGTTCTTATTTTTATTTCACTCTTGGATATTTTTGAACAAATTGTTTATCTGAGAGTTCAAATTAAGGTGTAAGTAATATTATAGGGAACATTTTAGAGTCTATTAGGCTTGCATGAACTCTTCTTTGGTCATAATTAAGCAATAGAAACCTTTACACTGTAGATGCAACCTGGCTCTGATTAGATGAGAGTGTGTGACTTTATTTAATCATCGTATAATACAAGGAGGATGTTGATCTGTGGCCTTGTTTGTTTAATCCACACACATTTGTATCGCATGAATCTAAAGTGCTCACAAATCATTTGTAGTATTTGCAGTCTGGCTGCTTCCAGATTGCGGTCTGTCATCAGTGACAATACATGTAATTACAGATAATTTCATAAACCACAGGGCTGCACTCAGGAGTCTTAACCTGACACTGTGCATTATCCTGATGCACTAAACCGTTCATATGTGGTACTAAAAGTAGGACAATATGAAAGAATAAGATTTATTTGCAAATATTTGTCCCAGATATGAAAGCAAGAGCTGCTAAGAATAACCTTTATTTTACATCCTAAATTGCTAGAAGCTGTAGCTATAACTCTAGGTCTGTATGAAATGCCGTGTTCAAACATCTTTCATCCACACCTTTCATAACATCCTTATCCTCCCTGAGAGAGGACTGATGAAGTGCTAAGAATATCCCCCAGATGTGATGCCACAAGAGAGGGAAAATCAGATTTGTCCTGCAAGAGGATACTTTACATTATATTGACACACTTATTCAAGGTGACTTTAAATGACACACAACCTACATACCAACTCACAAGCATGCCCTATGCAGTATATGTATGTATCCAATGTCAATATCCTGACTTAGATGGTTCTGACAGATAAGGCTTTCAATCAATCAGTATGAGGAGATTTTATTGCAAAAATAAAGAAAAAAGGGATGTAGACTTTAGGCCTCTGGAGATCCATGTAAGACTACTTTAAGACTATAAAAAAAATAGAGTGCATCATTGAAACAAAACATGAATATTGTAAAAGTTGTTTTGCCAGATCTACAAATCCTCGAGCCAGCAGTGGTTCTGTCTTGCAACATGAAGGCCGTATTCAGTGATCCGTGTCCTTTTGAAGGAGATTCCTCCAGCCGGACACGGTGAGAACACACAGCCCTGAGCCTTCAGCAGTAAATCACACTCTCACAGCTCCTCCTTTCTTTCTTTCTCATTTCTCTCTTTATATATATATTTTTTTCTTTTCTTTTCATTTTTACTGTGCAGTAAGGAATGCTCGCTCTACAGGGTGGCTGGTGTTCACTGGAGCGCCTCAACTCCCATGTCTCACACTCATCCCATGTGTCTCCTATTAGCTACACTCAACCAAGAGAGGGAGGGACGGAGAGAAATAGGGGGGAGTCAGAAAGAGAGAGGGAAAGGGGGGAGGGGGAGGAGAGTCAGGAATTTGATATGCTTTGTGCATGAGTGACTTGTATAAAACAAAGACGGGGCAAATAGTCTCAATGTATGTGAGGGGGGGAATAGCGCACACATGAATACGCCAGAGACTAGCAAAAAAAGATTATAATTTATTTCCAGATTTTTTTGCCTTCATTTGCATCTTGTTTCACAAGGTAAATTGAAAATAAAAAATAAAAATAAAAACCGACGGCCATACCATGAAAATGTAAAAAAATAATACAAATAATATGTACTGTATATATAATTATATCATTATCAACAAACAGACAACATTAATCATAATAACAATACTATTGATAATAAACATAACATAACACTAAATTGCTGGTCTCATGCATATAGAACGCCCCTCAGATACAAAAGAGGGGGTAATTACTAAAAATAGAACCAAAAGTTCCACCAGTTCAGAATAAGCGCCTAGCTACATGCAATGACATAAAAGAGACTCATGTACACATTCCTTCTGGCATCAAGTATTTTACACATACTGTACTTCACTATTGCCTCCCCCATCTAATATACTGTACAGAGCACGATACAAAACAGGACTGGAGTTTGAGAACATTATGCAGGGAAGCGCCGGAGTCTGGATCCTCAACGTGGTGCAGTTAGCAGGGACTGTGTGCAACGTTTTCACGCCCTCCCCTCTCTTTATTTAATCCTTCAAAAATCTTCTTGTTTTCTTCAGTGGATTCCTCGTCCATTAGTCCAGCTTTTATTTAGAGTCTTTGTTCCTTCGTTGTTTTCAGTGCTTTTCTTTCGCGTTTCATTTTGCACACATTCTCCCTCGTTTTTCTCCATGCTGCTCTTTGTCGTGCCCCTCCCTCACAGGGTTTTGTCACTTTCCTTCTTCAGGTGACTAAAAGGTCAAAAGGAGAAATCATGTTAGAGTGCAGTTTGAAGCTAAAGGTTACAGCTGAGGTTAGAGTTCAATTTCATCTCACATAATTGCAGCATTTACTCCCAAAATAATGGCTGTTTTTGGGGACACATTTTTAAAGCTGCATTTGAATCCATAGATTGCCTTTCTCAGGAATCAAATATGCACAGAGGTAACACACATTTTTCACCCCAAGCCGCACAGCCAAGTTGACTTTTACAGGCTAATTGTAACAAACTAATCGACAGTTTGTACACACGCCCAAGGCGGCCCAATGTCAGTATTACTGACCTTGGGTAGGAGTGTTATTAATCTGTGTCGTTTGTACACTCAAACACTGATTACGGCTTGTTAAAAGCTGATCAAAATGTAATAACCAGAAATGAAGTTTTCTGCTACCTGACGTGTCCCAATAAAGTACCAGGCCTTGTGTCAAATTTAGGCCATTGTTGTTTGTCAGGTCGATTTTGGTTATTTTAAGAGATTTCTCTCCCATCCATGAAAGTCATTGTTCACAATGGGTAGAGGGAAAGAGTGTAGCCAATGAATTGCATTAACCTGGTGAGCTAACGATAAATAAAAGATGAAATATAGATATATAGAAAACATATATTTGGGTCTTGGGTCAGGTTTAGACCGTAAAACAACTTTATCTCATTTTTAGGATAGTACAAAACTTTAGGCACATGTACACCAAAAAAACACAGAAACATGATCTGCAACTATGTTTATAAATGATTCATTGTAATACTAATTGTAAGATTTTCTGCTTTTCTTTTTCTTGTATCATAGTAAATATAGATCTTTGGACTTTGCACTGTTGGTTGAGCAAAATGAAGACCGTGACATCTTATTGAGACACATTATCAATTATTAGAAAAAATAATCAAAAGATGAATCAGCAATGGAAACCCAACCACAGCCTGCGTACCTGTAATACTCGTCCTGGGTAAGGGAGTGGTGGTGATGGTGATGGATCCACTGTTGTTCCAGGGCCAGTCTCTGGATCTGCAGCTCTGCGCTCTGGGCCTGCTGCATGGCCTGGAGCTGATGGGCTGCCGACATGGGACCAGTGAGGGAGGACGGCTGGGGCAGATCACGGAAAGGAGCACCTGTAAAAAAAGAAAAAAGAAAAAAAAGAGGAAGAGGAAAGAGGAGGAGCAGGTGGGGATACGAAAGGAAAATGGAGAAATAATGGAGCCGAAAGGGTCCCAAGGTCAATCATCGTCATCATATTCAAAAACTCTCTTCATAAACTTTCAGCACTGTGGAGTTTTTAAGAGAGAAAAACTGAACAAGTACATGGACGAGGAGCCTTCTCCTCACCGAACAGCTGTTGGCGGAGCACCTCGCTGTCAGTGAGGGGGTGAGCCAGGATGGGGGTGCCTAGTGTGGCTCCTGGGTAAGGGAGGCGTGTCAAAGGAGACCCCGACGCCAACGGGTCCATCAGGGGGTGTACCCCGCCCGTCGCTGGATGCCAGTGATGTAATAGGAAATACAGGAGATATTTAATAAGAGTCAAATTATGAATTCAAAACAAAGATAATGCACACAGCATGTAATACATTAACATTAATACATTATGCTACATTTGAGAGATGTCTGATTCTTGGTAACACATGAGCAGCTGAGACAATCGAATAGAGTCAAAGAAATCTGGATTCTGGAGGCAGTGCAGAGTCATTGAACATAATGGCTTTTGCTAAAGTGTAAATGTGAAATCCAAATACTAATTTCCATTCATCAATTATCTGTTCGCGGGGGGCTGGAGCCCATCCCGGCTGACATTGAGCGAGAGGCGGGGTACACCCTGGACAGGTCGCCAGGCAATCACAGAGCTGAAACATTGGCCCAATTCCAATCCGGTTCCAACACCTTCCTCTGTTTCTACTCACACTCACTGCGGAATGAAGCACCTTTATTAAGTCGTAGGCATAAATACAGCTGCAAGTTCCAGGACGAATGTCCCTCTCTCCAGCAATGAAAAGATAAATGAATATCAGAAAAAAAATTGGGTTACGTTCCAGTTGCTCCCATTCTAGAATAGCATGTATACATAAACGTAGAGAAAGTATAAAAATAATAAATAAGTATGTAAAAATGTGTGCATTATACTACAATGTATTACAACAGTGTAAATAATAATGCTGAAAATAGTGTCTATGATTGTATAGTGTGTAAAAATGCTGTATGACAGTATGACAATATGAAATGTCTATCTTAGTTTGAGCAGCTTATGAGTAAATGTTTGTACTGGTAGTCGCACTGAATCATCTGTAGGGAGTGTGTTGCATGACGAACACAAAATGGCGTTGCGCGTGGTCAGTAGGGGCAGCTGGTTAAATCAGTATTGATGTAGACTAACTCTTTGAGAGTTTTATAACCTACTTCCACTCCCCGCTAACTGGTTTGGGGTGGCAATGTATAGCGGACCCTCCAAGTGGAAGTGAGTAGGGAGAGGTTGTAGGAAGCGGATTGAAATTGGGCCATAAGGACAGACGACCATTCACGCTCACATTCACACCTACAGGCAATTTAGAGTCACCAATTAACCTAAATAACCTAACCCGCAAGTCTTTGGACGGGGAGGAAGCCGGAGAAAACCCCCGCTGACATTGGGAGAACATGCAAACTCCACACAGAAGGGCCCAAGCTGGCCGTCAGGTTCGAGCCATAAACCCTTTTACTGTGAGAAACCATGCTAACCACTACCCCACCGGGCCACCCCAAATATTAATAAGCAGGTTTTCATTTTACTTTCAACATGAATTCTTTCAAAGAGACACAAGTATTCTCTTGTTTGTCGTACATTTCTGCTGATTGGTGTTACTACACTGAGATCTGAGTAAACTAACATCTCTTTTGGGACTTTGAACTTTAAAGCTTAGAACTTTTGAACAAATGAGTCAGCTGACTCAGAGAAAACTATGACCCAATATCACTTGAAATCTAAGAAAACCCGTGTTGAATGATTAACTACATGAATATAAAACTATTCAAATTGAAGTTAAAGGATAAGGCTGGCTTTGTTTTTCTTACTGTCCACAATTCCAACGAATAGACCAAAATCATCAGTTCCCCGACCTTTCGGTGGAAAACAAGCCCAAGCCTATTGTTTAATTATTTTCTTAAAAAAGATCAGTAATCTCCTAAAACTGCTGTTCTGTTTCTCAAACAGAAGTAAATAGCGCATTTGTTTGAGAATGTTTTAAACCCACGGGTTAAGACACATGTGGTGTGTCAATCCAGCATGTATTGACTCCATACAAACTACAATACCCATCCTAAAGAAGGACCGTATCATCCACTACGACGGTGTGGCTCGTTTTTTTTTTTGGACAATAATGGAGGTCTATGGTAATAGAATATCTCAAGCATGTGTCAACTATCAACAATTCATTTTTGACAACAAAATGTGTTCATAGTAACACATCTGGGTAATCTCAAGGCTGTTTATACTGATAATAGGAGCATTCGGAGCAGAAGTGGTTAGTACCTGTGTCTTGCTGGTGCAGGTGAAGGTGTGAGTGGATGTGTGAATGCTGGTGATGATGAGGTGTCACGTTTAACATCTGTAGACGCCCCAGATTCTCTCCTCCACCTCCATTTCCTCCCGTTCCTCCTCCACTTCCTCCTCCTCCTCCTCCTCCTCCTCCATTTCCGCCACTTCCTCCCCTTTCTCTTTCTCTCTCCCTTTCTCTTTCTCGCTCTCTGTCCCCAAAGGCCGGCAAAGCTGCTCTGTCTCTCTCCCTCTCCCGCTCTCTTTCCCCACTCCTGTCCCGCTCATAGGAGGCAGGAGAGCGAGTGGGAGTGGGGTAGTTCTCAGGGGGAGCGGCTGGAGCAGTGGCTGGTGGCAGATGAGAGGACAGGGAGCTGGGAAAAGAAGAATGGGGGACCGGGTGATGAAGTGAGGAGGCATTGGACGTTGGTGGAGCAGGTGGAGGAGGAGCTGGCGGAGGAGCAGCAGGGCCTGCTGGGGCTGGTGGGGCAGCCGGTGGTGCAGATGATGGGTGAGAGGGAAGAGAGGGTGTTAGGAGAGATGAAGGGGGTGGATTGGACAGAGACTGAGGGGCCGGAGGGTTGGGAGGTCGAGTTATTGGGGCAAGGGTCGGGCTTTGGAGGTGTTGGGGGCCAGTGGGAGCGGAGGGAGGAGGAGTGCCATAGAGTGTCACCTCATTAGCTCCTGCTGCACCTCCTCCAAGTAGCAGGGAGTGTGCATGTGCATGTGTATGTGCGTGTGCGTGTGCATGAGCGTGTGCATGGGCATTGGCATGAGCATGGGCATGAGCATGAGCATGGGCATGGGCATGGGCATGGGCATGAGAGTGAGAGTGAGCAAGAGCAAGAGCAGCGTGATCAGGCATGGCCCCATGTTGGTAAATCCGCTCATCACTCTTAAATTCAAATCCTTGCTTTATTCGCTCTCGATGGGCAGCCACTGCATGAGGAAAGCCAACTCCTCCGAACCCTGCACCACCAATCCCTCCAGGTATTGGGCCTCCTGCCATTCCAGCGTGGCCTCCAACACCTGGACCCCCTTCAAGGCTGCCACCATACAGAAAACCCAAGATGGCTGCAGCTGTAGCTGCATCAGTTGGCAGGTGATGCGGGTGGCCTAAAGCATGATTCTGGAACTGAGGAAGGAAGAATGAGGGGTGGACGTGGGGATGGCCATGGTGAATTTGCGCGTGGTGTGCCTGGGCACGACTTGCTGCCCCGAGCGGAGACATAGCATGAGGGCGAGCATACTCGCTCAGGGTTCTCAGCGCTGGGGTGTCAGGGCCCAGATATGGACCTCCTAAACCTATTCCCAGGGCTCCCTGAGGGCCAACGACTGTTGATGTCCCACCCATGGATGGCATGAGGAGGGAGTGGGGGATGGAGTGAGCGAGGGATGGGTGAAGATGGTGGGCTTGAGCAAGGTGAGCATGCGGGTGTGAGGGATGATGCTGGGGGTGATGGGAAGGGTGGGAGACAGAGTTGCCAGAGGAAGAGGAAGGGTCGAGGATGATAGAAGACGAAGAGGGGAAGAAGAGAGAGGAGCCCTGGCGACCCCCTCCAGCGGCGTTGATGTCCTTCTGCTGCTGCAGAGAAAACAGTAAAAGACAGTAAATCACATCTGCCCTGATCTGTTTTACTCCCCTCCCATTAAAATTACCAATTTAATCTACATCAAATCCATTAAATCTGAAATGCTGCTTAATTATCACTCTTAAAAGCGCACACCTGTAGATGTCGATCCAGTTCCCTCTCACGCTCACGCTCCCTCTCCCGTTCCCTCTCTTTTTCTCTGAGGTCTCTGGCCCGCTGCTCGACCTCCCTGCGAGCCCTTTCAATGACCTCGTTCCTCTTCTTCCACAGTTTGGAGCCGTCCAACGGGACAAAGAGGACATCACTGCGGGCGCAGGAATTCCCGCTGCCACGGTCCAGGACCTTGTGAAACCTGGACACAAGTGACACAGCAGAGTAAAAAATCATTACACCCTCCAGGAGTCAGAGTCACAATCATAATCACCGTTACTGTTAATCACATCCAGAGGGACTGAACAGAGCGACACATTGACAATCTCAAATAGGATGATGATGTTGTTTTGACTTTACCTTGCTGATTGGCTCGCGTGGATGGGAATGTCTACAGGTTTGGGTTCAGGAGAGGGGCTTCTCAACACCGGTGGTGGGCTTTCAGTCTCTTCCCTTTCTTCTATTGGTTCTTCTTTGATAACAGGTGTGAGAGGTGGGCCCGGATCCAAATGCCCGTCTCCACCAGGGAGTGAAGAACTGGAGGCAGGGGTCGAAATGCTGTTGTTGTTGTTGTTGGCTGAGTTACTAAGAGGTGGAGGTCCTTTTAAGACATTTTGAGGCGAGAGTGATCGCGAGTTGGTATTGCTGCTATTGGGTGCGCTACTGTTGCTATTGCTGTTAGCCATGTTACTGCCACTCCCATTGGAGTGATACGTTCCACTGAAGGGAGGGTGGCTGTTCAAAGTACCATGGAAAGGGGAGGGACGAGATCCAGGTGACACACCTGGCCCAGGAAGGGGCATGTTGGGCCCAGATGAGGAGCCAGGGGGAAAAGATGAGAAGCCTCCCATCTGATTTGTGGATGGGCTGGGTAATGGAGATAGAGGTGTTGGAGGAGTCTGGGCGGAGGCCTGATAGTGTGGGGGACGTACATTGGGTGCCATACCTGATGGGGGTGGCTGGGTGTGCGAGGTCTGAGGTGGGGGTAGAGGAGGCTGAGGTGGTGGTGGGGCATATGGAGTATTCGGAGGGTGTCCATGATGGCTGGAAGAGGAGGAAGGAGACAGTGCCGGTGGCTGGTTTGGCCCTCCACGGTTTTGGTACAAAGCAGGATCTCGCAGGTTTGAGTCTCTCTCTCTTTCTCTGGGCCCGGACTGGTAGTGGGGGTGAGGTGGGTGGGGATGATGGGTTCCTACAGGCCCCGAATACTCTCTTCCCAAATTTGGAGTCACCCGAGGGGGGCTGAGGTACTCTCGATTTGTGCCAGTGGAAGCAGGAGCCCCAGCAGGAAAGTCTTTTCCTCCTGTGGGAGGATACTCTCTGTGAAAGTGGTCTGCTCCAGAGGGAGGAGTTTGTGCCTGGTCCATGGTAGGAGGGAAGTCTCGGCTGGATGAGTTTGGGGGATGTGGGTGGGGGTGCGGGGGTAGGGAAGAGTGGGAAGGGTGACTTGGGTTGCTTTGGGGTGATGCAGGAGGGTCTCGGTTCAGCATGGGGGTGGCAGGTAGCCCGCCGGTTGAACTTGGGGGGTTTCCCTGGGGAAGGGAGTTGTTGTTTGGGTTACTGTTGCCTACAACCTCTCTTGTCTGAACCCCAAACTCACCCCATCTGCCTCCATCTTTGTCTCTGGGATGCCCCCCTCCAGTTCCGTTGGGGCCAAAGTCTCTACTCTGGTTTTGGTTCGGCAGAGGAAACTCCCTCCCTGCATCCCGTTCCCTTTCTCTTTCTCGCTCCCTGTCTCTGAAACCTGGACCAAAGTCTCTTCTTTCAGGACCCAAGTTAGGTCCATCTCTACCAGAACCCTGGAAATCCCGGTTCTGACCCACTGGCAGACCCGCAAACTCTCTGCTTTGGATGCTGTTGGACCCACTCATCCCACCACAAGCAGTATTACTGTTATTCCCGCTACTGTTGTTGCTGCTGTTGCCAATGGGAGCAGAGAACTCTCTGTTGATCTCCCTCCCCACACACTCCCCCCTCACTCCCCTCTCCCTCTCTCCTGCAGCCCCCCTCTCTCTGTCCCCTCCCCCTCCAGCGTACCTGGGAAGGTACTCCCTGTGGGGGTGGGGGTGAGGATGGGGGAGGTAAGAGGGGTGGGAGGAGGAGTGGCGAGAGGATGGAGGGTTGTAAACAGAAGGAAGTTGCTGCTGCTGCACAGGGGGCTGGTGCTGTGGTTGGTGTGGGTGGTGGTTGCCAGGGTAACGGGTGTATCCCCAGCTCCCCTGGCAACCGGTTGCTGTGCCACCCTGCCAGCTGGTGGAGCTGTAGTGGTGAGGGTGGGTGGAGGGTTGGGTCTGAGACTGGGACTGCTGCTGGGGGCCGGTCTGTGGCAACAGAGAGGGAGGAGTAGACTGAGCCTTGTCCAGGAGTTTGTCTGCCTTTTCTATTTTGTCTCTTTCTATCTTAACCTCAGCAGGCAGGTTTTGTCCCCCGAGCTCCAAGGGCTTCAGTGCAGGTGGAGGAGGAAGAGGAGGGGGTAAAGAGTGGGGAATGTTGGGGCTGTTATGGGAAAAATCTCCTCCCGGGATAGTGGCCTTGGTCACACACTGCGTGCTGGCTTTGGAATTCATTCTGCTGCCACTAAGTGCACCGTCAACGCCTGTCGGTCCACCATACTCAACTTTACACATCAATTTGGAGTCCAGGGAGAAATAGGACTTCCTCCCACTATTGCTGTCATTTGATGAATCCCCCGCTCCACGTAGAGAGGGGGTCAGACCAGAGGAAGAGCAGGGAGTGGAGGAGGGCTTAAGAGACGGACAGTCTTCAATTCGTGCATCCATTTCCCGCTTTTCTCCATCTCCACAGGACTCCTCCCCTCTCCCCTCTCGTTGTGCTCTCCTATCGTCTCCCACCACTTTCCCCACTCCTCCCTCCTTGCCTTTCTCTCGTTCCCTCTCTCCTTGCTTTGGTGAGTCGGGGCCATCGGAATCAGAGTCCAGGCTACCCAAAGGGGAAGCGGAGAGACTTGGGGACGAGGAGCGATTGTCCTGGTCTATATCCCGCCCACTGCTCAGACTACTGCTACTATTGGCCAGGCTCCCTACAACTGAACTCCTACTGCCCTGGGATTGGCCATCTTCGTTGTCACTCTCACGGGATTGGCTGGCCACTGAGGTTGGAGGTGGGACAGTGGAAGGAGCCGAGCTGTCAGTCGAGTGTGTTGACGTTGGAGGGTTTGGGGTAGAGGCCGAGTCCTGACAAAAAAGAGCATTTCTGGATGAGGTAAAAATGTAAATTTTGTGACCGCGGTTATATTGTAGAAGCCAAGAATAAAACTCTTAACAGTTTAGACAGTTGCTTTTGGATGATTTAGCTGAATCAAAGCTTTGTAATTAGTCTTTATATAACAGGTTGATGCAATGTAACACAAACCTGAACTTTCTGCCTCTTTGGAGGAGACACAAGTTCCTCCCCCTCACTCTCTGATGAATCATGCCCTTGTGATCTGCGACTGAAGCGATTTCCAGCCAATTCCTCACCAGCACCTCTTTGCTAAAACAACACAAGACTTTTAATTTGGTAGTGATGCTTTTGAATCCCTAATAAGCCTATGACTGTTTTTAGAACAAAGCCACACTTGCATGCACGCACACGCACGCACACACACGCACACACACACACACACACACACACACACAACATCGTTGTCAAACACCAAACATCAAAGATTTCATCGTGCTATGTTGTAAAACACACTATCGACCAATACTGACACCGCAAGGGTATGTCTGTGTCATACTGATGACTCATGCACTGACAGCACACACACATACTCTCACACACACTACTATACACAGGGACAGTTTTTTATTGCTCATGACTCTTGTACTTGCATGCACACACATAACGTTATGGCCAAAACCACGACAAGGAAGAAAAAAAAGAAAAGAAGAGGTGTGCTAACCGTCTGTCTATCGTTGCGTTCAGGGCGAGTGGGGCTGGTGTGCGGGCGTCTGCCCCTTCTCTCCTCACTCGCCCCCCGCCGTCGCCCACTGCGCATGGGCATCTGCAAACCCAGAGTCCAGCAAAGGAGCAAGATATGGACAGGATGGGAAAGCATCACATGTTAAAATAATGAAGAGTTACAGATTTAAGGAGACATGCAGAAATGATTAAGAGATGTGTTGAGTGTGTGGAAAATAGAGTTAAAACAAGATTTTTTTGAAAAGTCAAGTATGTTCAAATCAAGTTGGGATGTGGAAAGGACAACAACAAGTGGAGAATAGAATTTGTGAGGGAGGTGAAAAGAAGAACAGGCCATAATAGAGAGAAAGACCCAGGAAAGAGGAAGGAATTGTAAGCAGAGGAAAGACTCAAACATAAACGTGGAATGTCACAACCAAATAAATAAATTACATCATAGTCATCTTGGTAATTTTAATAGTATCACATATTGAACTAATTATGATGTAGACACATTCCCAAATGTGTACTTCAGGCAGGTACACAATCCCTGACCTCAATGAAAAAATGTATGTAGGCGATGTTCATACCGATTCTTTGTGTGTCCGTGTTTTCATTATTTCTTCTTTAAAATGACCATTTTACAACACAAGCCATTGCAGGGACTGAACTGGTTCCTGTTGGTTACTGACTGGGCTGTGTGTTACACCATGAGAGCTACCAAAACCTGGAAAGAAGCATAAACAAAGAAGGCATTATTCAATATTTATCTGCTTTGGAAATCCTTCAGAGAATCCAATGTTTTGCTGAAGAACATTAGTACGAATGCGGTGGTAAACAATGCTGTTTGCTATCTGCACCATGTGTGGAGTTTAAGAATTTGTGACACTATGAAAAGATCTGAGTTTAAAACTGCAAAAGCACTGTTGCAACATTTAAATTCCCAGCATGCTGCACACTGTATCGAAAACAACTGCTTTTCACTGCGCTCCAAACTGTTTCCCCTCTGCCTTCTGTCTTCACCACGGCAGAAAAAAATCCACAGTCACAATCGGTTAACACACTCGCACTACCAGAATGCACTGGTCTGGGTATTGTTAATTGGATACTATAACATCGAAACAAGCAGATAAAAAAGAGCGGAGCAGAAAAGGCTGATTGGTAGACTGCATTTTGGATGGCGGCCTGCAGAAGACTCACGCAAACATCTTGAGGATATGGGACCACACCCCCTCCCCTTCTTCCACCTTTACCACAACAGCCCAAACCCACAGCTACTTGTGGTTAACCCACATGACCTGGTTATGGATGGCAGAATCACATTCTTATTTATCCACTCAGCCAGCCATTAGGGAAATGCACAATTTCAAGATCCTTCATCCATTTGGGTGTGCCTGACAACATAGGTGGACTACTTTGGAAGGGCCGGCCTTATCCATTCATTCATGTACCCCTATGATGAAAAAATGGTTCATGTATATTGAATGAGGATATAAATAGTCCACGCCACTGGTTATAAGAAGAAAAGATATATTTGGCTGAGCAGTAAGAAGAGCTGCTGTACACTGTTATGCAGCCGGTAAATATAGGAGCCACATCTGAATATTTGTGTGTGTTTGAATCCTGTAAATCCCGTAGCAGCTCCACTACACATGGCTATGCATTAATTATTAGTGCATGCTGCAGTGACTGATCCAATCAGAGTAAAATCACTGTTCATACTTCATATGCATAATAGAAAAAACACGGCACGTGTATTTATAGGCAATTCGGTGTGTGCACAGTCAGTCTAATTAACATACATATGACTAAGTTCATCACACAGGAATCATTCAGGGCCCAGTGGGCTGCTGTGTACATAATGCATCTCAGTTACAGGTGGCAGCTACTGGCCTGTCTGTGGTCCACAGGCAGGTCCTTGGCCGTGGTCAGTAAACAACTAGGACGCAAACACATTACCAACATGCAACAGCATTAACGCCACCAGTCCGCTTGCACGCTCGCGCGCGAGCACATATGCATTATCAACAAATTTGACCACTGCATGCGATGCAAAGCAGCAGCATGCAGTTGCTCTGCTTACATCACCGGCGAGCGGAGCGAGGCACTGCAACGACTCTTTCTTCTTTCTTCCTGCGAAATGTTATTGATACACATGCAGAGGAGAGCGGCCAAAGCTGCCTCTCAGACTACCGCGGCGGAACACGGAGTCGTGTTCAGCGGCGCATACATGTTCACAATCAGAATGGATGCCCGAGCGGTGCCGCCGCTTTCCAGACGCTGCACATCCTAAAAAAAAGAAAGATGATATGGAATGGCGAATCATGGCATTTCGCACCGGCTCTCCCTTCCCCTTTTCCTCGCTGGAATGTGGGTGCGCGTCGTGCACCCTATTGCCATTAATTCACCGGGACACAATTTTAGCCACAACGCAGGAGTATGACGATAATTAAAGCACAAAGGAAAAAAATGGGAGGGAGAGGACAAACGTGGCCAGCAGGAATAGCCCCAAATAAACAGTATAAGCATCCATTTTTTCCCCCTTTCACTTACCTATGGTATCCAGCGATGCGTGCTCTCACTCTCACTCTCCCTTTCCTTTCTCTCCCTCTGTTTGGTCGTTTTATGTTGCACGCTGACACGCACACCTCAGAGCCCAGGCGTCTGTCAACAGAGGCTTGTGCTGGCTCATATTGCAACGGGCACCGATAATAACAATAATGCAGACGAACCTCTTTCTATTCGTTGCAGGGAGAAAAAAAACAGGGGTGCCAACTGAAGACTACAAATTGATGCGTACCCTCGCCTCTTCCCCACCCCCTTTCGCCCCCTTTTTTTCTTTTTTTGCCCCCCTCCCCTTCTCCCACTCTGCTTACTCCCCCCTCTTCCTCTAAGACGACTTGCACTTTTTTTTTTTTTTTATATATCCCCTCTCCGGTCTCTTACAGTCACAAATTTTTCAGCGGAGGGGTGAGCCAGAGAGAGATGCACGTCGGGTGAGAGAAAGGGAGAGAGGAGAGGGCGTGATTTGCATGAGGAGTGAGGGGGAGGATAGAGGAGGAGGAGGAGGAGGAGGAGAAGGAGGGAGCAGTGAGGCAGGGAGAAGGAGGAAGAGAGGCGCAGGGAGAGGGCCAAAACTGTGGAGAGGGAGGGGATCAAGAGGGAGGGTCTCTCTCTGTGTCTCTGCTGCCTCGTCCCTCCAGAGTCACCTTTACTGTACGGAGAGACTCGGATCAGCGAGCTGTTCCTCTCGCGACCAGAAGAAGTGTCCGATAGGTCTTTGTTCTCACGTGCCGCACTCACAGCCGAGAGGTGGGCCGAAGGGGAAACACACGCAGCCCTTAATCTAAATGCATCTTAATGACAATGTCAGCGACTCGGCTGCAGCTCCAACTCGTTTGGAATAATTAAACAACTGAGAAATGAACAATTAAATCGTGCCCTCTGTTGTGTGATTTGTGGTCTGTCCAGCGGCTCCCTGTCTGTCTGCCTGCCTGTCTGTGTGCCTGTCTGTCTGTCTGCCTGTCTGCCTGTCTGGGGGGAAGCTTGCAGCGGTGTGTCCAGTCAAGCGGCTCTGCAGACCTCCTCCTCCTCCTCCCCTCCTCCCTCCCTCCGCTCCACTGCTGTCTCTCTCTCTCTCCCCCCCCAACCCCCCCTTCACGCAGCCCCCTGTCCCGTCTCCTATTGTGTGGTAACCACGGAAACCGGGCCGGAGACTGTACTAGCTGCGCATGCGCGGCTCCGGCCTTCCTTCATCATCATCACCGGCAGCCCGGCCCGACAGGCGCCGAGGCCTCGTCGCGCTCGCGCTCCCTCTGCTGCTCAGACGGTAACGATCCGCACGCGCCTGATGGTTAAACTACAGCCGCGCGCCGTTTAACCGGAGCGACAACCGACGTGCTGTTATCAGGTCGCCATATTATGATGATGAAGTCACAATATAAATAGGTATAGGGCTATTCAAACCTATTGTAATTAATGCAATGTAACCAAATAATATATATTAATCGGTTACATTATCAAACACAAAATATATAAATATATCATGTATTAAATATTATATATATACATATACATATATTAAATATGTATTAAATATTATATTTATATTTATATATATTAAATATTATATATATATTACATATATAGATAATATTTAAAATGAGTGTGTGTGTGTGTGTGTGTGTGTGTGTACTGTTGCCTTTGACAACTGATTATATTCAGTAATTTACGTTGTTGATTTAATAAACAACTGCATGTACAGCATATTGCTCCTCACTGGTAATACAGATGTAGATTCCTGTGGTATATCTTTAACGATTAGCGAATTGACCAATATCATTATACTTGATGATACATACTTTTTGCGCTTGTGATTCTGCAGATGCAGAAGTATGAAGGCTGGTCTTTAGTTCCTTTAGTTGGCAAACATTCAGAGGATTCCTTCTAAATTCCTTAAGGATTCTTTCTTTTTTTTTTCTCATAATTTTAACAGCAGGAATGACCTTCACTTTCTTTCCTGTACAACATTTTTGCAAACACCTGCTGTGACATCAATATTTAGTGTAGCCAGAAGTGCAACATGCTCGAATATTTCTGCTTTTAAATGAGCAGTGCAGATGTGGTTTTTCAGTCACACTTGATTCAGTGATTATTTACATTTCATGCAAAAGACTTCAATGACACAGCAAAGACCCTTCAAATCAATACGCAGAGAGCTTTGTTTCGAGTTCATTTGTATCCAGTTCTTTATTAAGCATGACCTTATAGACAGACAAGGTGACAGATACAATTTTGAAGCAAGCTGCTGAGGGTTTAAGAAGAAGAATAAACAACAGGGCACATAAGATCAAAACACTTCTGCAGTGAGTCGAAAGCAGACAGTCAGAGGAAGGAAGCAAGAAAGAGAAAGAAACTAACAAGGGAAGGTGCTCGTCTGCTGAGAGGTGAAACACTCATTATTTTCCCCTCCAGGCTTTGTTCAGGATTTGCTGCAACCAGCTGTAGTCAATCAAGTAAATCACTCTCTGAGGCGTCAGGTCAATATACTGTAGCCACAGTGCATTAACTGTGCATTTTAGTCATTTGAAAACTATTTAGTTGTAACAACAGGTGTCATAATTGCATTACTATGTGCCCATCGGGGAAATATAACTTGATATTCATATGTTTGGGTGCTTTCTTATGTGCCACTGCTAATGCACTGGCACTCAAAGGGCACTGGGGTTACGGAAGTTGTGTCCAGCAAAGCGAGCCTGGTCACCCAACTCTTCCTCAATCCTGAGAGGACGAAGAGGAGGTGAGGAAGAAAATAGACAGAAATGTCGAGCGGGCAGATGAATGTGAAAGAAGACAACAGCAGATGAAACAAATAGGGAAAGAAGAAGGAAATATAAATGTGGCATAAGTGGTGTTTTCTATTTGTATTTGTATACAAACATAAACTATATAAACCAATCAAACTATGAATACCTACCTCATGAGCTGATTGTATTTGGCCAGACGTTCTGATCGACAGGGAGCTCCAGTCTTGATCTGAAAGGAGACACAAACACCAAATATGACAGAGTTACAGGTACATCTGCACGATGGCTAACTGTTGGTATTTGGACAGCAAGCAACGCTTATTTTCACTATCAAGTGATCTTACAATTGCTTTTTTAGATAAATTACAAGATAGTACATACATTGCAACTGCATTTCATAGAGAAGCAGGCTCCTGTAATATTAGCATTTTGAAGATGTAATCAGCAAACGTTTGGTATGTTTTTCTTAAGATCTGATTGATAAAAGTGTTTTTTGATGTTCTGTAGCTGCCTTATTATTTCACCACTTCAATCACTTCAATCACAATACATAGTTATTTAACAATATAGCTAAATTTGCTCAAATTACAATGCCTTCCACTTCTGTATATAACATTATTACTTGAGCTACTATTGCACTGTTGCAAAAGCACAAGTATTATTGTTTTATATTGTCCTGTTTCCAAAATGTGCTGTTGCAGTGAAACGTTGCAGTGTTTAATTTTCTATTTCCTCCAGAAGGTACTGTGACAAAGGGACAACTAATGTAATGCAATGACACAAATGTAGAATTCTAATGGCAACTAAATTGGGAAATAGAGAACAGACAGCACTTCCCACAGTGTGTGTGTGTGTGTGTGTGTGTGTGTGTGTGTGTGTGTGTTACCTGTCCAGTGCAGAGACCAACCACCAGGTCAGCTATGAAAGTGTCCTCTGTTTCTCCAGAGCGGTGGCTCACCATCACACCCCAACCGTTCTCCTGGGCCAGCTTACACCTGAGAGGCCGGGGAAGGATACATGAATATAAATATGACGCATGCTCTCACGTGGCAAGCATGTACGCAGACCTGTGCTGTCAATGCATCAAATACACACAAACTCACGCCTTGATGGCCTCTGTAACGGAGCCGATCTGGTTGACTTTAAGCAGCAGGCAGTTGCAGGCCTTGTCCTCCACGGCTCGCTGTATCCTGCGTGGGTTTGTGACCGTCAGATCGTCTCCGACCACCTGCACGATTTATGCAACGACGTTACAGGCGGATTGAAGTGTGTTTTGTTACTCACAGTAATTGTATCAGGTCAACTCAGCCCAGTAAATCCATTTCTATTCAATAAAGATCAGTCTGCATTACAAATGTGGGGCAAAGAGAGACAATAAAATACGCTGTTGAGTTTCATTATGGCTTTTTGTAGCCGTACTAGCAACTGAAAAAAGGATGTTTCGACCTCTGCAGCTGCAATTTTGACTATTTTCATGGTTGGAAGTGCAATACCCACTAGGACCTCACTAATTGACTTCCAGATAACGAGGGAAAAGTGTACCTGGATGCCCACTGAGGCTGTAAACTGTGACCAAGCCGGCCAGTCGTCCTGGTCAAAAGGATCTTCAATAGACACCACTGGAAAAAAAAAAAAAGGAGAAATGAGTAAGATGGTTTTTCTGCATTAATCTAATATTACAACCTTTGTGAAGCCCTCATGTTCTCCTTTACTCACCTCCAAGTTAATCGGACTAGAGCACCAGTGACATAGACAATAAAGGTTCTGATGGAAGTTATGTCTTAAAATGCCCTCACACTGCACACAGAGGCCCACACAAGCAGGAAGCACACCATTGACAGGGTAAAGAGCCACATCAGAGTAGGTCCCTGCTTGCCAAATGTGCACTGTAGCGCATAATTAAAACCTCTTTAACAGGCCCTAGTGTCGGGAGGAGAGACAGGGCTGTGGAGACATCCAGCTCTCTTGTTCCCTTCGCTTCTCTGTCTCAAATGTGATGAAAAAAATATGGCAGTTGTAGAAATATGATAAATAGGCGGGTTTGTCCATTTACTGCTTCAATCAGCTATTAAAACGGACGCAGAGACCTGTGCCTGGGTGCTCAGTGATCCGTGGAAAAACATTTCCCTTATTCCACAATGAATTGTGCACTTCATGTTCTCTTAATTACAACAGCTGTGAGAGACACGTGTTTGACCCATTTGACTCGCACACATCAGAATACACACCTGGGTAGTTGTTAATGAAGCCCTGGTAGATGCTGGCCAGCTCCTCGCCACTGATGTTGCGGGCAGCGTTGGGTGGGGACTTAAAGTCCAGGTCGTACTTGCCCTCACTGAAAAACTCTGAAGCAGCAACATCCATTCCTATCACCACTTTGTCTGTGAAGCCTGCTTTCTCTATGGCCGTCTTAATCAGCTCCAGGGCTGGCGAAGAGAAACATGATGAGAAACAGAAAGATGTAACATCACAGGAAATTAAGGGAAGGAGATCATTTCACATGTGGTTGTGTTTACCTTCACTGTTCTCTTGTATATTAGGGGCAAACCCTCCCTCGTCTCCCACATTTGTTGCATCCTGACCATACTTCTCCTTGATGACCTCTCTCAGCGTCTGGTAGAGCTCCGCCCCCACACGCAGAGCATCACGGAAAGACTCCGCCCCTACAGGAAGTACCATGAACTCCTGCATAGCCAGTCTGTTCCCAGCATGGGAGCCCCCATTGATCACATTAAAAGCCTGAGTGAGAGACATATGAGAGAGATGAGATTGTATTTAGAATTTTGAGTTTGGAAGAATTTTATTTTTGCGCATTAAATACAATAAAACAGGACTCACAGGAACTGGGAGGACCAACTCTCCGTTTCCAGCCAGATCAGCAATGTGGCGGTACAGAGGGACACCTTTCTCTGCTGCACCAGCTTTGCATATGGCCAGTGATACACCAAGAATAGCATTGGCCCCAAACTTAGCTGGGAGAAAACACGAAAGCAGTCACACAACACATGGGTGCAGTCAGTGAGCACTGGAGCAGAAACATGTCATCACACATATACGCCATCACTGCACACGGGATGTGACCGAGGCTTACATTTGTTGTCAGTGCCGTCCATTTCAATCATGGTGTTGTCCAGTTTCTCCTGCTCCAACACATTGATTCCCTGAAAGAAAAAGAAAATGTCAGAAATCTTCAATCTTGAAGTATATTACTATTAATTTCAGCTTTAAAATGAGAAAATTCTGCAGATACTCACAGACTGGATGAGGGCAGGTCCAAGGGTGTCATTAATGTGACCAACAGCTTTGGTTACACCTTAAACAGCAGGACAGAAGATATGTGAAGCCATGGAAATCTGATACTGTCAGTCCACATTTATATCACAAAACCAGATAAGAAAATGCTCAAAGCAAAAGCAGAGACAAGAGACAAAAGCACAGACGATACATTTCAATACAAATGTCCACCTTTGCCCTTGTAGCGAGTCTTGTCTCCATCTCGGAGCTCAAGAGCCTCGTAGATGCCGGTGGATGCACCGCTGGGCACAGCGGCCCTGAACACACCTGGAATGGAGATAAGATGGTTGGTGTGGGAGAGACGGGACATGTGTAGAGGTGGAAAAGGTAAAGGTGAAGGTGAAGGTAAGCTTGGGCATATACAATATGGATTTTTTTCAAAGTTTAGATAAGACATGGTTCACTGTCAAGCCCAATGTCAGACCAAAACACAACTGACAGTACAAACACAGTAAATGAGTAATGCAATTATTAACCGATTTATGTTTTTAACCTTTGCCAGTATGCAGGTCTACTTCCACAGTCGGGTTTCCCCTGGAGTCCAGGATTTCCCTGGCAACAATATTCACGATGGACATTCTGTAAAAAACAACAAAAAAACCATCTTATATTCAACCATTTGCTTGCTACATTTCAGTGCTCCTTCACCAAATCACACGATCATTTCCTCTTTTTTTGGGGTTTGAAAAAGGGATGAGAAAGGGAATCGGTGTACAAACAGACAGATGCGAATGAAGATAGGAATAAGCGGACGTCAAAAATGCATTTCATTACAGCCTCAATTTCATATTAGTCAGAAGGACTTGACACTCTTCCTCACATTTACACACCTTGTGATGATAGTGACGCAGCCTGAGGGTGGAAAGCTGTGGAAAAGATGCTCCCTAGGAAGATGCTGGCACACACAAACAAGCACATATACACAGGGAAGGAAACATAAATCAAAAGCTAATAACGCATACCTATTTATGAATCTACTGTCAACCTGTTCCGGACCACCAGCCAGCTCAATTTCTGTGCTGTTTCGGTCTGTGACTGAGAATATGGACCAATGGAGAGATGAGGCGGTGAGAAAACACAGAACAGGAGGAAATGAGGAGGAGGAGGAAGAAGAAGAGGAGGGAGGAGGTTTTAGAGGGATGGAGGGAATGAAGAAATAGATCAATCTTTTTAAACGTTACCTGCAGCGTGTTTGAAGGCGAGTGGAGAAAGTGAGCGGATGTGGGCGACTGAGAGGGAGAGACGGGGGACGGGGAGGTGGGAGGAGAAGGGGCGAAAACGTATGACACACAGGGGGAGGGGGAGTGTGTGAGTCATTGGAAGACGAAGAGGGGAGGGGAAGCGAGCTGGGAGAGGAGAGTGGAAAGAGGGACAGAGTGGGATAGCAGGAGTTACATGTATTTCTGTTGTTTCAGTGAAGCTGCAGGAAAATATATGTTGTGATTTGCACAGAAACCTTTCTTAGTGGACTCTATTTGCATTTATCATTATCTTCCTGACTTCCCACAAGTCCTGTCATTTGTTTGGCACTGCTTGCCGAGTGTACATCTGCTCATCAGTTAACAAATCTCAGTAGCACTCGTGACGTGTGCAAATATTTCCCCAGGAAACTGCTAACATTAACATTTAATTTGTGGTTGCTGCCAAATCCAGGCAGGGCTGTTACCCTGCAAGCAAATGGCTGGAAAGTTAACACTTTGCCGGGAAAATGGAAACAAGCATCTGAATACTTTAGATGTGGATGACAGGCAGAATATATCAGAACAAAGAAACGGTGAGGAGGATAGATCTAAGCAAAGACAGATGCACAAAACGAGCCACCTTGTCGGGAGATCTAATGACGTAGATTAAAGGAGACAGGAAGACAGGTAGACAGGTGACGAGAGCGGCGCATGTTGGGGGAAGGACGTGCATTTTAAAAATAGTCTTAGATGTAATTAAAGATACAGCGAGGACAGAAGGAGGCAGGCACGGAGCCTGCTGTGGGAGTGATTTGTCAAAACAGAAGGTTTTCATTGGCTGCTCCACTTGTGTGCTCCATCTGGATGTCACATGACCAGCAGACATGGTGGCAGAGGGAAGAGGGAGCATACTGATACGTGCACATGCAGTGGGGAAAAATACATACAGCTGATTTGTCAGTTCAAAAATTAACTGAAGCAGCAGAATTAGAGCACGCTCGACATCTGCAGAGAACCAATCACTCTGAATACAACTACAGACAGAAAATGACCCGTAAATGACAGATTTAGTTGAATACATTAATTGCTTTGCAGCTGTGCGTTGATGAGTTGTGCGATTGGGTTTTAGAAAACACTCCATGATTTATTACACAAGGCATGAAATCTCAAACAACCACAACAGAGACACTTTTTAATTATTATCTAACAATGTTTAATGAACTTTTATTTAGTTAGATTAATTGGTTAACAGTATACAATTCAATTCACTGACACACTAGTGTCTTCACAAACATAAAATGGACTGTACAGCAGATCTATGTACTGTATACTGTAGCACTTAAGTGCAGTGGGCAAAAACACATGTCAAGTTTTGAGAATGAGTATATATAAAGTGAGTGTAGTTATACCCATGTTTGCACAAGGGTGCGTTGAGTGTGTGTGTTGAGTGTAACAGTGGAGAAGGAGAACTGTAAATGTAACTATCAAGCGTGTGGGGTTCCGTTGTGTGTGTGTGTGTGTGTGTGTGTGTATGTTGTTCATGAATAGACAGTCCAGTCATATCAAACATTTACGACGGGCAGTTGTGACGATCATCAACTTCCATCTTCAGCGTGGTTCACAGCATCGGGGAAATCTTCCCTCAACTTCTTCCATCGAGTCGCCAATGTGTGACACCTGCAGGGACAGTCAACCAAGGCCGCAGTGTTTGTTACGAGAAAATTACAGACATCCACGGCAGATGGAATCAACAGAGCATTCACTTGAACAACGCTTAACACGTGAAGAGAAGATTGCGTGACAGACGCATGCAACAAAAAGCCAATTTAGCGGTTTGGTGTTCGAAAGACGGCTTGTTTCAGATTTCCGACTGTATTAAAAACATAGGAACAAATTCTCACAACGGGACTGCTGTTCCGAACCATTTCTCCTCTCGCATTTAGATTTAGAATCTGACATGACTAATACATATATGGTTCAGTGTGATACAGTTCTTTGGACCCTTCTCGCAGTGCAACATGCCTATAACTGTTATTGTCCAGTGTATACAGTAGGAGCCTCACACAGTTACCAGAATTACATCATTTTAAAAGCGTTGGCCGCTCTGTCTCGTCTCACAACTTGTGTTTGGTGTCCCCCGGTAGCTGCTTGACGTCCTTGTGGATCCATATTCTTCATATGTTTACGCTTCCTGAGCGTCCAGACTGTTATTTTTTACATTCCTCTATTCTGTACACACTAAGGATTCCTCCTCTTTTGCTCTTTCTGAGATTTATTCCGTATTTACCCCGTTAAAAAGGTTTTTGGGGGGAGTTTTTTTCGTAGCTGTATCGAGGGTCTACCGACAGAAGTGATATTGGGCTTCATAAATAGACTTGACTTGTTTGCCTTTTATTGCATCATATCTGGACAAAACTTTGTCTGCTTCCATCTCCATCATTTAATATTATTATTCTATTCTATTTGTTGTATATATTGTGCATTTTTCTTATTTTCTTCTTCTTCTATTCTATTTTTTGTATATATTGTTCTTTTCTTACCTGTATGTAAAAATGCTGCTGTACCGAAAAGAATTTCCCGTTGCGGGATTAATAAAGTATTTATCTATATCTCTATCTTCTCCCTGCAGCTTTTCATCCTCATGATCAACTGAGTTTCTAACTGGAAAAAAAACCTGAAACTTAATGTTTCAGACGTGCTGAGAAAACCATGATATTGTTTCATGTACTTTGATTCAAGAAAAAAATAAGCCTGACTCGTTGATACTGGATACTGGAGTTTAAAAGCCTATATTGATCTGATATTTGACAGTTCAAACAAAACGTATAACATTATATTGGCCAAAACATATTCAATCATGAATATAATCCCTTAAATGAGCTTATTAAGGAATTGTGACCACAAAATGAATTGAGCAGGAAATTTTACAGCAATAAAGAAACGGTCAATGACAATGTTAATATAAAAATATATATATATATATATATATATATATATATTTCATTACTGTAATTTCTTTATATTTATCTGCAGGTACAAACAAAAACAATGTACAGGTAATTCGCCAAAATTGGCTAACAATAGTCATGCAAATGTAAATCCATATATTTAAACTTAAAACAAACAAACAAATTTAAACCACCCCCACACCCACCCCCACCCCACCCATCAGGTCAGGCTGGACTCAACTGATCCAGGCCTGAGAATCAAAGCTGCACTAAATCCTCACTCTTACCTCTCACCAGTCGTAGCGCGGACGGGTGCTAGCCTGACGGTGTCTCGGGGACTCGTGCCGAGTGCCTGGTGGGGTCGTTGAGCTAGGAGGGGCAGTGAGGGCCAGCTGCTGGCCTCCTCCCCGTCGATCTCGGCCGTACTCCAGCCCCCGGGCAGTCGGGGGGACGTATCTTACTGCCTCCCTCCTCCACTCCTCGTCAAACGCTCCAGCATCAGCTACAGCAGGAACACACGGCAGGTTGTCAAGCGACACAAACATCACACCTCGTGCCACCGCAGCATGGTCGGCGTAACAAGAATACTGGATCCCCCATCATCAAAACACCCCTTTCTGGCCCAGCGACTCACTCTCATCGAGGTTTATGAAGTCTTGTCGTTCCTCGCGGTCTCCAGTGCGGCGATTCCGTGAACGCTCCATTACGTGTCCACGCTCCCCGATGTGGTGGCCGATGGCAAGACGCTCGAGGCCGCTTTCACTGTCCCTCATCGACTGACGCGTCTCGCGGATCTGAGGCGAAGAATGTGAAGACTCTGTTTACTCAAACAAGCCGGATGCTCTGCACTCTGAATGAACTCAAGACTGAAATGTTTGTATGACAACTATGATGTTTATAGTGTACATGATCTATTTATTGTCACTACAATTACTGGTGATTTCATGGGTTATGAGGCCTTTAGGCCACAGTCACGCCTGGACTAAGAAAGCATGACGGCAACATGTCCAGTCAGGCTTGCCCTTGGAGGTTGAGGAGAGAAATCAGGTCTACTTATTTGTCAGCACTCCCCAGGTGTTACCATAACCATTTCAACAACTGTTAACAAGGTTTTCTCACCCCTCCTGGGCCTGTTCTCGTCGCACTGGTCTGTTGATAAACTTCAGGAGGCCCGGTGTCCGAAGAGGAGTAGGAGATCACCGTTGACGAGGAAAACGTCTGACAGTTCGGTGAGCCGGACATCCTTTCCTACAAGAAGGAAAATAATAAAGAGTAAATAGAGGTGGTTCTGTTCAAGCAAAGGTTTCATTCATGAGGTAATTACTTTCTGTTTATTTGAAGTCGGTTGACAGAGCTACTTACCACGTTTCCCATCAGATCTCCCATCATGCCAAACATATCCATGAACCCCCCTCCCCCTCCTCCTCCTCCTCCTCCACCCTGCAAAAATAAATTCAAGCAGATATTTTAAAATCTCATTTGATGAAACGTCGAGTGTAAACAGAGTGGTGCGTCTCTGAAACAGCAGCATTCATCGTCAGTTCAGTGGCACAAGGGTCGATCTTTGAGACCCACAGCTTCATTTTCAGAGCATGAAGATGCATTAAAACACGCTTTTTTGAGTCCTGTTATCATATTATTTTGTCTTTCGTCCAGTGATCACTGGTTATCTGTTGATGAGGTGAAAAAAGACCAGCAGACTGTTTTCTCACCTCATCGTGTAACGTGCATTTACGAAGTGTATCTATGTAAACTCTGGTAAACGCAACCTTATTTGAAAACCCAATCTAAACCATACCAGAACCTATTTTAAATCCTAACCCTTTTCACCCAATGCTGTGCTTTCCACCTGAAGCCCAGGTAATGTTTTGATCACACTGTCACTTCATAGAAGGCTACATGTGTAATCTGCAATAATAAATCAAACATTGTCTATTTTTGAGTGTATTGAAGGAGGTCATAGAAGCAGCTACTCACCATTCCCATCATGCCAAAGGGGGTCAGCGGACCAGCAGCCTAGAAAAAGAATTTACATCTTAAAAGGAACGTAACAAATACAATAGATAAACTAATGTGGATGTCATACACATGAAATAAAACTAAACACATGAATACATGAATACATGAATACATGAATACAGCCCGTTGACATGGCGGACAGTTACCTGTCTGCGTGGTACACGGGGCGCTTGTATCTGGGGGGTGAGAGCAAAGGGGTCCATGCCGAACGGTCCGAACATAAGCCTCATCTGCTGCCTGTGAGCTGCAAATGGATCCCTAGAAGAAATCACAGATTACACTGAAACACTTTGACTTCTGGTGACTTTTTGTGGGTTGACTATTGACAATAACACGGGGTGTAAGCTTGTCAAATTAGAAGTGTCCATAGGACTATGTTTTGAAAACTGGAGTACAGAAGTTTGGTATAAAAAGCCCAGTCAGATTTGTAATCTTGTTTATTTATTCTTTTATCAAATATTTACAAATTTCAATTATAAGTTTTACCTTTTATTGATATTTCATTTTTTAAGATCTTGTTTTATTCTGTTAATTGTTAATGTTATTGTTAATAATAATAATCTATTCATAATAGTCTCCAAAAAGATGTCCAGAACAACGAGTTCC
The DNA here is from genome assembly GCA_016806645.1 of Ophiodon elongatus. Taxonomy (NCBI): domain Eukaryota; kingdom Metazoa; phylum Chordata; class Actinopteri; order Perciformes; family Hexagrammidae; genus Ophiodon; species Ophiodon elongatus. Next base: position 3,833,258 of record JACSYO010000415.1, on the reverse strand, counting down.
AAACAGACAAAAGCTTGACAAATGACTTACATGACTAATAGATTTTTTAGCAATTAATTAATTAATTAATTAATTAATCAATCAACCAATCAAGATTCAACTCAGGTTGACATAAATTTGTATCAGCTGTTCTTTGTGTTGCGTTGTTTTCAAGAGCGTGGAAGAAGCTCACTAAAGAGCTTCTACAACTACTCAATTAGTTGATCAATCTTGAGAATAGATTTTTCCACCTTCTCATATTGGAGGACTTGATGCTTCGCTTCTTTTCTTTGATACAGATGATAGTAGACTGAATGTTTTTGAGTTTTGGACTTTTGGTTGGACAAAAAAAAAAAAGATATTTGAAGATTGGGCAGTAAGAAACCAGAACAGGCATGTTTCACTATTCCCTGACATTGTATAGACACGTGGATTCATCAAGAAAATAATAGGAACATGAAGCAAAAATGGAAATAATTTCTAGTTGCAGCCTTGACAAGCTTGTAATGTTGTTTTGACATTATAAAGGGGGCTGTTGCTCACCGTGTGACACCAAAGTGTCAACAGGATTATATTATTTCAAACTAAAGTAAAGCTTGCCTGTGTTTGTGCAGCAAGTCTATAAACTGATCAACAGATCCAGATTCACTCAACCCCAAATCAGTGTTTTGTGATTGCTAATGAATGTAAACTTCTCCAGCAAACAGGAGGATGGTTTCATGGATCTGTCAAGCCTGGAGGAGGTACTCTTCAGGTACCGGTATGTAAAAGCTGTTCCGGTTCCTAGACCATTAAGCCACTGCCACCTGCCATCAATTAGCTAAACCCCAATCTCAAAGTTAATTGGGAGCCAACGGGAAGTTCTACAAGTAGTGATAATTGGCCATTTTCGCTCCTGATTGGTTCACCAAATGCTTCAGAGGTGTGACAGCAATTTTTTTTTTTTTTTGTTATTGTCTAGCCAATATGGTGGACCACTGTAGGCCCCCACAGCTGGCTGGAGCAACGTTAGGTACCTGCTTTAAAAGCACAGAGGAGAAAAAAACACATCACTCAGCCTGCCAACATGCAGGTGTTGCAGCTCCTGCGGAGCACGTGGGGCCCACAGAGGCTCCACGAGACGGTATTAATGTCAGTACTCACATCATGTAGGGGTCGTCATCAACGTCATTCAAGAACCGAAACATGCTAGGTGCTTTCACTCAGCTGGCTGATGCTAGCCAGCTAGCTGGGTAAACAGTCGTGTTTTTCAGGGATAAAACAAGATGACGGGCTCAAACTCTCCACAGGCTGAAAAGGAGGTCCTTTTATTAGCTCCGTCTCGAAGACACGAGGTCACAACTTCTGTTGTTCAGAGCAAGAGAAGCCTCAGAGTCTCACTGGGTAGTAAATTCCAGAAACCTGGACCAAACATGAAAACGGAAGTCAGTCCTCTGACAAAGAGAAGCAACACTACTATGAAGTTAGCATCGGAGCTAACGACGGGGACTTCCTGTCGCTTGGATTTTTCAAAATAAAGTATTTCCCTAGAGGCTTTCAGAGCAGTGTTTTTTTTTAGGATAATGTCATGATTTAGAATGAGAAATATCGTCAACCAAAATATATATTAAATTGAACAAATAAAGTACACCAGAATAAATATATATTGAGTTATTATTTTCAATAAATTGAGTTTACTAATAAAACAGATTCCAAAAGAGCAGTATTCTACAATCATCTTTGTTCATAGGATGCATATTGAATTAATATTAGAGAAACAATATGGCTATATATAATATATCTAGTCAAGCTTCCCAGTAAGTCATGACAGTGTGACAATGATCCAGCACAAAGAATGACAGGACCCTGAAACTAAAGCAAATTTATGCAATTAATCAACCATCGTTAATTGTATTATTTACACCTAAGCTTGTCCTCCTGAGATTTGTCAATACTTCTGTGAAAAAGGCATCAAGGCTGGATTCCAGACCATTAAATCAGGCAACTGGCCCCGGGGGCCCAGACCCTTATAGGGTCACTGTTTGTGATAGTTTGGTTGAATTCAAATTTGTTTGTATGAGCTATTAAAGCATTACATAACATAATCATAAACATAATAAGAAGGAACGTTATTTGCTAAGTTTGTTGACACACACAGGGACTTTGAATCTGGTTTTCAGTCGCACTTGATATACTTAAACTCTGTGCAAAAAACAAATACAAGAGCAGGCACATGTAGATGTGCAGCAAAACAATCTAAACTAAATTAAAATGAAACTTTATACAGCAAAAACAGAAAATCTTATTTTATATAATATCTTTATACAGGTCACATATGTGTGGTAGAGGAACACCAGTGCATGAAGAACGTGTGCCAATGAAGAGAGACAGACAGACAGACAGTCAGACAGATAGATGTCCTGCTGTGTGCCATTCTGTCCACCAGTCGGCGGTGTTTCTATTTTACAGATTCTAAAAATGTTAATGTGGCTCGGACGGTCTGCGCATGCGCACTGAGTAATTCGACCCTCAAACCCGGATGTAACCAACGCCTAACCTGTCCGAAGAAAAACGGTGAGTAGAGTTAGAAAAACAGTCTGAAATAACTATTTATGATTAACTCTACAGTGTCAAACTTATAGGATCGTTCCTTTAACAACACAAATATCCTGTTGAGAGGAGATGCTTGTGAATCTGTTCATAAATTCGCGTAGAGTTAAAGTTTCCGAGCCATCAGGCTGAGTTTCGTGTTGGCTAATGTCAGTCTGGGTGTTGGAGTTGTCTGTTATCACCATTATTTAACCGTGTTTTTCGTTACAGATTAAGCAGTTGTTAGTTTAATAAGTAAGAGAACTGAGGCAACAGTTTGACAGTTGACACTTTTTTTATTTTTCCCGTTTATCGATCTGAGCTAAAACAATCACTTCATTAACTTCACGTTACTTAAACCAGGCTCAGCTTCAACAGCTCGTTTCCATGTTGGTTATAGCTCATTAACTTTAAGAGGTTTCCTCAAGTTGTCCGGTTTAAACCCTTGTTCGTCCAGTAAGCTGCTGGTTTTTATTAGCGGAAGTGTTGAGCAGGATCCGCTTCAGACCCACAGTCGGCAGATAGGCCGTCGTTTCTCTCTTCCACTTCTTTGGTATGTCGCCGATGCGGAAGTGATTCTGTCATCAATACGCTTTTGCACGCGCATGTAGAGACAAGCAGAGCACGATGTATGTGTGAAGATATAATTTATCTTTACTGCCCCCCCAAAATACCACTTCATCGGAGACGCTAAAACCCTTAAAAAGTGTATAAATCTGATTATTAATTGAGAAATTGTCCTTGTAAACTCCATATTTAGCTTTTCTATCTGTCATGAAAATGGCCTCTAACAATAAACAATTTCCCAGCCTGGAGCAGATCCACTGATTGTTTAACAACTAGCCCTGCCCGTGTGTTTTGATCTATAATTGGTCGGTTTTCACACCTGCATTTGATAAAGCTTTAATTAAGAGTCTCATTACACTCTGAGAGACTTTCAGTTGACCCTGAAAGATATTTCTATTATTTTGTCCTCTACATTTTATCAATGGGGGTAGGCTAAAGAGCAGAAACACTATTCTGTATAGGCTAATGCAATACAGTAAAAACTTAAAAATATTTAGTAGCTTTGGCTGTCAAATAGATGCAGTGGATTAAAACAATACAATAATTAACAATGATACATTACTATAATGTAAGAAGGCGATCTATCTCAGTAAAATAGCGTTTTAGTATTTTACTGTATTGTTTACAAAGTATGTAATAATATGTAAGTATTATTAGTGAAACATACTTCTACTACTACAAAAGTAAAAGTTCCCCCCCAAAAGGTCCCTGTGAGTGTACTACTACTGTGTATTATTTGATACTGATGCATGATCTTGTGAAAAGCAATGTAACGTCGTAGCTGATCTAGGTTAAGCTGATTTTAACTACTTCAAATACTGTCGGTGCTGTTTAATTTGTACTAATGCATCATACTTTATAAAGTTATTATATTTTTCTATGTAAAATCTTCTTCTGCTTTTGCTTCAGGATAATTTTAGTGGAGTAAAAGTACTCATTAGGCAGCAGTATGGTATAAAGTGGTATATTATAATATTGGGTAATAATTACTGATGCATCGTTGTGCAAGCAGCATTTAAATGTTGGAGCGAGTTCAGGCACTGATCATTTTAACTAGTAACCAACTAGTAATTATATCTGTCAAATACATGTGTAAAAGAGTAAAAAAAATACAATATTCCCCTCATAGTGGAGAAGAAGTATAAATTGACAATAAAATCAATACTCAAGTAAAGTACTACTACCTCAAAATTACAGTGCTTGAGTAATTGTACCTAGTTTCTTTACACGACTGCACATTGTTATATTTGTCGTTGCTCTTTGTCAGTCTGTCATTCGTAACGTTGCCTGGCCCGTTAATGTAAATGTTTGCCGACTTCCTGTCTGGCTGTGTTTGCAGACTCTCTTGTGATGTTTCCTATTTTCTCTTTATCTCTGCAGATGCAGACTATAAAATGTGTAGTGGTAGGTGACGGTGCAGTCGGAAAGACCTGCTTACTGATCTCCTACACAACCAACAAGTTCCCTTCAGAATATGTGCCAACGGTAAGAGGATTTAATAAAGCCTGAATCATGTTGAAAAGTACAGTATATTGTAAACTCATCGACTTAGAAATGCTTTTTTATTAATTCTTCATAACGGAAATTAAACATGCTGCATTTTATTTTTGTTAAATTATTTGGCTTTTTGTGTGTGCTCTTAAAGGTTTTTGACAATTATGCAGTGACGGTGATGATTGGGGGGGAGCCCTATACACTCGGCCTATTCGACACAGCAGGTAACGAGAATGTTTGTGAACGTCTCTTTTTTTTAATTTTGGTCACTTTAAAACAAGTAGAAAAACGTCCGTTCCTCTTGTGATTGTTGCTCACAGGTCAGGAGGATTATGACCGTCTGCGTCCTCTCAGCTATCCACAGACAGACGTGTTCCTCGTTTGCTTCTCCGTCGTCTCCCCATCATCTTTTGAAAATGTCAAAGAGAAGGTCAGTTTTAAAATCTTTTTTTTTCTTTTTTTTTTCACTGAAAACATGACTTTGACTTTTGTGTTAAATGTATCTCAAGTGCTGGATTTTGTTTGACAGACATGTAGGGTTAGGATTATTTTCATCTTTGATTCGTTATTTTCACAATTAATCAATTTAATCGTTGAGTATATAAAATGTTAGGGGGAAAAAATGTCCTTCACAATTTCCTTGTAATTGGGAAAGTTTGGCATTTCTGCTCACGAGATTGTTTCAAGATTAAACCATTATCAAACTAGTTCATAGAATATAGAAATATAATTTTCTACTAATCATGTCAGTTCTACAGATGTGACAAGGACTGAGGATTGTGTTGATTTTTCTAAAACTAAGATATGATACCCTTTGTTACAGTACTGATACTAAAAAGATAATTTTTATGATTCCTGACATTGAGAAATATACATTTTTACTCTTTTTCTTTAAACAAACAAGCCAAAGTTCTCAAATATTTCATGCCGCCTAAACACAAACATCTGCAAAAGAATGCTCATTGCATAAACAAAATTGTCTGAGTATATTAATTATATTAAAATGAACATTTTCATATTATAATAATCCGACCAGACATTTAGTGCTAGCTTTCAGTACCTGACAGTTTTCCAAAACTCAAGCATGAAACCCGGTTTTGTTTGGTTCCAAAACGTTTTGAGGTACCGAGTCCTCGACATGGCTGGGAAGGAAGAAACCGTGGATCTAATCTTAATATTTTATTTCCCCAGTGGGTTCCTGAGATTTCCCACCACTGCCCACGCACTCCCTTCCTGTTAGTGGGCACACAGATGGATCTTCGGGAAGACAGCAACACGATCGAGAAGCTGGCGAAGAACAAACAGCGCCCCCTATATCCTGAGAGCGGAGAGAAGCTTGCTCGTGAGCTTAAGGCTGTCAAATATGTGGAGTGCTCTGCTCTGACACAGGTATGGGGCTTTGTTGAATTTTCATCAAATTGAAGTGAACACATTTTTTCATAAATCAGGCTCTAATAACAGACCGTATTTAAAATGATCACTCTCTGTCTTTTTTATTTCTGTTCTCTGCGACCAGCGAGGACTCAAGAATGTGTTTGACGAGGCCATCCTGGCAGCGCTGGAGCCTCCGGAGACCAAAACCAAAAGAAAGTGTGTCCTGCTATAGAGGAACAACGACAACGGGAGACGTAACAGTGTAATAGGTGGGGTGAATCAAAACATGAGAAAGATCAATGCCCGTTATGAAAAAAAAAAGGACAAACCAAAAGGGGGAAGGGAGGTACAATGCCATTGAGACTTATTCTAAAGCACGTGTACATTGATTGTGCCTTCAAAATAAACTTTAAAAGAGGCTAGGGGAGTAAAAGTTCAGCATGCAGTGTCACCTATCTCCTTTTCGGAAAGCTTTTAGAAATTGCAGTGTTCTCTCTACAAATATTCAGGTGGGGCGGGCCCCCCCTGCCTGTCACTGTCGCTCCATTTCCTTTCAAGACAGATTCTTTTATATAGTTTATACTTTTACCTCCTCTGTTTTACTCATTTTGGCCTATTTGTTCTTTAACATTCAGTGTTGTGAAATATAAATGGGGAAACACTTAACATCAAGTCTTTTAGTGAACTTTGATTAATTCATATAAAGGGGCCACTCAATGTTAAGTGGTACTCCTATTTGCTTTTTTTCCCTTGACCCTTTTGCATTAAATGATGGAAGCACAAGAGATTTATTGTCATTCCCAATAAAGATAGATGTCTGTAAATGTTGCTGTCTTCCAATTCTCAGATACTTCTGGGGAGGCCAAGTGCATTTTCACCAATTTCCCCCTTCAGTTGAATTATGAATTTCTATTTTATTGTCATTTTATGTATATTGTTTTAATTTTGTGACTCTGTTTTGGGAAAATCTTAGCAGTTATTCATTTTGAAACTTGACTTTTTATTTTATCAACAATTTTGTTTTTATTGCTAGACTACCAACTTTGAGCGATTTGATAATATAACAAATTAAGTTGTAATGTTTTGAATAGATCTTAATCTTGATACAGATTGAGATGCTAACCTTTGCTAGTAAGTTTCTGGGTGTTTGTAATCACAGGATATTTTTAATAAAACGGTTTAATGACATGGAAAGTAGCCATTGTTTTGTATGTTGAAGGGAGAATACTGCATGCACGAACAATCATAAGAGAGATAACTCTAGTTAACCACATTAAAAAGTATTTCTCATGTTTACATTCAGTGTTCCTCACTAAAACATTGTGTGTACCTTTGAGGCTTAACACACGTGTTAAGTGCATTTTATTCTTCTTAAAGCCGTTCTTTCCAATCTTTGGATATTTTGCAACCTGCACAGTTTTCATCAGTTAGCGGCCCTCGTCTCCCCGGCCTTCTGCCGGTGAATTGCAATGTTTTTAATGTGTCACAGCACTAATAGTCAATCTTTGTTATAGGACTTGCATTCACTACGTACTAGCTTGTTAAAATATAAAAGAAACAGCCAATGAATGTTTCCGAACCACAGCCGTGCATATTCACTCGTGTACAGCCTGGATGTAAATCCTGTCCCTCGAACGGACCCGCTCATCAAAACATTGGGCCCCAGGGCCTCTGGTCAAACCCTCGACACGTACCTTTCACTGGGCCGCGGACCTGTGTGCCTTAGTCAAGAATATCAAGTGTGACAATATCTTCGACACGTGTGGTCAATAAGAAACTCAAACATATTGCGGTATTTTGGATAAAACTACTGTATTTATTAGATTTCTTGAACAGACCTAAAAGCACTGCTTGTGCAGGAACATACAGAGAAGAGTTTCACATGAAGGTGAGGAGCAAAACACAAGACAGACACTAATGTCAGTAAAAGTTATGTTTTCTATTTAAGATGTCTGCTGAAGTGAAGCAAAGACTTGGATATACAAATAAATAAAACTAAACTTAAATACAGTAAATGTTCAAAGACCTGCTAGTCTATGACGCAAATAGTTTGCATAAAATAAGAATAGTGCTGCAATAATTCCCTGTTAGTTGTGGTTAAGTACAGCTTTAAACGCTTTGTCAGTTAAATGCGAGATTAACTGAGGGGTGTGTGTGTGTGTGCATGCATGTCTGTGCATGCTTGCTTACTGTTGATGCTTTGCCATTGTTGCTTGCTTTTCACATGTGCTCTAACTTTGCAGCGTTTACAACAGAATCCTCAAACTTAACTCTGGCTGCATTGACTCAGTCAAAAATGAGTTAAATTAACACTAACGCTTTTGGCAAGAATTTAAGATAAGTTGTTGCGTCGCTGTCTACGTCGTCTTCGTCCCGTCTTGTGTTCGCGAGTGTCTGTCTCGTGGTTTGTTTGGATCTTTCTGCTCAGCCGGTTTGGTCTTGTCTGAGCCGTCCTAGACTCTGCAGGTGTGAATGGTGACCGTGTTCTTGCACTGCTGGCAGCGGACTGAGCAGCACCAGGAAAACTTGCAGGAGCAGCGCTGCACAACCTCAGCCCGGCCTGCTCTGTAGCCCGGCCCGCAGCACACCAGCTCGCAGCCATCTGGTGCCAGTCGAGAGGTTCCTGGGTACGTTTCGGAAGACGGCAGCGTCATTTTTCTGTGATTGTTGTGATTTGATAAATTTGATAATCTGGATTGTTTCCCTGTGATGTATTCTTACCGTTGCATCTCCTCCCAGCAGTCCCAGGGATACCGTTTTCAGGGTCTAGATGGCAGAAATCTGGAGACGGAGCGAGGTACACAAGGTCTCTGGCAGCAGGGGGTTTGACATGCGGGTCACGGGGGAGCAGGGCTGTTCTGGATCCTATACGAGTCAGGCGGACCTACGAGGAGGAGGATGTTGAGAGAGAGACTTTAATACTGATAGAGAATGTGCTTTCATTTCTTTGCGACTGCTTCCTTTGTTCGCCAACTGAGCCAAAAGCAGCACAAGGTGTTTTCTGATACCTCTGTGGCTCCATCAAAGCGTTCTTTGAGCACGGCACCAACGCGCCTGAATGGCGGCATAACCTTCCAGCACGTCCTCAACTCACAGGAGCCGGAGACACCATGACACTTACACTCCACCTGCATGTTGTGAAGGATGGCCTGAGGATGAGATAATGGTGAATATAAGCGAGTGCAGATTAAATCTCACAGATGACAAAGGCATGTAGATTAACTGAGATGTCGTCAAAGAGTCGCGACCACTAACCTTTCGGCCGGCCTCGTTATTGTGGAGGTTCATGAGTGGGCGCCCTGCCGAAAGCCCCTTGGCTCGTTCTGGTTCATCCACAAATGTTTGGGAGAAAGCCACACCGTAGGACAGGTTGTCGCTGCACCCTGACCACTGGAAACCTGCGGTTGGACAGAGAGACAGTATAGTGGATTTTTATAACCTTCAAACAACCGCACACTTTAATTTAAAACTGAAAATGGTGAATCCACACTGGATCACGCAGACGCAGCTGCTTCACTCCTGTACATTTTGCACTTATGCCCACAATCTGATCATTTATGTCACAGCACCGTGACAGCTGATGGGAAGATACCTGGCGTCACTGTCTGGGATACAGGCATCAGGGCTCCATACGTGAAAGTTTTAACCCACAGAAAAGTGTAGCGTCCGTTTTTGGGATATATATGCGTGTGACTCAGCGCAGATTTAATGCGTTAAAGTTTGGTGCAATGGAATCAAAGCTCACCCTCTGGGCTGACCCCCCTGACCTTCCTGTCACAGCCACACCTCTCCAGCTCCCCGCGGGTGCAGGCTCGGGTCACAGCCACTGCCACGGCTGCCGAGGACAAAGCATGCACAAAGGCCGCCTCACGAGTCCCTGAAATCAAGATACAGCGTATGATGCAGAAATTCCTCAAGTGAGGGTTGTTCAATGTATGGATTTATCAGCAGGTAATTCTCCATGACACATTATCGATATGATGATACCTTGGTTCATGACTCTGCCAAATACATTGATCCCACGTGGGGTGGTGGAACAGTTCCAGCGTCGATTCCTGAACTGGTGCTGGCACTGACAATGACATGCATAGCAGTGAGATAATGACTGCATTATGACGTTAGTGGGTCATAATGGTGAGACAGAGACCCTCTGAACAAACCTCCTCGATGACCATCTCGGCTGCCTTGCGTACGGACTCCATGACCTCCCCTCGCGCCCTGCACACCCCCACCTGCCCCGGGGTCAGCCCCCTCAGCCTCGCACATGGGGCAGCACCAGACACGGGCCTGGAGCGAGGCAGCCTCGCCAGGGAGCTGGGACACAAAGGTGGGGAGTGGTGAAGTGACTTTTGAGCAGGTTTTGAAAGAGAAATTATGGGGCAAGGGGGCAAAAAGAGAGGATGCATAATGAAGAAAAGGGGAGGGAGTGAAGGAGGAAGAGCGCATGAAGAAGAGAAAAGAAAGTACAAAAAGGATGAAGAGGTAACGACCGGGCAGAGTTTTAGAGAGGATGGAAACAAGGGGAAGACCAGGCAAAGAAGACAGAGAAGGCAGAGAGAGAGAAAAGAGAAAAGGTCACCAGGAGTGAGACAAAGAAAGAGAGGGGAGCGACTGAAAGAGATTTAGAGACATGTCACCATCTTTTAAAAGTTATAGCATGACAAACAAACTCCCTCTTTCTCTTTCTCCCTCACACGCTAGACTTACAGCCAGTTGGTTGCCATGGTGGGGTGGGTTGCCCATAGCAACAGGAGGAGGAGTGGTGCCGTGAGATTGACAGTGGAGACAGTTGGCATCAGACTGTCTGTCTGTCTGTCCTTCTCCGTGCGTCAGGCTGGGTCTTTGGACAGCACGCTGCCCGTCTCCACCCTCAAAGGGATCCGTCCGTCTGTTGTGGTGTTGGTTTACGTTTCTGTCCCAGAGTCTGGGGATGATCCCCGCATATCTGTTGTAATGACAAGTGAACAGGTCAGGGGCAAGATTGGATAGTTGATTATCTTTTCTTTTTTTTTTTTTTTTTTTTTTTACAGAGAACCTTTAAATAAACAATCATTTCATGAATATATAGGTTTTAACTTTTAGGTGAAGCCGCTGTAGCTCTACGACTGAACACACAGTTCCAAAAGTAACACTGATTCTTACCAGATCATAGCCCTGTGATATCCAGTTATCCTTCGTTATCCTTCTTTTTTTATATATATATATATATATATATATATATATATAATGAATTGATCAAATTGAAATTTAATCCCAATTTCAATCAATTAAGTTGTTCATCAGTTTCTTCACTTATGCTGTCAGTGACAGCAGAAGCATGCTCACGGAAATGTTTTACAAACTGCAAGCAAAACTCATCCTTAAGATGCAAAAGTAAGTCCATATGTCCAATTTAAATGAACAGAACTGTAGATCTACCTCCTCCCAAAAACAAAAATTTAAATCCAGAAGTGCAAGTAAAATTAAATTTTTACAAAAACGTTGTGTCAGCGAGTAGTCAGTTTCATCACCAGAAAAGAAAAAGTGTCCATCCCAGGTTGAAACGGCAAGAATGAGTGAGAGCAGTGAGATGGGAGTGATGGGTTATAAAGGAGGTAGAGAGTGAGGGTGGGAGAGAGAGAGGACAGGCGTGATCCAGGGTGTGGAGTGATGCGGAGGGAGGGGAGGAGGAGGTTTTGGGAAGGGTAACAGTTGTACTACGTAAGTATTAAGAGTGCAAGTATGCTTTCTATTGTGCTTGTTGGCATGAGACCTAAAATCTGTGCCCGCAATGGAGATAATGCTCTTTGAATGATTGTCACAACTAGATGTGTGTGTGTGTTATTTCTTTGTCCCATTTTTATTCATGCATGTTAATGTGTGTGTGTAGGAGTGCATTTGCTGCTGAGAAACATTTTATGAGAAGACAAACTGAAGCCTTTTGTTTCCTCTATAGAAATACCACAGCAGGAATATTGGCCCATCAGACGTCTCGCAAGAAATCCTCACATCAGAAACTATGACACAGCATTTCTGTCTCCACATTACTGTATATGTATGAGAAAAAGTGTCTTACCTAATGTTTAATTTTCCCAAACTTTGTTGCTCATTTTACGAGTCCCCCGCCCCCTCCCCTTCCTCTATCTCCCCCACGTTTGCCCTCTCGTTCTCCCTCTCTCCCATTCCCTATATTGTCTTAGAAGAAGGGATGACATTTAGACAAGGGGAAGAAAACACACTGCCGACAAATATTGGAACTGAGGCAAATAAATCACGAGATAGGAGGGAAAGGAGGGCACAAGGAGAGAGCGGATGGGTGTTACACTGGGGTTAGAAAAAAAGCAGTAAAGAATAACAAAGCAGGTTTGTGACACATAAATTTAGAAAGAAATTACATTATATGTGTGGATTTATTTAATGGTATTCCCGAAACAATGTTTTACTCTTTTATGCACTGAGGAATACGCAGCATAACGTGAAGACTATATTGCATGATTACTCTTTATTTATTGGAAGTCATTAGTGATTATTCAACTGAAGTGCACTTTTTTTTTTCACAGTCAATTTGGTAGTTTTCCCTCCTTTTGTCTTTCTGTTTAGCCAGTGAAGTAACGTTACAGAGAATCCGTCACACTTCTAAGAACAGTATATACCTGGAAGGACACACACATATGATTTTATCTGTAGATGCAATAAGTGTTGCAGCTCTAGTTTAAATTGTAGTTGTGTTTCTTTGTAGGAGCTGTAGGAGTTGTAAAAGAGTAACCTATTATTTGTATTTTATCCCACACAAGATATGACACAACTGAGATATATGGTGAGGATGTAAACTCTGATTTTAATCCTAATTTTATACTTAAATGGTTCTATATTGTGGAATTTACAACCTTTTAAGCTACCTAGTCAAACTGTGTAATGTAAAACCTTAAAACCCTAATATTATGCCTTTCTAGGTTGATTATCCCTGCAACTAGAGTTAGCTTTAAGCTCGTTTAGCTTAAACTGTTGTTACATTTCTCTCCGTTATTATTAGATTTAGCTACAGTCTTATTTCTGGGGTTTAACAAACCTAATCACTAAGATGTTGAAGCATGAAAATCTATTTTCAAGTCGCCTACATGAAAAGAAAAAGTTGGCTTTAGCTTTAGGGCTAGCTGACACTATTCAACACTATTATATTCCAATAATTTATTTTATTTTAATCTTATCTATGTTTCTGTCTGTATCAAAGAGTTTATTGCTCTTTTTTTCCTTTCTTTTATCCTATAGTATGTAAAGCGCCTGTGAGAACTTTGAAAAGCACTATATAAATCAGATGTAGTCTATTGTTGTCCAATTTTATTTTATGGGTGTTTATTTAGTATCTCATCTGTTTTTAGTGTTGACTGATTGGGTTGGGAACCCTGTAATTTTTACATTACATTGAACCTTGAAGACATTTTTAATCCCGGAGGCCAATAAAGTAAAAAATAAAAATGTTGTGCTCCAGCCTTTTCACGTCTGATGAAACTTATTTACTGCTTAAATTCTTCTTTGTTGAATCAGACGAGTCGGTGCGGCACCAGAACCTAACATTTGCAGACTCGCGGCCCCTGTCCAGGATTTGGTGGCCCATTTACCTGAACCCTCTGACACCAAGATCCTGAGTAAATGGTCACCCCATGCACACACACACACACACACACACACACACACACACACACACACACACACACACACACACACACACACACACACACACAGAGACACACATACACTTTCCTCTGTCTATATCTGCAGACAGGTTTCTTGTAGGCCCCCTTCCCTCCTTTTTTTTGTCTTCCTCATGTCGTATTCCTCCTTTGTGTCCCCTGTTTCTCCAAGTGACGTCTTCCGCTGTCTCCCACAGCAACGCCATGGTGATGAGCTGGCCACTGTCATGTCCGGCGCCTCTGTTATGCTCATCCCTTCACCCCTCTCTCGTAAATAACTCGCCCTCTTTTTTTTTTTATCTTTATCTTTCCCCCATTTTGTGGACATTTTATCATGCTGAAATGGTCCAGTGCTGATTGACTGTAGCCAGGTTGCAGAGCCTAAAAAGATGCTTGTTAAAGCTTCAGCATGACATAGAGATGACTTGTATTCCCTCTGTTGTAGCGGGAGGCAGCAGCAGACTTTGAGAGACTCTGCTGTGAGGTGGGGCAACTCTAAACTGACCTTACTGATGCTTCCCACAGGATGGATGGTGGGCCTAATGGTGACTCTGGACTTCGCCAACATTTCCACCCCAAGGTCGTTGTGAGACAGAAATGTGACCCACCACCTTTTTACTCTCTCCTTCCTTTGCTTTGTTGCTTCTCTGCACTTGAGGGCAACCGGCCTCGGCCGTCTGAGTCCAGATCAAATTATGGTAGCAGGCAGAAACATGACTGCTGTGCATGAGCACGCTCGCATCGCTCAGGCATCTCCGCCAACAAAGAGCTGAACGCACTGCTGTGTATGAATGTGTGTGGAGCGTGAGCATGAATATTATGGGATGTCGGGCGGTGGTGTTGTCAGGCAGGGAAGTGGGGGTGGCAGAGTGGGCGGTGAGCTGTGTGCACATGGGGGGAGGGGGCAGAGGGAATGGACGACCCATGAATATTATGGGATAATGGCGGTGGTGGTGGTGGTGGTGGTGGTGGTGGGGGGGTGTATGAGGCGGAAAGATGGCAGTACATATGGGATATGGAGCGAGTAGGAGGAGGTGTTGGTGACGGCATTGCACGTGAGTGCATGTGCACGCGCACACATGCGCATGTAGGGGGCATTCAAGCGATAGTAACAGACAACGGCCAGACATAGGCCTTTGTTGCTATGCGATCTGCATGTACAGTGGGGAATATTGCAGAGTGGCCTTAGTTGTAGAGGATGTTGAAGGCCTCTGGGCTCACATTTGGACGGTTCCTGCCCTTTTCCTCTTACCATATCTACTGAACCCAACATGCAGAAAATACTATCTCTAATGCAACACAAATCTTTGCCACTACGAACCAGAAGAGACCAAAATGAATGCAGCTTAAGTATAAAATGTTCGTTCTCCATGAATGCTTTCCTGGCCTGCGGGGATCGAGGCACAGACCTCCAAGTCAAACGGTATTAGTTGTTTCACTGGGATGAAATGGATAATAGTGTCGTTACTGTAAAAATGATCATCTGAAGTGAAAGTGCATCTTTAAAAACTAAGATATCCATTTAAAATGTAAAGGAAACCTAATGAAGAGAATATGTGTTATTACAGTATAGTAATCCATGTTGTCTACTTAAACTTCCACCTTAAAAAGCAGCAGCCTGCCAGTGGGTCAGTAAGCCGTTACAAAACTCTTGACGTGCCGCACAACTCCATTTCAAATTCAATAGAGATCCCAAACTTTCTTCACAAATCAAATATGTCATGCAGAATTGTGAAGTGTTTATCAGGATGCACAAGACATCTAATTAAAACAGTGGTGCAGCACAAGGAAACTTAGGTTTTGATTTTTCACATTAAGTTGCTTCAATAAGGAGCTAGAACTGGAGGATATATGATATATATATATATATATATATGTGTATATATATATATATATATATTAGTATGATCGTGAGATCATTCAAATGACTTGAAAAATACAAAGGGACAAAATGTCTACGTTAAGGGGTTAATTCCTGACTGTGATTTTGTTTTTGTTAAAGCTTATATCAGATAGCACCGAAGGAACATGGTGCTTATACTGTCACGTTATTGCTCATGCCCAAATTATACTCAGTGAGATCAAGACGTGTAGAGAGGTATAAGTGAGTGAATGCCTCTCACAGTGTATCAGGACGTCTCCATGCAGCATGATTAGACTCTCGTGGGGTCTTTAAGGGACCTTTGAGACTCCTTAGTGGGACTTGTTGAACATTCAAGTGAGTTCACTTTAAAATACTAGTGAGGACAAAGCAAACCCTGCAAAGATTGATGGCAACTTTTATTTATTTATTTATTTATATATGGAGAAAAGTGCAGCTGCAGCGGGTATGTTTTACTGAATCTATTTGACTTCATTGTCCGTACGGTGTGTTATTTTGGCCTGCAGGTGATATGAGGCCAATCGGCTCAAACCGTTGAACGGCATTTCTGGTGCAGAAGGAAAAACCTATTTATTGCTTGGATGAGTCTGAGACGTGCAGCAGCTCAGGTCTTAATCGTGAATGTTTTTTAATAAAACGTATGAAAACTGCCATTACTGTTGTAGACTTGAGCACCTGGTGGCCCGTTTTGTTCTTAAAGGACTTCAAGACGATCAGATCGCGGTGTTCTTGGTCAAAGAGACGGACGCGATGCAGTCCAGCTGTAATAACCACGCAGGATTAATAAAGTGCAGTGTGTATATAAGCAATAAGTCTGTATTCAGAACATTAAACTCACTTGTGGCCTTCAGGTGCTGTTTGGACTTGTTGCACATTCATGTGCTTTTACTTTGAAATATGAAACAAAACAGATCCTGCGGAGCCAAAATGATCATTTAGAGGCTGCTTTTATTTATTGCTTTTAAAGATTTTACAAAGTGAGCAGCATGAAGCTACAATGTGCTGCAGCGCCAGAACAAAGCGGAGAAAAGTGCAGACGGAGCCGGCCTCTAATGGATGTTTTAGGGAATTTATTTTACTAGTTTTCTTTTGCACTGCATAATTACCATCTGTAGCTGATGGTGTGCCTTGAATGTCATGTATTGTTAATTCTAGTGCCATTAAAATGAAAATAAACAGTCATATTAACTGATTTGATGTGTCACTGATGTCCAGCAAATGTGTATTTACTACTTTTACAAACTGAACTTGAAGGCAACATTCTGTGTGTGTTTTATGAATTGATTTCCTGACCTTTGACCTGCATCCCACCAGCAGACCAAGATACAGGCATAGTGTACGCCTGCTGCCCCCCTTGTGGACTTGCACACCTGTTGGCCTGTGTTGCACTAGAAGGACTTTTCCAGGGTGACTGTCACACATTCTCTTTGTGAATGAAACAGATGTGGTGACGAGTCTCAGTACCTCAGTACCTCAGTACCTCAGTACCTCTGTACCTCAGTACCTCAGTATCTCAGTACCTCAGTACCTCTGTACCTCTGTACCTCAGTATCTCTGTACCTCTGTACCTCAGTACCTCAGTACCTCTGTACCTCAGTACCTCAGTACCTCAGTACCTCTGTACCTCAGTACCTCTGTACCTCTGTACCTCTGTACCTCAGTACCTCTGTACCTCAGTACCTCTGTACCTCTGTACCTCAGTACCTCTGTACCTCTGTACCTCAGTACCTCTGTACCTCAGTACCTCTGTACCTCTGTACCTCTGTACCTCAGTACCTCTGTACCTCAGTACCTCTGTACCTCAGTACCTCAGTACCAGGAGGCCTCGGCCTGCATGGGGCTCCTGTAAAGTATTACACACACATCCAGTTCTGTTGTAGGTTCAGCACTCAGACCTGAAGGCATGCGGTCTACCTGTGTTCGGATCACATGGACACATGTGAAGGCTCTTTGACTTCTCAGCATGCTTCACTCCCAGACGGATGCTCAGTGAGTATTATGGTCTGTCACCAGTGGACCTGAGTTCCCCTGGAGACCATGTGACTGGTGTTTTTTTTTTTTTTTCTTCTTCTTTCTTGTCTTCTTAGGAGTTGCATATTATGGGATGTATGCTTGTACTGCTGGAGTATTATGGTCTGTCGGGGAGCGCAGGGGAGGGAGTGTCACCATGACAACGGGGTTGCTAAGGGGGCTGGGACTACTAGTGGAAAGGGGAAGCAGTGTGCGTGCAATGAGCCTGGTGCATGCATGTCTAGCAGCAGCGGTAGTGTGCGAGCGAGCGTGCGCGCGCGCGCGCGCTCGGTGGAGGGGGGTGGGGGCAGGCTGAGTATTATGGTCTGTCCGTTGCGAGGTAACTATGCAGAGTCCTGTGTGAGTGTGGGAGGAGGGGGGGAGATTATTATGGGATGTCTGCCCCTTTGTGTGTTTGTGAGGATGTTAGCTAAGCTCTGCCTGTGAGGTTGGGGGAGAGAAGCGGGGAGCAGCGTGTTCTGGGTCATCGACGGAGGGTCGGGGTTACGCGCTGCTTTGGTCATTGATTCCGCCGGTTTCACCGAGGAGCTAAATGACAACAACTGCCGCACAAACAGCCTGACTTGTCTTCATTCCTGCTCTCCGAGAGAGAGAGAGAGATAGAGAGAGAGAGAGAGGGGGAGAGAGAGAGAGAGAGGGAGCACACCTCGACCCGGGACTAAGCTCTCACTCACCACAGTAAGTTTCTAACGTGTGATTGTTGCGTTTCAACGCTTAAACTTTACTTTTAACTCGCCGATGCGAAATTGAAGCGCTACACTTTGAATAATGATGGATGCCACACTTAACTTCATTCACCCCCGTGTGGACTAATGAAACCCGCGGGTCCACAACAGATAACCTCGACGATCCTCTAACTTCTCTGAGTACGCAGGTGGTTCATTAGATCGGATGCTGTGTAAATATCAGAGAAACGAGGGAAGGATTACGTGAGCTATACCAACCAATGCCATTTATTTATTTATTTATTTATTTTCAGCCCCCTCCCTTCCTGGACACCCCCCACCCCCCTCACCCACCCCCCACCCGGTCCATTCTCCAACAGTCCCACGTCATTTTCCCTCCTCCCTCGCCGACCGAGGACGAGCTTTAGGAGGGATTAAATCCGCCAGCAGGACGGACAATTAAAACGCTGCTAAAGATGTCGGGCAGCGAGGATGAGAGGGAGGACTTCGGAGCGGCGGACGAGCCTTCACTTCTCCACGGTAAGCCCGTGTTTTATTCCTCTGAAGGAGGTCCATCTCTCTCTCGTGCGCGTAGCTCGCGGGAGCTAACGCTAGCGCGAGCTAGTCCGTCCGTCTCTCGACATTACGGACTAGTTAGCTAACTTCTCCTGGAAGAGTTCACAGTTACGTGTTTTATTTATTAACCCCTCTTGTTCCGTAAGCCTTCCCGCTCGCGTGCTCTCGAGCGCGGGCGAGAACTGTCAAAGTTTTCCGAAACCGGAGAACAGACAAGTTTCAACCTGTTCTGGTGTGTGCGCACGCACACGCGCGCGCGACCAGAGTCGTGCCAGTACGCGCGCGTGCGTCTGTTCATCCTCCCCGGTCTCTGCAGCAGAGCCCCGGGCGTCCCGCGTGTCTTCTCCTCGGTAATGGCAGCGTGTCGGTCGCCCGCAGGTGAGGACGAGCTCGCGGATGCCGTGTCTGACGTGGAGGAGGCGCCCAAGACGAAGAAGAAGAAGAAAGCCAAGAAGAGCAGTCGAGAGAGCAGGAGCAGCAAGAGGCAGAGGCCCGTCAGAGAGGTCAGTTTGACTAACTTTTCAGGTACATTGTTGACTCGGGGAACCACATTTTTATGAGGTTGCTTTGTCAGATTTGACCTGGTAAACAAATCTGCCAATGTACAACGTGGGGCCACATCTCCGGGGTCAGACTAAAACAACCACAAGGGCCCCCTGTGAGTCCTTTGACTCCAGACTAGGACCTCCCCAAGTCTAGTTGGACATGCACACACCAAATAGTTGGCCAATTCACTCACGTGTCATGTTCTTCAGAGTTTTATTCACAGTGAAGCAAAACAAAATGTGCATTAATCATGATTTCTGTGTAGATATGTCAATAATTGAAGGAGTCAAGGATAATTTGTTGCCACACGGGGTTAACGCGGCACAAACAGAAGTGCATTTCTTTTTAGTTTTCATCAGGAGTAATTTAAACAGCAGCAACAAAAACAATTCTTTGGACAGAGAATATGGCAATCATCTTAAAGTGGCAATTTCAAAGATTTAAATAAATGTCACTATCTATCGAAGAAGAAGGCAACACAATTGTGGTTGAGTCTGTGTGTTTTAGTTTTACAAACTGGATGTTTTGTAATACGGTTTTTCTCCAATCTCAATGCACAATTCCCTTGTTTTCACCCAAGTTCTGGTTGATTAATAATTTCTATTTGAGTTAAAACAAGGGAACTAAAGCAGTCTGGAGTCTTGTTGTTGATACATGAGCTTACATTTTTCAGGATCGTGTGCAAAGTTTTATTTTTTATGTGTACAGAACACCGACATAGAGAAGATTTTTCCCGGGAACTTCGCCACACACATCCAGTTTGTAAACCACAAATATATAAATATTGCAATACTGTTTGGCGATAGTGACCTAACAGACACTTATTTAAAGGAAAATCTTGGCACTTTAACATAAATAATTGACATCAGGGAAACGATGTCCACCATCTTTGACTATGTTTGAGCATCATTGATGTAAATACAGAGTTTGTCAAGTATCAAAAGCTTGATCCAGGATGCCACGATGGAGCCAGGTCTCTGTAAAGATGTCTCTGATCTCACATTGCTGGGTTGGTTGTATTTCATCCATCTTATTCTCATATGACTGGACGTTAGCCAGGAGAAGTCTGGGTTGGATTAAAATAAGAGTGATAAGCATTTCCTGAAATCAGGGCTGCAACTGACTATTAGTGTTCTTGATGAATCTGCAGATCGTTTTCTCTTAATCTTCAATTAATGGGTTTGATTTACATTATACCTTTTTAATGAGTGAATAATCCAGAATATAATTAACCAGAGCTCAAGATGAACGACTCAAACTGCTCATTTTGTCTGATAGTCCAAAACCCAGCTATTCAGATTACAACGATATGATTGATTTACTGTTGGGTTTCAACAATTTACCGATTAGTTAATCAACAAAAAAATGAATACTCAGCTATTTTGATATTCAATTCAATGTTATGAGGCCTTTTTAAAGGAAAAAAAGGTTCCAACTTCTCAAATATGATTTTTTTCTGGTGTCCTAAGTCTTCACTGACAGCAAAGTGTTTTACACTTTTGCTTTAACAGTGATTAAGAAGATGAATTTTCTGTCAGTCGACCAATAGATTTAGTGACTGATCGTTTGGTACCTGAAATTAGTGATGAACTGTGTAGTGATCATGTAGCTACATGGATGATAGCAGAGCTGTGTGACTTTAAATGCAGACCTGCACAACCCTATAGAGTGGCACATTTATTCATGACATTTTCATTTTGATTTTATAAAATATAGAAATATATAACAGCACCAGTGTCTTTGTGTAATTTATAAAGTGGCTCTTTGTTTTGCAGGAGTTGCCAGTCAGCTCCCCAGAGCGCCTGATTGGAGTAGAAGCAGCAGATAGAGATGCAGAAGAGGGAGGTGTGCGGTCAGCGAGTGAAGGAAGTGATTATGCTCCTGGGAAGAAGAAGAAGAAACGTTCCAGCAATGCCAAAGATAAGAAGAAAGGAGGTGCGGCAACAGAGAAAGGAGCCTCATCCAGCTCAAAGAGCAAACGTAAAGATCCAGAACCAGAAGACGATGACGACGATGACGATGATTGCCAGGTAAAGATTCATTTAGACTCAGCTGGTGAGTGGATAATTAATTAATTCCATCAGGGATAACGTGAGAAATTAACCCTCTTTTCAACCCCTCTCCTCACACCTCAGCCTAAAAGCTCCACCCAGCTGCTGGAGGCCTGGGGCATGAAAGACATTGACCACGTCTTTACTCAGGAAGACTACAGTTCCCTCACCAACTACAAGGCCTTCAGCCAGTTCGTCAGGTGAGGAGACCCCTTTTATATCGACAGTAGATATTATTGTATTGCCTCTACCTCGTTATTGAAGGAGCTCTGAATGTATGTATGTACATATAAATAATCACTATACATCTTGTACATTTTATGTCCATAGGCCTTTAATTGCAGCTAAGAACCCCAAAATCGCTGTGTCCAAGATGATGACTTTAATGATGGCTAAGTGGAGAGAATTCAGCACCAACAACCCTCTTAAGGTATTGAAATCCTGAACAAGTTTGCAAGCCAGATTGGTAATGAACAATATGTTGCTGTCCTCTTGTGCGTTTGACAGCGGAGAGCAGAGTTTCTTACTCCGTGCTGTGTCCTCTCGTGTAGGGTTCAGCCACTGCCAATGCAGCCCTAGCAGCTGCCAATGTGGCTGCAGCTGTGGAGAACATGGTGGTGGCAGGAACAGACGGAGGGCCAGAGACCAGTGCGGCCGCTTCACCCACTCCTGCTCCGGCCACTGCTCCGACACCTGCTGTACCGCCAGCAGCCCCGGCACCTCCACTCCGCAAGGCCAAAACCAAAGAGGGGAAAGGTGAGGGACACATTATTGTTAAGATAACAGGTTAAAGGTGGTTTGATGTTTATGAATAATAATAATAATAATAATAAAAAAAACATCTCCTAATTTAAACTTTAATGTCTGTGTCTTCTCAGGTCCCAATGCTCGCAAGAAGTCGAAGCCCTCGGCTAAGACTCCGCTGAAGCCCAAACCTAAGAAGGTGGCTCCACTCAAAATCAAGCTAGGTGGCCTCAACAGCAAGAGGAAGCGCTCTTCGGTAAGATACGTTTGTGCCAACCCTATTTTTTTTTTCTCTGTTTTACAGTCATTAGGTTTGAGGACAATCATTTAATCAGACAATTGTTGGTGTACTTTAATGTAACAAGTTATTTCTCTCTTTCCCAATCTCCTCTCCTCGCCGTGCCTCTGTCAGAGTGATGAAGATGAACCCGAAGTAGAAAGTGACTTCGATGACGGGAGTTTCTCTGTGTCAGATGGCGCCAACCGCAGCAACCGTCCTAAGAAGAAACCCAAGAGTGCGAAGAAAAAGAAGAAAGGTTGGCATGAACATATTACTTAAATAAAAAGTTGGTTCTGTTACCTGGACAGATTTCAGAACAGACAGATAAATGGAGGTTTTGCTTCGTCGAATAAGATTAAAGGCAAGGCCAACATGAAGGCCATTACACTTACTGTGTCCAGGTATCTATTTTTTCCTGCTAATCCTTCTGTGGGTGTCCCCTCTCAGTGGAAACGGAGGATGGCGATGGCTACGAGACAGACCACCAGGACTACTGTGAGGTGTGCCAGCAGGGAGGAGAGATCATTTTGTGTGACACCTGTCCCCGAGCTTACCACATGGTCTGTCTGGACCCTGACATGGAAAAGGCCCCCGAGGGCAAGTGGAGCTGCCCACACTGTGTGAGTACCTCTCAGAGCTGTCCAGAGAAGTCCACTGGGTCCTATCTTAGAAGCGGTTGGGCCCGATTCCTGGAGTAAGAAACGGCAGTGCAAAAAAAATTACACCTGTTTGTCAGCCATTGTTGTGTGGAAGTGTCTTACTGGAAAGTTGCATTGACAACTTGGTGGTTGGATTTTGGGAAATAGGACTTTTTAAATGATTTTTTTAAATATATTTTTGTGTTCTCCATTTTTCTTTGTCCTCTGCTGCCCCCCCCCCCCAACCCTCTTGCTCATGTTTCCATCTATCCTCTCCTATTTCCCACCACATGTCTCACCCCCCATCCCCCATTTCCTCTTCTTGTCCCTCCCCTCCCTCCCTCCCCCTCCAATATGGCTCCACACGCAAACATGCACACGCGCGCAATGCACACACACCCCACCCCCGGCGCTCTTGAAAATCACCCCACACCCCTCCCTTGTTTCCTTTCACTCCGTTCCGCATACCTTCCCTGCATGTCTGTGCCCCCCCCTCCCCCTCCCCCTCACACTCACACCACCTCCCTCTGTCTGTAATTCTGCCACCAGGAGAAGGAGGGGATCCAGTGGGAGGCCAGAGATGAGCTCTCTGAGGTCGAAGGGGAGGAAGAAGAAGACAGGAGGGATGAAGGGGTGGAGGTGGAGGAGGAGGAGGAAGACGACCACCACATTGAGTTCTGCCGGGTGTGCAAGGACGGAGGGGAGCTGCTTTGCTGTGACACCTGCCCCTCCTCCTACCACATCCACTGCCTCAACCCTCCTCTCCCTGAAATTCCCAATGGAGAATGGATCTGCCCCCGCTGCAAGGTGAGCGCTGTGCACTGGTGCATGTGAGTCGGTGCTCGCGTGGGCGTGTATGCGGATGTAGATTCCATCTTGTGCAGGCCTACAGCATTTTAGTTAAACCATAGCAGCATTTATTTTGCTGATAGCTCACGTCCTAAAACTTCCCCCTTCCTATTATTTTTTTAAACCAGAATTTCTGACCAGTGCTTCTGTTCATTGACGAGCATCATAGCCTACCTTTTTTTCCCTCTCCTTTCCTGCTTTCTAACAGTGTCCGCATATGAAGGGCAAAGTCCAGAAGTTGATAACATGGCGATGGGGGGAGCCTCCAGCCCCAGCGCCTGTCCCTCGGCCTGCTGATCTCCCTGCTGATGCTTCTGATCCCCCGCCGCTGGCAGGCCGCAGGGAGAGGGAGTTCTTTGTCAAATGGTGCAACATGTCTTACTGGCACTGCTCCTGGGTGCTGGAGCTACAGGTAGCACACTCTCTGAAACTGTATCCACTTTTTTCTCTCTGCACGCACAAGAGAAGACAAACCCAATGGTCCCTTTCTCTTCCTCCCTGTCGCCCAGTTGGAGCTTAACTGCCAGGTGATGTTCCGCAACTACCAGAGGAAGACCGACATGGACGAACCGCCACCGGTAGATATTGGTAGCGATGAAAACAAAAGCGCCAAGAGGAAGAACAAGGATCCTCTATTTATCCAAATGGAGCTGGAGTTTTACCGCTATGGAATCAAAATGGAGTGGATGATGATCCACCGCATCATCAACCACACGTAGGACACATATATATTCTCATATAAAATACACATTTCACCTTTACACAGAAGGATGGTGAATTTAGTTTGCTCTGAATTGCTGTTTTGCACAGTCTTGAGAGCAAACACAGTAATAGTACTTTATCATCAACTCCATCTTTCTTGTGTGTTTCCTTTTTGCATGTTAGCGTTGATAAAAAGAACAACATACATTACTTGATCAAATGGAGAGATCTGGCCTATGATCAGGCAACCTGGGAGTGCGAAGACATGGACATCCCAGAGTTTGACACCTACAAACAGACCTACTGGAATCACAGGTATACAGAGACTTACAAAATGTTGCATAATTCTTCTCGTAGTGTATATGCAGTTGAAAACATGTTTGTTTTTTTCTGTCATTTTCCTTAAGAGAGTTGATGATGGGTGATGAGGGCAGACCTCTTAAGAAGCTGAAGAAGACAGTCAAAGTCAAGAAGGCAGAGCGTCCACCTGCTAATCCAGTTATAGATGTAAGTATTATGAAACCTCGAAGCAAACACTGCCTTGGTTATGGTGAAACTCGTCCTGCCATATGAAGTTTTTTCATTGGACTAATGAGATATTAATCATAAAATACAGCATCGCTGTTACGTGTATACGTGTTGGCAGAATAAAATTAGCTTGAATCAGGACAGATGTGGATTTTATATTCTTCTTTGTTTCTTCCTTCCAGCCCACCATCAAGTTTGATCGGCAGCCTGAATTCCTGGACAGCACAGGAGGCACCCTGCATCCCTACCAGCTGGAGGGGCTGAACTGGCTGAGGTTTTCTTGGGCTCAGGCCACAGACACAATCCTGGCTGATGAGATGGGTTTAGGAAAGACTGTACAGACTGCTGTCTTCCTCTACTCGTTGTACAAGGAGGTAAGAACAGTATATGTGATTGTCTTGCAGGCATTTTAAGCGTTTTTGTGTTATCCTGTTCTGATGCTATTTCCAGCATCTGAACTGGCTTCGTCCAGTCTGCCCTCCCCTGTCAATCAATGTTAGTGGGAAAGGTTTCAGACATGTGACACACAGTAACTCTGTCCACTAAAGGGGGTCAGCTCTAAGTAAGGAACTCTACCCTAAAGGCAGGGCAGTACAGAGGTGTGTGTGTGTGTGTGTGTGTGTGTGTGTGTGTGTGTGTGTGTGTGTGTGTGTGTGTGTGTGTGTGTGTGTGTGTGTGTGTGTGTGTGTGTGTGTGTGTGTGTGTGTGTGTGTGAATGACAAGCAAATTGTAACACTCTTTGGATAAAAACGCTATACAAATTCAGCCATTTAATAATAAATCCATTCTTTACATGGTTAACGTTGACTTTGTCTTCCTGGTACAGGGTCACTCCAAAGGTCCCTTCCTGGTCAGTGCTCCCCTGTCCACCATCATTAACTGGGAGAGAGAGTTTGAGTTGTGGGCCCCTGACATGTACGTGGTGACCTACGTAGGGGACAAAGACAGCAGGGCTGTCATCAGGGAGAACGAGTTCTCCTTTGAAGGAAATGCCATCCGAGGCGGGAAAAAAGCATCCAAGATGAAGGTAAGGAAGACAGTAGAAAATAGAGTGCTATCAAATGAAAATCTTAGATATATTTGATAGGAAATATTGATGAAGTAGTGTAGTCGGTATGAATAAGTGCCCTGCATACAAGCACTTGATGTCCCATATAGTATCAAAATGCCAAATTATACAAATATAATATAATTAATATAATAATAATTATACATCCCCAGTTTTACCTTGTGGTGAAGGAATTTCCCTTGTAGTAATAATGGCTCAACAGCACAATATGCACTTTTATTGCCTTTTCTTTGGCAGGGGGGGGGGTACTCAGAATGGGGGTTACTCAGAATAGACTCTCAGCACCTCTTCATGTTACTGGCAGTTGTAGCGTAGTGTAAATATGCGGTGCTCCCATTGCAAAGAATTAAAAAACAGTGGTTGTGGCGTTTGCTTGCCATCCCCTGCGGTTTGCTTGTCAATATTGCGATATTGCAATGTTGCTGTTATGGTGACAGCCCTAAACTAATGTTCCCCCTCTCTGTGCTTTACAGAAAGATTCAACAGTCAAGTTCCACGTCCTGCTGACATCCTATGAGTTGATTACCATTGACCAGGCTGTGCTGGGCTCTATTGAATGGGCCTGTCTGGTGGTGGACGAGGCTCACAGGCTCAAAAACAACCAGTCCAAGGTAATAACTTAAGAGTACTTTGTAGAAGTGTTTATCCTGCGTTTAAGATTTAATTCTGATTATCAAAAATGAGTTTGTTCAATGAATAAAATATAATGTTGCTTTTTTTTCCCTCTCCCTATCTGTTGTTAGTTCTTCCGGATTTTGAACAACTATCCGCTGCAACACAAGCTGCTGCTTACTGGCACTCCTCTTCAGAACAACCTGGAGGAGCTCTTCCACTTGCTAAACTTCCTGACACCAGTGAGATTCAAGTCAGTAAACCCACGCGTGGCCATGGCATATGTGACTGAATCGCAGATACAAGGAGGACACCTCACCCCCATCCTGTATTTATGTTTTTGTATTCTCTTTCTCTCTGCAGCAACCTGGACGGGTTCTTGGAGGAGTTTGCAGACATTGCCAAAGAGGACCAGATCAAGAAGCTCCATGACATGCTGGGACCACACATGCTCAGGAGGCTGAAGGCTGATGTTTTCAAACACATGCCTTCAAAGACTGAGCTCATTGTTAGAGTGGAGCTGAGCCCCATGCAGAAGTACGTTATAGAAAGACCTGCAGCAATATATTTTAACAGTAAAAGTGTACACCCCTTTAAATTATACCAGTCTGCTTATTGAAGAATATTGATCGGCATTTTTTATGTTCATAATATAGTTTCCTTTGTCTAATCTCTGAATTCTCTTTTCTCATCATCTCTTTCAACCTTTGTCTTTGTTGTAAACAAGGAAATACTACAAGTTCATCCTAACGCGTAACTTTGATGCCCTGAACACTCGTGGAGGAGGAAACCAAGTGTCTCTGCTCAACGTGGTGATGGACCTGAAAAAGTGCTGCAATCACCCCTACCTCTTTCCTGCAGCTGCCACGGTATGGTGTTCATGTTGTCGGGGAACAAACTGTGTCTTTTGGGGGTGATCCATGTCTAAGTATGGAAACATGTTTACTGCTCTCAGTTTATTTAGATTTCTTTCTCTGATTGTAGGAGGCAGCAAGACTTCCAAATGGCATGTATGAGGGCAATGCTCTGACCAAGTCTTCAGGAAAACTGACGCTGCTCCAGAAGATGATGAGGAAGCTGAAGAATGGAGGCCACAGGGTTTTGGTCTTCTCCCAGATGACTAAAATGCTTGATCTGCTGGAGGACTTCCTGGAGAACGAGGGATACAAATATGAGCGAATCGATGGAGGAGTCACCGGCAGCTTGAGACAGGAGGCCATTGACCGCTTTAATGGTACATGCACCGTTTGTATTCCCTAAAAACTGCTGCTCTGGTCTGCTATCAGTCTTCTAATTTTCTTTCTCACTGTGTTTCTTTGTCCAAATCAGCTCCTGGTGCTCCCCAGTTTGCTTTCCTCCTCTCCACCAGAGCTGGTGGTTTGGGCATTAATCTCGCTTCTGCTGACACCGTCGTCATCTACGACTCTGACTGGAACCCCCACAATGACATCCAGGTACGCAAACCCCGATTGTAACCTCACATTCATGTCAGGAGGTTGGTTTGTGTGGACGATGGGGGATCATGCTGTTTGTTTCATGCGTTTGCTTCGTAGGCGTTCAGCAGAGCTCACCGTATTGGCCAGAACAGGAAAGTGATGATTTATCGCTTCGTTACCAAAGCCTCTGTGGAGGAGAGGATCACGCAGGTCTGTGACGAGGAACACCACAAGAAATTAAAATGGTCTCGCCTATGTCAGGATTCTGTGAACACCTGCTCACCACTCGTTTGTCCTCCATCTACCTTCCTCCACCAGGTAGCAAAGAAGAAGATGATGCTCACTCACCTGGTGGTGCGACCCGGTCTCGGCTCCAAGACGGGCTCCATGTCCAAACAGGAGCTCGACGACATCCTGAAGTTTGGCACTGAAGAGTTGTTTAAGGATGAACTTGGAGAGGGTGAGCCAACTTCAACCCACTGACTGATTTAAGATCCAGTATGAATTCTGTCAACCATTTGCTTTTATATTTATCTGTGATTCGCTTTTTACAATTTACACTGTACACAATTAAGCGATTTCTGCATTGGACTTTAAAATTGCAACGTTAGATTTCTCACACTTTAAAAGTGGAGCCAGACTGTTGTGAAAACAAGACCTTTTACAAATTGTTTGTCCTGAGAATTTCAGAGGTCTGGTGTGAATCAGATTAGGCACAGTGTAATTGTTATTTGCTAAATTAAGCTAAATCAAATGTTGAGCCTTTGCTTGTTTAACACCATCCTGATCCTTCTATCTGGTGTAGAAGGATCAGAATGGTGTTCAATATCAGTTGTAATATATTGCATAAAATGGCATGTTATAAGATAACAAGCAGGTGCAGTGAGAAACTCTAATTTAAAATGCAATCTTTGTGAGAGTAAAGAACAATATTTAGTATTTGTGTGTTTCTTTGTTAAACAAGAGAATCTGTAATGCACACATTGTTTGGTCAATGGATGGCTTCTCAGTTGTATGAAACATTTAACCTAAGTTTGAAAGGTTTGACTAACTTAAATGTACTGCAATGCACATTGTTATGTAAGCCGGATACCAACACTAAGGATAAGGAGTTTTGGGATAGTCTTAAAATGGGGAGAGACTTTTTTTCTGACGGAAGTGGAAAGATCCCCACTGGGATGCCAGTCTGACGCTACAGATGTTACAGGGAGTAAATGTAGTTTGTGCTTCCTTCTTCTCTTTTGACTCCTGCTGCCTCCAGGGGACAACAAGGAGGATGACAGCAGTGTGATCCACTACGATGACCACGCAATTGACCGTTTGCTGGACAGGAACCAGGATGCTACAGATGACACTGAGCTCCAGAGCATGAATGAATACCTCAGCTCCTTTAAAGTGGCCCAGTATGTGGTCAAAGATGAAGAAGATGAGGTACTTTTTGACAGCTAGGAGAGGACGTCAGTAGTTCTTAAAATTGTCTAATAATGTCCTCAATTATAGGTCTTCACTGCAGAAATGAACTTGCATTTTGTTCTTTTCGATTAACATGAATTACTCTTTGCTCTCTTAAGGAGGAGGAAGTGGAAAGGGAGGTGATCAAGCAGGAGGAAAGTGTTGATCCTGACTACTGGGAGAAGCTGCTGCGTCACCACTACGAGCAGCAGCAAGAAGACCTCGCACGAAATTTAGGCAAAGGCAAAAGAACTCGAAAGCCAGTCAACTACAATGACGGCTCCCAGGAGGACCGAGGTATAAGACAGGGTACGGAACAGTATATCACGCTGTCTCTTCTTGAGTGAGTGCTGCTGCTGCTGGTGTTTGTGTGGTGTTGCTGGTGAAACACGGTAGGAGCGTCAGTGAGTGAATGATGTTTTATGTTATAAGTATTATTAGATTTGGTATAGAAACTGTTTAGAAACTGTTAGTTGTGTGTTATTTAGAAATTGATAGTTTCTTTCTTCTCAAACCAAGTATGTTTAAAACTATTCATTTAAATCCAGGGGATACTCTCATAAAGAAGCATTTTTACAGAATTGAGAAGTCTTTTAGGGGAACTTACTGATATTAATACTTTAATAGGGGAAGCTGGACTTTTCAGTGCAGTTATTCAGCCCCATTTGTTATCCTGCAGTCTCTCCCTTGGGCCCACTTAATACAGACCTATTTTAGTAAACTAAATTTACTATACAGGATTGCAAGGACAGCAGGGGACTTATTTAGTAGTTCATTTTGGTGAACTACTAAAAACAACAAACCCACAAAAAGACATTAACTAAATAATGTATTTATAGAAACTGAAAAGCAGTAGCTCCCCCTCCTGGCTAAAAGCCTGTTTGATAGTAACTAAGTGGGGCTGCAGCTCCTCGAGGAGTTTGTCTGTCCTTTATCTCGAATATACAACTCGGTCCTGCTTCTATTTTATCCCTCTTCAACATTCCTGTCTGCTTCCTTTAGACTGGCAGGAGGATCAGTCCGATAACCAGTCTGACTACTCGGTGGCCTCGGAGGAGGGCGACGAGGACTTTGATGAACGGGCTGAAGGTAAGGCTCAGTGTTTTGATCACTGCTACTAAGAGATGAGGTGTGTGTGTGTGTGTGTGTGTGTGTGTGTGTGTGTGTGTGTGTGTGTGTGTGTGTGTGTGTGTGTGTGTGTGCGCTTTTGAGCCACCACTGTTTCTGTGAAGATACAGAGTTTCCACCTAAGTTGTTTGAAGTCAGTCATTAAGATGTATTTGAGTTTAAGAGTTGGTCCCAGCGACGCTGGAGACATGGAGGTGGCCCTTCCTGTTCGAGCCCCAGTTCTTTTCCCCCACTAACATCCTTCAAACCACCTCTACAGATGTTTATTCAGATTCAGACGAAAGCTATGATATCCTCATTGACAACCTCTACAACAACTCACAAAGCGCCACTTGCCGTTGCATCGTCTGCGTTGAGCGTAGAGAGGCAAGAAAAGGAAAAAAGGAACAAGAGAAAAGGAAAAATGGACAGAAACAGGGAAAGAAAATTATTATCAACGGTTTCTCGGCCAGCTGAAATATCTACCTGCACTTCAAAGACTTTGTTGGTGTTCATATTAACTGTTAATTAAGTTGTCTTGAAATGCACTTTAAACAGTTTGTTTTTCATAAAGGGACTGTCAGTATTTATTCAATTTCTTCAAGTTGATTAATTTTATCTTGGCAATTATTTTGTATACACAAAAAGATGTACATGGTTCTATTGATTGTGTTTATGTTTTATTTAATTATGGCTCTGTTACTTCAATTGCATTAAATTAAGTATACCACCCCAACAATGCTTTCAGTTGTAAATGTTCTGAAAGCTTTGCGCTTCAAGAAGAAGCGTTAAATGTTGAAGTGCAGAGAGATGAGGAGGGACAGCTTCAGCAGGATCAGTGAGTCGTGATGAGCCGTAAGTGGAACGTCTTCACAGAGAAACTTTAGGACCTGAAGAAACGCACGTGATGATACTTCCAAATGCAACGTTTGATTTTTCACCTTTTTTTAATTGTCATGATCTCAGTGAAATGTCATTGACTGGAATGTCCACTCAATCTCAGACTTACTTTGTGTCGCTTTAGCAAATGCCCGCCGACCGAGCCGCAAAGGGCTGAGGAACGATCGGGACAAACCTCTGCCTCCACTGTTGGCCAGAGTGGGCGGGAACATCGAGGTGAGAAAAGAAAAAGACGAATAAATGCCTTTTTCTTTTTCTTTTCTTTTTAAAGTGACTTTAAATTTGTAAACATCCTGACCTCTTTATTACCCGTCAGGTTTTGGGCTTCAATGCACGGCAGAGGAAGGCTTTCCTAAATGCAGTGATGCGTTATGGGATGCCTCCCCAGGATGCTTTCACCAACCAGTGGCTCGTCAGGGACCTCCGTGGGAAGTCTGAGAAAGAATTCAAGTGAGTCTCAGGGATGTGTTTCTACTTGTATTGGCCGCGCTGACTTTCAAACCTCACTACTTTTATTTAATCTGTGATGAAAACTGTCAAGTAGTGAAAGTTAGCATCAAATGCCAGGTCAGATTTGTAACCTTGACAAGAGAGTTCCTGGTTTAATTCAACATTTTGCCTGTTTAAACCATTTTATTTAGGTTAAAGTTCTTGTGGGACTTATGTTTAGACAACATTTAAGAATTGTGGCTGTTGTAAAAAGTTTAATGTTGTTAGAAAAATATTAATTTGGTATAGAGACTAAATCTCATGAAATTGTATTGGCAATATAATGGAAACCTTTCAAACAATACCCAGCCTTAAGTAATGTTACAGCTTACTTGGCTGGGTGTTTGCACTTAAAGCCTCTTCAAGCTTTTAGCAGTCATGAATCTAGTATATGTATAATTTATGTTTGATTTGCAATTTATGTTCTTGGTGCATTTCTGATGAAATGTGCATCTCATGGGGATTTTGATATTTTCCAAATGTATTTACCTTGACATGTGTCCACCTTCTTCTTCACCAATGTTCTCAGGGCCTACGTGTCTTTGTTCATGCGTCACCTTTGTGAGCCGGGGGCAGACGGAGCCGAGACCTTTGCAGACGGCGTCCCACGTGAGGGTCTGTCAAGGCAACATGTGCTCACCCGTATTGGTGTGATGTCACTTATTAGGAAAAAGGTACGGTTTACCGGTTGGAAAAGAAACGCGACAAAATATGTGGAGGTATTTAAAGTATTTAGTCACTGATTGAGTGATGGGCTGACGGATTCACATGTTGATTAACAGGTGCAGGAGTTTGAGCACGTGAACGGTCAGTGGTCGATGCCCTGGATGGCGGAGCTGGAGGAGAACAAAAGGGCTGCAGCTTTGGCTTCAGGTGAAGACCCAAAGACTCCTTCTACTGGGACCCCTGCAGACACACAGCCCAACACTCCCGTCCCAGGTACACACACACACACAAACACACACACACACACTTCATACTCGGTTCTTAGTTAGTCAAATTCCATATGATTTCTTACAATGTAGAAATTATCTCTGCAGACAGGTTATTTCATTTCAGCTTCTGGAATCATAATACTTTAGTTCGACATTTCTTTTGCAATGAGAACCATCACATAACATGTGTGTTGCAACACTGTCCTTATGGCTACCCTGACAAATGACGTGCATTTCCATTTCCTTCGAGCTCTAACTTCAGAACCACATGTTTGACCTCAACTTTTACTCGAGACTCACAAAAAAGTCTCTAAACGCTTCGCTCAACCCACGTACGCCCCTCGGCATGTAGACAAACGGTTGTGATTGTCTGAGTCCGGGACATGTTTGTTAGTGGACGCTCTCGCCATCGGTCTTGCACCCAGACATTCGGTAGGCGTCGATCTCTGATTGTCTGGTATCACAAGACTACTTTTACCCTGACCAAAACTTAATGTGAATTCTAACTTCACAATTAAATCCAAGTCATAATCCTACGAGTCACAAGAACATTGTTTCTCTATGTTGCACTAAAAGATATGTTATAATTTAGTATCTCTTCACTATCGGCTTATTTTCTGACACCCTCTTGTGGATACAACAAGAAAAGCATGAAACAATTGATAACTGAACACTTTTTACTCATTCAACTATTAAGCTTAAGGAAATGCAATTAGTTTTTATTGACAGCTATAACAGAAACAGGATAAAATGCACTCTTTGCACATCCGGGGTTGACCTGTGTTTTCTGTTTCTTGTCAGAAGATTTGTCTAAACCAGACGATAAGGAAGACACGAAGAAGGAGGTTGAGGATGTCAAAGGAGCCAAAAAGATGGATGATCCAGATGTAAATTTTGCTTTTATATCCATATCATGCATTTATGTTTTCAGTACAGTCTAATAAGTTATGTGCAGCGACATTATACTTGAATTTGCAGATTTCATCTAATTTGAAACTGACTACCTCTCCCCTAGATTATCGAAATCCCAGATGAGGCTGAAAAATCCCCCGTTCTCGAAAAGAAAGAAGAGGTGGTAGACTCCGCTGCTGTAGGGAAGGAGGAGAAAGAGAAGGAGACAGGAAAAGGAGACGACGAAGGCAAGGACAAGGAGGCGGAGGATACAAGCAAGGAGAAAGAAGAGAAGGACAAGACTTCAGAGACGGAGAAGGACAGTCCTGCTGAGGTCAAGGGGGAAGTTTTGGAGAGTAAGATGGATTCAGAGGAGGACAAGTCTAAAGGTGAGGCAACGGTTTTCCATTGTGTCTCGTTTCCTTATTTCCCTTTTTCTACTTTTCTAACGGTGCTTGTCTTGTTTCAGCTGAGGAAGGAAAAGATGAGAAGATGGACACCAGTTCACCTCCAGAGGACAAGAAAGGTACTTAAAACACACGACACATTAAATTAAATAGCACACTTTCTTAAATGTCTAAAAACATTTGACTCATATCTCAACATTCTCAAAATATGTGAAAAATAAGGGAAAGCTAAATGTACATTTTAACATAATAACATAAAATTGTATTTCACTCATGTGTAGCGCTTTAAACTTGCCGACACGTTTCTGTTGTTTTCTCAGAGCAAAAAGAGGAGAAGGACGCTGTAAAAACAGACGAGTCTGGCAAACTGCAGAACGGAGAGAACGCCAAAGAAGGAGCAACAGCTGCGCCGGTGGTTAACGTCACCGAAGAGAAGAAAAAAGCCACCAAGCAGAGGTTCATGTTCAACATTGCTGACGGAGGATTCACAGGTGGGCACACACACACACACACACACACACACACAGCATTTTTTCTGTCTCTTTTTTTCTCTTTAGTTTGTCTTTTGACCTTCCTGCCCTCCTTTTCAGAGCTCCACTCTCTGTGGCAGAATGAAGAGCGGGCGGCCACCGTCACCAAGAAGACCTTTGAGATTTGGCACCGTCGCCATGACTACTGGCTGCTGGCTGGAATCATACAGTATCCTTTCAAATGAACAATTTGTTATATTTCCTTGTTAAATTCGCGCAGTGTGTGATCGCTGTCTTCCCATCACATTAGAGCTGAAGGGATTAGTGGACTAATCAATTAGTCGATCGGCAGAAAATTAATCGGCAGCTTTTTTGAGAATCTGGTTCTGACTTCTCAAAAATGTATATTATCTGTTTTTTTCTCAGGCTACTATAATAGAAAGTTGAATAGCTTTTCTTTTTTTACTTCTGGCGAGACAAAACAAGTAAATTAACGGGGTCATCTTGGGCTTTGGGAAGTTGTGATTGTTACATATTTCACTTTTTTTCTGAAATGATCAACCAAACAACTATCAAATTAGCAGATTAATCACTAATTAATATAATTGTTAGCTGTCGCATCACATGTGCATTCACATGTCAGATGGTGGAAATTTAAGATATGTTCTTGGGAGCATTATTTAGTGTATTGACTCATTTATTTCCATCTTATACATGTTTGTCTGTCCAGCGCCTAGTATTTGTCACATGGAAGTGTGTGTGCGCTTTTGTAAACATTTGCAGAAACTTGAAGCTGCCAGTACAAAGCACACCAAGGCCACGCTGCATTCTCAGACCCTTGTTTTGTCTTTTATGGTTTTCTGTTATGAGAGTGAGGAGTTTGTGTGGATTCAGAATTATTTAGGGGTCTGTTTATCCATTCAAAGGATACCAGACCAAGTATTCAGGCCGGGTTGTGCAGTGAGGAAAACGTTAGCTGGTTTACATTTACAGCTCTACTTGCCGACGTGTAAAGTTATCCATGCAAGATGATCAGCATTTATTGTCCTTAAAACTTGCAAGAGAATAAAACCCAATTTGCCGTATGATATCATGACTCTCACGAGACAATAATGTTGTTACATTTGACCATGGCGTCTCTCAGACACGGCTACGCTCGGTGGCAGGATGTGCAGAATGATGTGAGGTTTGCCATCCTCAATGAGCCCTTCAAAGGGGAGATGAGCAGAGGAAACTTCCTGGAGATCAAGAACAAGTTTCTGGCCCGCAGGTTCAAGGTAAACTGAGCACACTCACTAGTATCACATGTTTCCTGTCTGTCTGTTAATTATATCTCACTGGGCTTGTTGTCTGTCTTCGTTTCCGATATAGCTCCTGGAGCAGGCGTTGGTGATTGAGGAGCAGTTGCGCAGGGCGGCTTACTTGAACATGACGGAGGACCCGGCCCACCCCTCCATGGCCCTCAACACTCGCTTCAGTGAGGTGGAGTGCCTCGCAGAGTCCCACCAGCACCTCAGCAAGGAGTCCATGTCTGGAAACAAACCTGCCAATGCCGTTCTGCATAAAGGTAAAACATATTTAAGATCGAAGGAGATAGGCAAAGTGAGGGTTCTCGTGCACATGGAAAATAACACCGTACTGCACAGGCTTTGGCTCTTGTCTGGCAACTGCAAAGTCAGGCGCTGTGCGTCACTTTGCTATGATGCAGAATGACATCACATAGAATTATGTCAACCAACTTGAAAGGTAACAACTGCCTCGCAACTCGACAACAAACTCGTATTGAAAAATTTCCATTTACCAGGCTGCACTAAAAGGAAGCTCTGAACAAAATTGAAAAATCAGCACAATTGGTGTCACTAATTGAGCAGATACAAAAAGTCCTCCAATGTTCAGATCTTGGCAGGAGAATTGTTTATAATATTCTGTACTGTCATCGCACAATAATAATCCTTTAGCTTGAATCACAAGAGTCTATCGTTTGTAATGAGACAGGTTTTTTTCCTTTTTTAAGATGCTTTTGAATAAGAGGAGCTTGTGTTTGTGTGTGAGAGAATTAAGCATCGGCCGTCATAGTGGTGGCATCAGGAGAAGGGAAAAGGAAGCTATTACGTAAACACAAATATTTATCTATCTAATTGGAGTTGCTAAGGTTACTAGAAGGGCTGTGCCAGTATACGGTTGAACCGGTTTCAAATTTCCATATGGTATGAATTTTTCATATAACGTCATCCCGGTGCATAGCTGTAACAACTGTTGTCGCTCCTCGGCAGGCAGCAAAATATATTGTTCACCTTGAGGTGCAGCGGGCGGAGCTACTTGTCTTACGGGTATTGAAATGGAGTCATGGTTATAACTTTATAACAATTAATAACCCACAACTAACGCTCTTTAACAGGAAAACACCACGACACAACAGTTTGTGACACATAAACAATTTGTAACACTAATAATTGTACATTTATAAAATTACACCGCCGAACTGCATGCTGGGTACAGCTCGCCCACTATCACAACAAGAAGAAACTCCGTCGCTACATTAAGAAACAGAAAAGAGCGATGCAGGAGGAACAACGAGAGACCAGAGATGCACCAATACAGCAAGAGAGGAGCTGTGGCTGCTGGTTGGAGCTTTTTTGGTTTTGATAAATCCGACGTAGATCAGAAAATGATTTATTGCAAAGTTGGTCAAGCCGCTGTTATTGCCTCTGGTGGCAACACTAGCATTTATATATATATATTTATATATATATATAAATAAATAAATATAAATAAAAAAAGGAAGCGACAGAACGGAAGACAGCCATGCGAGCGGTGAACAGCTGTTCAGTTGGCCGGAGGTCCTTTTCGGCGTCAATGTGTTTACTAGAGAAAAGAAATACCGCGAAACCGCCAGAATCTTACAAAATACCGTGATATGATTTTTTGGCCATACCGCCCAGCCCTAGTTACTAGTGACAGGTGCAACACTGTGGGCAGCTTCCATGTTTGGACAGACAGCCTTTCATTACCTTGAATAGATTATTACTCACAAATGGTTATTTTTAATCTACTGATTGTGCACCGCTGTTGTTAGCATGCCTGCCACATTGGCTCCCACAGTTGCTGTTTAAAGCCCGACACGCTATTTCCTCCTGCTTTATTTTGTAATTATCAGGCGAAATCCGGTCTGACTGCAGCTTAATGCTAAAATATGGGTATTTTGAGTCCTTGAATTTCACCAGACACAAAAACTGGCAGAAAAAACAAACAATCCTTCAGTTAGCGTAACGTGGTGCTCAGAGCTCATATGCGTGTTGTGTTTACAGTTCTCAAACAGCTTGAGGAACTGCTGAGTGACATGAAGGCTGACGTGACGCGTCTCCCGGCAACCATCGCCAGGATACCCCCCGTCGCCGTTCGGCTGCAAATGTCCGAGAGGAACATCCTCAGCCGACTGGCCAACCGGGGCCCCGACGTCACCGCTCAGAACCAGGCCTCGCAGCAGATGCAGATGCAGGTGCCGCGTTGACCAATCACCTCGCTCATTTCACTCTCACTGACTCAGGCTAGTCGCCCCCTCACCTCACCGCCATGTAGCAGACGTCCTCCCTTTCAACCGCCATGTACAGCACAG
This sequence comes from Ophiodon elongatus, assembly GCA_016806645.1. Lineage (NCBI taxonomy): Eukaryota > Metazoa > Chordata > Actinopteri > Perciformes > Hexagrammidae > Ophiodon > Ophiodon elongatus. Next base: position 3,794,730 of record JACSYO010000415.1, on the reverse strand, counting down.
CCAGGTTAGTCCTCCTCCTTCTGCACCCACAACCCATTTCTGGACTCAGAAGGGCATCTGCTATGCTGCTGGACTTTGATTTGAGAAGACTGGAACTGCAGATGCAAGATGGGAGCGAATGGAAACGAGTCCTTCTCCTCCACTGGGATTCAGATGTAACTCCCGTAACCTGAGCGCTGTTGTTGTGACTGAACTGTGGGCAGATCCACTGACCTGTCCTGTTCTGTCTTGACAACAGGGTCAAACATGTGTCTGTAACTGTATGTAACATGAAGAAGCTAGACGGGAGAAAAAGCAGCATGCTCGGAGTATACAGGTGCTTTGTAGTCATTTTTGGATTATTGAAGAAGTCAAGGGATTTTATTGTGCCCAATTTCGCCTTTAGAAAATTGTGATTTCTTTTTAATTCATTCAACTCTAATGTCTTCGCCTGTATGTGTGTGTGTAGAGAGTGTGTGTGTGTGTGTGTTTCCTGTATGTATGTATGTATAAAACAGGGCATATTAATGTGCACCTCTACTGCAGAATGCCCCCCCGACGCTGAGAGACTGTTACTGTCATTTTTCTATCAGTCGCTCAGTTCTGTTACCTCTTCCTGCGTCCTTACCCTCCATCCCAAACCTCCCCCCTCTCGTCAGGTGACCCAATCCAGGATCAGCTCTCTGTGCTCAAGCCCTAACCAACACCTCGACATTCCTAACTGCACCACAGATTTGCTCCCTGGAAACTCTCCCGAAATACGGGCATGCAATAGCTACACAGCGTTTAGGTACATGGGATGGTTTTGAGAACGATTAATTTAATTTCTTACTGTATATTGTTCTGTTGTTTTACATTATTGAATATTATTATTATGGTTACCACCTTGTTGTTTCTATCATTGACGTTTTGTTTTTATGAACTACAATAAAAAGTCAACAGCTTTTCACGGTTTTTGTCAATTTGTAAGGAATTGCTATGAAATGTGGTGTGAACATTCATGTGAGGATGAATTGTGTTCACTTTGGTGAGAAAGTAACTTTTCATGAGGTCAAAATCTCTTTGTTCAACACTTTACGGCACAATAACAGCAAAACTAACTTAAATCCAATCATCCGCAGCTGTACTTTAGTGCAAATAAGCAGATGTTAGCATGCTAACATGTTAAACTGAGATGTTGAACATTAAACCTGCTAACTCAGCACAGCAGCCCTTGTGAGCATGTTAGCGTTCTGACGTTATCTAAAAGCCTGACTGTGCTAAAATAAAGCCTCACAGTGCCGCTAGCAAGGCTGTGGACTTCTCTCTTAGTAAAGTATTAGGGGACAAATTAAACAGAACGGTTTCTCAACAAGCTGTCTTGAGCTGTACTCGTGGCCAAAAGATATACTTTCACTTGATGTTTAAATAATGTTTGTGGAGAGCATTGCCCAAGACATTGGTCCATATCTCTCCCATTCAACTGGAGAAAGCCGATATAGATACTTTATTAACCCCGGCAAGGGGACATTTTTTTTCGCTACAGCAGCATTTTTACATACAGGTAAGAAAAGAACAATATATACAACGAATAGAATCATTTAAATTGACTAACAAAACGAAACCGTAGTGCAAGATGTAGCCAACAAATAAACAAAGGTGTTATAGTTGATTTGGCCAGAGGTGATTTATTGTACAGTGTTATTGCAGAGGGCAGGCATGACCTCCTGTATCGGTCCTTGTGAGAGCAGAGCTGGAGGAGTCTGTTGGGAAAAGTGCTCCTCTGTCCCTGCAGTAGGTGGGTGGGTGCTCCGTGTTAACCAATATGGATAATCGTTTCTTCAGTGTCCTCCTCTCCTCCACCTTCTCCAGACTGTCCAGTTTGCAGCCAATGATGGAGCCGGCCTTCTTCACCAGTTTAAGTCCGTTGGTGCCTCCGGCTCCCACGCTGCTCCCCCAGCAGACCACGGAGAAGAACAGAGCGCTGGCCACAACAGACCGGTAGAACATCTCCAACATCTCGCTGCATGTGATCAAACCCTTCAGTGGCCCCTGCATTTGTTTATGTTTACACTAAAGTATTTTTTGTTTAGTTTGTCAACATATTCCTCCTGATGCTGATGTCAGCGTAGGAAAGTGTAACTGTTCAAATTAAACAAATGTAAAGAGCATGACCTACTTTGCATGGAAACCTCAAAAGATGTGGTGGACTTTACATGGAGGCAAATGTTTGCAGGAGAGATGGAAAAGCAGGCATTTGCACATAGAGACGGACGTGAGAGGAGGAGCAGGGGAAGAAGGGGACAGGAACCGGCACATTTTCCTCCAGTAGATAGTTGGATAGTTTAGAAAATTAGAGTAAATTACAGGGCGGGAGGATTGGCCGTGCTGGTAATGAAGCCTGATATCTTATCACGAGAGAGTTGGAGGATAAACACGAGCGAGGCTGGTCAAAAGTGAACGTAGAAAGTAAGAAACGGGGGAGCTATCCTGAACGGTCAGTGTAACCTGGATCTCTGAGTTTTACTGTTTGGAAGGAGAGACGTACGTTATAGACATTGATAACCGCACGGAGGAGAGGCTGGATTCAACCCATCACTTCCTGGAAGAAGAGCCCAGACTGCCAGTGAGATGTCTTATAGGTGAGTATTTTTTAGGGTATTTGCTAATGTAAACACTTCCTGTGACGTGTATTTTAACTTTTTCAACTCTTGACCCCAGTCTTTATGTTTTAGTCTTTATTTGATGATTGATTATTATATTATTATATTATTATTATATTATTATTATTATTGATTATTTGATGTGCTGCTGTGGTACTCAACACTCGATTGTCTATTGGCATCTGTGTTTTGTTGCGTCTCTAGAAACAGGTTTAATATAATCAAACGTTTTCTATTAAGATGAGTGGGTGAAATGACTAACATCCTCAATCAATCAAAGTATATTATATTGCTATATATCTAGATATATAAAATTTTCAGGGGGAAAAAAATAAACCAAATTGGAATAATGCCAAAAAACCGTCCTCTGTATCGACTTTCACTAATGTTCACATGGATTAACACACCAAGAAATATTATAGGGATAGCTGCTACGGTGCCAAGATTCCTGATGGTTGACAAATCCTAAGAGTTACACGACCTTATTGCCGACCCCTTGAACAAGCCAAACAACTGCGTTCAAAACATTTGGGAGATGTGCAACCCAGATGCCAGAAAATATTGAAGACTGGCTTTTACAATTCCCCAGAGTCCAAGTGACGTCCTCTAATTGCTGATATTTAAATAGAAAGATATATAAAACGGAGAGAAACGGCAAATCTTCATATTCAAGAAGGGGGAAGCAGTGAAAACGAGGATTAATTGACTAATTGTTTTCAAAATATTTTTATATTTTCGAGTTTAGACAGGAAGGAAGGAACAGAACAGCATGTACAGTAAATTCCTCTGAACAGTCTGACGCATGCGACATATTTGTTGTCTTTGTTGACACTGAGGCTGTGAGCAATTTGACACATTGCTGCGTTTATCCTACAGCCTGAGAAGTGACACTTCGTCGTGTGAGAAGGGAACCGAAGCAAAACCAGCATCAACGGATAAACATGCGAATCGTTGAGGAGGATAATGCAAACTGCAATAGCTGGCGTTAACCACGACCAACGCCACCTGCAGCGTGTGTGTGTGTGTGTGTGTGTGTGTGTGTGTGGGGTTATGGGGAAGGGTGGGTGTGTGTGTGTAGTGGGTGGGGCTCCAGTATGCTGTATATATTCTAGGTTCTTCCACTTATTCATAGGCTCCAACACAGTTTTGTTGTCATGTTTTTGTCCTACTTCCACCCTTTCAAACCTCTGGTAGCTCATTATGATTTGCAAGTGAAATGTTTGTTCCACAGGTTGTAAAATGTTAGTTTGTGTGTTTGTGGCAGTTGGTAAACAAGACTCCCTTGTGGTGCAGTTTGTGTTGCATGATATGGAAACTACTGTCTCTTGCAAGCCTCTACATACATTTGAGACACCAGAGGCAACAAAATGAAACACACGGCTCAAAGTGATCCGCTTCATGGCACTTTGTGGAGTTCACAGTTGCAAATGGTTTACCAGCTGAAAGCAGCTCACTCACACATACATGTGGAGGGGGGAGGTTAAACTACAAATAAGGAAGTGCTCTGTCAGTCTGACCTTTGTCAGTGACACACACACACACACACACACACACACACACGCACACGCACACGCACGCACACGCACACGCACGCACACGCACACCTGGAAGTAAAGAACAAACAGACAATAGTGGGAGCAGGCAGAGGGGGAAAAGACCTGCAAATGTCTGACTGAGACGACGTGTGGGGTTGTTCACAAGAGGCTCAAACTTTATATTTTGTGGATTGTTTACTTCTGTAACAAAGGTGGAATTCCTGGACAGGCACTCTCACTCATGAGTCACCTGAATGGAACAGTTTGTATCACTCTTTGTGTGTTCTCCGTAGAGATCTGCATAGAAAACTAAACGATGAAGCACCAGAGAGAAGGTTTTCAGAATTTAAACCTACTTTGCTGTTTATGATGAGTTTTTGTTGTGGCCATCTATATATTAACAAAAATACACGTCTCTATCTGTTGGAGGAATTCAGCCCTGTCAGCTATTTTGGTTCCTGTCTTGCTTTCACTATTTTGTGAAAGGAGATGTGAAAAGGAAGGAAGGGGAGAGCGAGAGAGAGAACGACATAGAGAGGAGGGGAGAGAGACACATACAGTCTGGGCGTCTCGGCGAGTGTCAGTTGTTTTCAGAGGAAGCCGAGAAGAGTAAGTGTCTACCTGCTTTCCTATTGGGACGGAGAGGGGTTGGATAGGAAGAGGAATGAGCGGAGGGAAGCGTAGAAGGAGAGGAGGAGGAGAGTGCGGGCAGTTTGAGGGTTGTTTTGTGAGTGTGGTGTGATACAGAGAGATAGAGTTGATATTTGTGATATTTTACAAGTGTCCGATAGTATAGAGTATGTGTTTTAAAAGAGCAAAAGCATGAGAATGAAAGTTTTCTTCTGTCTAGTGTGCTGCTGTGTAGTGAGGAAATATTGAGGAACTAGGTGTTTCTTTATAGAGTTAGAGGTAATAGATAAAAAAAAAAAAAACAGTGTTCACGCTGTTGCGTCTGCACATGTGCAGGCACAAGTGACTCTCACCTATCACTCTCCTTCTCTTTGGTCCCAGAAGAAGCGAAGAGACAACATGGTTCGGTGAGTCAAGCTCCCCGCTGAACTCTATAACACTCCGCTGGTCGTCTCTGGTTGTGTCCTCTGTGTTTTGTGCAAGCCGCGATGACAACTTCTCTGTTTCCATTCCTCCTTCTCTTTCTTTCCCCGGCCGTCGACTCGTCCTGCTCGGTTCCTCTATCATGTGATTCACGATGTGTTGTGTGTTGTTCAGTGTCTGTTTGCGTAAAGAAAATGTGTCATAAAGGATGTTTTAGTTCAGTGGTTGCGTGAGAAATACTTTTGTGTATCCTCAAGATTCAAGCTCTTGAAAGGTTCTTTATAATGTTCCCTTTAACTTGAGTTGATGGGTCTTTTCCTTCTGTGACTGTTTTTTAACCCACATCAGTATAAAGGTTTTTTTTTTGTAACCCAAAGCTGAAGCGCAAACACAATCTGATTGCGCATGCACAGTGTTCCCCACTTTTAGAAGTTGTATTTTGCAACATTACAAGCTTTATAATGTACGTTTTAACCCTGAAACTGTAAGGAAAACTTAATATGATTCAACAACTAAATAAAAGCGGCAGGTTCAGTGTCAGGAAAGCTATTGAAATGCGAATTGAACATTTTGTTGACTCCTTCGAATGTCAAGCCAGACTTTAAAAAACAGGTCTTTAGTTTTTCTTACTGTTAGCTCCGAGGCTGTTAGTTAAACTTGACCTAAACAGACTTTTTCATCAAAGAGCTCCAGGAAATGATAAAATGGTCGGTATTTAGTCCGAGCTGTTGCAATTATGTTATATTGAGTAACTGAAGTGTTGTTTATAGGCTTTCAAGCCGGAGCTTTACCAGATTGTTCGGGTTATAGTAATGTAGATTTACAGTATGTTATTGCCAGTGGTAGAGATGTTGATTAAGGTGTTAAGCTATCGGTTAATACACTTTTTTTTGTGTTTCAAAGTGTATTAAAATATGTTTTTTGCGGGCTGTAGTCAGAGCAGCGTCTTCTACAGAATGAGAAGGAAAGAATACAGTTTTAATAATAAAAAATAAAGACTATAAAAACTGAACTGGGAATGAAACAATATGAATATCAGTCGTCAAAAATATTGCCAAATGCTCATCAGAGGTTACCAGACACCGTGGTAATGTGTCAATGAAACATAAAAGGAAATATTTACATCTACAAGACTTTAACCAGCAAATAATATGTAATATTGTAAGAATTATATATTCTCTGTCAATTGACTGTAAGAATTACGGGTTAATGATTTCATAACTAGACAAGATTGTGCTGAGACCAGTGGAGATTTATTAATAAATTAAGCTACAAATAAGCTGCAATTAGATTTCTAGAAAAAAAGACTGAATTTGTTTGTACATTAATTTTTCTCTATAAAATAACTTTGTGTTCATCGTGTTCCAATAAAAAACTTTGTGAGGAAATAAAACTGTGTGTGTACGTGGCTGTTTGTGCTAATAAAGGCGTACGTGTAGAAAAATGTTTATCAGATGCAAGTCTTATATTTGTGTGTATTAAGTGCAGTTATATTCATACTGGGTATATTGTGACTTTGGATCCGTGTGTTGATGCAGGTGGTTCCACAGAGACATCACAGGCCTGCAGGCCGAGGAAAGGCTGAAGACTCGAGGCATTCATGGCAGCTTTTTGGCTCGACCCAGCAAGAAGAACGTCGGAGATTTCTCGCTGTCCGTCAGGTAATAAAGTCTCCAAAAACACCCTAATCTCCCTTTTACATTTCTATCTCCATAGCTGAGAAGAAACCGTACTTTCCTTTCCTTTAAAAGTGTGCCTTAAGCTCAACCACATGGCTCCTCCACTTAGCAAACCTTAAAGAACATGAGCAACAATAAATTGTGTTATTATAGCAGCGGATCGGTTGCTGCAGCACATGTGTACTTCAGTTTAGGAGACGCTGGACTTTTACCTTTATTGCTTTTTTTATTTGCCTACTAAATCAATCTGCCACCTTTAAACTTCACTGTGAATTAAAAAACTGTTGCACAACTATTATGTGCTGGAAGTGCGAATATTCTTACTCCGCGTAGATGGAAACTTTTCACTGCACTTTTTGGGTAGGGTGAAATCACATCTTGCATTTACATATGTGTCAGTGCAGATGCATATTGAAATACCAATAGAATTATAACAGACTAAAGATAATGTCCATTACTAAAAATAGCACCATATCAAATCAATTGAATCACAAAGCGTGACACTGTGAGTAGCTCTAAATCAACATTCACTCATTTGATTTGACAGATAACAAGTTTCCATGTGTGTGTTCATGAGGTTAATTGACGTAACGATGTTTATCATCTGGTTAGATACCGGTCACAGTACTGCAGTCTGTAGATCAAAGAGGTAACGTTTAGATATGTACATATATTGAATCTGTACTGATGCAGTTATGTTAAACTGAGTAACTATATTTGGGTTCACACAGTATAATGTGAGAATTGCTGTTCCTGTGTTAATATTTCTGTTCAGGACTTTAAGGAAGGTTGCAGCGTAGCTGTTCATTGGGTAACTTTTAATACTTGAACATATAAGATCATCAAGTTATTAATAATATCAATAATATTGACCACGTCAGTGAATATGCACCACCACCACCACCACCCCAAACACCAACAAACACTTCAAGGCTTTTACATGTTCTCGTTTTCACGAGTTCCTCTTGCATCCCGAAGACAAATGCATCAGCTGGACTGGAGCCTTTAAACTGCATGAATGTTATGTGTATTTAAAACATTTTACCAAAAAACCACGTACATTAGCTAACTTAGATTCCTGGTCTTAACTAATTAGAGGAAACTCCAAATTTGTATTATTATTATTGTCAGGCAGCCAGAGAACTACTGTATTAACTGCAGTCTTTTCGTGATGATAGAGAACACAGAGTGCAAATACTGAAAGTTCAAATGTATGTCAAAGACTAACATAGATACTATATACAGAACAAACTGTATATAGTACATATACAGTAGTAAAATGTGTGATCTAATTTGTGGCCGAGCACCAAAACATGTCCTGTACTTTTGATTGTTGTTGTTGTGCAGTTTTAACTTTCATACTTAAAAACTCCTGAGATAGAGATGTTCTCTTTTCTGTCATCAAGACGTTTTTTGGTCGAGGAAAGACGTCGCCGGTCGGTGTAAACCTGACTGTTTTTCTCCCCAGGGTGGGCGAGCTGGTGACACACATCCGGATCCAGAACACAGGAGACTACTACGACCTGTATGGCGGGGAGAAGTTTGCCAACCTGTCGGAGCTGGTGGAGTACTACACGGCTGAGAACGGCATCCTGCAGGACAAGGACAGCACCGTCATCGAGCTCAAATACCCCCTCAACTGCTCCGACCCCACCACAGAGAGGTCTGTGCACGCTTACTTCCCGCTGTTGAACCCCCTTTGGGTTAATGTGGCCCACGGTCACTGGCTCCTCTGAGCTGCCTCCACCTACACTCTCGGGTTCGGTGTTATGGTGTTTGGTTCGGTGGTAAAGTCAATAATAGTCAACTAAGACGAGCGTGGTTTCCTTCAGCAGTTTGTTTACTGAGGATGATTAGTGTCATTTGTAGGTTTGATATTCCATGAGGTTTAAATATTTTCCTCCGGGGTGAAGGTGTTTTACTTGAAGCCTCGGAAGCTTTCGAATTTTGGTTTATTAGCATCTTTGTCAGCATGTGAGTCAGTGAAGATAAAACCCACACTGCAGACAAAAAGAGCCCACAGCCGTCGGGACTTCAATCCTACATCTGCCTCGCTGACGCAGCCATTGGATCACGATCAGGTCGACGTTATCAGAGGTGGGAAACAGCAAAGTACATTTACTCAAGTTCGTTTTTTATGCACAATTGTCCATTTTGTCAGACTTTATACTTAAACTCTGATGCATTCCAGTCAAAGAAACTTTATGTAAGTTAAGTTTTTTTTAAAAGCGAAGATTCTATCTAAACATGTTTAAAGACTAAATAATAATTGGTGTCTGATAAGTTAAATTACCTAAAATTACATCTATTCCTCCCTCATTGAAAAATCCCAAATCTATGATTTTGCAATCCATTCAAGGTAAAACATCCATGTGAAGTAATTTAGCTTTTTTGGGTGGAGGGGGAGGGCGTTAACTTTTCCAGCACATAAAGAATATAATGCAACACAAGATCATTGATATATTGTTATTGTTCTTAATAACAGAACAAACACATAAAACTAGCAAAAACTGAAAAAAAAAACCAGAAAGAAATTCAAAACAATATAACGAAAAAACAAAGCCGCATAATTTCAATAATAAAATTTGTAGGAAAATAATCAGACTATTTTTATAATGAATAATTAGACCAAAGTTTATTAAAATTTCATTAGTGATTATTTGTCCTCGCAATCAGTAATTCAAAGGCTTTGTTCGACTTATGTTAGAGATCATCCATGAATTGACAACAAACCTGCAAATGCAATCTATTCTATTCTATTCTATTCTATTCTATTCTATTCTAACTCATGATTGGATATGAAAGGTGATCAGACAGACCAGTTTATGCAACCACGGGGAATATATTTGCTTTTTATTCCGATGCATTTTCTGAATTCGTCGGCTGTAGTTTCTGCTTGCTTTGCAGATTTAAGATTTTACATTCAACATTATGGAAACTTTTTCAGTATAAAGGATTATGTTATTCATCAAATAGTCCCAGAACAGAATATACACATTTTTAACTCAACATATGCAGAGAGTAACTGACATAAATAACTCTTCACAATAAAGTTATGACTTTCGTTTGACCTAAAAGTATGCTTTTGAATACAGGGCTTGTACTTGCAACGATGCATATTGCTGTTGTAGTATTGCTACTTAAATAACTCTTTATTTTTACTGATAGTAGCTGTCAGCAACCTGCAAGTATCTATGTTTGCTAAATATAGCTGTTAGATAATGTCAGGTATTTTCTAACGTCTTTATTTGCATGCAGAGCCGACCACAACGGAGAATCTGCCAGGTTGCCGCCATAAACAAGATACAAATATCATTGTTTGCTGGTTGTCAAATACACGGAAAAAAACCTTCATATTAGAGTTTTTATCCTAATTTGCTCACATTTGACTTCCATGCCATTGCTGCTGGAGGTGGAGTTTGGTTGTTGACGGAGCTTTCTTCCAGCTGGAAACATTGTGCAACTGTTATCTTCTTAAAGTAGATTGATATCCAGCTAGTATAAGCTTATACAGTTGCACTCTGTTTATGAGTCAAGGAGGACAATACTTTCTATGGTGTGTGTGTGTGTGTGTGTGTGTGTGTGTGTGTGTGCGTGTGTGCATATGTTTGTGTGTGTGACTTTGTACTTTACCCTAGTTGGAAGCTCTACCCTCTGCCCCCCCTTGTCCTTCTCTTTCTGTCAGTTGTCTAACTTCCCTTTTGTTGCTGCGGTTGGAAACTTTAGGTTTTGACACAGTTTTGAAAGCAATGGCCAGACCCTACGTGTCTTCCTCTATTGCACACTCCATCATGTTCTTGCTCACTCGCTGCCTTCCTCATCTCACTCAATCTCCCTCTCATCTCCAAGTGTCATTACACACACCTCAGCAGGTCACGCTTCATGTTCGCTCTCATGTATCGAGCTGGGGCGGCTTATCTAGTCCCAGAAAAGAGGATAAATATGATCAGGCCATTACGTTGTTGGCATTAATCACGGTTATAGGTGGAACAAACCTGGCTGACATGTTTGCATGTTAGTCTACTTTCCTCTGTACAGGACTCCATCAATTATTACCCTGGATAGGCTGTTCTTTAGCTTCTGCAAAACTGCACGGACACCACTTTTTTGCTCCATGCAACCTGCTCTTATTAAAAACAAGAGTCTAACTTCAGTTTTTGTAGATGTGTACACTGTAATTTGACAAGTTAGTCAAAGAACTAAATCATTAAAAACATGCAAAAGGGTGTAAAGAGAGCAGACACAGTGTGTGCATGGGGGGTATCTGTGGTTGTTACATATAGGCTATAAATACTTTGTCCTCTTCAGCCATGAAATCTGTCATCTGAAATTTTCCGACCGCAAAGCAGGAAGTTTAGAAGAAGAAATCGAGAACAGTGCCTAAAATTAAGTCACAACCCAACACAGCCGAGTGTGCCTTCACTAATTCACACACGCTGCACAAAAATACACACACACACACAGAGAGAGGGAGAGAGACGCACTGTCCGGTGGTGGACAGAAATATAACCTGCCTGTTACATCAACATCTGTATGTGCTGTTTTTAACAATCCACCTGATTGTGTTGTGGCTTTCTATTTCCATTCACGGTGTAGTGAGCTCAAGAGTCTAGTGTACCACATCAGTGAGTGTCTGACAACCGCTTAGCCTTGAATAGACTTACATGTATTTCACAGTACACGGCACTAACGGTGCTCTGCTCACATAAGGCGGTGGATACAGGAGGAGGATGTTTGTTGTTTAGTTGCTGCGTACAAAATGTCAAGCTTAAAGACATTTCCTCAAGAAATGCAATTCACAGTTAACTAACTGCACGAGACGGAAGATGCCTTTTTGCAGATCATAGCAGTGAACCAGCGCCACAAACAATCTCAAATGTAGCTCAGGGCATGAATATCTTTTAGAAATGTGCACACAATCTGAATATTCAGTGCCTTTTTTCTCTCAGGTGGTACCACGGCCACCTGTCTGGGCCGAAAGCAGAGAAGCTGCTCGGCGCTCGAGACGAGTCGGGGACCTTCCTGGTCAGAGAGTCGCTGTCCAAACCTGGAGACTTTGTCCTGTCGGTTCTGACGGACGAGATGGGCAAAACTGGAGGAAAGAGGGTCTCCCACATCAAGATAATGTGTCAGGTGGGTGTTTGTCCTTGTGTGTGTTTCGGAGCGTGTCTGCGGGTGTGTGGCATGCAAGACAGTTGGTGCATGAAACTAGGGTTTGTTCTTGGTCAGTCTTCTGCTTTGAATCTACAGAATTAGGATTTCCTGAAACATCATGTAGAATATGTTTGGGTATTCCCACAGTTGTGTAATACTCTTTGAAATATGTTTAAAGTCTCATTTTCACTGACTTAGGCAATAAAAGACTGTTGCTCATATTTAAACTCTGCAATTGTTCATAAATGTCAGACACAGTTTTACTTAAGATGTTCCCCAACAGTTAAAAAACTGTTTTATATCTGAGTAAAAAACGATATGTGAAACTAAAAGCGGTATCCTGGTGTTTATACACTCAGTGGAAACAGCTGCTGGTGATATTCACAGTATAGCAACAGGTCACACCACAGTCCTCTCAAACAAATTTTCATAGATTGTGTCTTTCCGTCATCACCAGGGTGTTTGCATTTTATTTTTAGCGGTGGTTTACCTCATACAGAAAACACTGTCCAGGCGTCGTTTAAATAGAAGCCTTGTTTCTATGCACCACTGAGGTGCAGAAGATTAACGTGAGATTAGTGGAAGGGTCACAATGGCCTTTTCACGAGCACGTGGCAGATTAGGTGAGTTTCCTGACCGTACTCGGCTCAAACAAGCCTATTAACTGCTGCTTGTACCAGTGAATAGGCTACATCAGTATACATGTATGTGTTTTACACAAAATACATTAATGTTAGTTATTCTATTGAAGTGTTGGAAAGCAGTCAACCATAAAATAGCCTTTTGTGCATAATATACTTTGAGTCTGACACAAAAAGTCTACTCTTTGGGGCTATTATATTATGTTCTTTGATTCTATTAATTTCCATTTTGATTAGAGGACATGTACAAATGATTGTGTTAACTCAACTACTTCACCATCTTCTATTCTTCTCTTTTGAAACTGTATTCTTTATTTTTACACCAGATCATTTGGCACAACCTCTGACTGATGAGTTGTGTGTTTTTGTGTTTTGTGTTCAGAATGACAGGTACACAGTGGGAGGTTCAGAGTTGTTTGACACGCTGACAGACCTGGTGGATTACTATAAACGCAAAGGCATCGAGGAGATCTCCGGGAACTGGGTGCATCTCAAACAGGTGAACCCGACTGTTTCACACCAAAATAATAGAGATCAAATCATTCGTGACATGTCTGATTTATCTTTGTATGACTTATTGAACAAGTTGAATGTTAGTGAGCTGTGCAAAAAACAGAAACAGGCTTTTGTGAATTATTTTAAAAGATGAGCCGCACAGCCCACAGATGGGAAATATTACTCACAGCTCGGTCTTAAAGTAGCCTTACCGACTGAGGTTGTGTGTTGCGTTCAATTGGCTCGTATTTTCTTTCATCTCTATTATAAGATTTTTCCTCTCTCTCTCTCTCTCTCTCTCTCTCTCTCTCTCTCTCCCTCTCTCTCCTCTGCAGCCATATTTCTCCACCAGAGTGAATGCAGCGGATATCGACAGCAGAGTGAAACAGCTGGATCAGACCACACCGCAGCAGGAGGAGGGCGAGGGAGAGAAGAGCAAGGCGGGCTTCTGGGAGGAGTTTGACGTAAGATCTGACCCGGCCTCGGTGTTTCTGATCATGATGCTTTTTGTGAAAGAACCCCAGGGTTGTCCTAAAGTGGGAAGAAGTAAATTATACATCAGTTGTGTTATTACAAATTGGCCGTCAGTGATCTCAAGACTTCCTTACTGTGTGACAGAAGTAGAGGTGTTCTACTACCATCCTGTGGTCCCAATGCCATATTACATGATAACTCATAGCAGGATTTTAGTATTTAGTGGCCTGGAAGAGTGACCATATTCATTTTACTTAAAACACTCGCTAACACTAAAAAAACACACTTGACATTTGAGTGAAATGAAATGGAAAAGCTACTTTAAAAAGCTAATTTAACTCAGGTAGTTGTGGCTTAGGCTGCAACTGATGAATATTTCCATTACTGGCTTATGTGATGATTAGTTCCTCAATTGTTTGGTCCAGAAAATGTCAGAAAATTGGGAAAAATGGTAATTGCAATGTCCCAGAGCCCAAGGGGACATCTTTAAATTGCTAATTTTGTCCTACAATTGTCCACAAGGTATTCAATTAATGATATAAAAGGTATAAGAGAAAAGAAACAAATCCTCACAATCAGGAAGTTTGAACTTGGGAACATTTGGCATTTTTGCACAAAAGAAATCTTAAATTATGAATCGATGAATTGATTAATTGATCACCTTTAGTGTGGACACAGCTCCAGTTTCAAGTTGTATCAGTAGTTTCACTACAAAGTCACAGTTTGACTGACTTATTTTAATGAAATTCTATTAAAGAAAAGTTAATGACTTGTATGCTTACAGCAAAAGCTGTACACTGTCACAATTCATTTATAACACACACTGTTTAATATTAGTATGTAGTAGTATTTGGGACACAGAAAGTATCACACAGTCTTCTGTCTCTCCCAAAAGGCTCTTCAAAAGTTTGAGGCAAAGATGAAAAAGAGCAGAGAGGAGGGCCAGAGGCCTGAAAATAAGAGCAAAAACCGATACAAGAATATTCTTCCCTGTGAGTTTTTAATCCTCTCAGTATCATTACTTTTAAAAATGAACCAAATCTTAAAACACATTTTGACAGTACTGACATTAACCAAACGTTCTTGTTCTCCCACCGTTTCTTCCCTCTGTCCACTTGTTCTCACAAGTCAATGACACCAGGGTCAGCCTGCGGAACAGGGACCCCGATGTGGTGGGTTCAGATTACATCAACGCCAACTTCGTGACAGTAAGTCTCCAAAGCCTCCGGCCTCATAGTAACCACAAGACAAGACGACAACAACACGACACAGAAAACTGTCTGATATTCTCTTCTTCTACTGTTTAAGGTTGATGTTTGTTTATTGAGCAGCGTTCAGTGGTTCATTCTGTGTTTGTAGAACAACCTGTGGGAGTCCGGAGATCAGAAAGTTTACATCGCCACCCAGGGGTGCCTAGCAACAACTGTCAACGATTTCTGGCAGATGGTATGGCAGGAGAAGACAAGGGTGATCGTCATGACAACAAGAGAGGTCGAGAAAGGGCGGGTCAGTTTCAAAACGAGAAGCGTGAAAGCAGCTTTGGGCTTTAAGTGTGTGCACTTAAACATATGAATATACAGAAAGTACCTTAGATAGTAAAAACATTATATACATACTTTTAAGTGCCAAAGGTCAAATGAATATATTCATTTTTTTTAGAAATAATAAAAAAAAAGATGAACATAAACTTAAAAAAAACACATAGTTTTCTTGCAGATAAAGTTCGAATTTAATCGATTCATTGTTTATTTTTGTGCAGAATAAATGTGTGCCATACTGGCCTGACCTTCAGAGCTCCAAGGACGTGGGTGCGTACGTGGTGACCTGTAATTCAGAGAGGGAAGCTGCTGATTACAAAATCAGAGTTTTGGAGATCGCTCCTGTAGACCAGGTAACCTCTGACCTCACTGCCCTCATCGCTGTAAATGTGCTACGCTGACATAAAGGACTCTGATTTTATTTTCTTAATCCCATCATTGTGTCTCGTTCCCAGCCAGATCATTCTCGTACCATCTGGCACTACCAGTACATGAGCTGGCCTGACCACGGCGTCCCTCAGGAGCCAGGTGGTGTCCTGAGCTTCCTCAGTCAAGTGAACTCTAAACAGGTGGACTATCCTGATGCTGGACCCATGATCATCCACTGCAGGTACGAGACAGCTGGAGAGCCCAACGCCTCAGGGTGCTTATTGTTGAGATGTGGTTACACAATGAGTGGCGGACACCTGCATGAAACCTGCATCAAAGCTAAAAGCAAACTCCAGCTGTGATTGATTGCAATAGCAGGGCTACAACTAATAATTATTTTCACTGATTCACTTGTTGAACTTTTTTTTCGAAACACTGATTAATCGTTTAGTCTATAAAAAAGGAGAAAAAAAGTCTCCATTTCAATTTCTAAGAGATGACATCTTTAAATTTCACATTTGTCCTTCAGCTAAAACCCAAATGCACCGGTACACACGTTTGTTCATGTTGAGTCTATGTTGACGAGGCTGCTGTACTCGCACTGCACATGTTATGTGCACCATTATTATGACTACTGACTAACCAAATCACGACTGTTTGCTGTCCTGCTCCTAAATGACACATTCATTTTGTATTTTCTCAACAGTTGATACTGTCTGTGTCCAAGACCAATTTCCTTCAGGGCCATAAAGTCTATCTTATTTTATTATTTTATCTTATTTAAAGTAATCTATAAAAATAAAAAAAAAACAGCAAATCCTTACTTTTCAGAGGCTTGAATGTTCAGTTTTTTTTTTTCATAAATTCTTTAACAATTCATTGATTTTCAAAATCTTTGTCCACTATTTCTTCTGGTGATTGACTGGAGATCGTAAATCCTCAAACTTTAAATGTGGAAGACAGCTGTTCTGCTGTATGTTGTGACAAACATCACATCACTAAGTTCATCATAAGTTGGGTGATAACACTTAGAGGTTTACGATTAAATTGATTATATATTCAGGATTAAGATTAGTAGTAACTGAACAAAAGGTTTTGAGTCAACTGACAGTTTATCCTGAAGGAATTTCCCCGTGTGACGTGGTGGATACTGAGGCCGCTTGTACTATTTTAAAACGTGTTGTTTGAATGATTACATGACTCATGTGTAAGTATTTATGCAAGCATGTTCACAAAGCTGCACAGCAGTAATACGATTATTTTTATTTGCTGTTTATTTCTGCAGGGACAATGCACACTAATCAACAGTAAAGTGAGCCAGAGTTAGTCAGAGAGGCTAATTTTCATCTGCTGTCCCATACTTTTTTTTAACACAATTGTTCCCAAGTCTTCTGATATGTGACCCCTTAAATCCTAACGGGCTCAGCTGTACTTTGTGTTTTGTGCTAATTATCAAATATCAACATGTTCGAATTCTAAACTGAGATGGTGAACATGGTAAACATTACACACATTTTACCATGCAAGCGTATTTGTAGCATGCAGTACAGAGCAGAGCAGCTAGCATGGCTGCAGACTTTTAGTGTTGTTAGTAATGATGTTCAGTCCTGTTTGAGTGATGGAAAGATATATTAACTTTGTTTCTTCTGTGAATTCTTGCAGTGCTGGAATTGGTCGAACAGGCACGATTGTGGTGATCGACATGATCCTTGAGACCATTGACGCTATCGGTAACTTTTTTTGTTGTTGCTTGAAATCAGTTCTCAAGATATTTTTTTGAGTAAAAACAAAGCCATTCACAATACACAGTTTATTTTCCTTGTTTAGACTGCCTCCATCCAATGCTTTCATACCTCCCACTGTAGGTCTGGACTGTGATCTTGACATCCCGAAATACATCCAGATGGTGCGAGAGCAGCGCTCTGGGATGGTGCAGACCGAAGCACAGTACAAGTTCATCTACCTGTCTGTATCTGAGTACATACAGACCACCAAGGCCAAAGATTGTGCCTCCATGGTGAGCAACAGGGCAGGAGAAATTCATGAAGAGGATAAAATAATTAGTCTTTTCTTTCTAGACACATTTCAAGAGATTTGTATGCCAATAGGCCTTTGCACTTTTGGCTGCTGATTTGAACACCACAGCCGACGAGCTCAATGTCAGCAGAATGATTCGTTATCAGAGAATGGCTTGTGAAAGATGAACGTTGACCCAGAGATAGAAAACAATCAACCGCAACATAAAACAATTGCATGACCTCTATCTCTGTGTTTGAGTAAAAGTCATATCGGAAATGTCTCTCTCTTCCCTAGGAAACCGAGACAGAGTATGGAAATCTGCAACTTAAACACCAACCAGCGAGCAGGAAGGTCTCAAAGTGAGTGAGCCAGAGACACATCTCTGTCTATGAGAAAGAGAGAGAAAAGAAGTGTGTGTGTGAATTGGATGTTTGTAAAACATTTACATCTCTCCTCTAAATCTCACACTGCCGCCCGACTTTCCTTTCAAAAACACCGTCTTCAGCCTTATGTCAACAGAGAGTCTAATTTTGTTTAGAGAATAAGTTTTGGGTGGAGAGAGGATGCATTGTAGTTGCAGCTGAACTCCACCTCAGTTTCATTGTTTTTTATCTTAGGGACTGCAGTCTTAAAATATTATTTTCCTTCGAAAAATAAATCACTGATTGTTGTTGAGCTTTAATCTCTGGAAGGTAGAAACTAAAGACAAAAAACACAGTTGGGAAATGAATCCTTGTTTAAAAGCTGATTAACGTATAAACTATGGGGCCTTTATGCACAGTGTACCAAAGTACAAGTATGTACCAGTACTATCCTCTTAACAAGGAGCGCACACAGCGCTACCATTATTTCTCTGTGGGCATTAAAGCAGAACTATTGAATGAAAACTGCACTTCCCAAAGATGAATGACTCACAAGAGACAGGTTTTTTTTTTTAAAAAAAGAAGCGTTTTAGTCTGTATGGCCTCAAGTTCCAAAAAAGGCTGGATCCTACAATTCCCATAGTGCAACTTGAAACATATGCAATCAGTTATTATTTTTTTTTTACTTTAGAAAGTCTCTTCCAGAGCTACAGAAAACATTATACAACTTGTTAGTAAGTCCTCGTGACGAGTTAACTGAACCTCATGTGTAGAAATGGTGGAGTCTCCCTTTAATGGACAACAGAAGTAAACAAGATACGAGTGTTTTTGTGACCTCTGAGGCCGGAAACCACTATGAACTAAATTGTGTTGTAATTAACCAATTAGGGCAGAAATAAAACACAACCCTAAACAATTCAGCCCAGAACACCGTAAACTTTGACCCACTTGGAGCTCTGAATGGTTGGCTGCCAGCTTTGAGTGATTGAGTCATGGTTGGTTGGTCTGTTTTAATATTTCTAATTCAGTAATCTCTGTTCATTGACCTCTCAAGCATCTTTGGTTCACTTCGAACAAAGCTGTGTCAAATCGATGTTGGCTGGTTTATAAAAATATACCGGATTGAATCTGAAACAATCCCTACTCAGATTTTTCTTTTACTGTTTCCAGGAACAAGGAGGAAGTTTACGAGAATCTGTCAAAAGGAAAAAAAGATGTCAAGAAGCCAAAGTCAGACAAGAAAAGTGGCTCCGTGAGGAAAAGATAGAAGAACGTTTTTTTTTTATCAAAGTACTTCATGTTGTTATATTTATGCAGGCACTCTTTTGTTAAAGAATTTGTATTTTAGTGCAGGCAAAATGAAATGTGTGAAATTAGTTCACATCTGATGTGTCACATGAATTCTTGGTTGAAGTGTTTGTTGAGAATAAAGTCAGAACATGTGTGAACACTTCGTTGTGTGATTCTCTTTCTTTAAATTTCAGTTATTTGAACAAACACACTAGTATTTGTGGGGTGCTTCAGTGTGTAAAAGGAGTTGGGTTTTAGCAGCAGTTGTTAAGATTTCATCACTTTAGGTTCATAAAATATATTCTTTTGTCCTCAAGCTTAATTTGTTTTATATTTAAATGCAATTGAAAAAAAAACAGAAGTGCATCAAGAGAAGGATGTAATGTTTATAATTTGTTGTTTAGAGAAGCAACATGTTTTTAGCTCTACTTTAGGCATTTTGATAACACAAATGTTTGATTTGAATCAATTTTACTTTCATCTTCTGTTCGGTTACTTTTCATTTTTACATCAAATTTTTGGTCAATTTATTTTTCCTCTCAGACCAGGACTTTTAAATCCTCAAACCTTCCTCTCTCTATTTCCTGAGCTATACGACTGCTTTTCATATAGACATTTGTACCTTTATCAGATGTCAACTAAGAACACAGACTGTTACAACTTGCATTTACAAATTGACTGACAAGTCTTTTGAACACGAACACCAGACAATCTTAAGTCGTTAAAGGTTTGATTACATCAGTATTTCAGACAGTGATTTAGTCTTAAATTTCAGATCAAAATGGATTTTTAGACATCTTCAAACTCCATCTGCTGTTAGACATCAAATATACTACATCAGTAATGTTTAGGGAAATGTGTAAAATCATTGTCAAACAATAAAATGCTCATTACATTTTTGGAGTAGCCTGTTATTTATCAAGACAAAAAAAATACAGAATGGACCTTTAACCTGCAGTACTGGGAAATGTGTGGTGCAGTATTTAGGCATCCCGTGTGTGTCCCTACATCTGAAATAAAACTTTGCCTCTTCTCTAAACACAACCCAGTGGTGGAAACCTACAATTACTCAAGTACCGTACTGAAGTGTTGACTGTTACAGTTTTTGAGGTACTTTGCTTGATGCTACTTTGTACTTTGACTCCAGTCCACAACAATTCAGAGGCCAAAAATTGTACTTTCTACTCCTCAACATTTACTTGATACCTTCAGTTGCTTTGCAGATTGAGATTAAGAATAAAACATAAATGATGTATTATTTTAGTTTAAAACTTTCACAAGATACCCGCCAGTATATGTCGTGACAACTAATCCCCACCAGATGCAACATTAAAGTAATGAACACATTAATGCATCATTAATATGCATTATTCTGAAACGGGTCTACTTATACATATTCTTCACAATTTTGATGCTAATACTTTTGCAATTAAGTACTTGACCTTTATTCTACATCGTGTGTGAGATGTTAACATACTGGTCAGCTCCCAGTATAAGTACACACTCAAATCTGTGACATGCATTACATCCTCACCCCCCCCCCCTCACCCCTCCCCCACCCCCCCCTCACCCCCACACATGTTTTAGGGATCCGAAGCACCGCCTCTGGAACTGATCCCTCTGAGTAAAGCATGAGATGAATGAACCTCCCCCTGGATGTGGTCCTGCTGGGAAAAAACCCCTCGTAGCCACAGTGAGTCCCAGCTGGCTGCAAACCATTTCAGAAATCCAGCGCGAGTCTCCACCCGAGAGGACGTCCACTGAAGACTGAAACATTGTGCAACAGTCTCCTTTTACGCGTCCCAAATCCAGGCATTGTCCAGAAACGTTGCACAAGTAAAACTGATCTCAAACAAGGCGTCCGCAGATCAGCCCTGGGCTGCAGACTCGACTCGAGGAAGAAAAAAAAAAAAAGCGAGGAGGAGGAAAAGTAGACATTTCTGCTCGTCTTGTTTTGGAGGGAACAAAATGTCTAAACCTGATTATTCCGGCACGTTTCATATGGTGGAGCAGGAAAACATGGACTCCTACCTCGCCGCTTTAGGTAAGACTCTGACTGTCGCATAGCTTTCACACAGCTGTAACCCCTTAAAACAAATCATCTGTATTTATTAAACGTTCAGCCTTTTGTTGCACCTTTTATTTTGACACTTGCATATTTTTATTGCTTTGATGCTTTGAGTTCATCGTTTTAATCATTGGTTTCATAATGTGGATCATCTCCAATTGCAGCTGCACATTAGTGAAATGAAATCACCACCTTGTCCTTTCCATGACCCCAGACCCACACACACACATTCATATGGGTGTATCCTCTCTGTCTGCACTGAGTGTGACAAGACAAAGCATCCCTTTTAATAAAGCAACAATAAAGTACAGCTCATGTTATATTAATCCTATTATTTATTATCTTCTCTCAGATATTAATTTTGCCCTGAGGAAGATTGTGTGTTTGTTGAAGCCCTCCAAGGAGATCGCCCATGACCCGGCCACAGGGGCCATGAGGATCCGCACTCTCACCACCTTCAAGAACTTCAACATGGATTTTACTATCGGGAAAGAATTCACCGAAGACTTGGGACCAGTGGACGGTCGTACTTGTCAGGTGTGTGTTGTTATTGTGAATATAAACATGATCTTGATTGGACATGTAGACAGGCTCGATGATATAATACATGCACAGTATCATAACTTGTTATCCAAGTTTGCTTTGTCTGGTTTTAATTTGGAATGTCTGCGGAAAGTCGACTCGCCTACTGCTGTGTTTTTGTGTTGGAGCCACCCTCTGTGGCTTTAAACCCCCTTTGAGCATACGATGGGTGATGTGTGTGAAGCAGTGGTTAACAAAAACACTGTAATAGTGTTCAGTTTCCAAACCCACTCAGGAATCAGAATTATCAGCACTATCTTAGTACAAAATAACAAAAAAGAAAGAAAACGAAAGCAAAAGACAAGAAGGAAAAAAGGGGGTTTTCAACTCATGGCCAACCTTTTGCAATGAACAAAGACTCGTGAGCTGCTTTACATACTAATTGCACGCAGTAACACGACATATCTGTCTTATAGACTACAGTGAGCTGGGAAGGAGACAACCTGCTTTGTCAACAGCAAGGCGAGAAGGAAGGACGAGGCTGGACACACTGGCTGGAGGGTGATAAGCTGCATTTGGTAAGGATGAAGAGAAAGAGGGGGACGGGGGGGGGATAACAAACAAGGAAACTAAAAACACGAAAGGGAAAAGATAAAAGTGATATGCTAAACATGCAAATAATACAGAGTTTGGAAGTCATTATTTCCTTATTCAGTTGCACTACACTACTTCGGCCTTTGTGGGAAGAAAAAGGTTCGTAGGGCTTTGTGAATGCTTGAGGGGGGAAAAGTAGGAGCCTACAAAGGAAGGAAAACCCAAAAGAGGCAGAAGACTCTTGAAAGCATGTCTTTATAAAGTGCTACCATAACTCAGGACAAGAGAGAGGAGTGTTTCTTCTCGTTTTGGTTGTAAAAGAGTGGAAGTTTACATGTAATCTGTCAATGCTCATTAAGATTTCAAACAATCGCTATTGTCTCATGAATAGCTCTCGCAGGATTTCTAATAACTGTGTTGCAGCTCGGACAAAGCATTGCGTTGTTCAAGTTTAGGAGAGAAATTGGGAAAGAAATACCAGCGAGGATCAGGCTCTAAAATGGTGGATTTGAAAGGTTACACAAAGCAGGAGAGGGGAGCAGCGAGAGAATAATGAAGAGTGATTGAGGATGAGGGGGAGCTGTTGGAGGAAGGGAGAGGGGGGAGGGTGGGGAGGGGGGAGGGGGGGGGTCAAAGGAGGAGATAAGTAGATAGTGATTGAATGGGAGAAGGATTACGAGGTCAAAGAGGGAGGGGGGTGGGGACGGGATTGTATTTTGTATACAATCCCAGGTTTGTGTTTCACTTATTTAACTCTCCTTTGATGTGACACACTGTCTTACTATTCATCCCCCCCACCCCCCACCCCCCTCCCCCTCCTTCTCCCCACCATGTGGCCTTTTCCTCTCTGCAGGAGATGAGAGTTCAAGGAATCGTTGCCAAGCAAGTCTTCAAGAAGGTTGTTTGAAGTGACCGCAAATATGTTTTAGTGGATTCATTCTTAATTGAATATAGTTAAAGACTCGGTACAAGTCTGAATAATATTTGTAGTTCTTTTTTTTAATTCTAATCAACATTATTTTTTTAAATATCACAATAAGACTGAACATCTTTGAAAATACTGAAATGTACATGTACATCTTAATTGTCTGATGGTACTAACTGAAAAGAGAGCAGCTGAGCTGAACGACCTGTGTAAACATTCCCAACCTACTTCTTCATATTGCACTATGTAGCTTCACAATGTTATAAACAAATCATACATCGCTGTGTGTGTGTGTGTGTTGCACATTTAAACTATACAATTACTAAGTTTTGTATAGTTTACAAATACTGAAATTCAATGGTCAAATTGAATACTTTATAAGATTACTATTCTGGACCTGAATCAGCGGCTGAGGTTTGAACAATATAAGTTTAATTAGATATCCTTTAAATTATAGTTTCAAAACACACCATTTAAAATAAATGTTAAGCCAGGAAATAGTTAAACGAATCCCATGAAAAGACCGACTATAGGTAGATCGGTCTCTCGACACCCTGTGGCACTCAGTGCCAATCTTATTTGTTTATAGGAAGATGTAATTTAAAAAAACAACAAACAAAAAAAAACTTGAGACTTGCCAACAAATATTTAGTTTAACCTAAAAAAGGGCTCAGCAATTCTTTGAAGTAGCTGGACACTGTATCTAACAATAGTTACTAACAGGAGTAAATAAGGCACTTGTTGTGGAATAATAAACATTAACAGTTCATATTCACAGCAGCAGAATAAGCTATAGTGCCAATTTTCATGGTGATGAAGCAACACGTTACGTTGAGTGGCACACTGATGTGAATCGTTTTTGGGACAATGGAGCTCCACGGCACAGAGCAATACGTTACACCAGGCATCGACGTCACAAACATACTCGTTAGAAGGATGCATTCATTGTTGGTTTTGGGCTTTTTCATGGATATGACTATACAATAACAGTGTAGAATATAAGAGAGTCTTTAGAAGCACCACTGAGCTGTAGCTAAAGGCCACTGACAGAGCTGCTGTCCCTTGTTGAGCTCCTATCTAACACCATCAGAGGCACTGACTCGTGTACGGAGCTGCACAGGGATTTAAAAAGAATATGTTTTTGTTCATTGTAAATGCATCGCAGAAATGTCACGTCACTTGAGCTGAAGTTCTTGTTAAAGTCCTGCAGGGGGCAGCAAACCGTCAGCCACCTTAAACTCTTCAGAAAGAGAGAAACACTCCTCTGTTTTCTTTGGTATAAATAGGTCCAGTTTAAAGTTGGAAAAACAGTTGCAGCATCTCCAAGCCGGAAAAGGACTCTGAGCACCGTCATTATACTGTTGCAAGTATATTTACTTGATTATGTCCCACACCACTCGTCCTCCTGTGGCTCTGAGTAGGTCCTACAGAAGTTTCCAGTGCAATATCCGGCACTCCCATTGATGTGGTTTGAGTCAGTAAATGAAACCGAAGCCTTCAGTGGGGTTATAGGATGGCTGCTGTCCAAGTGCTCTTGTGTGTCGCAACTGACCACGCTATCATCTGAGGAGGAGAATGAAAAATAAAATCAATGTTCAGAGTGACCATCCTTCAAAGTAATGTTACGTCAAACATGCAATGCTCTTTATGAGATGAATGGCCATATTAACGGGGCTGAAAGCTTTTATGAGCATGGAAAGTCAGCGTAACCTTGACTGGAAAAGGGATTTTTTTTTTTCACTCTAATTGTCTTTCAGTGTCTTTGATACCGGTGGGTTGAACAACAGTCTACCAAAAGATTTCCCCCAGTTGGTGTTTTGATGATGACTTAGAGCGCTGCCTTACAAAGGTGTTGAGCTTTAGTGACCGTACAACCACAGTGTATGATTCACATTTTCATATTCATCGAGGCCTCTGCGTCCTTATGTTCCTCCACTTTTGTTCAGGTTTGTCACCAAGCTGTACATTTTCATAATTAGTTCTTATCAAAAAATACACTGCAACGGCTGCAGAAGACTGCAAAGAGTGACCTTGAGGAGAAACATGTAACATTTTGAAGTGTTTCCTGAATACTGTTGCCTACATATACTTATGTACAGTGGCGACAGGTCACTGCTGGCAGTAGAAAAGAAAAGTGTGGTTCTAGTGGAACTGGGTAGCTTAGGAGCTGGCATAGTTTGGATTAATGCATGACATAAAAATCATAAGCTTTCATTTATCATTATTCTAAAATATAAGGTAAGTTTGGGCTAGCACTGTCACCTCACAGCAAGAGGTGACAGTGCTAAGAGGGGTCTGGGTTCGGTTCCCGGTCTGGGCGGTCCTTCTGTGTGGAGTTTGCATGTTCTCCCCGTGGCAGCGTGGGTTCCCTCCGGGTTCTCTGGCTTCCTCCCACAGTCCAAAGACATGCAGCTCAGGTTAATTGGACTCTAAATTCCCCGTAGGTGTGAATGTGAGCCTGAATGGTTCTCTGTCTCTATGTCTGCCCTGCGATGAACTGGCGACCTGTCCAAGGTGAACCCCGCCTTCGCCCAATGTCAGCTGGGATCGGCTCCAGCGCCTCGCGACCCTAAACAGGACAAGCGGTTCGGATAATCGATGGATAAGGTACGTTTTAAATGAGAATGGCATGATAGGCAGCTATGCCTCGCGCTCAATATTCAATGAAGTGCCTCAACGTAAACAGAAGCTCGGTAAACAGAAGTTAGCAATGTTTTTCTTTTCTAAGAAGATAAGAACTGCGGTCACTATGAAAGATGTGGATTATGTTCTACACAACACTTTGTTATTGGCCAATCGAAGTCATTCTATTTAAAGTGGAGCGGTTCTGCAGCAACAAAATGGCTGACGTTAGTTTGTCCGAGAAGTGTGTGTTTTATTCCGAGTTGAGTGGTAAACCTGGACAAACATGGCTTCCCAAACTGAGTAAAACAGCACGTTGAGGACAGGCATGTGCTCAGTTGAATAACAACATAACATAACAACATCATCTGTGGTAAACTGTGTGGGGAAATATGAAATTGCGCAACACGTCGAGTGTATCTTCGATTATATATTTTCTCTGAAGTAGTTTTAAGGTGGTCACATTAAAGTCACCGACAATGGTTTGAGTCCAATGGGGACTTCTGTTCCACGTCAGACGCATCGACCTTATGGTCATACCCTATCGCTCACATTTCCTGTCATCTCTCAAATGTCAAATCTCTCATAAAGACATAAAAAAAACACATAAACACTTTAATTGAATAGTGTAACACTGGTGTGTGTGTGTGTGTGTCTGTCTGTCTGTCTGTCTGTGTGTGTGTGTGTCTGTCTGTCTGTCTGTCTGTCTGTGTGTGTGTGTGTGTGTGTGCGTGTCTGTCTGTCTGTCTGTCTGTCTGTCTCTGTGTGTGTGTGTGTGTGTGTGTGTGCATGCATGCATGCATGCAGCAGTCTTCAAGGATTCAGCACCTGGGATAAAAAGTGGTAGTTTGCAGCTCTCCACGGCGCCGCTCTCTTGGCAGTGGCCGTTCAGCTCTGTGATCAGCAACGACGTCTCCAGCTGAGTGACCAGCACTGCTGGGTCCATTTCAACCAGAGAAACGGCAACACTGGAGTCGGCTGTCACATATAGGGCTTAATCAGTATTAATGCAGCAATTAATATCTACTGTAATCGTGACTTAAATATGATAGTTTTATGGTTTATCTAATTTGGAACCTAGTTCTGGTTATTCAAGACAACAGGTTTGATATAATCTATAATCTCTCTCAATCTAATAATCATTTCTACGGCACCAATAGTCATTGAGATGTGAAGCATAGTACATATTAGTGTAAGTATCTGAGGAACTTTGTTTCTAGGAAAAGTTCTTTATATGTCTTCAATCATACCACAATACACATGTAAAATTTAAATTCACCACAACTCAGTGTGACTCAAAATGTTATTGATACTGTTCAGATATATCTGAAACACTCACCTCCTGTAGACTTGAAAGGGTGTTGTAAAAATGTCCTAGTTTCATTTTTCTCTGTGGAAAAAAGTCAGACTTGACTCACAGCAGTTACAACTGGCATCACGTTTTGAAGATGGAAAAAATGATCAACCTTTGATATACAACTTGTCAATGCAGCATCATGGTGTGTCAGTGCGTTTGTGGTAATGGCCCAGCATCATTGCCTGTCCAGTGGCATGGTCTTAAAATGTACATGCTGCATGCTGCTAGATTTATTTGTGTCAAACCAAATTACGACAGACAGACGGACCCACGGCAAATGTTTTCCCTAGTGACCCCTAATGGGTTAACCCAGCCACCAGAAGAGTGAGTGACAACTCACTTAGAGATCCCCTCCAGGCATGTTTTAAGACTTTCAAGACTTCAAATATTTTAACGTTTTGTTCTCGGATATAAAATACTTCAGTATTCTGACTCCTCTCTTGAATTTTGAAGCTTTTAAGTGTCTTAAAAAAGTTAGTTGTGAACAAGTGGCATCACGCAAACTAGATTATCCTGCTGAACAAAACGTGTGAATTTCTTACTTTCTGTAATAATCCAAAATCCAAATTGAAATATCCCATTGGCTTTTTGTCAAGGGAACCAGTGCAGTGCTAACTTTCGAGGTTGGCCTTCAAAAATACGTCATCCCTGCACTCCTCTATTGTGTAAGATGTATACTGGAGTTTTAAACTAGTTGTGAAGCCCAACCTTTTCTCGATTTCAATTGTATTTTGTATGTAAGTTCCAGAATTTGCACATTGCTTCACTTGAAACACAGTAAATGTCAATGACATACAACAAACCGTCAGTCAAAATAATCCTGAGACCGTATGCGTGGGATCCGTTTCTCTGTATGAGTTGTTGCCTGTGAAACGTGCGTCACATTATACCAACTAGTTGTCTGACTGAATATGTACAGGATGTGGGTTTCTCATCCAGTTTGTCATGCTCAGCGAGCTCGTTTAACGTCACGTAAAACAGCTTCTTATTCAACCGTTCTGAGTAATTCATTTTCTTCTTTTGTTGCACTTCTTTTTGCATGAATTAATTCTAGACCGCACCAAATAATATGAAAAACTCGGGTATGTAAATTTAATCGGACCTAACTCAGATTTTAACGATAGATTGGCTTTAAAGGAAACACTGGGGAGGTATTTGTGAAAGACATAAGCGATGACCTTCAACGTACACTTCAAAGTAAATGGTGTCTCAGAGTTGTGAGCGTAGTTCCTACTAATGAGTGGGTATGTACATCGCTCTGTTGTCTCTTCGGGGAGACTTTAACCAAAGTGTGTGAACAACAGAGATGAAACACACCTACGCATGTTACACGTTGTACACACCTGCTTTGCATGACTTGCGTTTTTTCCTCCAGCAGATGAGACCAAACAGGATGAGTGCAGTCAACAGGAGTCCTGACCACAGGCCTGTGGGTAATATCCAGGAACAATCTGATGAAACGAGAAAGGAGATTTTAGAGAGACCTAAATATATTTTATTTATGTCTTCCTCCTGATTGCACACCGTAACGTATCTTCTGGGAAGTAAAGAGTGAGTGAGTGATTACTGAATACGCCTCTTGATTCCTCATTAATTAATAATATTGTACGGCAACGAATGAAATGACTGTGCCTATAAGAAGAACTTCATTTCTATTGAGTTTCTATTTCACGCCAGTTTTGGTAAATTATGATCACACAAGAATGATGCTAAGACATACCTTTATTACTAATTATTATCAACAATTATAAGCTGTATTAAAACACTTAAGAGGTTTATAACACACTATAATACTCCATAATGTAGTTGCAAGGTGAGATTATTTTGTTATATACATTTTTAGGTGTTTACTAATGTATTTGTCAGCATTATAACTTCCCTGCTTGTAACACTGTAAGATAGCTGTATGATTACACACGTGAACCAATACTTTCAGTATGTTCTAAAGCATTCATTAAATACGTATACACTTGTACAAGTCATTCACATGTGTGTTTAAAACTGTATGAATGTGAATATCATACACATCTATTACTACTATGCTATTATTTATTTTGTATACACCAGTGATATAGTTATAATACAATAAATTACATTAATAATCACTTAAACGTGTGCTTGTCTCTGCTTATAACTACATTAGTGTGTTATGAACTATTAATGCTTACCTACTACTTATAAATCATGTAAACAGTGTTACTATTTCCTCAGCATCTGTGGTTGAAACTGGTTTCTTTTCCTTTCGTCTTATGAAAACTTCTTGTTTCCAGGTAAAAAGGTGCCACAGATAAATTTCCCATCTGTTAGATCTCGTAGTAGCAGAAATTAGATCGGTATTTGATGTTTACTTGGTATGTTTCACTTGTTATTTCACTGGATTAAACTAAGTAAACTTGTTCAGTCAGTCACTGACATCACACAACTGAAACTTCAGTGCAGAGTTCAAAGACACACAAGTATGAAAACGTTGCAATGTAAAATTCATTTAGAGGATGTTCTTCTAAATGCATTTTTTTTAAATTGTCATGTTTAAAGAAATGACTAAATCTGATGGCAATATTTGTTATCTATCTTTTTGATCTATTTCTGTAAACTCCTATAGCACGGCCACAACATCCATTCATTTTTGCCGAGCTAGCAACATGGCATCTTGAAACACTCCACTTTTTACCGGTTTCTTCAGAGCGCTGCATCCTGTTTTTGGCTTCAACCTCCATTAATCCCCTCACATCCCTCCACTCCTACATTACGTCCTCTGACTACCTGCGTAGCGGCTTGAGTGAATTTAAGACCCCAGTACTTTGGTTGTGAAGGTCTGGCCATGGCAAAGTCCCACACACTTCATATTTTGTGTTTTGTCACTCACAGCATTCCCTCAGACTCTTTTCCTTAAACGTACAACAACAGATGTCTTTCTGGCCACTAGTGGCAGCAGAATGAGTTGTGACATATGACATTTTATGATGATATTGCAAACTTTTTAGCAAACAGGTGCTTATAGTATACATTAGTTACGGAGCAACATTATCATTAATTTGCAGTCATGTTTTTGGTCGCTTGATGAATGTAGGTCCAATATTCACTCTCTTTTTAGCTTTTTGTTTAGTTTAGTCTCTGTTCTAGAGAAGCCTTTGGGAAATACCTGGCTCTATATCTACTAAATGCTCGACTAAGTCTGCCAGCTAGTCGCTAACCGGGAGTCGTAGTCGTGAGAGTGAACCAACGTTGTGACCGGGAACAAGGCGTTACCACTCGCGAGTCGCTGTGAAGCTCAGTAGACCCCTTTCACATTGTCATTTATCATTTTCACATTGTCATTTATCATTTAATACATTTTAATGTCTATTCTCACAAGGTGACCCTTTATAGCCAGTCATTACATTGACATTACTCTCTTCCTTAGGAAGGATTTTTGCATCTGTGATACTTCTACTTCCCCTCATTTGGTCATATGACATATGGGAACTGAAGGTCAACAGGAACTTACGCATGATAAGAGCTCATTGCATAAGTTGTTGTTTTTTTTTACTTTAAAAGATCTAAAGAGATGCTATACATTTGTAACAACAGCCTTAATGTTAAAATGGAGACCTACGAGATTTGAAGTTGCCACAGCTGGCATCAGTTGTTTGGGTTCCTGGAGTTTCCAACGTTCTTCCAAAGTCCTCACATCTGAAAACAACATACAAACCCAAACAAATTAGTATCCACATAATGTATAGTGTATAACAAAAGGTTGGAAAATTTCTGGTAAATTTCAGAAAATATTTCCAAGGGAAGTTACGCTCAGGAATTCACTCAAATTGTTTTTGAAATTTAATTATGAAAATCACACATTTTTAGTACTGAACTTATTGAGAGGGAAAACACACATAGAATTCTGACATGGAAGAAGTCCATGGAGAGGATATGGACGCTTTTTTTTTAGGGGAGGTCACAAGGAATGTGTTATGTTTGTCCCTGTGCAACCTACTGAATGGGACATGTAAACGCTTCAGAGAAGCTCAAGAAACAGTTTCTCCAATGTGGAGGAAATATAGTCAAGAAGATGTGATGTGGATGTTTCGGGTTCGTAGACCGATAATGTCAACCCAAACAAATGTTTTTCTGCTGTGACTCGATGGATGACTAATACATGATGCACGTCATATTCCATCACATTACATACGTCGACATCCTTCAGCTTAAAAAAATTAAATATATATAATAGTGGCGAGGCAGTCTGACCTGGTATGTGCTTGACAGGCTGATTGGAGATCAGATACGTTGCTGTAGGTTCCCGCTTGACACGGAGCACAGATTGTGTCATTCGTGCGAGTGGCTGCAAAAAGGGAAAAAAAGATTCAGTTGCCATTTTGTACAGTGTTTTGTGTGGTGTGAATTCTTGCTGCACTGGATGGTAATCTACTTTTCATTGTACAAGCTTACCTTGAACCTTGACCCCTTCACCCAGAAGGCATTTGGTCATTGTCCAGCAGTGGTCACAGGGATCATTGCTACAGTAGAAACCCTTCATACACCCACACACCGTATCCTCTCGAGCTGTACATTCCTGTGCATTCCTCTGATTGTTAACTGAAAGAGTCAAAGAGAGATATAGTCTGTGCTGGAAGAGGGATCAGTCTCTCCATTTAGTTTCTTTGTGTATAAATATTTGGTCCCTGTTAAGGATAGAGCAGTGGTAGAAGAAGTACTCCATACTTTTACTTGAAGTAAAAGAAGCAATATCACAATGTAATAATACTGTGTTGCAAGTACAAGTCCTGCATTCAAAATGTTACTTAAGTAAAAGTATTAGCATTGAAATATATTTAAAGTAACAAAAGTACAAGTAGTATTTCTGCAAAATGGCACATTTTAGAATAAAATTATATCACTGGATTATAATTAGGGATGCATTATGTGTAAGCATTACTAGCGTTGCAGCTGCCAAAGCTATGGGGCTAATTTCCACTTCTTTTGGGGTAGCTTAATCCACACCAATATAAGATAATTAATTAGTTATTTATATTTTGTATTAATAATCTGCAAAGCAACTACTGTTGTCCAATTAATGTAGTGGAGTAATAAATACAGTATTGTAGTGGAGTATAAGTTTAAGGAAGCGTAAAATGGAAATGTTCAAATAAGTAAAAGTTTGAGGTACTTGTACTTAAAGTACAGTACTTGAGTAAATGCACTTAATTACTTTCCACCACTGGGAAAGAGTACGGCAGACTATGAGACAACAGGTCTCTGGCAGCACACACGTAAAAGGCCCCCCAACCCTCCTACATAGAAGCAAGACATGCATTCATTAGAAAAGATAAAACAACCTCAAAAACAATGAGACAAAAAATAGCTTTTTGCTTCTCTCTAACTGTTTCTGTGGTTGTTTGGTGTTTCTGTATTTTTTTTTTTTTTGTATCTCTTTACAGTCACTTTACAGTTGTTTCAAACAGAGGCTTTGGTCCAGGGGCCCATTCAGTTATCCATCCATGAGAAAGATGGCCCTCTGATACAGACTTGTAGTTTTAGGCAACTTATATCAAATTGACTGGACTTGTCTTGACTTGTCATTCCACGCTGTAACATTTTTTAAACTGGTTCAACTTGAATCAGTAATCTCTCCCACTGCCTGAGAAATGTGAGTTAACAGAACTGAACTTGAATCATTATTTCAGATTCTTCTCAATAGTAACTTTTTCTAGATCACAATTATATGTCTTTCCAGTTACATTTGACTCACAGGTTTTACAGCTGTCTGTGTACCAGAGTTAGTGTGAAGACAATACATGAAGCTGCCCCCCATTATCTTGGTTAAATTATAAGTGTATGGGGGTTATTACTTTCAAGGTTGAAAAAATACTCCACACTAACAGGATCTTATTTTAATTTTTAGGCTTGAATTCAGCTCTTCACTGAAACTATGTGATTTTAACACTGAGTGAAATATTTAAATCAAAGACTTGTCCCCTGGTATTTTTCAAAACTTTGGGTTCTCCACTTCTGTTTAAAATAAAATCTGAAAAATGTAAAAGTTTGGCTACACAGCAAGTTGTGTAACTACTGACCCCACAGTTAAGAGGTTTAATGAGATACAAATGTAAAAGAGGAAGATGTTAGAAAAGTGGATTTGTGATGCTGTTCCCTCAAAGAGAAAATTGCAATATGTACTCTATAAAAAAGACAGCAAGAGGTAGAAGAGGAAGGAACTGTGTTTGTGTTTGCAGTACAGAAGAAGTATGTCTGTGCAAGCATGTACAATACTGTGTGTGTGTGTGTGTGTGTGTGTGTGTGTGTGTGTGTGTGTGTGTGTGTGTGTGTGTGTGTGTGTGTGAGAGACTTACTGGAGCTGCAGATCTTGCAGCCTTGACATTTATTCAAGTGATTTTTTGTGGCTGTGAACCGACCACGTCCACACTCAGCACACTCGGTGTTCTTTGTGTCATCACACTCAGCTAGCATGTACTGTCCTGAGGGAGAAAACAGAGATATACAGAGGAATCTGATGTCAGGCTGTAAGGCAAATACAGTGTGTGAGGAATGCTGAAACGTTGAATAAATACTGTGTTGTGCTGCACAGTTCTATAACGAAGTTTGTCATCAACGAGAAAAGATGGTTAAGATAAATTAGTAACTGTAGCTTTAAGATGGTGACTGACCTGCAGCACAGCGATCACAGCATATCCCATCCTTTTGGGTGTACTTATCCTCACTTGTGCAATTCATATTAGCAATTGTTTCCCATTCGATTACAGTCCTCCACCTGTGTAAACTATCTAAGTTGAAGACTATACAATCTTTCTCTACACTCTTCCTCGAAACCTGCTCATAACATTTTAAATGACAGCTATCTAATTATCTTAGCTCAAGGAGCATCATTCAAGGTACAATCTCTTTCGCCTTTCTCCTTTTCTGACTACCTCGACTCTCTGTCTGCTGTCTGAACTGTCTGTGACTACAGATGTGTTTCCCCTTCTCAGTCTGCCTTACCTACTTCTCATGTCTTTTCTAATCCTACACAGTGGAAAACCCCAGTGACCCTAATCTGCTGTTTTCCCCTCCATGTCTGTCTCTCTCGGTCTCTTTCTCTGTGTCTGTCGCTCCTCATTTCCTTCCTGTCCTAGCCCTCTCACTGCGAAGTAAGCTGTGTGTGTGTTTCCGTGTAGCTACAGGACCAAAGACTGATTTTGGCACTTACTGCACATAGCAAAGCAGCACAATGAGACATTTCCTCTCTCCACTACACCCTTTCCTTTCAGTCCATCGCCATTGTTTCTACTGAACCTTTGTCCCAGTGGCGCAGGGATGTTGCTAAGCTTAAACTGCAGAGAGATTTTGTAGTTAACAGTCGATCTAAAAAGTTTTTTGCTCGGTCTGTCTTCCTGCCATCCCACTTACTAGCAGTCACTCCCTCCTTACTGCAAACATACAAAAAAACGATTTTGTTTATAAAATGCCTGCGTTTGCGTAATATGAGTGAGAGAGGAAGGGGCGAGAGATGGAAATAAAATTATGGAGAAAAAGGGAAGGACAGATGTTGATGTAGTTTATTTGTCAAGGGATTTGATCGGATCACGATGATAAGATTAAGGTGGGTTTGGAGTTTTGCTATTTAGTACATTAAAACGGATTACCACGCTGTAATGATTAGCAGAATATGTGTAGAGTACTTGTAAGATGGGGGGATGTTAATACATTTGGTTTATGACATTGTGAATTAGTATTTTTGTGATTTATGCATCATCATCTCTGACTCTGTCATTTTTTTATGTAACTGGACTTTCTCACATTAAGTCTTACTTTTTCTCCGCTTCCCTCTCCTTTCCT
The DNA here is from genome assembly GCA_016806645.1 of Ophiodon elongatus. Classification (NCBI taxonomy): domain Eukaryota; kingdom Metazoa; phylum Chordata; class Actinopteri; order Perciformes; family Hexagrammidae; genus Ophiodon; species Ophiodon elongatus. The sequence goes on along the minus strand of JACSYO010000415.1, from coordinate 3,759,600 downwards.
CTACAATGTATCACCTCCTCCCTTGAATTTTCGTATCTTCCATACCTTCCATACCGTCCCCCAGTCTTCTGCTTCTCCTATTCTCCCGCCCGGCCACCTCAATGCTGCTGGGATGGGTGGAGTCTCCAGGGTATCCCGCTGGATATGTGCCCCATGCCAGTCTAAACTGGAGCAGGTGTGCCCAGATGGGTCACACCATCTCCATCAAGCTCATCCACCTGGACCTGGAGGACAGCCAAGAGTGTGAAAATGATGCAATAAAGGTCAGGGGTCATGATTAACTTCAAATGGTTGTCCCGTAAGAAGTCAAGGTTAATAACTGATTCCAGTAATGTTATTGTATCCTCTACAACACCATTATTTTCCAGGTCTTTTCAAATGGAAACCTAATCTCAGTTCTGTGTGGCAAAATGGAATTTGAGGAGCTTCAGTCCACTGTTAATCCCTCGCTTGTCTCCTCTCCGGGTGGCTGCCTCTCTCTTATGTTCCACTCCGACTACTCAAACACCAAGAGGCACACCGGCTTCAGAGGGTTTTATACCGATCAAGGTGAGATGTAGAGGAGAAAATAAATGAAATACTGAGTTGTAAGAGTCCCAACAAAGTCCATTGTATCTGTGCCCATTTATTTTTCCATGTTCCCCAGGAGAGTTCAATTTGTACATGCATGTATTTCATCATTGTGAATACTTTTGTAATCACACTGTTAGGAATTGTTATTGTTAGACAACAATTCACAATGGTTGCAGTTTATAGCTGTTAAAGCTGAATTGGAAACAGTTACTTTTTAAGATGTTTTTAATATCATTAGGGAATATTTTAAAAATAATCAGCATCCAGGGTTATTTTGTCTAAGGTGAGTTGCATTTATTTTCCAATCTCAAATAAATAAGTAAAGCCGATGCTTCTGAACAATCTTTCGCATTAAGACTTTCAGTTTCATTTCAAAGGTGCTGACTGTGGCTGATGTCTGACATAAGTCCTGACCAACAGCCTCACCTTTGCACCGAGCCAGGCTCGTGGTTTCCTCTCTGTTTCCAGAGTTTATGCTAAGCTAAGCTAAACGGCTGGTGGCTCCAGCTACATCTTTAAAGTAGAGACATGAGGGTGGTGTTGATCTTCTGTTTCCGAAAGAGCTTTACTGTAAGAGTAGTTTAATGCCGAATTCCTGGGGTTTAGTAGTAAGTGAATCATCACCACCTAAATAACAAATGTCCAAAGATTCCTTTAAACTGACCTCTAATTAATTTGCTCCCTCAGACTTTGATGAATGTAAGGACGACCCTGACAACGGATGCACCCAGTTCTGTCACAACTACATCGGAGGGTACCACTGCTCCTGTCGCCTTGGTTACCACCTGGATGTGGGCAAACACACTTGTACAGGTACAAATAATCTCATGACTAGGATCAGTAAATAAGTGTACAGAATGAGGAGTTAAAATTAGAGGAAGGCGAAACAAAACTGAAAGATGAAGTGAAACTGAGGAAATAGAGGAAGCAGAAGCAGGCCAACTGTGGGGGAAAGAAGGGAGAAGAGGAGAATCACACGGTATAGAGGAGGATTGTGTAATCAATGATTTTGTTGACCGCGATGACGATGATATATTTTCTCCAACACAGTGAGTTGTACTAAGGATCTGTCCAGGCTGAGCAATGGTGACATATCCAGTCCCTCCTGGCCTGCTCCATATGCAGAGAATGCTAACTGTCAGTACACCTTGTCTGTGGAGGCCACCCTGCAACTGGAGTTGCACTTTTCTGAAGATTTCGATGTGGAGCAAAGCCCTGATGGTCAATGCATAGATGCACTGAGGGTAGGTGTTGAGTTCAAATACTTAAATACCACATTTTTCTAAAACTTCTAACTGGACAGAGCAGGAAACAAAGTGGAAGTTCAGACAAAAGTGTTGTAACCGTGGATTTAACAACTAGTACACATCTTATTTTGACCATTTTAGAGGCTCCCTGTGATTTACATTTTCATGGTGTTTAGTCTCAATTTGGATCTCATCCAGCAAGTTTTTTTTTTTTTTATAATAGTGGATTTCTCTTCAGAGAAAATACTAACATGTTTTTTTATTTTAGATTTGCGGTGAGTCATTTTCTAGGCACTCTACAGGCTGAGAGACACTTATACCCATGTATGTTTCACAAGAGGGAACTGAGCAGTGAGGAAGTTGGGACATGTGAGACTTTACCTTTGGTGTTTTGTTTGCAGATTGAGACTCCCTCTGGGATTCTGGGGCCATTCTGTGGCCACACGCCTCCCCCGTCTCCCTTTCTCACTCACTCACATCAAGTCAAAATCCGCTTCACCTCTGATGGCTTTGGCACTAACAAAGGCTTCAGTCTCCACTTCAGTACCACAGGTACTGCAGCCTCCTCACTTGTGACATGACGGGAAAGCAGTATTTGTTATGAAATATGTTGGTCACTGATCACAAATGATCATGATTGTTTTTTTCACATGTAAATTGCAGACAAGGTCTGTCCAGCAGAGGTGACCTCGCTCTCCACTCTGACTCCTCAGCAACCAGAATATATTAATGGTGAAACAGTGACAGTAACTTGTGATCTTGGCTACTTTATATATACTGTGAGTATACAGAGAACCAGAAGTTTTAATAGATTTACATTTTATGTATTTAAGCCACTTTTAAGCTAATTCAGTTCTCTTTTTGCAAAGTAGAAAGGCATCCTGTCATCACAGTATGAGGCGATATGTCAGAATACAGGCGTGTGGACTCCCAAGTACAACTGTGAACGTGAGTTTGACTGCAACCAGTTTTTCAGAAATTTTGTCTTGAATTTCTTGTTTTTTTCACATTGATTTCCACAATGTTTTTTTCCCCCATGTGTAGCTGTGGATTGTGGATTTCCTAATATCCCAGAAGATGGCATCCTTCAGTTCGTGGGCTCAGATAACAGACGTACTCGGTATAAAGACCAGATTCAGTTTAACTGCAGCTCAAATTACTACACACTGGAAGGAGATGGTGATTATAAGAAGCTTGTTCACATCTATTTTCTGATTCCTTTCCTATAGCTTTTAAGAATGCAAAGTTTTCTGGTTTTGTTAATCATTCGTTGTTTCACCAAAATGCACTCTTCAATCTTTCAGACTTGTACACTTGCAGTGCCACTGGTGAATGGTTATCAGGTGGAGGCGAGACAAAGATGCCGAAATGCATTGAAGGTACGACCTTAAATGTATTTCTCACATTTTCTTATATTAGCCACTTTTTTTTTAATGAATCTATTAAAGACTTATTGTGTATTTCAGTGTGCGGGCAGCCTGAAAATCACCCCGCAAGTTCAGCCAGAATTTTAGGAGGTAAGAATGCAAACATGGGAGAGATACCGTGGCATCTTTTGATTAAAGAGCCGAAGAGAGGAGGAGCATCATTGATCAATGACCGATGGGCTGTCACAGCAGCTCATGTCGTGGAAACGGAAGCGGAAACCCCTTTCAGACTGTATGGTGGACTGGTAAATGAAGAAACGCTATCAGATAGGTTGTCTAATGTAGTTGTCATGGACAGTGAGAGGATCATAATTCATCCCGGCTACATCAGAGGCATTCCTTTTGCAGAACGCACTAATTTTGACAATGATATTGCTCTTATTAGATTGGCTTCCAGGGTGAATTTAGGCCCAAAACTCCTCCCCATTTGTCTGCCAGAGGTAAACAGTGACCTGTTGGAACATGAGCAAGGCACAGTGTCAGGCTGGGGGTTTGCCGATTCAGAGGAGAAGAAGAGTACTTTCTACCTATCTGATACGTTACAATATGCTCATATTGGGGTCTACCCCCTTAAAGAGTGTGAGAATACACCTTACGCACCTACAACTAGGAAACGTTTGACTTTCACTAATAACATGTTCTGTGCTGGAGCACCGGGGAAGGACAGCTGCCAGAAAGACAGTGGAGGTCCGTTTGTTTTGCCCATGTTGGCTGAAGGCCGCGGGCCGTATCAGCTGACTGGCATTGTGTCCTGGGGACCCCTCTGTAGATTGAGGCAGTACAAGGGTTATTATACCAAGGTGGCCAATTATGTGGACTGGATTAAGGAGACAATAGATGCAACAGAAAAGTTTTAGAAAGAGGAAAGATGAGGGAGAAAATACTTTTCTACTAAACATAATAATGTAATCAATTTAAGGAAATGTTTTTGAAAATAAAGACTACAATCTTGTAATCAAATGTACCAACATGAATATGATTATGCTGTGATCACTTTGTTACTTCATACTTACCGTTTGTATTAAAGGAATTTGCAAATTAACTGCAGAGCATGTGTGTTTCAACCAATTTAATAATGTACTGTAATTTTGTCTGTCAAAAACACATTTTCTATCAGGGGTCTCTGAACACTGGAACACTTAATATTTTAGTATTTATTTCATAATTTTTACATTTGCCTAATATGAAATACTTTTCAGTGCTCTGTTTCACTGATAAAGCATTTCATCAGACAAAAATGCCCTCACATGTAAAACAATCACTTCAATATCTCATGTTGTTGCTATGTTTCAAAACACAACAATTCAGCTATCTTAACATGTATGATATGTGGACTAAAAACATAATTATCTCTACACCAACAGCCTGGAAGAGCTGTACGCGAGAAATGTTCATAGATGGCAACAAAAGAAATGTCATATAATTTTCTCTTTTTTATTATAATTTCCTATATTCATTTGTTTCAGGATTTATTCTTATATGTATGATTACGTATGTTTTTTTGACCAGATAATAATAATGAGGGAGGATCATGATTTTTAAGTCTTTGTGTAATCAACCAGGCAAAAAGCACAACGCACTCAATTGACTCCTCTGCTGTGCTGTGGCCTGGCAAGCAACAATCAGCTGCCTCTATGTGTTCATACCAAATGTTTCACCAACATGTCTGCTTCTCAAGTGAAGGGCATTGGCTTCTTTGCAGGTGATGAACAAAGTGTAATAGCGCCCTCTAGTGATAGAATGAGGTTTATGGGTGAAGGAGCCTGAGTTTGAAAAGATGGGACCTGAGAGGTCAAATCAAAATGGGTTTCGTTTTTTTCTGAAGTTATTCTCAATAGATAACATAAAATAAAGGAAAAGAAATAATTGGAGGTGTCTACTTAACAAGATATTCCTAATTCTCTTATTTTAAAGGACTTATTTGCAGCATCGAGTCAAGAGCTTATGTCCATTTGCCAAGACAAACAAGGCTTATTCCTGGCATCAACGCAGTGAGTTGCTAAATACTGGAAATAACAGACTTTGTGACATTAATGTTTCATTTGAAGGTGAGACATTTGCTCATGCAGCAGCGGATCAGTTCAAGCTCATATATAACATTTAATCCAGAGATGGGGTGGACTTTCTGTATCATCTTGTAAGTTTCTATGGACTTTCAAAAATGTGTTTGTTGGAATTAAATTGTTTTTGTCATGCAATTCTAGCTTGACTTCAAAATGCACTGTGTATACCTTATGTCTTTGTGGAGCTGTTTCTTATATAATTTTGGATCTTCTGTACAACCAATATTAATTAATTAATTAATTAATTAATTATTAGTGTTTTATAGGTTGACTGAGAGATCTCAGCATGCCACCTTATGTAAAGCCTCAACAGTATTATATTGTTGCAACTGTAGCGTTGATTGTGTCACTGTGTTTGCTCTTTTTCTGTTTGCACTAACTTTGGACCAGCAGCTCAGACGGCCACAAACTGGTAAACAGATCGAACTCTCTCTGTCCCTGAACCTTTCCAGGTTTCTGTATGCGTCAGTGTGTGAGGGCAAGTCGCTGCCTCAGCCAGAGCCTCTAATGCATGGGGCGGTCCAGTCCCCCCAGTTTCCCCAGCCTTACGCTCCCAACCTGCAGGAGCAGTGGGACCTCAGTGTGCCCGAAGGATACCAGATCCAAATCACCTTCACACACCTGGACATTGAAGCTTCTGCAGGCTGCTATTACGACGCCCTTACAGTATGGTGTATTTTTCAACACATATGAAACAAACAAAAGACCAGTGTTGTGGTGTTTGAGTTCTGAACTAAAGTACGAGTTGAGTTTAGACAACTTGACTATATATATACTAAATATTGACGACTTAACCTAGAACACTACGTACGTACAGCTCCATGTTTTACTGTTATTGCCAAAATATGCTTTGGTGTATCTCAGTATTACCAGCTACATGGTGAGTGGTTGCTCATTGGTAGTAATCTCACAAGGAGGCAGCCCTTTGTTTTTGTTTTTGGAGGTTTTGTCTTGCTTGGTCACAGCTGGCTCACTCACTAGGGTCAAATCTGACCCCCAAATGTCCTTTTTCCTAAAATAGATGTATACTAGAATGATTTACAACATTAGTTAAACTCAAATGCCACTTGGATTCAGTACAATTGGCTGTAAACACAACATTTCTAAATTAGTTGCGCTTCAGGCCACCAGACCAGGTACATGTTAGTCCAATATTCACTCTACTTTTCACTCTGTTTTGGTCGCTAACTCCTGATGGGAGTATGAGCCTCTTTAGTCGCTAACTGCCTTCCATTTGATCCGTAGCATACAATGGGTCACCAGAGCTGCTGCTGCTGAAACATACGTTGATCATATTGATATTGATTGATAATTAACCTATACTGTAGACTTGCGAGCCATTAAACCAAAACAATGAGCTGAAATATGCTAAAAACAAACTGATGGTCTGAGGGGAACTTCAGAGTCTGATGATAATTTGTCAATTCGAGCGACCCCTTACATACACATGGTAATTTAATCCATTATTAACATGAAAATATTGATTAGACTTAGACTTGGACTCAAAGACAGATGACTTCAGATACAACGTTGACTCAAGGTTTGGGGACTCAAATGCAACACTGCAACAGATTAGGCTGCTGATAAGTCCTGCATTGTGTATTAAACCCTTTTCACTGAAGATTTGATCCCTCTTATGCTCCCTCAGGTTCTCTATGATGCAAAGATCCTGGGAAAGTTTTGTGGCCAGGAGAACTTGGCTGAAGGGCATCACCCAGGCAACCAGCCCATCCTGTATCCAGGCAACAGACTCACCCTGATATTCCAGACGGATAACAGCAACCCAGAGCGCCTTCAGAATGTGGGGTTCTCTGCACAGTACCAGGCAACAGGTAGCACATCTATATATTTCTGTCACCTCACTCTTCCACAACTGAACGACCCTCCCACTAACGTATCGTGCCTCTCATTATCAGACATAGATGAGTGCTCCGCGCCAGAACCTGAAGATGGCTCAGGTCCTCTCTGCCCTCAGATCTGCCTCAACACCCTCGGCTCATACCTCTGCGCCTGTCACCACGGCTACGAGCTTCGGCCAGACCAGCGCAGCTGTGTGTGTGAGTATTGTGCAGATTCACACTCAGTCAAACTGTTGTCACACAATTTTCAACTGCTTTGACCAAATCCAACGTCTATTTCAGTCAGGGATACTTATATCAAGGAACTAACCATTTATGGCAAATGGTTGTATATTTAGACTTTTCTATTTGACAGAGCTCTCAAAGAGTCTGAGTAGCAACAAAGACTCTGCTATAACCAATACACTATTGAACTGTAGATCTTAGTAAATTTAGTGTTGCCATGTTTTTACAAGGTTGCTGGTAGCTAAGCCTGTGATGAAAGAGCCACTGATCGGGAAGCATGAATGAAGCACCTGATTGAATTTAACCTGAATGTTCCTTTACCGATCTCCCAGTATCCTGCGGCGGCAGTATATTTGATGAGCTAGAGGGACATCTGTTCAGTCCAGAATACCCGAACCCCCCGCCTTATGCTCTGTCCTGTCAGTACATTATTTCTGTAGAACCTGGCTTCACTGTCGCTCTTAACTTCACTGACATCTTCCAAATCGAGAGCGTGCACACTGAGCAAGGCCCAAACTGTCTCCATCATTGGTTGCAGGTAATGACGAGCAGCTATATAAATAAATGGAAACAAACTGAGCAAACACAGATATGTTAAATATTGAGCTGTGCACTCCTCTCTTTAAAGATCACCATCCCAAACAGAGAGCCCATGAAGCTGTGTGGTGTAAAGAGTCCAGGTCTGATGGTCATAGACTCCAACACAGTCAGACTGGAATACCACACTGATGACAAAGGCCTGAGCCTAGGCTGGAGCCTGGACTACAGCACACAGAGTGAGGGAGCGAGAGGAATGAGAGCAGAAATAAGCCCATGAGCAATTAAACTGCTATTGATTGTCAAAACATTTTCCACTTGTTGGTTACTAAATGTATGCAGCTGATCTCACATGTCTGCTTGTCCATGATGTTTCCAGGAGTAAAGTGTCCATTTCCCGGTAATTTGGCTAATGGCAGGGTCACTCCTATATTGACCGAATATCTCTACAGAGACTACATCTTTGTGCGCTGTGACCAAGGATACAAGCTGATGACGGTTCGAGGAAACTTCACTATTTTTTACTTTCTTACAATGTCTATAGAGGAAACTTCTTTATTTGTCACTGTGAGCGATATAAAAACAGATATTGGCTGATGTTTTATCAGTTCCCCTCTTTTCTCTGTCAGGACGGTCAGGAGATCGAGAGTTTCTCTACCATGTGCCAAAGCAATGCAAAGTGGCACCTCCCTCTGCCAGAATGCCACAGTATGTTACCTTTAAGCTCAGACATAACACCTATTCTAGAATTAATGGAATCTGTATTGTAATTAACTACAACTAAAGTCTTCTTGATCATTTTCTGTGTTACCGGCACAATAGTAATTTGTCTTTGTTTTGTTCTTCTGCAGTAATTGATTGTGGAGAACCTGAACTTTTGCAGAATGGCGGGGTGTCCTTCCTGTCTGGCTTTCAGAATCAGTACCGTTCTGTTGTCGAGTATCACTGTAATGAACCGTTTTACTCTCTCCTTGGGGGTATAACTGGTGAGATATTAACATATAGTCTTCTATGATGTTTAGACTTTTCCTACTATTCCAGCCGTTGGTTTCCATTAATATAGCAGCAAACAACTATATGCTCTGCAGAGATATATTGGAATCATGTCGACCTGAGCAGAAGATTTGCCCTTCCTCTGTGTGTGTTGTTATCCGAGCTTCTCCTTGTATGTTAGTGCATGTTAGTACATGTTAGTGCATGTTAGTACATGTTAGTGCATGTTAGTACATGTTAGTACATGTTAGTGCATGTTAGTACATGTTAGTACATGTTAGTGCATGTTAGTGTATGTTAGTGCATGTTAGTACATGTTAGTGTATGTTAGTGCATGTTAGTACATGTTAGTGCATGTTAGTACATGTTAGTGCATGTTAGTACATGTTAGTACATGTTAGTGCATGTTAGTACATGTTAGTACATGTTAGTGCATGTTAGTACATGTTAGTGTATGTTAGTGCATGTTAGTACATGTTAGTGTATGTTAGTGCATGTTAGTACATGTTAGTGCATGTTAGTACATGTTAGTGCATGTTAGTACATGTTAGTGCATGTTAGTGCATGTTAGTACATGTTAGTGCATGTTAGTACATGTTAGTACATGTTAGTGCATGTTAGTGTATGTTAGTGCATGTTAGTACATGTTAGTGCATGTTAGTACATGTTAGTGCATGTTAGTACATGTTAGTACATGTTAGTGTATGTTAGTGTATGTTAGTGCATGTTAGTACATGTTAGTGCATGTTAGTACATGTTAGTGAATGTTAGTACATGTTAGCACATGTTAGTGCATATTAGTACATGTTAGTACATGTTAGTGCATGTTAGTGCATGTTAGTGTATGTTAGTGCATGTTAGTACATGTTAGTGCATGTTAGTGCATGTTAGTACATGTTAGTACATGTTAGTGTATGTTAGTGTATGTTAGTGCATGTTAGTACATGTTAGTACATGTTAGTACATGTTAGTGGATGTGAGCGTGCCCCACTGGCTAGCTCACTGCCACTGCTCTGCACTGCTCTCATATGGCGGTTACGCCGGCATAGTCATCACAGAAGTGTAGCACCCACCCTCCACTTCCCCATCAGGTATACACTGTTAGCTCGGTCAGCACTGTTACCACAGTTTGCACCGTTAGCGCACCATAGGCGCACCGTTAGCGCACCGTTAGCGCACCATAGGCGCACCGTTAGCTCACCATTAGCGCACCGTTAGCTACGAGCCGCCGGCTCAGGCGTCGCCATGTTGAGAGCTGTTGAAAGACAATCGTAATGCTCCCAACAGATTGATTTTCAATAGTGCAGAAATTAAAAAGCATTAACTTATGTACATTTTTAAAGCACATTATTAGCAAAGTGGTTACTTGTGGTGTAACATATACATGATTTGTATTAAATGGGCTAAAACATGCAAAGCTACTGTTCACTAAAGAGTAACTTAACACCAACTTAACATAACATAACTTTCATTGCCCTCCAAGCATCACTGATCGCTGTGTTTAGACGTGTGCACTGTTGCAGCTGTTACCCCATCCAACCGGGATGTTAAGGTGTACTAACACACTCTGGAGTATGCTTCTTCATCACTCGAGATAAAGATTAACATTAAACTTCCTGCTCTCCAGTTGTCTTCACCTGTGAGGCAGACAGAAAGTGGAGATCCAACAACGATATTGTTGTCAGTCCAACATGCTTACCAGGTATTGCTTTTCATTACAAAAATAAAACCCTGCAAAACTTAATATATATTGAAATTGGATCACAAAGTCTGTGCTTTTGTGAAACTTGATAAATACATATACGCCTGTATCCCTCCAGTTTGTGGCAAGCCCACAAAACAAATCTCTTACCATCAAAGGATCATTGGAGGCAGTGAAACTCCAAAAGATGCCATCCCCTGGCAAGTGCTAGTGAGTATAAATGGAGATAGAGCAGGAGGCATGGTGATTGGAGACCGTTGGGTAATGACTGCTGCTCATAATGTGATGCAAAAGGGAAATGCAGTTTCAAACGAGACTTTACGGGTAAGTGTGCTACTATAGGTGTTATCTGCATGCCCATTGCCTCCATGATTTTGAATTTACATTTAATTCCTTTTATGCTGTTGATTTTCAGATTTACATGGGACTTAATGAGGTTGACACCCGGATTGGTGCTCCTGTCTATGCTTCCTCGGTCCACATTCACCCTCAATACAATAACCCCGGCCTGAAAGACTTCGACCATGACATTGCCTTGATCAAAATGCAACACGCAGTCACATTCAGCTCATCCATTATGCCAATATGTTTGCCAGCAGAGGGCGCCACATACGACACTGGCACGTTGGGGTAAATTTTCAACTGCTGAGTTTCATTTATTTATGCTGTATTATCCATTTTATGTTATTTTATTTATCTTCTCCACTTAAAGTTTTGTGAAATCAGTCATGGCTGGTGTTGTTTTGTGTGAGTGTCATCATGGCAAACTGGTCCTGGTGACAATGACTATAGTTGGAACTACAACAGAACCGCTTCTGTTGTAGTTCCAATATAAAAACTCGGTACTCAATATAAAGTACTCAAAACCGCGAGATGCAGTCACGAAACATGATGGGTTTGATTTGAGCAAGGGCGTTAGAAGTTGGGGGTAAGAAGTGGGGAAGGGGCCATTGCCATGGACCATGTGAATTTTGTCCAGCTTCTAGACAGGAGACTGCTTTGTTTTTTTCTAATGAATTCACCATATGACTGTCTCTTCTACCTTTTTTTCAGACTGGTGTCAGGTTTTGGAATATCACAAATTGACAAAAAACAGATTCTGACAAATAAGATGAACTTTGTGCGACTCCCTCTGGTGATGCAGGAGACATGCAGTGATTCAATCACTTTGTTGAAGAACGAAGGACACAGTGTCCCTATTCTGACAGATAACATGTTTTGTGCTGGAGTCCCTGAGGGGGGGAAGGACTCCTGTCAAGGTGACAGTGGAGGACCCTACGCCCTGAGTGACAACGGACGGTTCTGGGCTGCTGGGATCGTCAGCTGGGGGTTTAACTGCGGACAGAGGGGAACATATGGAGTCTATACCAGAGTCAGCAACTACGTAGACTGGATCAACAAGACGATGCAGGAGAACTGAAATTTACAGTAATTCATTACATAAAAATAGAGAACAAAGTTTGCTCAAAATATACTCTTTCTGCATTGTTAATGCATTCGATGTCACAAAAAGCTGTGAAATGAGATAAAATGGTTACGTACAAATAAGGATTTGAACAGTTTAAAAACTTACTGAAACTATTAAATAAATGCCATACAGATTGTAAAGTCATGGCTTTTTTTTAATAAAGTGAAATAATAAAAACTTAAATGTGCCTTTTCATGCATGATAATTCACACATCTCCTCTCTTCTTCTCTGGGATTGTCAGATGGGGTTTTAATGCAGAGCAGGGAAATTATGGATTCTACACCAGTCACGAACAACAAAGACTACCAACAAGACGATGCTGGAGAACTGCATTGACTATATTTCATCACCAATAAAACCCGGTGTGCTGAACAAAACCAGAGACCAAAACAATATTTCCAAATAAAAACAAATGAGGAAGAATAACTTGGCTCATAAATATCTTCCTCTTAAGTGATGATGGTGAGGTACAGCCAGATGAGTATAGGTTGATTAGAATAAAATCAAGCGCAGGTACATAATAGGTAAATTCTTCTTCGTCGTGCACCATGAAGCACAATCGACAACCAAAGGGCCAATTGTTACAAATAGTAGTCGACCACTCGCATCATAAGTTATCTAGTCACACAATTCAGTGAACAGAACACGCTTGTGGCAAATATGAGCAAACAGTGTATTTACATATCCAGCAGATATGGTGCAACATTATCATTCATTTGGAGCCGTGTTTGTGTTTGCATGATGAAAAGAAGTCCAATATTTAGCCTTCTCTTTTTCTTACTCTGGTTTGGTCTCCAACAGAGCCCGAGGTAGCTATCTCTGGATCCTACTATTCTTTTAAATATTTATTTTTAGTCACATATTCATACATGTATTTAATTACAAATTGTGTATAGATAGAAACGTCTTATTTTTGTAGCATGATTACATTAAGAAGACGATGGTGCTCGTTTCCATAGTGACCCATGACCCGCTCCCTGCTGCTCTCTCATTGGACGATCGGGTTCTGCTCACTTTCGCTTTCTCTCTTCACTGCTGCGTTACGCACATGATCAGAGAGATCATCACAGAGAGACGGTTCCTGTTGGCCTCTACATCATCGTTTACTATTGAATTATTTGGCATCAGCCTACTCGCCGTAAAGTCCTTTGTGCGTTATGGATGTGATGAAGGAAAGGCTGTGAATACCCAGACTGAAGCGGGACAATGAGCTGACATTAGTTGTAAAATCAAAAGTGAAAGTGCGGTGACGCTTTTGTGTTCACAGCAGTTATTTCACTTTGTTTTGTTTTTGTAGCCTACTAACGTTAAACTTTTCCTGAAGCACTCTTAATTTATTAAAACGTGGATACGAGACCCCGTGATGGTGATTGTAGTGGTTTTGTTTGGATACTTGCTGACGTGCGTTTGTGGTAAGAGCAATTCATCTTTGTATATTGATGCAACACTAAATAGCGAATGTAGTGGCAATAAATTGACATTTAGATTATCACGCTAAGTAAAACACTTTTTAGATAAATATTAATTTCACAATGTCTGACAGAGCTTATTTCGGCTTTGTGAATTCCTGGAAAGAACCACTGACTTGGCACAAATATTTGGTAAAATAATGTTTTCATTTTGTACTCAAATCAAATTAGCTGCTGATCTAGTCTAACCTAGAATATGTTTCTCTGTGCATATAGTTTATCTGAACAGCTTGTCTAAAGGCAAGTCAACACTTAAACATACATGAAAAAAACGTTTTGAGTAATAAATGAATGATGCATTAATATTTACTTAAGGGAAGCAGTTTGTTAGTAAATTCCTCTAGAAATTAACAATTGCTTTTGATGTTTAATTGTAAACAAACTATAATAAGTCTCTGTCAAAATCCTGTTTATTATTTTCCTATAATTTGTAACAAATTACATAATTGTTCCAGAAAACATTCAAGACATTATTAGGTAGTTATAGACCCATAAATAAAGCCTTACTCTTAGTTATTTTTAATATTAGTCTTGTTTGTGTTAAAGAATGTCAACTTTTTCAGAATGTTAAAATTGGTAAACCTCTACTATTTTACGGTGTCCCCTTACTTTGTTTCTCAGCTGACAGGGTTGCAGATGTGGTACTTACCTGCACCGTGGTGGAGGAGGGAGTGGGACATGGTGGAATGGGAGGTGGCACACTCCTCACACGGACCCCCGCCACTCTCGTCTTGAGAGACATTCCAGTGGCTTCTGACGAATCACTTGAAACACTCACTCCGTTTGTCCCGCCTTCAATCCCTGACCCAGAAGCCATCCTGTTAGAAGTCAAAGGTTTCCCCTGCCTTCTCTACGTATTAAGTTTGCTGTAATATAAGCACAACCTCGTGTTGAACTTCTCTTATCATCCCTCTGTGGCAGTGTCATCGCCTGAGATCCCCAATGCACACGTGTTGCTCCATGCGGACTGCAATGAGCAGGAGGTGATGTGCGAAATAAGCCGTTACTCTCCTCATGGAACCCAGGAGAGTTCAGGGTCAGCTTATTTTATGGTGTCTCTTGATGTGGAGGGAGTTGAGTTCAGCACGGTGTTGATTCTGCAGACTTTGGTGGTGGAGGAGGACCAGTCGACCCTCATACAAAACCAACTGGGCCTGCCTCTTAGCCAGTCGGGAACTCTTCTGACTGAGGGTGAGATCCAGTGACAGTTAACCCCAAAGTCAAAAATACATATTTTTCATCTTACCTGTTGTGCTTTTTTGTCGGACAGACGGACACAGAGATGTCTGCATTCTCTCCAAAATAATGAGACTGTATGACACTAAGCTTGTGGTGCTCAAAGCGCCATAAAAATGAATTTGCTGTTGAGTTTTTCAAATGGATTTTTTTGGCACTTTGAGAACCACAAGCCGAGTCCCATATAGTCCCATTACATTCGAGAGAAAGCAGACATCTCTAGGGCCAATATCTTAAAAACAAGGCAACTCGCACCAAAACAATCTAGATTGATAAATAAGAGGAATATATATTTTTGATTTTGGGGTAAACTTTCCCTTTAATATCTCATTTCATCTTCTCATTGAATCGTTCATATTATCATTCTCACTACTTTTGTCTTTCCTTTCTGTCCCTCAGTGATATTCCTGGTCTTTTCCCACGTAAAGTCTGTGTCTGCTCCACTGAGCAGCGACGTTATCCTCAACTGTGGCTTCAAGCAGCAGGAGATACCTTTAGCGCAGGAAGTGTCCGTTGAATGGCGACTGCAACACAGGGGAAAAGGGTGGAAAGTGCTTGAAATGATGACAAGGCTGGATGAGGCAGAAGGGAGCGCAGTGGGTGAGTGCTGTGTAAACAGGTCCGACTTCTTCTGGTTTATCCTGGGTCTTTAGGTGAGAGCGGCTTCTTGTGGCTCTGAGAGTGACAGCACTGATAATGTTGAAGATGGTACGTCAGTGGCTTCAGTGGCATTGAACTTCATTAATATATAAATGCATATAGACTCAAAATGCTCATTTAAAGTGAGGCTTTGAGGACAATGTTGGCAAATTTCGCAATCACAAAAGTAGTCTTGTCAAGTGGCTGTTTGGCATTAAACAAAAATGAACTTTAACTCTACATGTGTGTGGTAGTCAGACATGTTAAACATTGATCTAACACTAAGTTAATGCATCAGAATAAGTACAAATATTTTAAATGTTGTTTCAAATGTTTTCCATTAATTATCATGACATTATATCGTGAAAATAGCTGTCACACCAAAAGACCTACTATATGGATGAGGTTACGGAGACAAATACAGACATATAACATGCATACTATTTATTTGATTTCATGATGTTCGTAATTGTTATTTCTAGTCCCATAAGTTTGTGTGGTCAATTACTTCACAAATTAATTCCTCTTTATCACATAATGAAAGGATTTAACATTTAAACATTTAATTTGTTGAATTGTTCTGTTTGACCGTAAGCTCTTCAGCTCTCTAGACTGGTTCTAACAGCCACAGCTAAATGTCAGAAACATGCATAAAAATACACAAATGAGAGAGGACAAGAAGAGAGCAGTACCGATCTGAGTATGTGAAATTAAATAATTTCTTACTATGGTCAAAGGCTCCAGAGCGAGCAAGTAAGAAGATCTTGAGATGCGATAGTTTTGTCATTTTCTGTCGTCAGTGCATACGGTGAGGAGTGGATCCAGCATGGATGCCTCCCAGGTTGTTGCAGAAGGTGATGCCTCTGTGACTCTGACCAAGCTGAAGGTTTTGGACTGGGGGACCTACATCTGTACTGTCAGTGTTGGCCTTTTCCACGCCCAGCAGGTCATTCAACTCCAGGTTATTCGTAAGTTTCACCCTAATCTCTCGATTCAGAAAAATCCACTGAATGTCTTTCGTTTCATTTTCAGCTTCTCTTTATTTCAGAACCGCCGCATGTTTCACTCTCAGAGGAGAAATTGGTTTTGAAGACAAATTCCCCCCAGACGCTGAGCTGCCACTGCGCTAAGTACTATCCCCTGGACGCTCAGGTGTGTAACTAGTGTACTCTCAGATGTAGCTGTTAACCAGCACATGTTCAATGTTTTCCTTTTCCTGCCACTTGGCAAAAAATCCCAGGAAACTTTAGTCATTAATTTATTAATGCCACAAAGCCTGAGCGGATCATACAAGTAGAGATAGGAAATACATATACCTGTCTGACTACGGCTGCCAGGCATTACGTTTAAGTGTAATGGTTTGTCCATTATCAAAATCGAAGAAGTCCATTGTCCAAACAAAAGATGAAAATAAATCACGGTTAATGCTGCCTCTCCTACCGGTGTAAAACCCAAAGTGCCCATTAGTGCTGCCCAATTTTTACAAAACAAACAAAAAAATGAACAAAAAACACAACTAGCTAAACTAAACAAACTGAACAAATAACTAACAAAGGGAAATAATTAATAAATAAATAAATGAAGCAAATATCTGTAGTAATCAGCACTCAAAACAAATACTAATAATTATTTATAAAACAACAAACTAATAAATAGCTCCTACATTACAGATTTGATAAGATGTTAATTTGGTGTGATTTGACAAAATTAGAGTATTTTTAAGGTAAATCTCATTTAGTCTCATGAAAGGTTTTGGTGAAGCAGCTCTAAGCTATCGAGGATTTGAGAGCAGCTAAAAGTGTCGATATCTTTAAACGTAAACTTAACTCTTCAGCCTGGCTTTTGATTGAAATATTTTATGAAATGTATTTAATATTATCTATAATTTATCTTCTTGTATTTGTTTTAAAATGTTTTACTCCCTCGAATCCATTGTTATCCGTTTTGTTAGTTTTATTATTACATTCTAATTTATTTTGTGCATCAGTCTTAAATTGTTTTACTGTTTACATTCGTACTGTCTTAATATCAGCCTGTCAGTCAGTTCTAGAGCACATTGAAATTCACCTACTTTTATAAAAAAAAAAAAAAAGGCTATATCAAGTTTGACTGATTGATTCACAGGTCATAATTCTCTGCTGTCTTCTGCCTTTCAGATGGAGTGGTTATCCCTCTCGCCTACAGACACAGAGCCCACAGTGCTTCCAGATCAGGGCTCTCTGTCCAGCCATCGACAGCACGGTGACGGGACTTATTCCCTGTCATCTCATCTCTCTGTGCCCTCCACTGTCGCCCCTGGGACTCAAATCACCTGCAGGGTGTCTCACCCGGCCCTGGACGCTCCTCTCTCCGTCAGTCTGGTGGTAGAAAGAGCAGAACCAGGTATTAATGTTTAACTGCTGCTCTGCTGCTGCGAGGCACAGAGAAATAACAAAAAAAATAAATCATGCTATGAGGTTGTTGATTTGTACTGCGTGCCGATCACTGTATCTTGTAGTTAATGACAACACTGTATACAAATCCTTCATCCTGTTCTGTGTCTTTCACTCTGCAGGTTCCTATTGGTGGGTTCTGGGTTTCCTGGTCATCACTTCACTTTTCTTCTACCAGGTCATGAGCTAAGTTAGTAGGATATATTGTGGGAGATACTCCTGACCTAAACCTGAGCCCAGAGTGACTTTCTTTGTGCCATTTGTGAGTCTGTAAGTTATTACTGATTTTATTAGAAGCCATCACTGGTTCTAGGCTACTGAACTGAATAAATGCAATTTTGGGGAAAAATATCTGTATAACTTGTTTGCTTTATAAATTTTCTATTGAGTAGTTTTGGTGGTGTTTTACTCATGTAGAGTTGCAGTAAGCAAATTTGGAGGTTGCTTTTCTGTTTGTTGTGTGGCGACCCAGGGGACGTGCAGGCAAGATTCACAATAAAACAGGAGCCTCGGAGGCAGTTGATGTGAAACAAAATGTGTCCTTTAATAAAGAGATTGGGGTAAAGGGGATGGGGTCAAACTCAAACTAAAGATTCCCCCCATTGGGGGTCTTTGGCCTTCAGCCTTCTCCCAAAGCAAGACAGCTCCACTGTCCTGTGTGGTCAGAGCAGAGAGAGAGAGGAGTCCTCTTTGATTACCTCCTGTTCGATGCTGCCTGTCTCCAGTGGCTCATAAGATCCTCCCGGTCTTCTCCCCAGCCTGTCTGCTGCTTCTGCTGCTGCTTAGAAGCTGGGTGGAGGTATGCCTGCTCTGATTACCTGATGCGCTGCAGGTGTGACCAATGCCATGTGCCTCGTGGCTGCAATATTCAATCTTAAATCCCAAACTATACTAAAACATTTTTTTTGTTGCACATGAATTACTCACAGCAGTTTTTGATGTTAAGAGGTAATACTTTCTTTTTTGGAAAGTTTTTTTCTTTTGCACTATTATTTGGTACCGTTTTTTATGGCTTGCTTCTGTGTGTGATATTGTTGCTAATTTTGTATTTTAATTTTCACAATGAAGGATTTTGTGACTGCAACATTGTTTAAGGTATTTGACATTATCAATATCATTACATTTCTTGTATTACATCTATAAACCGATTCAATTTCTCTTGTAGATAAATCAAGATCTGTATATTGTAATAAGTTGTGAGATCGCTCAAAATGTCAAAAGAATGTAACAAAGGTTCTGTTGATGATTTATTTATTGGCATCAGCAAAAGTGTTAAGCATGCATTTGTTTTCGCAAATCCAGTTGCATCCTCTCACTGCATTTTCAGGTTGTAAATCACAAAACATGTTCTCATATCTCATGTGGTAATTACCTAATAATATTGTTAAACAATATCATCAGATAATTATAGCTAACTGCTACAATTATGCATCTTTATTTGATCAACTCTCAAAATCAGTCCGAAGAAAGGAAACTAGCTTTTCTTTTATATCCAACAACCCCCCCAAAACCTGAAAGAATTTATAAACACATTTTCAGGAGCATAATCTGACATATGTGCACTATTGTTCTATCCATACAATACTACATGTTTTAGCAGTTCACTATAGTACGAGTTGTTTGCAGTCTCTGAATATTAATAAATTAATACAAATTTGGCAAACTCATTGCATTGCATAAGCAGTAATTATCAGATCAAAATACATTATACACAGGTCATTGAAACCACTAACAAAAGAAAAATGTACAATCGGCAGTTAGATTCAGAAATGGCAGATACACAGATCACACAAATAGGCAAAACTATGGACACGGTTTGCCATGCAAGTTAGGAACAAACTCATTTAGCATTTACTGCAGGTGAGTCTTTTTTTATGTGAGTGAAGGGGTCGAGGGACGGGATGGCCAAGGTGGCTCTTGGTTTCTAAATCATGTCCTTTCTCTCCTTTTCCTGCTTTTTGAAGATCAGGTCAACCTAAACAACAATCAAACAAACACTTTATCTGCACAACTTCCAAAACAAGTTGGCATTTGTAGCTTCTTTTTTTTCTTTTTTTTTTTTTTAAATGTGATGCTTCACATTCATCTGTCTATGGCTGTGACTGTCCAAGTCAGAGTTAAGAGACCTTCCTCTGGGTCAGTTCATGTGTTCAGTAGATTGTCTCTGTTAGTGGCTGCTTGTCAGTTTTCACTATGCCACTAAGCATAACAGTACTACTATGCCTCTGCCTGTGGTACAAATACCAAGGTGAAATGAAGCATAGCTATACAACTACTTTATCAATAATTGTTAATCAGTCCAGAAGTTTGTCTTATTTATACAGGGGAAACATGTATCCTACTTTTCCCTGAAACACGTCTTCCTTTCCTTATACTCTCACACAGTCTCTTTTCCCTTTTAAAATGTATTTCCCTCATTGTTGTTACTGAACGTTGTCGAAAGTTAGGCAGGAAAGGAAACAAAAAAGTTACCAATAAAAAACAGCTAAACTCTGAAAAAGCTATAGGCTAGAATGCTTTGGATCACAAATACACACACACACACACGCACATACATCAAAAAGTTTCCTAATATTAATCTAACATGACCTTGTGTTAGTAAGTAGCAATGATGGTAGCAGTTGTGAAAGAAGGGGTGTGTTAGTTAGGCATGTCAGTATCAACTTACAAATGTAGGACTCTCAAAAAAGGTAATATGAACAAGCTTTGGCGTATCTGGGGTAGAAAGGACTGCAAACTCTTGTTCAACCTCTCTGCACTCATTCACCATCTGTACATTTTACATTTACCCCCCATAGCTCCGTTCAGAGGGCGTAGCCTTGTGTGTTCCCATGTCACGAGAATTTTCTCTCTCCCTCCTTCCCTTCCTCTTTCACTCCGCCTGCTGCGTCCTTCAATAATACATGAGGTGCAGAGACAGGAGAGACTGAGTGAGACTTAACACCAAAACAGTGGAAGAAAGCAATCAGAAGGGAGGGAGAGGGGGACAAAGAGGGCGGAGACACCTATAAACACTACTGTCATGTATAAGTGCGAGATGGTTTAATGGAAGACTGTGTGAAGAGAAGAAGGAGAGGACGGATAAAAGGGGAGGAGTGGCGCTTGGGTATCTTTTTTTTCTCTTTCCTCTCATATGATTCTTAAGTCCATATCCATCTGTAATGATGGGCTGAGCTCAGTAGAAGAAGTACACTGCAAATGAAGGAGAGGATGTCATTAGTCTAATGGATCTGGCAATACATCACTCAAAATAAAAAAGGAGACAGCAGTCAGCTAAGCTCTCGGTCTTGTATAGTGTTTACAGGATTTTTTTTAATAAACAACTGGTTCAATTAGTATTTTAACCAATTATTACTGTCATTAGACGTCATGTGTGACTAACAATCAGAGTAGAAGCATGCAGGCCAGACATGGGGTCGTTAAGGCAGAAATATGAAAAGGTTGGTGCTGTCTTTGTATCTTAATTCCCTGTCAAAATTAACAGCACTACTATGTCATCAACTATACTGACTAACACCATACGAGCAATTGCTATCTACAGGGAATCCTTTTCTTTATATGTCAGTTCCTCTGCTGCCGAGAGAAAAACACTTCATGATCATCTGCTTTTCTTAAGTAATCTTATCTGTTTATAAAAGCCTACAAATCATCTGCCTGTCAATCAATAGACCAATATTGTGTTAGTATCAAGATGCTACTTACAGAATATGATTCCAACCACAATGACTCCAATGATACCCATCATGATCATCATCTGAGAAGAGAAAACAATAACATTTACTATAACAGGTTTTTTTATGAAGGAATTTTAGACACACTGTAACTATGTGTGGGGTTCAGTGCCTGCAAACCGAAAGGAATTGCATCTGAACAACAAAACAAAACATTTAATACACTGAGTCTGTAGTGAAAACTCTACAGTAACAGAATTCTTTTCCACATTTTCCTCAAAGCATCTGCTTTAACAGCAGCTCATTAACAGATTAGTGGGACAGCAGCATTACCCAGAACAGACACTGTGTTCGCCCCAGCGCACCTTAGCATGAACAGTTGTTCAATGGGTTAAAATAAATGAGCTGAGGATCTTATCCAGACTACTAGCTCTATTTACATACATTATATATATATATTAACAGTATTCCTCTTTGTATGTGGAGCAAAATAATCTTTGCTCCACATACAAAGAGGAATACTGTTACTTCAGACCCGGGTTACATTGTGAGTTTCTTTCAGGAACAACAATGTGTTTAATGGAGCCACACTAATGTGCCCACCTTGCAGTTCTTCCACCAGTACTTGTTCTTTAGCTTAGCTGCGCAGCTTTCAAACTGGGAGGCTCCGGCTTGGAGAGCATCCGCTCTGTCATCCAGCTCTGAAAGCTTCTGGTCCCTTTCCAAAACCTTGTCTACGTTCACCCGCATGATATCCACCACCTAGCCCACAGTGGCGAGGATGAGACAGCATTTAGCAGCGATGGAGAGGAGAAACAAAGAGGATGACAAGTGAGGTTAAAGGAAAGGAAGCGAAATGTCATTAATGACAGTAACTAAGTACTCGTAATCCATTTGCAGATTATATATGAAGAAGATCAGACCTTTCTAGATAACATAAAGCAACAGTAAATTATTTTGTGTATACATTAAGTCCAGATATTTAATGATTTCACATTGCAGCTAACATCAAACTTTGGCCCAGAATCTTTGTCTGGCCTTGTCCAGCTCACCTCCTCGACTTGGGCCTGTGTCTGCTGTAGCCTGCGGTTGCTGGAAGTATTGGGTGGGCCAGGAGGTACGCCGCCTGGGGCTCCATCGGGGCCAGGGGCTCCTGGAGCACCAGGGGCCGCAGCAGCATCTGGGGCAGACCTGAGAAGAAGCACAGGGAAGGGGAAAAGGAATTGAAGTTGGGATGGAAGGGGACCTTTTTGGTTATCTGGGGCATGTTTATATGTGGAGAGCACTTCATTTTAATGTAAAAGGAAAAAGGCTGAGAAAAAGATTCACAGGTCGAGGATTAAGCTAATTTGCCAGATGGACAGTTAAATACAAATCACAGTCACTGCAGGACAAAAACATAATTTTGCACATCAGGAACAATAATGTCTTAACCTCATGAACCATCATTCATTCGACAAGAGCAAGTGATGATGGTGACCTCAAATCCTCTGACTTACAATATGCTGTGTAACAAATGTATTTTCTTTTTTAATCTGTGGTGTAAAATTACCATACCAAACTCAATTTAACTCCAAGGCTTTACAGTGGCAGCAGTCAACGCCTGAATACATAATTTAGTGATGGTGTAACGGACAATTTCACTTGCGTCAGCAAAATCCATCAAGCAGAAAAAAATCTGTTTAGTTTCCGACCCCCACCATGGAAAAACATACAAGGAAATACATTGTTTTGACTATATCGGCTATTTATCCATAGAAGCTTAACTAAGATATATATTTGTATTGTGCTAATGTGAAAAGAGCGCATCAGAAAAGCCGCATTAATACTCACATCTTCTATGCAGCTGTTTGAACTGACTCACGGGCAGCGGAGGAGGGGTGAGGGATGTGAGGGGGAGAGGGAGGGTCTGAAGTACAGCAAGAGAGGGAGAAAAAAAATTACCCCAGCAAGATCACAGAAAAAAAACAGACGAAAACAGAAAAATTTCTAGTCACTGGTCGAAAAAGTCAAAAAATGTACAATCAGCAAAGTAATTAAAGTGGCGCGCTGACAGCAAACACACGGCGGGTCTTTGCGCAGTGGAGCTGATCTTCTAGCGATGCATTGATACTGCAAGTCGTCAACAAAGTACCGCAATACACCGAGACACGTCAACGGGCCGAGCGGTAATTCACCGTGTGACTAGAAAGCAGGAAGTGGAGGAGAGCGACGCGAGCTCAGGAGAAAAGTACTTCTAAATTATAATCCATTCAAGCGAAATGTCCACGGATGCTTATAATCCTGCAGCGCTGCATGCAGTTGATGCGGACTCCTCAGAGAGCTGCTCCAGGATGCGGACACGCAGCGCTGATTGGCTGGTTGTTGAGTTGCCTCTTCCGAAAGCTAATGGCAAATGCATGCAATTTCAAAATTAAGAAGAAAAAAAAAAAAGTCCAGTCATGAGAAATCAGTTGTCTGTCTCTGATCTCTGTTGCCCCCCCACCTCCCTCTGCCTCTCTCTCGCTTTTTCTCTGCGCGGACGGACGTGCGTCTTGGGGGAAGTGCGGTAGTTGCGCCCGTGTAAAGTGCTGTGGCTCTGGAGGCTACTGCAATAATGCGTCTCTCCTCCTGCCTTCACTTGGACTCGTAACGACAGTGCGGTACCCCCCTCCCCCCCTCGCTCTCTCCCTTTACACTTTGCAGTACTGCAGCTCTCTTTGTCGGATAGGGCGGCAGGACGACACTGCGGTACAGAGGATGCCCATGGAGCAGTGGCGTGAGCACACTTTGTTTGGACTGGGGTGACCCAAATGGGGCACCGATTTATGCAGGTTAAAGTACATGTGTAGTATTAATAACATAGCATTCATTTTCCTTTTCTGTCTCCACTATCTACTTTAATTACTAACATTACAGCATCTTACAGCTTCTTACATTCACATGTTTACATTTTTTTTATTTAAAGGTGCTAAATGTGAGATTGAGGTCATTTCTATTCTATTCTGCACTGCTCTCAACATGGGGCCTGCTGAGCCAGCAGCTCACGGCTAACGGCGCTAAAAGCGCAAACTACGCAACATTGACAGAGCTGACCGCCATACGAGACCAGTGCAGAGTGGCGGCCCGGCTATGTCAACACCACGGAGGGAGAGCGACCTCATTACTCCACTCTGTTGTGCAGATCCATTTACATCCGTCGTCATGATTACGTCACAGAGTTAGCTGGAGGCAAAAAAAGAAGGAAAGACTGGAGGCAAACACTAAACAGAAGGCTAAACTATTTGAGAGATGGAGAGAATTATTGCTCACACTATTAACTATTATAATATATAATATTAGAGATGAAGAGACGGCCCGCGGTTTGGGTTTATTTTATGTAACCAGAGTCAAAGCATGGTGGAATTAGCAAATTTCAGTTCAGTTGGTTACTTTTCAAGATGCTAATTCCACCATGCTCTCATAAGATAAGATAAGATAATCCTTTATTAGTCCTGCAGCGGGGACATTTACAGGATGATCATGCAACACTGCTCACAGAAAATGTTCCAAACAAAGTGATCACTTCACGGCAATAGCAATGTGAATTTCTAAGCTGTGAGTGTGAGGGTGGAGCATTACGTTGTTACATTTGACTCATTAATTAAGTGGCTGGCTAGTTAGCTGGCTACATTGCTAATTCCAGCATGCTTTCATGCTAAAGTTACTCTGACAGAACCCATCAGCGGGCGGTGGAGAGCTGTATCGCTGGGTCGGTGGTCCCTCTGTCTCACTCCTGGAGACTAGTTTACCGGCAGGAGACGGAGCTCCAGAGACTAAGGCTCTGTACATATTGAGAGAAACTTGTATTTTCTTCAGCCATCATAAAAAACACGGCAACGAAATTGTCTAACTTAGCATTAACTAACATATTCAGAGAATTATTTTGCCTCCGCCCACAAAAATATGTTATCATGTTTACAAACAGAAAAGGGGTCTAGAGAGAACCCTTCAAAGATAAATAGATCTACCAATCACAACACAGAGCTATACATTGTTCTTTAAATCCTCAAAGAATGTGTAGTACCCTCAAAAGTAGGCTACATACAAAATATAACAACTTTATGGTTTCAGAAACATCCAGCCCTTTTCCTTTATTCCACTGTATGTTCTAATTTATTAGCACCAACATATTATTTATATTGATGCCCTAATAGAAGTTCACATCATGGCCTTTTTACTTCTGCTCTGATTGTCAATTATTCATGACTTATTACAGAAAGTAATAGTTATTGTACTAATTTGCCCAGTTCTTGATTAAAAAGAAAGTGTATTTATTTTGTAAACCATGTTGTTTGTTGATAGTGTGTTCCTGCTGTTTGTCCCAATCACCAAAGAATAACTAACTAACTAACTAACTAACTAACTAAACACAAGAAATACAGCAACAACATAACCGGACTGTCTACTGGACATTAAACCATCTGATGGGTTTCATAATGTCATGCAGTTTGTCAGAATGTTGACAAAAATTATAATTTCAGAGCCCAAGATGGTGTCGTCAAATTGCTTGTTTTGTTATACGAGTCCAAACCCTAAAGATATTCAATTAACTGTCAGGAAAAGCAGCAAATCCTACATTTTTGAGAAGCTGGGACCAAAGATTTTGCTGTATTTTCCCCCAATTTATGACTTAAACTAGTAATCTACTATAATTTTTCTTTTTACAATTTTCTGTTGAGCAATCGCTTCAGCGCTAACTTGAAGGTTGACAGAATCACAAATTTACTGCAGTCAGTGAGGAAACACCAGAGCCACAGGCAATTGTGTGACCCAGATTTAATATACGAGGAAGAGACGATGTATAAGGACTCTATAGATTTGACATGTCTGAAAGGTTGCAAATGCAGCATATAAAACATTCACAACATATCCTACATCTGAAGATGTCAAGGAAACTACTGCATGAGGTCTGCTTTAACATGAATTATTGTGTTTTTGAAAGAATGAAAGAAGAAAACTTGGGGGAAATAATCACAACTAAAATATTTACATTAAGGAAAATGTTATCTTTTCTATATGTATGTTTATATGTTAAGTGACGAACGTAATTAAGTTTAAGTGAGCATTGAATGTAGGGTCTTGTTTAGTACTTTGATCGAATATTCCTGATTTGATTAAACATTTTGCCACTTTTAGGCAAAGTTACCTGTTCATGTCCTCCAAGTAAGAAAAATATAATTTCAAATACTTTTGCCAGTTCCTTCAGACCTTTAGCTGACTGCCAAGAATATTGGTGCAGTGTTGACTCAACTGTTTCTCCCATCCCTCCTCCTCTTGCTTTTGCAATTATTCTTAATTGTTTAGTCCTAGTTGAGCCTCCAACCTCAACCTCTTTTTCCATTTCGAGTCTGAACTCACATATTTGAAAGGTGAGGAGTGAAGTCAGCTTGTAAAAGGGCCTAAAACATACCCAACAATGTGACCATCCTCAGGTAAAGAAAAACATCAGATACACTATTCGACCAGAAGTATATCGCCACCTTGTCTACATACGTTTGTGTACTTTGAGCATTTTTTTTTACAGGTTGCATATGTCTATGCGGTTGACAACTTTTGGAGGCCAGAAGAGCTTTAACTATTCAGTCTTTCACAATAAAAAGTTAAGTTTAGAAATACGTCACAAATAATAAGATCGATTTGTAGCAGATGCATGTATTTTTCTACTTTCTCTTATCGTTCTAATTTTAATCGTCTTATTGCCACTGAGATTATCTATCATCATCATCATTATTATTATTATTATGAATGTGTTTTGTCAGGAAAATCAGTCCAAAAACAATATCAAATAAACCAAAAAACAGGAAGAATGCTGCTCTGAAACACAATTTTTTTCTTTATATGAATTTGATAATTAAAAAAAAAAAAAAAGTATCTTTTGACAGCATGACATCACACAGGTAGACTACACCAGTCCTTATAGGCTGGTCATGTTTTTGCCAGTACGGTTTGTTCAAGGTTAACGCCGTTTGCCGGTGCGATTGTAGCGTCTGTAGAGGAAGCGGATCCTCTTATCCAAGTTGTGTCTTTCCAGAGTCATCATTCTGTCTCCCACCATCTTCTTCTTTCTAACTAGACGATGCATTTCATTGCCTTTGAAAGCCTTCAGCCAGCAGGGTGCCACAATGAGGTCTTTGGGATGAGCTTTAAAGTCTCCTGCAGGCACAAAGTGTGGAGATCAGAAAACTCAGCAAGGTACAATCTGCTCCCGTGCTCAAGCTCAATGCATGTTTTCAAACAGCCTCCTAAGGACTTCTGCAGTTGTTGAGAATGTAGTAGACTCTCACAGATTCTCAATTCAGCCCTTTTCTGGAAAAAATGTAATCATGAAACATGGCTTTGGCCATGACTGTGGTTCCCTGACACCAATACTCTTAATCAGTTAATGAAATCATACCTAAGATGCCTATGTTATCATAAACTCCAAACATGCTCCTCTTCTCAGTCCACCTGTCCACCGTCTTCAGCGGAGGGATGGCATGCATCCTTATCTGACAGCATGTACCTAAAGAAAGCACATTGTTTCACGTCAGTATTCAGAAACTTCTACACATATAGCACATTTAGCTCGGTTGCAGTCACTATATTAATTGATTAGTCAAAATAAAAATGAATTCCAAACTATTTTTTTACATGGCTCAATCATTTAGGTGATTTATCAACTAAAGCTAAATATTCTTCTCTGGATAACTGTTCAGATAAAACAAAACAATTTGAAGACATCACTCATCTCTCAGGGAATTGTAAAAGCATTTTAGATAATCTATATATCATCTAAAGAAAGAAAACATATTACATGATAATGTTTAATTTTGTAGACCTAATACACATGAATGTACATCTACAAGGAAGCAAATCTACGTAAACTGGCCTCAGCGGATTAAATACTCTCCTCTGCTGGTTTATGACTGAAAAAAGGGTTTTGATTTATGATGTAACTGGACTAGTTCTGCATCCGTATGGGGTCTGGCTCTTGTGCTCTTGTAAGACCTATTTTCCCCAGGGGGAGAGTGTCGTTTAATGTATGGTCATGAGACAACTACAGTAAATGGCTGTTGTACAGTAGGGACATAAACAAAAAGGCGTGTCTGCACATTTAACCCGGTAACAGTATCTACTCACCGGTAGAAAAGGTCCTGGCTGTGTTGAGCAGGGTCCCAGCAGACTGACAGAAGGAGGCTCCAGCTCTCAGGAAAGCTCCCAGAACAGACATGTTTCCTACAATAACACAAGAACTGTCAACTCCACATGAAGGTTTCAGTTCACTCGGTCAAAGTAGTTATCAGATGCGTATTATCAATGCTTTCAACGTTTCTATCAAACACAACGCTTTAAATCCTCTCCACATTGACCCTTAGCTTCAGCTAACTAAACATTAGCCACATCACATGAAGTATTGGAGACATTATTGTTACCAGATTTCGCGTCCAGCTGCGACCTTGTGCCACTTATATCTCGTCACTGTTACAACGACACACACATCGTAGCCAGAAGCGGCCGTTTAACCCCTAAACGTGTGTTATTGAGTCTTCGACGTGCTGCTAGTGGCCGCCTCCATCTTACCATAGGTCTTACTTATGGTATATCCCACAATGCATTGCGCCGGTTTCTTCTTCTTCTTCTTCTTCTTCCGTAGTGCTTATTGGCGGTTGGCAAACCACCTCAGAGGCGCATTACCGCCACAAACCGGGCTGCGGCTCCAGAGATGCAGTAGATTAAATACATGAGTAAATCAATAAATACGCTGTGGATGAATGTTGTGCTTTATGTTAATATGTCTGACAGTTGGAGCTGTGATTTTCAGTATTCACCTTGTTGATTCTTTAAATCTATTTTGTTATAGCTGATTAATTTTGACTGAAATAAATAAATAAAAAATATATACATTAATTTAGCTAAATCAGTTTCTTTCAAAAATATTAAAGTTGCAAGATCCGAGATTGGGAGCATTTAGACTGTTTTACAACAGCTCTTAACATGTTGAAGGCAAACCGGAGACTCATAGAGATCAGTGCTATTACGACTAACTAGATAGATAGTTACTTTATTAATCCCGCAAGGGGATATTTTTTCACTACAGCAGTATTTGCACAAACACGTAAAGCAATATTAAATGTAAAAATGCACAATATATACAAAAAATAGAATAGAATAATATTAAATTAACTAACAAAAAGATAGTGCAAAGATGTAACCAAACAAACAACAGTGTAACAGTGTTATGGTTGTGTGACTGATTTGGCCAGAGGTGATTTATTATAAAGTCTTATTGCACTAAACTACTGCAAAAGTGTTGACAAAACAGTGGTTACACATGATTTATTGAAGGGTAATGTTAACTGGAGGGTTGGTGCTATGCTTTGAGACAATGCTGTTGTCGGGGTACCATTGTCAGTTGTACCACCATATGAGAGCCATGCAGTGTCAGCGGCCATGAACTAACCAGTGGTGCACAGTCACATGCACTAAAAGCAGGAGTGGCCGGCCGGCTATGTAGCCATGGGCTCCCGGAGAAGGTCGGATAACACACACAGAGAGGGAGAGTGACGTCATTCTCTGCTCAGGTACACTTTACTCCACTATATCTTCACATAACAAATAGTTGTTCTCTGCTATATTAATGTTCTGAGTGTTAAATACAGCTGCTTTAATAATATCACAGTATATTGTGTCTGCTGTTTTTCCTACAAGAGACCTGAATATTGAATGTCAGGGAACTGTATGTTTACATGCTTAATTCTGAGTGGTTGTTTGACCAGAAGCTAATTTCCCCACCAACATGAGCAGGAACCCAAAGGAAGTGTGTAGCCAAACCGTAAACCTCTCAATTATTTACAGTATAAAGATTATTTCATTGACGATATCAATTCTAATTGATCATCTGATTATATGGATCTTATTGCCAAAAAGCTGTCAGATGCATTCTCTATTTTATTTATTTTTTGGTAGAAGAGCGTAAAAACAATAGTTTGACGACCTCCGCACCTCATTTTGTCCCCCAGTAGAGAGGTATTGGTGAAGGAGGACGGCATTCATGGATGTAACTTATAACTTCTTAAAGTTTAATTCGGCAAACAGATACCTTCATAAAATGAGCGGTCCCAAAATAAGATTAATTGACCTGACACAGTCTTGGTCCTTGTGCTATATACAGGTGCGGAGGACGGGGAGAAGAAATGGTATCATTAAGGGTCCAAAGGTGTGGAGGGGCCCGCAAAGATCGCTTTTTATAATAATAAAAAAATAAGGACATAATCAAATCAAATAGGATATATCATGGAAACAGTTATGTCTAAATAGGGCTGAGAGACTGAGCTTTACTTTTCAATACAGACGATATACTTTTGAATACAGATGCTGTGATTTCTATGAGGCTGTGTTAATGTGATGTGTTGTAGTGCTCAGCCTGGACCACCAGAGGTCAGGCTAATGCGTAACAGCAGCTGAGCTCAGATAGACAACTGAGTGCTTTGGGTTTAGTCTTCTGCAAACTACAATAGTTTATAGCCCCATGATTTTATTCATCATTTGTGAGTGTGCAATCGAAAGACGAAGAGAGAGCAAGCGAGAGAGAAAGAGAGATAAATAAGTTTCAGTAACAGTTATCGCTGTGAAGGTAGTGCAGTGTATGTACAGAAGAAGGGACACCTTTATGAAACAGGCCTCTGAGGGTTGACAGAGGGAAAACACAATATTCACCTGGAATTGTTCGTTGCCCCTTAAAAGGCCTCATAGGAAAGATGAGATTGGCTAAATTTAAAAGCTAGAAAAACAATAAAAAAAAAAACCTTAAAAAAAACGTTATCTCTAAAAAAAGTAAGTGTTCCAAAAACACCAGTCTGACCTCCAGGAGGTTAAACAAATTACTTGTGTTTTAATAAATACATACATAATTGTTTACAAAAATACAGAATAAAAAATAAATTAATAAAAGACAAAATAAATGTTGAAATAAGGACAGAAAGAATTATATAGAAATGAATAAATAGTTATTTAGAGCCAACATCATCACGACTCCACATCTCACAGACCCCTGCGTGACGTAACTCAGGCGGGGATCGAACCTGCGTGTCCAGTTCGGCTGTCAGCGTCCTCAACCACTGGTCCATTTCTGTGACCGATGAACCGTGGGAAGCAGAGAGATAACGATGTGTAGACTGAAGCTGCAGAAAGCTCACTTCAACCTGCAGAGAAAAAGAGTTTACAGACTGAAACCTTATGTGGTGTTCTTTAAGGCTGCGACGAAGCAATCTCAAATCAAGAGGCCTTTGTCAGGGCAGAGATAGGTCATAGTGTGTTTGTAATATAATGGGTATTGACGTACTCCACTCTGACTTTTTTCGATATACTATGACTTTTTTATGACTTTGTTCGACGTGCTAAACTACGCGTTTTTATATGACTTTTTCTAAATACTATACTATTACTTTTTCATGCCTACGCCACCATACTATGACATTTTAATGAAATGTTATAGTAATAATTTGACTTTGACTATTACTTTTTATAAATATTATAGCATGAATTTTTTTGACATACAATAATATGATTTTTCATGACCTCTTTCGTCATACACACATTCACATTGATATTTTTCTATACTTTGATTTTGTGCTAAATTTACTATGACTTTTTTTTACATACTATACTATGACTAACTTCGACATACTATACTAAGGCGTTTTTTATGTATTTCATTGACTTACAGTACTCTGCCTTTTACATTTTTTTTAATTATACTATATAATGACTTTTTTTCATGAATTTATTTCATGAATTTCTTTGACTACTATACTAGCCTTTTATGACATACTCTACTATGATTTTTCATGACTTATAAAAAATACTAATCTATGATGATTTTCAACATACTATGCTCTGACTTTTTATTTTACTTTCTTTTTTACTACCTTTTATTAAAATAATGTCGACATACTTTACCATGATTTTTATAATTTGTTTTGGCAAATAATACTCCGACTTCTTCATGACTTTCTTCGACAAACTATACAGTGATTTTTTTGGGAATACTAAACTCTGATTTTTTTCTTCCTTTTTTTGACTATTCTATACTGTGACTTTTCCATTACATGTTTCAACATACTATACTATAGATTTTTCTTACTTTTTTTTTTTACATATTATACCATGACTTTTCCATTTCTTTGTTCCACATACTATACTATGGATGTTTTATATTTCTTTAGACATACTATGTCTTTCTAATTTTTTCATAATGTTTATGATAAAACTATAAAATTACTTTTTTTTACGAATTTGTAGGACATAGTTTACCATTAGTTTCACAGAAGGACTACTCATTCCAATGACAACTAGACAGTCTTCACCAATACCGAATCTCATTCCAAACTAAAGTGAAAACCCAGATAACATTGTGAACGCAAGTCAGTCTGGAATCTCTCAGTTCATATTCCATTTCCAAGGGACGTTATCGACATGTTATCAACAGGTTATCAACATGTGACGTAGCGCTGAGCGACCAGTGATCAGGTCCGCCCGGTGTAGATGGCCTATCATAGTTGGGTGGGACTTGGAGCAAAGCAAGTGAGGCAAAAATAATGTCTGAGCGACAGAAACATGTACACGAACTATAAGTGTGCAGAGATGAACTGGTATTTTATGAGTTAGTAGATCAAACTTTTGCCAAATCCTGCAAGAAGACCAGTAGACATGTGTTTTTTTCATACACATTGTATGATTGTTCATTGTTTTAACTTACATTGTTAAGATGCTTAGCTATAAAAGAGAAGGGAAATAGAAAATAGTGTTTCCTTACACGAAGAAGTTATTAGACACATTTTATACACATGCTTATTCAAGGACAGTTGTGTCTTTAACGGAGGATGTTATCCTCCAAACTCATCTTTTAAATTATATATTATTCTTAGAAAGGTGCATACACTTTATTCTTTAAACATTTGATAGGATTTTTTTTAAATATCTGGCCTGGTTATAATGTATTTACTAGTGGAGAGTTGGAACTTTGCAGGGTTTCATTGCAACAACAAATAATATCTGAATGTTTTGTTTTAATCAGTGAAATCAGCTGTTAAACCTTTAGCTGGAATGAAAACATGAACCACTGCAGACATCTAGGCTGTTATTTTATGTCTCTCTCTCTTCATACGTACACACGCGCACACACACACACACACACACACACGCGCACGCGCACACGCACGCGCACACGCATGCACACACAGACCGATACTTTCAGTCTTACTGTTATGAAGAGCAGGATGGAATATTTTGCCATTTTCAAAGAAATAAGTGCAGTAAAACTGATCTTTGTCTTAATTTCATTATTACGAAGGCTTCATTGAGTTTGTGGAAATTTAAACCAGACAAAACAGTAATAAAAATAAGAGATTCCATTGAACGTTAACATAACCACACCGCAATAGCCTTTGCAGAGAAGAGTTACTGTCTTACTATAATTGTGCAGTGTGTTTGCACCTTTAATCTAAAAAGATTATGCTGCAAGAAAAGTGGATTTGTTTACTTTCTTTTACATTTGCAGAAACCCAGGGCTGAGATACTTTTGATCCACAGCAGGAATTTTTCACCAAATGCCATAATAAAAAATAAAACAAATAATTATGTACAGATACATAGTCATGTTTCCATCTTCATCTGCACAGCGCTGAACAAAATGCTGCATGGACATAATTAAAAAACATTCTCAGCACAGCAGGATTTTAATCTGCGCTCTGTTTCCTCTGCCAGTAAAACACAGTGGAACATTACACTTCATCACCTACACATGTGTGGTAAAATCATATCAGTTATTGAAATTAAACCACAGCAGTGTCATATTCAGATACAATGGAGTTGACTAAAGATCGGCTGTAGGAAAGACCACCTCACAGTGAGTGACACACAATTGCCCCCAATTTAACATCGAATTAAAGCCAAAGCAATAAGAAATATTTCATGGACTTAAATTTGTTTGGGGTGAGGAGGAAGTGCTGAGTGGATGAAATGAATAGATTTCAGACTTACAGTATCACTCACCCAGCAGTCACATGGCAGTTACCAGGGAAAATAGCTCAAGATGAAGAAAAACAGCTCTGTGGTTTCACCCACATATTCTCAGATGTATCACTTCAGCTGTGTGACAGTCTATACCTCAATGTGTCTTTCTAGCTATGCTTTTTTACATACAATAGGTTTTCCAAACCTTCTTTATCAACAGTTTTATTTGAAGTTTCTGCAATTTGTTTTGTAAAAAAATGCTAATTCTCCTGAAAAGATTTGTTGTTTTTTTACCTTCCATTTTGACTAAAAAAGGCCATCCTTCATTTCCACAGTAATATCAGCTTTACTTTTCTGTCATCAGTGTCTTTAAATATCTTTAAAATATCTATATCTAAAGAACTATATTTATACAGAACACACAGGTATGTACAGGTTTGTAAAATGCAGGAATTATGTGTATTATACAGGTTAAGTATACTACAGAGATCAAAATGTAACACTTTAACCCTATTTAGCGTTTATTTGCAGTATATAAACATTTAATAAACTATTTAAAACACACTATAATGTAGTTATCAGCTCATATAAGGACACTTTTATGTACAGTAATAATCAACAATTATAACTTCTCCCATGTAGAAATATTTACAACTGTGTTTATACTATATTGTCATTCAGTGTCTGTTTATATTGTATACCAGCACTTATGGTGTTATCATTGTTGACCAATGTATAGATAATATCTGATTGCAGCTACATTAGTGTGTCATTAACAGTTCATCAAATGTTTATACTCCTTATAAATGATAAACTTAAGTGTTTCCAATCAGGGATAAATACTTATCAATTATGGCAATTCATATTGAAAACACAGTCTGATCTACTTCAACCTTTATTTTTCCAATCTTAAGATATTTACAATAAACTGCATTTAATGAAATATGCTCAAATGTGGGCTATCAAACCAACATTTGATTGGCAGTGTTGGTCTGTTTCTACTGCAGCAACAGAATAAGAGTTGACGAAGAGGAAAACAAAGACCCGAGCATGGAGGTGATGATTCACTTTCACGAATATTCACCAGAAGAAGATACCATATTACTGAATGGCCTCATTCTCATAAACCTGGCGGTGATGATGATAACTGGGATGGGAGCAGTGCGTGAAGCGGTGGTTGTAAACACAAGTGACTGGCAGTGACGGAGGAGAGGCGACAGGGTGGTTTGGCGTTTGCAGTTTTTGCCATTTCGGTTTCAAAGCAACAACTAGAGCTTCCGTGAATGATACTGAAGTGATTTGTAAACAAGTAACATTCATTGCATGTGTGGAGAATAATTGTAAAGTAGCTTACAGCTTATTTCGAGCTCAGTATTTCTAAAAAAGGAACTATATTTTAAGTATGTCTTAGATGCACAAACTATCCTCTTGTGTCTTGTGTCTTGTGTCTTGTGTAAGCTTTGGCTTGCAAATTGAATAATGTTACATGTCATTACACAATTTATTTGATGTGAAGAAGGAAACGGAAAGAAGTAGAGAGAAGAGAATCCGTGGGAGGAAGTGGGTCTCCTTGTTTACATCTTTGTCTTACAGTTTCCAGGCTGACATAAGACAGACACATCAAAGCCAGGCTTGTAGCTGAAGCCACATGATCAGCAGAGGAACTACCTAACACTCCGCCCCCCTTTGGCACCCACAGGCTCATATAAATACCTCTTTGACTCAACGGAGAGCACATTAAGCAAAGAAAGACAGTTGGAATTGGAAAACAGAGCAGCTAGAGGTTCAAACAGGGGATAGAGATTACGGGGGAATTTGTGGAAACCTTGTAACGAATAAATCAAAAAACGAAACCAACACAAAGATGCCGTTGGAGTGTTTCTTCTTTGTGGTGATTGCCTTTCTTTTCACAGGTAAATATATGATTTTTTTAACCCGATGTTTGTCGCCTTTGGTGATAAAATGTCCATGAGATGCATCTATTCTTTTGCACATTTGCAGTTTTTCATCCTATTGTTTCTTCCTCAGCGGCTCAATGTGAGGAGACTGAGGTTTTTGCTGAAGCCGGTTCTCGGGCTGTGCTACCCTGTGAATGTAGCCCGTTGTACCTCTCTAGCCCCGCCATCATCTGGAGTAAAGCCAACAAAGGGTAAGACACAACTTTTTGTTTACTACCTCCACTTGCATCCTTTTCCCCGTTTTTCTTCATCTGTCCAGCTACAAACATCCACAGATCCCACAAATTGCCTCCCTCCCACCTGAGCTTCACCATCCCGCCTTCAACTCCACAGTTGTATCTACATGCTGATGACTCTGGATTGTTTGTGACCTTCCGTCCACAGCACTGTTTGGAGAAAGCAAAGGAGTGGTCTGCAGTACTGGGGCTTCAGCTGGTTTCCAAAAGTCACCCAACGCGTTACATGCCCCCACTCCCAGTTTCATAGAGGCGATTTCAGCCTGCAAATCAACAACGTGAGGAAGGAGGATGGAGGAGTTTACTCTTGCAGGGTGGAACACGAAGACCAGGTCATTGAAAAAGTGGTCACACTCAGAATCACTGAAGGTAAGAAACCCAGATGTTTTCTCCACTCTGTGAATTTATTACATTAGTGCCGAATAACTAATTGATAAAGCAGCAAAGCAGCATGCTAAGATAGTAATTCCACCAACTTGTGAAGATGTTTGTTTTTTAGCTGCTATCATTTATAAACAAATCATTACAGAATAAAATTTTTTGACTTAACACAATTAAACTCTTGACTCGTTATATCTGTGTCAGAAATGAGCTGTAATATACGTCAATAATCTCATCCTTGCCTGTATCCTTCACAGTGTCCGTCTCTCCATTGGATCCCATATGGGGGAACGACGTTTCGATCAGCTGTAGCGTGACTCCTTGGCCTCACAGAGCCTCTGTGCGGTGGACATTGAACAACAGCCCATTTGTGCCTCAGACTGGAATCGCCTCAAACAGAGGTACCACTGAAAATGTTGTGGAGGAAAAGGCAACTGGGAGACTGGCTGGAAACTGGACCTGTGTTGTGGACTACAAGGGCAAAGAGGGGCGAGCTTCAACAGCTCTGACTGTGAAGGGTAAGATTCTGAGCAAGAGAGATTATCTTCAGAAATTAAGTTTGGTTTAACTTTTTTCTCTTAACCTCTCCTTCCTTTTCTCCCACAGATGTCATCAACCCATCCAAAGACGGTACTAAAGTGTATGCTGCTGTGGGATCTGCAGTCACACTCCCCTGCGTGTTCTACCCTGGTTTGATCCCCTCTAATCCCGTCTGGGAGAAACTGAAACCTGGGTTTCTTTTTAAACCTGTTCCCGGTCGCCTTCCTGCCTCTTTCTCTCAATCCAAGCTGCTCTCTCAGCTCCCCTCTGATCAATCTGCCAGTTTGAAAGAAGTCGGGTTGGAGGATGAGGGCAGGTACAGATGCTCTGGCAGCATAGAAGGACAACTGTTGACTCGAAATATGCAGCTTGTCGTTGCCAAAAGTAAGCTTACATAGGTTCAGTTTAAGTTTAAACCATTGAATCTTTTTTTTGCCATCAACACTACATTTAATTGTCTTGTTTTTCTCTCAGTTGACAGCAGCATCCCATCTAAGGACACTGGCTCTGCGACGCTGACCTGCCAACTGACAGACACGAGCGAGGTCACCGACTATGAGTGGGTTCATGTGGCCTATGACCTCAATGGCACCCGATCAGTTGAGTCCACCCAGAAGGGGAAGACTCTGAATATAAGCACAGTGACCGAGGAGAACCAGGGCGAATGGGCATGTCGTTTCTACGGGAAAGACGGCATCTTGGGAAATGTAACATACCACATTCAACTGATGAGTAAGTTCTCTCCTCTTGATTTTCTATTTCTGTTGTGTGAAATGAATATGCTCAAAATATTCCTACTTTCATGCCCATGCAAAAATATCATATTGTGCCTTTATCTGACTGTTTTTATATTATTTTTCCCACAGGTGCTCTAAGTGGACAAAAACTTTTGGGTGGCTCACAAAACACTGCTGCCACGGTTGGTCTCAGCTTTCTCCTCCTGATCATGCTGTTGATTTTGGCTCAGATGTACAAGAACCACCAAAGGGTAAATATCTTCAGAAATTTACCGTTGTTCAAAAATTAACAAGGAAGGAGGCAGTTGTGTAGGATTTTTTGTGTAACTGACATTTCATTTTCCCCATGAAAGATGCAAAACCTTGAAATGATTGTCTCTGTTTCGAGATGTCACTTGACGTATTAAACAATTCCTCATATAATATGGAAATCAAATATAAGAAATTTAATTAAAAGTATGAATTGCCTGTTACATCAGACAAAATTAATGACACTTTGCATATTTTTTTTCCCACAGAGGAAAAGGATCTTTCAGTACCCTGCGCTGGAGACAATTGTTCATACTGTCTCAAATGAGCGGGAGGAGAGAGAAAGAAACCAAGTGAAAGAGTAAAGACATTAAAGCAGAGGCATCGCAGGAAACCAAACTGAAGTGAGATCTATCTTCTTCCATCTTCATATCTGCAATATGTTGGGAGACTTTGCACAATTTTTGTAAATACTGTATTTTCAGAGCAGACGTTGTAGCAGTATTGTTGAATTTGAAATGTTGTATATTATCCTGTTATTTGTGTTGTATCTGTTTTCAATTATCTACTGTATGTGAAGATTTGTTTCTCTGTAAACATATTGAGAATAAAATGTTTGACAAATAAAGAACATTTAACAGAAATAAATCTGGTTTATTTTTTACATTATATACAATCTTTAATTCACAGGTCAATGACGGGAAATTATCACTGATGTAAATGTTATATACAGTCATTTATAAAAAGAATGTTTAATTATATTTACATCAAAACTAACGTTTCTTTATTATTAAAAAATATATACTACATTACTTTTGTATTAATTACAGAATGATTATTGGCCAGAAATTTAGACTGAAGACATTTGTGTCAATGGAAAATTAGAATTTTGCCAAACTGCTGGAAAGATGTTTGTTTTTTGTCTTTTGGACGCTTCACCAAAAATAAAGCCTACCGTCCTTGTTAATTTGGCCTTATGTAGTTCACATTCATGGACTGAATTTTAAATGTAGCATAATAGTTGGTTGTTAGCAGTATCGTTTTGGAACCACTCAGTCGGGGCAGGACTCTGATGTGCATCTTCAGAGCTACACCTGACTGTACTCCCCGTCCTCTTGCTCTGAAAGTCGGGGGAGATCCCAGGAGGCCAAAGATCGTCTGAAGCCCTCCAGGAACCCTTCATCTCCAGGGTGTAAATGATCCAGGACTTCATCATCATCAAAGCACCAACCTGACCAGTCCACATTTACTCCGTCCGTAAAGAAAACACTAAAGAAGGTGAGAGATGGAAACAGAAGGTCAAAATTAATTATTATACAACATTTCCTGTGCATGTACTTTCCCTACTACTGAATACTGTATGTGTTCAGGTTAATGCTTCCTTCAAGAGCTGCCACTCTGACTCAAATAGGAATAATGCATTATCATTATTATATCTGCATGAATTAAATTCTGTTTAAGAAGCCTTTCCATTTGTAAAAAAATGGAAAAAGTAAAAAATTCCCCCAAAGAGCACCTGCATGCACAAAACAGTAGTTAATACCAGATGCATGGTGATCAAAAAACACTGAAATAGACAAAGAGCTTAAATATTAATAGCATAAGTAATTAAATTAGAAGAAAGTAACAAAAAAGGCTGTTAAGAAGTTTAAAATTGAGCAATGCAACTGTTTATCCACAATTTAAACAAATCACACAAATTCAAATGATTTTTACGATATTCAACTTCAATTAATTTGGACTTAAGGATGCAGACAGTGGTTTGAGATTAGAAACATGAAAAACACAGGGTCATTTTGTTTCCATTATCACAACATGGAACATGTCCAGTTTACTCAACACTGAAAACTGATTGAAATAGTAGATATTTGACAGTTTGAAAATAAATTCCACAATTAAGGGGAACGCAATTAAATTTAAACAACACAGAACAAAGTATCAAGAGGACATGCCTCCTAGATGTGACTTTTATTTAAAGACAGACAAAACATCTGCTGTGTGATAATAATGAAAAGATCTGCACCAAAGGAAGTAAATGGAGACTTTTCAAACTTTATTGTCAAACAACATCCAACTTGTTTGACTTTACTAGAAGAGGACCTGGGCTTCTGTCAGGGAGCGTCCACCCTGTTGAAGTGTCCTTGAGCAAGACAAGAAATAAACACAAGCTCCAGGGAAGCGGAGTACAACCGTTGCCCTTAACTGGAAGGCGCAAATAAAAATAAATTGCAACAAACTCTGTTTTCTTCTTTTTATTTGTACATATTAGATTATGATTACTATTATTTATAGTTTTTTTTATAATAATAATCATATAATAATAATATTTCATTGTTTTATGTTTCTAAAACTGGAGCAATTAAGAATTTGATGCTCTGAAAATTCAGCATGTAAAAAAACAGAACGTAAACTGATGGGTCGATTTCCTTAATTTGGAAAAAAAAGATAAAAAAAAAAAAGACCACAAGGTAAATGACTAACACATCTTATTAATTTAGAGAAAAAGATTTGTTTTGTCGTGCTGAACAGTGTCTTTCGAGGCTCTACGACTGTAATTCTTTCTTGGAAATGTGATAGTTTGTGTTTTTGTTTGTATTGTTATGTGCGTACATCGTTCATATGTCATTTGTTGTGACTCGTCTAAGTTATGTCTCTTTTGCTTTTTACTGTGCAAAGGAAACGTTTTCCTTCAGGATTCAAAATCTAATCCATACATACATGTGGAACAATGTGTTAATATTGTCAAACCCAAAAAAACATGTGACACTGTCAAACCAACCTGTTCCTCTTGTCATCTTCATCTCCGTCCACCAGCTGCTCCTTCCATCCTTCACTCACTGTGAGGGCTCTGTGTCTTATCAGCTCCACCTCCTCCTCCCACCCTATTCCTCTGTCTCCATCACTGGGCGATGGTGATGGTGTGGTGGAAAACGAGGGGGAAGGAGGATTCCTTGACTTCAAATTGGCCACTTTCACATTTCGGTTTCTTTTGAATCCATCCCTCTCTTTGGCTCTTTCCAAAAGACCCTCCAGAGCCGAGTGGTCTCCGTTTGGTTTTGGGAAAGGTGCATCCTCTGCTTGGGGTAACGTGTACAGACTACTGGTGTGCAGGCCAATTCCATGGTCTCCTTCATTGATGATGTTAGGAATAGAGGCCCTCCTTCGGGTTTTCACTCGGTTATAGACGTTAAGATCAGGAAGCTCAGATTCAGACATTGTTTGGGGGTCTGGAGAGACTCTATCTTGCATGTTCAAAAACATCCCTTGGTTATGCTTCAGGCTGCCCAGCTTCAGCACCCGGTGTGAGTCTGAGCCAGTTGGAAGAGAGTTTCTTTTCAGGTGGCTATTTGAGTTGGAAAAAGGAAAGCTGTCCGTCGGTCCTGAGCCCTGGAAGAACTGATGAGATATCTGATGGGTATTGTTTGGCCTCCTCCTGCGTAACCCGGGTGACTTCAAATGTTTGGAGCAACCCCAAGCCTCTGGAGATGTCTCCATGTCTCCAGACTGGCTGAAGTTGGAATTTCTCCCGGAGTCCTGGTTCACAGACTGGGAATCTGAGTCCCTATTTGTTGAAATTCCTTCCTCTCGTGCTAGTCCTAAAAATTCAGGCTCCTCCCTGAATGTTGCTGGTTGGTCAGGAAGGTGTAGAGTAGTTTCTTCTTCCGTTGGATAGTCAACATCTGGATATAAGACAGCATGTGGTCCAGTAGTATTGTATCGTAATGGAGCAGCTGCAATACCATGACTGAAATTATCCAGATTTGGGGCAGATTGTGCCCTGTGGTTCCACGCTCTTTGCCCCCCTTCCTCTTCTTCATCTGTGGGGATCTCTATTTTGCCTCTCACTCCCATTTCTAGCCATTCATATCTATTGACTGCTTTTTGCCAACCAGTCTTATGCATTAATTTATGGTTATTGACATTAGGCTGGGAGTGCCAAAAAGATAAAACAGGATTTGTCGTGGTCTCATCAACTGGAGGTTGATACTGTTCCTCTGCTTCTTTAGACGCCAACATCCCATTTATTGGTTGCGGGATAATAAGTTCATCAGTAAGTTCATCCACAGAAGTCTCTCGTCTTGATTGCGTAAGAGGTTGTTCTTCTGTCTCCATATCATCCGTCTTGGCTTCTGTAACAGGTTTGGCCTCCAGCTGCCAGATTTTCCACTTTTCCAGTTGTCTGTTACTCTCCGTCTGTCTCTCGTTCCACAGTGTGTCCTGGCAACATAATATAGACACAAATTAATGAGTATGTTATTTGCAATTCTGTTTCATGAAAATCCATCCAATAGTTGCTGATTTCCGTCTGGACCAAAGTTTTAGACAGATAATCGACTGATGGCCCGACACAGCTGACCCTAGAGCCACGCTGTTAGCATGGCAGCAAGTTAAATTGGACTTTATCATTTCAAAAGATTTGGTCAGAGATGTCAGTTTTCACCTTTGCCTGGTGGATGGTGGAGACCCATTTAGAGCAGCTCTCTGAGGTACTGGCTGCAAATATGTAGACATTTATAGCACTCCGAAGCTCACCGACCTCCACGAGAACAAATGAACCTGAGAGAGGAGGAAGAGGAATGATAACGGGATCTATAATATATTCATACAAAGTCCAGCTGTCTTTTTGTCCATAAAAAAGGGGGTTACTCACAGCCATCTTTCAGCGCTATGCAATAAGTTCTGTCGAGGGCCAGAGGAGGTCGAACTACCTTCAGCCGCTCTCCTTTCTTCTGGACTTTGGTCATTAGAAGAACATCTGAGAAAAGTAGAGCCACCACCTCGAGCTGCACCGTGCCATGTGCGAGGAAACACGAGAAAGTCAAAAAAGCAGTGACGAGAGGTACAGTGGATTAACAGTCGTTGACACTGGCTCTGCTCACCTTGCTCTCTTTTCTCTCCCGGATCTTCAAGTTCTCCTCCAGCAGAAGCTTGCGTACGACTTCAGGACCTACTCCTCTGATGGGGCACGTTAGGTCAAACTGACAGATGTCTCGGACATGCTGTCGGTTGCACAATATATTAGAGGGAATATCAGTTTATTTGGGCAGAAATCTATAATGTTCAGTATTGTTAGAGAAAGGAAACAGTCCTATTTTACCTTGTCAATATCTTCATTTATGCACTCCACCTCATATCCCTCCACCCTCTGAGCAGAAATATTGAGAGCGAGTTGCTCATCTTTTAGCTTCAGGTGGTCATTGATGCTCTCCAAAAAACTGTTTACACTGGATAACTGGAGAGGAGAAAGAAGAAGATGGTTGGTGGGAGTTTTGTTGTTCTGCAGAAAACACAATACTTTGTGCTGAATAGAAGAGATTTGACGATTTAAAAGTTCCTATTTCATTTCTTAATTTAGGTAGAAAAATGTTAAACATTTCAGCAAAAATAATTTACTCAAGGTAATTCATCAAGACCCAGATTTCCTCGAACAATTTTAATATTGTTTAACACAATACATAGTGATACATGGTAAATGTAACTTTTGAGCCATTTCAGTTACAATTATGCTTTTTGTACTTTGCCTAGATGCACTGATAAGTGTAACTTCTGATATTAAAGTCGCAGCCCTGTAACAGAAGTGAAGATGAGCCTTTTTGCAGAAGACATCTCGTCAACCTCGTCAAATTCTGAAACATCTCCTCACAATGTTCTCAATACTGTGTAGACATTTTGTTCTCTATCAGGTTATGAAATCAACTAAAAGTCAGAAGCTTGACCCTTAAATGCCTTTTGCCACTAATCACATATGCTGAATG
This sequence comes from Ophiodon elongatus, assembly GCA_016806645.1. Taxonomy (NCBI): domain Eukaryota; kingdom Metazoa; phylum Chordata; class Actinopteri; order Perciformes; family Hexagrammidae; genus Ophiodon; species Ophiodon elongatus. The sequence goes on along the minus strand of JACSYO010000415.1, from coordinate 3,715,187 downwards.
GTTACATGATGGAATATATTACCTTGGAATTCTTCTCAACCCATCTCCCATTTTCCATTTGGGTTAAAATATAGTGTTTAAAATTGAACAGTTTACCAAAGATAGCAGCCATTCCCCTCCATATTGACATCATCTTTTTCAAGACATCAATAAGATGGAAAGATAAACCCCGGTTAGTTGCAAAAATCTGCATTGAAAGAGAAATATGAGGTCTTCTCATAACTAAAACCTTTAATTACTATAATAATTTTAAGACAATATAACCTTTGAAATGGGTGTGTGGCTATAACTCTAGAGATACAGTAAGGGAAAAATGTTGAACATGAAGCAGTTAGTACCATGCCTCTGAGTGTGTGCTGTACTTGAGGTTCCTGGGTGGTTTTCAGCACGGCCTTGAGAAGCAGAGGATACTTTGTGATCCTCTGATGGGGTTTGGCCTGCATGTCCCCGAGCCGCATCCGCTCACACTGAGGGTGAGTCTCCACCCACTGGACAGGACCGAAACAGAAGAGCATTGCTCTCAAGTCAGTGCTTCAGATTGAAACTGTTTTTTTAATCACATTGTGGCTTTCAACCATGAGTGAATTAGTCTTGTTTTATGTGATTTTAAAGGGTTAGTTTACCCAAAAGCATCCCACAGTAACCTGAATAGTGTCTAGAAACTAGGTAAGTAGCAAGGTTTTTTTTTTTTTTATATTTTTAACCCTATTTTATTTGTGCTTCTCAAAGCTATTTGAAGGTTAAACTTAAAAAACTCAACGTCAACTTATCTTTCCATTGGCAATGTCCTAGTTACGCTATAATCCATACTGTGGAGCGTTTTCACCAGTTTTGATAGAAAATAGTTCCCAATGAATTTACAAAGGGGTCTGTGGATTACCCTGATTATCAATATGTTTCTATTCACCTCTACAGTATTGGAGTAGTGGCAGGAGACTGAAAACTCAAAGCCTTGACGAATAAAACGAGAGTTAAGTGAAATGTGTTTTTTGTTTGATTTAAATGGGCAGACCCTTTAACGCCCACCAAGTACCATTTCCTTGTAAAATGTCTCTTTAACTGTTAAACAAGAGAATATCACCTCTCACTCAGGTTAACAAGTGGGATGGTGTGTTATGACCTAAGTGAAAAAGCAAATGTTGAATAAACACATTTACAGTATTACACAAGATAGCATTGTTAATTGAAGGCTGCCATGTTTCTATCACAATGATATTCTGTGTATCTGCTGCAGGACACACTTGTCTTACAGTCACTATTCCTAAAAATGTTCTTCACTCAGTTTTGTGAACAAGAAATACTTTAAGGCGCTGTTAAGTCTGAATCATTTGGAGGAAAAGTTGATTATGACAGGTCACCCACAGGGTTATGAAAACATCACAAACCACATAGTGTCACATTGATAATAGAACGGTCTTTACATTGAATTCCATTAATGGGGTTTGTGTGGGTGAGTAAGTGGTTGTGGTTGTTTTTATCCTCACATGCAGGAGTGTTTGTGTGCACGTTGTACATATGTGATGTCTGCTGCTTAGTGTACCTGAATATAAGTGAGGAAATGTGGATTGCCCTCCATCTGCCTGCGTGTGAACTCCAGATTATTTTCCTCCTCCCAACAGTAAGGCTGGTAGGAGGAAAAGCGCTTGTGGAACTGGGGACAAAAAGAAAAGGAAGATTAATGACAATGTAAAAAAAAAAAACTCCATCACATTTACATTTATTCAATTTTTTATATAAAGTCCCAGCGAAACGGAAGTTACAGCATCTTTCTGTACTGTGACCCCAGTGAAACAGAATATTTGAGTGGTGTAATGAGGGATTTAAATAAAAATCCTTAGCATTTGATTGGGCTGCTAAAAAGTGGGCTGGCTTAGAATGTAGCGTGATAAGGAGACAGAGGACGGTTACTCCACGTACACCTCCCTTGTTGCTGAAAGTTACAGGTTGATGGATGGATGGAGGTCATTATTGGTTGAAATTGATTCGATTTTGATAAAAAAATACAAAGAATTTTCTTTACATTGTTTTTGCATATTGTTAAATTGGTGCATAATATGATTGAGGATGAAGGCATTTCTCATTACATGTAAACTTTAAAGAGGAACTCCACCAAGTGCAACTGCATATGTTAACAAAAAACACCACACCTGTACCTTCAACAAAACTGTCCACAGTCAAGTTGCATTGTGGGTAATGCATGCAGAGGAAAGAAGAATGCATTGAATAAAAAACAAAACATATCCCATGATCATTGATTTTTATCTTATTATAAAAACGGTCTGACAATGTTATAGGAGTGCAACGCTGAACCGGTGGAGCACTCTCTTAAGTATTGTCAGATCAGCTTGATTGTGGGAGATTATGTGAGAACAAAGACACTGAGTTTATCCATAACATCCACAAACATGATTTTTAGTTTTGAGCCGATGTACCAGAGGGAGCTGGAGAAACCTGAATACTTATATATATTTACATACTGAGAACGCTACTGGTGGCTGGTAGGTAAGTTTAACTAAGAAATGGCCGGAGGAAGAAATATGAAAGAAATACCGAGTGTTGACGTGTATGATATTTATGTAATGGAGAGAATCCTTGATACCAGACTTTGTTTAAAAATGCATAATAATAATTTAACTAGTAATATATTCATGTTGTCGCTATGTTTTAACTATTTTACGTGCTGTTGGATAATTTTAGAATTTACCTGCACAAAAAGTGGTAACTTTAACTGTCAGATAAATTAAGTTGGGTAAAAAGTTCAATATTTCCCGGTGAAATGTAGTAGAGAAAATCTAAATACCTCAACACAATACAGTCTGTAGGTAAACTACTTGAGTAAATGTACCACTGACAGGCAGAAACACACCACTAACTGTGTTTGTAACGTATCTTGTAAACAGTGAGTTCATACCTGCAGGCAACCAGCCTCTAACGCCATGGGGTCAAAGGGCATGCCTGTCCTCCGGACTTCTTGTAACATGGGATAAATCACCTCCTGCCAGAACAGCTGGTGTGCGGTGAGGATGGAGGGAAGATTAAAGAAAAGCAGTTCAGGGGTCACCTGTCACAGGAGGAAGGAAAGAAAAATGAAACATTATAGTGTTAATGTTTAACTCCCCGGCTTTGTCATATTTTCCATCTTCTCAATGGAAATCTGTCGTGGTGCTACATTTTCCACTTGTGTGTTGTATTCTGTGTTAGCAAGAGCGGATGTTCTAATTGTGACAATCGATGTATGTCAGTGGTATGCAGAACAGTGAAATATAGGCCTGCAGATTTTATGTGTTTACAGTTTAGACGAGGCTGTATGCTCTGCACACTGACCTCCAGGAGAAATCCATGCTGGTGCAGGTTGACAAGAGCTGCAATCACCAACTGTGAGAAGGAGACACAGCTTTGGTAAACATCCTGTGGAAAATCCCTTCTCAGCTCTGAAACACTGTATGTTAATATAAAATACGTCATTTAAATGAAACTATGACTGCAGGTAGAGGGTGACACGTTACGTCTTTGATGATAATTAGTTTGTTGATGTAGGTGAGCTCCGTATAGACAAACTCCCACAGCGCCTCTTGTTGGTGTCTCTGCATCTTAGACATCGTCTGATCATTAAAACAAGACAGAGGAGGAGAGAGGAGATGATTCTTACAGATGCTTCAAGAATGTGTAAAATGTATATAATGTAGGTATTTTACAGGAAGATCAGGAACATTTCAAGGTAATGACAAGTCCACATATTTCTCATTGTCCACAAATCCAATGAAGAGAACAAAGTTAATCTCTCAATTCTTTCCCACTTCCCCGGCTTGTCTGGATCTCGAAGGCCTACTCATTCCTATAATAGACATACATATTTAAAAACAGGTAAAAAATGTGCTTTTTTTTCTTCTTTTTTTTTTAAGCACAATAATTCTGACAACAGCTGGACACTGCACATTTTTAGCGGATGCTACTCAAACAGGAGTTTATATTGCATTTGTTGCAGACTATTTTCAGCTGTGTATTTGATGCAGTATTTACAGCAGCAGGATGGATCATGTGGGATTGACTCAATAAGCTACAGTGCCCGTGTTCGTGGTAATGAAGGAATATGTCACCCAGTAAAATGGTTTGCTCATTAATGTGTTTTTAGAGCTTTGCACAACACTGGAGCTCTATGGCACAGAGGAATAAACTACCATACATCAGTTGTTAGTAGGATCAATTCCTTATTGGTTTTGGTCTTTTCATGGGATTTGTTCACATTGAGAAAAGCTCAAAATGTTGTTGAGAAATGTTTTACGGGCACATACTGAATGAGAGTCCACTATGTCGGTCCAGTTCTTCTCCAGTGTAGTTCCCTGACTTTCCTCATTCCACTTCCACTTAAGATCGAGCGGGACAGCAAAGGTCCCCAGCTCCTGCTTCAACATGTTCAGCTGACCTCGCTCCTGAGGGGTTGTTAAAGTCAGACGGGACAAAAATAAGAAGGTAGAGAATAGGGGGGGGGGGGAATACAGAAGGCAGAGGGGGAAAATATAAAACTTTGATGACATAATGAATCAGTAATTCTTTAGAAGAGATCCTTAACCCTTGTTGTGAATATTTGAAGTAAGGCGTAACATTTAAAACTTTGCCAACAGAGCAGAACAAGAAGTGCTGCAGTTGTTTTATTTCGGGTGTTTGAGTGTTTGGCAGTTCGAGTAATTCTTAATCTGTTTCTAAGCGTGCCACCATGTAGTGTGACGAGCAGGAGACGACATAATACCTCGGACGCCGGGATCTTCTCAGACACTCCCTGGCTGAACAGGACCTGCCTCAGTGCAGCTCTGGGTCTGGCTACTGCAGATGGTCCCTTACTCACTGTCGCTAAGTCAGTCACGACCTTCTGCTTTGTCCGCCGCTGGAGAGGGAAAATACCATTCTCAGGTTGTGCATTTCAAAGATTATTTCCACACACAATCATAAAATAAGAAAGAAAGTGAGACAAATCTGGACTATATGCATCTGTACCCATGATTTGTGTTTTACAGCTCCGCAGTACTCAGTGGCACTGATAATGTAACACACATTTCCTCTTAATTTCTTACTTATTTTAACCACTTGGACACTTAATACTCAATGTGAAGTAAACGCTCTGCATTCGAAATCTTACTTTGGTAAAAGTACAGAAGTGTTATCAACACAAGTACTTTTTATGCCAAATGGCCCCTTTCATAGTCTCATATATATTATAGGAATTTAATCACTGATGCATTAATGTGTAAGCATCCTTTTTGTTTTGAGTTTTGAACAGTTTAATCTGCAAAACCCTTAATTTTATAAAGACATAAATGCTTAGAACTGAGTTCTAAGCAGTTTTTTTGCAGTGCAGAGAGAATATTTTGACCTGTTTTTAATTTAAAACAACTATTTGGTTTCAAGTATATCTTGAAACCAGAGAGCTTAAGGCACTGTCGCTGCACTACAATCATTAAGAAGTGAAATAGAAACACATGTAAAAGGATGAATAGGAAGAACTTCCTTTTCAAAGAAAAATAGAGAACTTTTAGGACTCAATCCCAGACTACAATGACTTCATGAGAGGGAGGTTTTTCTTCACTGAACAATGCATCAGGAAGAGATCAGATAAAGGAAGTGGTGTAAAAGTGCCACACTTCCTTCTCTGAAAAGTGAAGTAGATGTATAAAGTAGCGTACAAGGAAGTAAAATACAAGTAGCTCAAAGCTGTAATTAAGTATTGAACTTCAGTAAATGTACCTAGTACATTCCACCACTGGTGATGTGAGTACAGCAGCCTTCCCCTCACATTCCTGTCCCATTTCACTTGCCTGATAGCCAAACGTATTGAACTTGTGTTTGTCTGCTGACCCCCTGTGGTGATGGCTTATATCTGCAGCTGCTGTCGTCCCATCGATGTCTGAGTCTCTGGTTTCTGTGTCCTTCGGCCTCTCCCTGTCCACACTGTCTCGCTGTGGGACCGATGCTTCTCCCATCAGTAATTCATTTCCCCCACCGTTGTTTCCATGCTGTGCCTTTGAAGAAAGGCTGAGGACAAACACACCGGGTTACTAATTGCCAACATAAGGTGTGTAAGGGCACAGAGGAGAACAGTTTGTTACAATAAAAGGCTTTGCAAGAAAGGCATAGCGAGAGGAAGACTGAATGGAAGGGCATTGTGTGGTTTGTTATCATTTTAAAGGGTTACTTAGACTTTCTTTATAGGGTTAAAGCATTATAAATGCTATGTAAACAAAAGCTGAATTATCCACCAGATCATTCATGACTACATGATGGTCACTCTTTAAAAACTGCTTCAACTTGAGTTTAAAATGATCCCAGTGATATGTTCAGATTGATTACATATGTTGATCCCCGAACAGAAAAAAGACGTCTGTCCAAATAAAGATTTACGGAAGTGCACTTTTGCAGTTCTCCACTGAGCACCCGGGGAGCCTGGTTATTAAGGCATTCATAGAGGAGTTCAATATCAGCAAATTCAATTAAAACAATTAAACCTTTAGATATTCAATTGCTTGATAGTATTGCATTGGTAAGGTCTTTTCAGCTTCCTGTGCAAATGTTTTATTGCACAATTGTAAATTATTATTATAATATTACTATTAAATAGCACCAACACAATTTTCCAAATTATTTCATAATAAAACCAATAAATGTCGAACAAACAAGAGAGTGACAAACACAAGAGCAACAAACTAGAATTTCTAGAGTATCTGTTAAGAAAAGTGAGGGAATATAAGTGAGTCTTGAGAATATTATATAATATTATAATGTCAGTGGATTGGATGCTCTAATGGTAAGAGGGATATTATTCTAGAGTTTAGGATCCAAGTAAGCAATAACTCTGTCTTCCTTCATGTAATAGTGATTTAGGCATCCTTGACTCATGGTTCTCCTTCGACTCTCGTACATACACAGCGAATACCAGAAGTCAGGCAGGTAACCAGGCTGTCAAGGACACAGAAATCTGTGAGTTACTGTTTCATCTTACAGACACTGATCCTAATTTAAGAGGACACCAACAGTTTCACACGACTGCAGCTCAAGTTACAAAGCCGTGCAGGTCGTAGTGTAGCTCCAGGACTCGTCTGACATTAGTTCACACAAATCCAACATCATCACAATTTGCGGAATGTCCTTCTGCAGACTAAAGTTACAGCAAAGTCTCTTTCCCTGGAAGCTACTGTATCTAAATGAATTACTTCACCATTTACTGATGTAGCAAATAGAGAAGTGCCATTTTAATACACTGCCGGGTCGCAGCTGTTGCTTAAAACTGCTACATACATAAGTGCAGTGTAACTGGTATTCACAATCATAATTATACAGGTTTTAGAAGTTAGTCTAAAAGCAAACACTCTCTCAAGCAAACACACTGCAGACAGGTTACCTGCACTAATGCGATACTGTCAAACATCTGACGCAAGTGCTTTCATCACACTGTCATACCTGTTAATCACTGTCTGTATCCCGCAGTAACACAATAAAGATTAAAGTAGATTATTTTGTAATTGTACGACTTAGACCCATTCAAAGATTAATATATGAGTCCGTGGAAACAGGCTTCCCGGTTGTTTCATAGCCTCAGTAAAAACAACAAAACAAAAATCAGAAGGACAGTCCGTGGATCAACACAGCAACTCCAACGTGAAAGTGATCTACTGCAGTGAAGACATCAAGTAAAATTATCCTCATTAGTATTACACACTCACTAGCTCACGCAACCAGCTTTGGGTTTTAATTAACAAAAATAATAGACTGTACCTGGGCTTGGTTGGATCCATTTTGTTTCAGACAGTCATCTTTGGTTTCTATTAGCTTTCTCCTCCTCTCTCTCTGCCTGGAGCGGTCCCTCCCTCTCTTCCGTTTACCTGCACCCGTGCCCTCTGCAACTGGCCCAACGGGAACAACTGGATTCTGCAGCCAACAAATCAGTGCTCAGCGCTGGTTAATGTGTCGCAGTTATGAGTGCTCAGTGGAGCGAAGGTGGTGAATGATTTCTGTGAGGATGATCCATTGTCGTTTCATGTCAATCAGGCTTATTAATCCCTCTAAGCAGGAAATCATTTTAAGGAGGGGAACAGAGGTCTTAAGCAGCAGTTCCTTTTTTGTTTGATAGCACAGTGAACTGGAAAGCTGAGAAGTGTTTGCAGGTAAGAAGAGGCGAGTTATGGGGAAGTGGACACGCTAAAAGAATATAGCTACAGAAAAGAAAAAAAAAGTTGAAAAGATCAAGCCAGGTAAAATAAAGGCATTTGAATATAGTTATAGTTATATAGCAGTTACAAATGTGATTAAATATTTAAAGCTTCAGGCTGGAACGTTGACTGAGGTTAAATACACAATTACATCCTCATAAACACTTTTTTTTACATTAACTCTTTATCCACAAACATTTACTCTCAACCTATTAATGGCTGCAAAAGTATGTCACAATTCAGATACACAGAGAGCAATACCAATATACATTTATTAAAAAGTCCAGATATCAACACAATATATTTTATATACTTGACTGTGCATTCAATAAATTGTTCTGTTATATAAACAGACAGAATTAAAAAAAGTGCAGTGGAATAACACGTCCCCAGTCTTTCTGAGTGCGACTGATTCATATCTGAATCTGCATGCCGAGACTGGTATTAGAAAAGTTGACTCGGCTGAGGCAGACTGAGACAAGGCGTGTTCTGTTTTCTTTAACAGTAATGAATAATGCTTGTATGATGTGGCTTAAAAAAATGCAAATGAGCTGTGGAAAGCCTGTGCGAGGTGGCAGGGCTCTGGACTGCACCAGGAACTACAAACTCCCCTGGTTTTGTAATTGTCCCAATAAAATCTGAACAAATAATACTTAACAACTTAACAAGGAACTAGTATTAAAACATTAGTAGTTAACCTTATGGCACGGACTTAAATCAGAATTAGATTTAGCATTTCCCTCAAATGAAAAAAACAAACAGAAAACAAAATGCAATGTTTAATCTAAAATGAAATCATAAAATACCTTTTAATCCCCCCCATATTTCCAAAGACACCTACACCTCTATAGTTTTGAGTGATACACTTTTTAGTTTCCTGGCAGAGAGTAAGCCAGAAGCGCTATTGCCAGGCAACCAGCAGAGCCTCCAGGAAATTACCAAACAATAAATAGTTCAGTGTTACAGAATATGACCCCATGTAATACAGCAAGTTGTAATTTTTACATTTGAGATTAAACAAACAAGACAAAACACGCTAATCATTGAGCTTTGAAGGTGTTGGTCGGCAGGCTTTTGTGTTTCTGGTCTTTGTGATAAGATAAGCTAACCAGCTGCTCGTTGTAGCTTGATATTTACCAATCAGAAATGAGAGTGGTATCAATCTTCTCATCTAACCCTGTACAACAAAGCCAATAAGCTTATTCCTAAGATTATTCCTTTAAAAAACATCACATGGCTAAAAGTTCTTGTGTCAATTTTTAAGCAGAATTGATCTGACATTTTCTTTGACTCTCACTCCGTGAATCATTTGATTGGTCGCTCTCAGTAGTTTGATCCTGTCTGAGTGATTGGAGAGGTAGAGAGCTCAGTGACGCTGGTTTCTGTGCTGGTGGTAGCGCTGTGTCCATGTGTACGCTTTGAGGCGGCCCGTGAGTGAGTCTCTGACGAGAACAATACTTGGTTTCATAAGCCTTTTGCTTGGCACACGTTGCAGAATTACTGAATGCCGTACTTTGTCTCTAGCTCCTCGGCTGCCTGTCCCAGGTGTATCATTCTCAGTTTGTCCAACAACTCGTGCAACAAGGAGGAGTGCAGCATTCTAGCTCGGCCTCCTCCACCGGCACGTGGCCCTCTCTCTGCCCACACCCTCAGCATCTGGTATTGAGCCTCGCGGCACAATCGGTGATCCATCTCCGCTTGTTCGATCTCTGTATCCTTCACACCGAGAGAACGCACCAGCTGCTTCACCTGCTGCACGGGAACCAGATCCAGCACAGTGTAGATCAGGTCAGGGACTTGAGAAGGGGAGGAGGGGAGGAGGAGAGGGGACGAGGTTGAGGGGAAGAGATAAGAGTTAGTACAATCGTTTTCTGTATGTTTGAGCTGAAACACACTGGACTATTGGTCAGGACCATGTGCTGCTGCTATGTAAAGTATAAAATACACTCACTCTTGATTTCCAGGGGGACACAGTCGGGCAGATTGAACTGCTCCTGTTCACCCGCATGAATTTGGGCAACAGCCTTAACGCTCATGTTCTCTGAGGGTTCCTCACTCTGAACCAGGACTTGCTATGAGACAAGGGCAGATTAAATGTTACAGACTGTAAACGCACATCCAGCAGAGAAAAGTAACCACCAGTGTTGTAGTACTCAAATTGGTCTTAGTCTTGAGATCAGTCACAAGACCACTTTTGGAGGGTCTCAGTTTACTCAACCTTGTCTCGCTCTCAGACAAAAGGGACTCTGGATTTTACTTCAAAACCAGTCAACCACGGCTGCGGGGATATTGTTAAACTACCTGTACATTGTCTGATGTATGTGTTATCATCATTACTGTGATTGCTCATAGACAAAAAACAATAATACCCAAACATAAAATTCACCTCTGCAATGCCTTTTGAGTATTTTATCATTTCATCTCATGGTACACTTATACAAACACACATAAATAAAGTATACGACAATAAAAGAGGTGAATGAAGAGGACTCTCGAATACAACGCTGATAACCACAGACTGTTGGATCATTGTACCTCGCATGAGTCTGGGGAGACGTCCGATGGTTGGGTGGTGCGTTTCAGCAACTTCTTCTTTGTAGACCGTTTTGTGGCCACGTGGGTGATGAGAACCACCAGCAATAGCGATACCACAGTAACAACTACAACTCCAGCAATTATGTTGACAAGATATTCCTCAATTTTAGGAGCTGCATAAGGATCCGAAAGGGGCACAAAAGGGAAGAAGACATGAAGATGGATACACGTTGAAAAAGCCATCATGTTTTTAGACTAAACTACATTCTACTGTTATGAAACAAAAGAACCCACATCTATAAATAGAAGTGCTAGAAAAAAGGATGGATGGACTAATGAGTTGAAAATGATTTGAGTTCAATTGTAGCAATTTGGAAGTGTGTCCCGACAGCCCACAATCTGATACAGCAACATTTTCCCATGAAAATTACTGCGTAGAGCAAGAACAAAGCGTTGGTTTGGCCATTATGCAAAGTTGTGTGTGTGTGTGTGTGTGTGTGTGTGTGTGTGTGTGTGTGTGTGTACTTGCTCTATAACTAATTTCCTATTCCATATACACACAAGTGTGTGCGCACATATTTGCACAGACGAATAGCTCGACTCTGCAAAATATTGACTTCATTCAAAAGGTTTTTGCTTATATGATTTGGCTAAAACAGGACGTGTATGATGAATTGCCCTCAGATATTTAGAGACTCACATTTTCACTTAATTATTAACATTAATTAATAAAAAATTTAGATTTGATAGATCCATAAGACACAGTGAGCCTGTGTTCGTGTGAGACAGTTCAACACCTGGGTACCAACATATAGAAGCTGGTCAGATGATCATATTCCTGTCACAGGTGCTCACCTCTTGTATTCAGAGTAGGGGGGGTTGAGCAGTGATGTTTGCACTCAGCAGTACAACTGTGAAGAAAAGAGAAGACATTTTACAACATGAAGGAGGAAGTAGCACATCTTAAGAGGAAGTGATTACCACGAACACAGACATGCCTTCTTTAACACCAGCCATTGAGTTCAAACAATTTAATGTGCACACTATAAATATGTTTTCACAGTCGATACTCTACAGAAAACTGGTACTAGTTGAAAGAAAGGTAATGCTTCATCTCTCATAATTACTTCTCAGGCCCGTGAGTGTAGCTAAGGATTATGGTTCCTCTGGACTCCCCCAGTTCCTCTTTTAACTGAGAGAAATATTTTTGTCTGTCCACCTACTAAACAATTTACTCAACAAATAATAACTGGACACATCCTCACTGAAATAAAGACTTTTTGGGCACTACCCTGATAAGAGTTGATAGGCTGCCCCTTTTATATTTCACTGATAATTACCTTTTTAAATGCCTATGTAAGCAGTTTTGTTTTTGTTTAACCAGGGAAAACATGGCTAAATGTTACTCCTTCACGACAATGTGTACGTTTGTAATAGCCTAGATTTTAGCCACTTTTTTACATGTACAACTGTACAATATTTGAAAATCTACTGTAGGACCACAAAGGGATATCTTAGGGGTCCTTTCTCAGTGAACCAGCCATACATTGGGTAAAACAGAAGCCCATGAGGCATTATATTTAACCAATGGGCACATGTTTAGTAACCCAGTTAAAGTGTCTTGTAACTTCTCTCTTCTGTTGCCAACAAATGGAAAGATTTAACAAAGTCGGAAGTGAGCCGCAAGTTTCAATTCAACAAACCAACTTCCCCATTAATAACTCTAAATATCACCATCCCAAACAGCAGGATGGGAACAATACGTGTACAAAAATTTATATACATCAGTGTACTCACTTCTTGCAGGGTTGACATTGGCCCTTGGCTCTGTAGTAGTTCTCTGTACATTCACACACAGTGTTTTTCTCTGGTGTACCTGTGCACAAGAAAAATTATATTTAAACTAAACTGAGAAATACTTGATGAGCCACAGAATGAATAAAGAAAAGGACTTTGCATTGAGATAACTAAGGTTTAGTATAACATTGCCAAGTGTTAAGACTCACATGTCTGTTTTTTCTTTTCATCCTGTCCACATTGTTTACATCTGAGACACTCGTATGTTTGCGAGTCGATGTTAGACTTGTAAAAACCGTCCTCACAGCGACAAACTCTGTTTCGGCTTCCTACACATCCTGATACCTCTATTTCATGCTTTACTGCTGCAGAAAAGTTGAAAAAATGAACAAAGCAAACCATTACCTAACACAACAGTGACCAATCAAAGAGGTAAAACTGATTCAGAATAAAAGGTCATGTTGCCGTACCTCTGCAGCGTCTGCAACTTAGACAGTTGGGGAAGAAGTTAATCTGCTCTGTGTATTGTTCAGGAGGACAGGGTTTGCAGTCACTTCTCTGACCCGTAGCATTACACTTTCTTACAAGCTTAAAACCTGGAAGACATGACCGTCACATGTAAACACAGTTACTTTGCAGAACGGATTTGATAGTAGAAGAAGAAGTCTGCCTGTGCGATATATTTAAAAAATGAGCATGCAACTGTGAATCATGTGCATTGTGCTCCAATACCTTCAGGACATTTGTTGCAACAAATTCCCTTTCCAGTGGGATAGTCCCCATGTGGACACGTCTGCTCCTCTGAGGGTCCTAGCAATGTCAGAGTGGGGACGAACATGCACTGCAACACAGAAAATACAAGGAATTTACATGGAAAAGGTTGTTCTCCGTCACAAGGAAGTCTGTCATTTATTTAGTGAGTCACTGAAGTTTTTACTCACCATGAGAAGGAGAAGTATTGTGCAAACAGGGTTTGTTTTGTTCCATCTTCCTCTGTGCCCAGCTGCCTCCATTATCCGAGAGGTTTAGCTCAATTCATCTGAGGAGACATGAAAGGAAAACCAGCTTGAAAACAACTCTAACAGCCAATTCAATAGAGATATAACCCACAAGTCTTGTGTGTTTTATGACTGAGTCCATCTTTTGCTGAATGATGGACCGACAACATGCTCTGGGCCCACACACTACTCATTAAAACAAATAATTGAATGCCTTAAATTCCCTTAAATGTACAATGGGATCAAGATTAATTAATGTCATAGGTAAAAAGAAAATAAAGGTTAGCTCTGGATTTTGTCGACTAAAGACATTCTTAGTGGATTAACACGCACGGCAGTGTCTCCACAACGAATCACACAAAAGCTCCACTTTTAATCCTGTGTTTACCAGAGATGTGCTCACAAGTTTTTTGGAAATATATATTTTAATATAGCATAAAAAAACAACTAATCCACTAAAGAAATCACTGCTGACTGAGACCAAAACAATTGATTAGTTGACTAACCGACTAAGAGGGGGCATCTCTGCCACCTAAAAATGATGTGCAAACAATTAGGGCTGCAAATAACGATTATATTCATTGTTGATTAATCTGTCAATCCTTTTCTTGATTAATTGATTAGTTATTTGGTCTACAAAATGTCAGAAAATTATAAAAAATATATAGAAACCAGAAAATATTCCCATTTAAGAAGATGGAATTAGAGAATACTGACTTTTTTTCCTTAAAAATGTACTCAAACCGATTAATAGATTATTAAAATAGTTGACGAATACTCAAATAGTGGACATCTAATCAATTAATCGTTGCAGCCCAACAAAGTCATCGACTTATGACACACCTTTAATCGAGCATCACTCACGGGTCAGTTTGTTGTGCACAAACATGGAAGGTTACTAATTCCCATCAGCCTCAGCTGTACTTTGACAGTACATAACACAAATGCATTCATGATTATCATGACATGTTACTGTGATGATGATGTTTGTACAAAGCTAATGTACCGTTTCTTATTCTGGCAACTTCATCAACTTTGTATTGAAAAATAAACCTAAATACAATCATGTCCAGATAATCCTGTTAGGGGCCATTACTGGCACACAATGATGACAACAGGGCCTCAAGTTTCAGTTTATAAGGTGCTGTAGTGGTGCATATTCCCATTTACTGTTTTAAATATTATTATTATTATTATTACAAATGACTACAAACTAGTTAACCTGGGTCGTATGTCTGATTAAAGTTTAACCGAGTCTGACAATGTAGAGCTGAGCCTTTATTCAGGCGCTGACTCAAGTCATATTTTAGAAGAATAGCCAAGTTTTCTCTATATATTTCCATCCGTCAGTCAATAATGTTTTCTGGAGTGTAAATAAAACTCTTTTGTGCATAATTTACGTGGTTGAAAATATTAAATCTATCCAAACTCAACTAAATAACTCCTGACCCTAACCTGATTATCCAATGGGTCAATTCACCCAAATTACAGAAGATGTTTGTTTCGACATGCATGGTATCTAACCATCAGTTATTCATCCATCTCTGAGATCACAAAATGGTGGTCGAGGAAATGTCATTTGAGGTTTTTGAGGTGTTGATTATTAGTCACGATCATCAACATAGGAACTACTTTATGACTAATAAATAGTTAATATAAAAACAGGATCACTTTTAGAGGTGGTTTTCTCAACACATAAACAGATGAAACAAAACCATCCGCGAGGTCGCCTAGAGATGAGCAAGAAACTCTTCTGATTCATATAATAGTTGGATCAAAAGTAAAATCCACTGTATTTTATTTTATTTAAATAAAACATCATATCATATAACGCATTTGAAATCAAAGTTCTTGGCTGAGTCATTTTAAAATGTTAAATGCTTGTCTTCTCCTCAGCTAGAAATAACCCTCTGTACGTTATTGAAGGGGATTTAACAACAACTATAATGAATTGGTCTCGAGCCAATTAAAAAACGACTGTTGCATACTTCGTGCCACTTGTCTGGCTCCGCGCCTCACTTCCCTGTCGCAGCGGGACGCAGAGATTTAACCTTGACTTTAACACATCCAAAACTCAACCCGACGACTTGCTAACGTAGATGACGTCTAAGCTCGTAAGAACTTAATCTAATCTCTAGATTTTTACTGTTTTTTTACTTGCTCATGTCGTTGGTTTCGGTTCAGCTGACCACAAGACGCCCACCACACCGGGTCTGATCGCCGATCTCTGCTTCCCACGGGCGGACAAGCATTTACCGTCACTTACCTTCACAACCACTGTCACACCGAGGAGTAGCTCTTTCAGCTCAGGTCCGTACATCGACATGAATGTTAATTTAATTTAACAAAACTGTGTTTATTATTCTTCTTTTGGTATCGGTGGGAGAGAGACCGCTGTCCCTCTCGGCTGAGCACGAGCGACTGGGGGGGCGGGGACTCAAACGGGAAAGAGCCGCCTCACGAGACCATTTCAAGGAATTATGAGTATGTTGAGCTGCCTCCAAAAACACACTTCACCCTTTGGCCACAGTGAGAAGTGCACACAGGCACTCCTATAACTCTCGAGTTGAGTCACTGTTAGATGATTACATCTGTGACATTTACGTTCCTTTATCCTAATGAGTGTTTAACTGCCTCAAATTGGTTAAGAGCATGTTAAGTGGAAGAAATGAATTGATCTTATCAATTAATTTTGCATGTTGACCGTAAATAAACCCTGAATTGTTTTTTAACATCTTAATGTCATGAAAAATTCAGATAAACACTTTTGGCCATTAGAACTAATAATTACTAAAGTTCAAGTTGAAAGTGCCTTTCCTATTGAGCAATACTCACAAATGACAAATTAATGGATCTGTTAACTATTTTCTTGTAAATTCGCAATTATTAGGGCCTAATCACCAATTAATCACTTTAAACCAGTGGATTTTAAGAAATGGCATTTTATATCATTGTTTAGTGTGGACACTTAAGATATTAAGAGTATATAATGAAGATTCATTGTGAAATTTCCCCATTCATTGTTGGGCCATTCCCGTATATATTTGTTTTTGGTGTGATTGCAGCACACTAAGTGCAGAGAATGAAGTAAGTATAATTAGTTTCACTGTAATTATGGGCACCATATTTAGTCTGCTGGTACTTTAGTCATCGAAGCAGCAGAGTGTAGGCTCACATGACTTTTCTGGTACAGTAGTACATATGAGACTGAGCAAGACAAGTGCTTCCTCAGAAAAACCACATCCTTTCTTTTCAATGAGCAAACAAAAAAATGTGTCTTCATCTCTACTCTTCCTCCTCTCTGTCTCTCTCTGGCTGTCTCATACACGCATACTGTCAAATACTTGGCACACATGTTATACAGACACTTGTGCATGCGCATGCAAACACTCACACGTCTCCATGTGGATTTTGTGTTTCAAGCCAAGTAAAAAAGAAAATCTTTTGCTTATTTTCTGTTTACTTCATCACAAAGCACCTCAACATGTTCCCGACAAGTTCTAATCAAACGTATTTATCCTTTCGGTCAAGCAGCCTAATACTGAAACCTCTAGATAAGCATGACAAGGTTTGCTCTAAGTCACTTCCTAGATTTTAATGCTCAGTCATCTCTCTTGCAGTCATCCCTATACTTTTAGTGTTTTAGAGGCAGTCCCTTTATGACACTGCTCCTCACCCTTAGGCCCGTTTCACAGTTGACAGGAGGTCACGTGCTGTGAGAAGAGCATAACATGACACCTGAATGCTGGACGTGCTAAGATGAAGAAAGGCTGCCACTCAGTGTCTAATTCAGTGTGTGATTCGGATGTTTCTGAAGTGGAGACTGTTTGATTTATTTTATTTTTTAAAGACACTGGTGGTGAATAAAAATAAGTGTTTGGGAAAGCTCTTCACACAAATGCAGATTAGCTGGTCATCACCAATCAACTAATGACACCAAAAGTTCTCACACTTACAACGTTTATGCGGGAATAGAAGACTTCCCCAAACACTCATTACTCTGTTGATTGACCGCAGCATTTTACTCTCATCTGAACAGTGGACAGATCTCAGCTACACACAGAAAGTGTTACACACAAGCAATGCAGTTAGGAGTGATTCGTCATACAGTCATATGTTACATGTCACTACATCTGAAGGCAGACACATCAGATCATTCACGAAGGTATATCTTGATATCTGAATTTCTGCGTGCATGATTAGATGACTAATTTCACTTTTGGTATTTGGTGTGTTGATGATCTTTTCATTGCTCACTCCTGTGTCATAATGTAGTTTCTTGGTATAATGTTTATTCCCTCAACATCTTTCTGTCAGAGCAACGGATTGGCTTGGAGTCAAATGAGTGTTGAAACCTTGTCATGCAAGTCTGAGAAAGAGAGACAGAGATGGATGTGAGAGAGAGAGAGAGAGGGAGAGAGAGAGAGAGAGAGAGAGAGAGAGAGAGAGTGAGAGAGAGAGAGAGTGAGAGAGAGATAGAGATTGTTTGCAGCCAAAATATTTATTTTTGATGAAACGAGAGAGATGGTGCCTGTGGAAAGAAAGTGGAGGCTGGAGAAGCGCATGTTTTTGTGCACAGAGCCAGGGGGTCGCAGCGAGAGATAGAGACAGGATGAGAGAGAGAGAGAGAGATTTCAACGACACTTTCAATGTCAGGCTTTCGTAATGAGTCATCACTGACACTTAACGAATTATCCCCTGACACACTTCTGGTCCCCTGTTCAGTCTCCCACTCAGAGGGTCCCAGGTTACATCTTCTCTCACCTTCTCCTCCACGGTAAGTGAAGACTTTTTCAGCCATAGCTGTCTGTCAAACCTGTTAAAAGCTTCCTATGAGCTCCCTCGCAGTAGGATGTAAAGTTAGAAAGCTGTTTGTATTAATACAAGACTTATTTTTCTCCATCAGTACTATGTTATCTGAAAAGTGTACGTTCAGTATATTGTGCAGCTTCACGAGCAAACGCTGTGTTTATTATGAGAGTGTGAATACTATAAAGTGCTACACACCTTTGTCATTTTTTCAAAGATGCATATTGTTTTGTGAATATATCTGATAAAATAAATAATAGTTTTCCTCCACCTCCTCACGATGTTCATCCTCTTTTTCTTCCTTTTGTTTTCTTCTTCCCAGATGCAGCCACTCTGTTATTTTGTTTTTACTTTCCTGTGCGGTCTCTCTTTCCTCTCTCCTGTGCTTTCCATAGACTGCAATGAAACACAATATCCCTGGCCAGTGAAAGATTTCAAGTTTTGCTGTAACAAGTGCCCACCAGGTACTGTGCAATTACTCCTTTTTGTCTTAATAGATTTCATAGTTTTAATGCAATCAGGTTATATTATTGTATTATTCCAGGTCAACATGTGGGGTGGCGTTCATTCACCACTTGTGACAAAACCTGTAAAGACTGCGTTGGTGAGCGATACATTGATACCTACAACGAGAAGCAGAACTGCGAAAACTGCGAAAACTGCGATAAACGTGAGTAATTTTACAGCTTTTCTCTTGTTGGGGTGTTAAGTACATTTTAGAATACTGTGTGAACATCCTACTTATAGACTGACAACTGAAACAGCATTTGTGACAGAAATAATACCTCTATAGTTAATCTGATATTATATATTATTCTAAGCCATAGCTCACAGAGACTCAAGAATGCTTTAAATAGGTGAATTCTTGCTCATACAGGAGGAGGATTTGAACCCCTTTTATTCTGACAATCAGCCCCATGATAAAACATGCATGAAAAACAGAAAATATGAATTAAATATGGTTTTTAGACTATCATTATCAGAGGGATTGAAGAAGAATGCTAGAAACAGAAACACAGAGCAGTAGTTGCCATGTGTACTGGTATTGCTTTTAAGTGATTAAATACTATCTGTGAATCATTGTGGTTCCCAGATGTGTGTCACGTACGAGTAGAGATCAGTCCAGTTACAGCATAAGCTCTTACAGAAGACGGGCTGTTATTAGTTGTTACTCAACTCTGTCTATAGATCATGATTTCAGAGAACTTTGCCCATAGATACCTAGGACCACATATGCGAGGGGATTTCCCGTCATCTGTGTCATGGTGGGATATAGTCAGAGAGAGATTAAAAGGAGGGGGGGCGGGGGGGCTGAGAAACCCTCTGTCAACCAGCTCAGGAGTTTATTAGGGTGGGATTCTGCAGCAGTAACAACACAGCAGCACAGCCCACTAATTGTGGTAAAGAGAGGAGGATGATCAAAAATCAGACTGTCGTCATGTCGGTGGAATAAAGAGAAAAACACAGAAAAGTGATAAACATCGGAAAGAGCAGCAGACACAAATGTCATATCCTATGTTATTACTCGGGTCTCTGCCCTGCCACAGGTGAGCAAAAACAGCCTGTTGTGCTTATTTTTAAATGTCACTGCGGAAAACACAAAGGGGAGAAAACACAGAAGTGACAGAAAGTACATGTGATTCTTTTGACTTGACTTTTACGTGTGCACCGAGATGCTCTCTTTACATATCATAATCAAAGGGTTAGCATGTTTCGATCCAATGTTGCACTGCAGCTGTAAAAAAAACGATTATACTCTGACATTACACTGAAAGGTATTACGGTGGGTGTTTAAAATGTCAAAAACATATAATCCTACACACAAAGGGGCTCTATGTCAATTAACGGCTATGGAAACTAATTCAGGTGGAAATGATTCAACCCACACAAAAACCTCATACACTGCTCTTGCAATACCACAGTATTAATATTTTTTGTGTTATATTTTGGTCACCATCAGGGTTTGGGAGTGCAACAGTTTCAACAGAGGCACCATTCCACATATTTTAGACCTTTATACTAATATTTTTCAATGCAGTATAACATTTTTAGTTCTCAAGTTCTTAAATTAGTGACTATATTTACTGTTTTGAATTTTCAGTCACCCATAACCTTTACGCAGTGTTCTGTCTTCATTTTACCTTCATATCCTACGATAACACAGTGCAGGCATCTTTGAATGATAGCAATTGTTTTTCATTGTACTATAATGGACCTTCATGGGACAGCAGAGTGAAGTAGAGAGTGTGGGAACAATTCACCGTGTCAACCCTGCCAAAGACCACTGGAGCAGAGCGGCTGCAAAACCTTTGATTTACTGAAACGTGACCTCTCAGTGAGGACACCTGCAGAGTGTTGCATTATCTGTTCTAACATAGACACTTTGTTGCCAGCATAGGGAGACAGAGTACAGCCAAGGCAAGAGTGCACTGATGATAAAGCGTGTAAGCTTTGTAAAATGTCTTTTGAGGTTATAATAAGCGACAGACACTCAACATATGTGATCACATTCATGTACAACATTTAACCACTAAAATCTTTTTTGCTTTTTTTACAGCAAACATGGAGTATAGGTTACACTGTAACGCCACTCATAACGCTGTGTGCAGATGCAAAGCTAACTACAGACCCTAGATGACAGAATTATAACCATTCATGACTGTCATTGTTGGAGTTTTTAAAACTACGTTGGACTTGTTATCAAAAGAAATGGTTTGTAATGACTATGGCTCCATGGGACTTATAGATGTGTTTTTCTCTTTGTTCATTTGTGAATTGTTAATGGTGTTGAACGCATTATTCTGAAAGAAAGTAAATTAGGTCATCAAAGTGAAATTCTGCTTCCACTGAGAAATAACACTCGTGACAGTCTCTAAAGAACAGGTATCAAAAGTGGTAATGTAACCGTCTTATGACACAAAACCAAAATCTTTACCTGCCGTGCCTAGTTTTTGACTCATTTCTCATTTTCCGATATATGTCATGTTTTACAGGTAACCTTTGTGTCACACATGCTAACGTATTCAGAATTATGGTCAACTTTGATCATTTAATGACTGTTGTTTTTTTGTTTTTTGCTTTTTTTTACAGCAAACATGGAGTATATGGTACGATGTAACGTCACTCACAACGCTGTGTGCAGATGTAAAGCTAACTACAGATGCAAAGACCAATCCTGCAAACAATGTGTGCTGATACCATTCACCACCATCAAACCCACACTCTCTCCATCCACTACAGGTACCTGAGCGTCATCTGCAGCATTACATTTGAAAGACTATATTTAATAAGGGACAACATTTTTCCATTCTATTCAAATGTATAATTTTGGCAGACTTTTCTATTAATCTGCTCATTTAACTAAAATAACATATGGACGTTTGAAAAACACAAACGTAAAACTGTGAAAAATAACACTTCCACATATAATACGGAAAACACTGTGAAACAAAACTTAATACCAGGATGAAAGGTTATCATGGAAATATCAGACACAATCTCTCAGTTGCACCGCAACCAACATCACTGTCGGTTCATGTGGTGCATCCAGAACCACATTTAACTGTGATGTCAGAGCGTACAGGTTGAAGGGAGCGGTAAAAAACAGATTATTAGCTGATTTGTGTAGCTTATGTGTCGTGCATTAAATGGATGATGTTATACAGCCAGCCATTGATCACCAGAATGTGTCATATGACACAAATCTCTGCGTATCAGTGCTGCTATTGCTTGAGGGGCGGTAACGACTACAGTCTAGTGGAACCGCTTACATTTTAGTAGATTTTAGTTCAAAAACGTCAATGTTATCGACTAGATATTTTAAAGCTGCACTAACAAATGTTTTTATATTAGCAAAGGGTCAAAAGACTACTTGTATGTGAAAGGAGTCGCTTGAAGTGACAAACCCATAGAGTTCGTTTGTTTGTTTTTAGCAAAGCAAAGGTCTGATTAACCCACTGTATACTAACTGCCCAGCACTAAACGCCTACAGACAAAGTTACAAAGTTAGCGACTAGCTGGTGAACAAAGCGGAGCATTAACCGCTAAAGAGACAGATATTTCCCTCGGGAGATGGTGGAGAACAAAACAGAGCTAAAAGGAGAATGAGAAACCTACAGTAACTCCAAATGAATGCTTATGAAAGTTTGTGTCTACTGGATGTGTAAATAGGCAAAAGGATAGTAGATTCAGCAGTCAGAGATACTGTGCAGATTTAAACAGTGTAGTTGATGTCCTCCATTATTATTGTTTCATCATTTGGTGCTCCAGCAGCTCCATAAAAAGGTGGTCTTTGTTCTTTTAATGCACTTAGATTTTCTAGCTACACCCCTGTCCATCGCTGCCTCAAATAAATTCACTAGAACCTTAACCATGGCGATATATTGTAGTCTAACACTACAAAGAGTACTGTAACCATAGCAACACACTGTACAGCAATCCAGAATAGTTGCAAAGATCAACAGAAAGATTTCCGTGCTAATGTAATGATTAAACGTAACCCAAACAATGATAATAATGGAGATAGATTCTTTACATGGTCTGACCTCAGTTAACTACTTGTTTACTCTGCAGTATCCTTGGAGTAAGGTCACACACAAGGTACCATGAGTTAATTATAAATCATGTTGTGTGGTTATGATCCAGACCTTCTGTTAAAAATAAGGGACCTCATATTGAGCTCACTAAATAGTCTGAACCACGAATAGTTTAATATTTCCATTGAACTATTAAATATGCCTGCACTGAGCTGATACATTTTTTTATCTCTTCCCCTCCTGTCCTGAAACCAGAAGCCGTCCCCACTCTCTGGATATCTCATCCAATCAAAGGTAAGTAAAGTTCTGTGTGTGCCAGTTAAAAACAAGGAAATAATTGAACTTCTCCAGTGAGGGTTTATCTCAATCTTTCAAACATGTCTCATTTTCACATTCTTACAGATACGGCGTGGTTCCTGGTGATAATTGCCCTCCTGTGTGCCGGAATCGCAATCGTTCTTGTAACAAAAATCAAACCCTTTATGTTCTGGATGAAATCCAAACACGGTTAGTAGGTTATCATTATGAAGCAGATAACCTGCCGCAGAGTACAAACACAGGAAGTACACTGAGCATTTTAATTTTATCATTTTATAATGTGCACGAATTTGCATTTTTTAATTAAAATCTAAAGAGATTATTACCTTGTATTTCAATCTAATCACTAAAAAAAAAACTTGCCCCTACTCTTTTGTTGCTCAGGCTACCTTTTGGCTCAAAACCCTCCACCAGTATCATCATGCTCCGAAGAAGTATCTACGCCTGTCCAGGAAGTGCTTGGGAAATGTGAAGTATGAGTTAAAGAGCCTGCATTTGGATGAGCAAGGATTTGACCGGCGAACATTTCGTGCAAACCCTCTCTTTGGACATTAATGACAAATAGGGGCAAACGTTACTTGGCCCATGCTGACGAATGGAAACACAGAAAACGTTTGTTTCAGGACTGATGGAACTTGACTGTTTGACATCTGTCATATTAAGATGATACAAGTGTATAAAAACACAGATTAAGAATCTGAAAGACAATGGACATACTGGATGTGGCACTGTATTGGTCATGCAGGAGTCAGACATTGTGCAGTATGCTTCTAAATGCAGGTATGTACTATTGTACACAAAAGTTAAAAATATTTCACATCTTAACATTTATAGGTGTAAATATAAATAGACTTTTCAAATAATACATATCAAATGTGAATGTCTTTAACATGCATTTCTACTTAGCTTTCTATATTCTAAATAAACTTGTGTTCTAATCAAAATGCCTCATATATGCAAAACATTAAACATTCATGTCAAATACTTAAAAGCAAGCTGACAGGGCTTATCAAAGAGTATTTACATTATATTTTAAATAATAACTTACAAAGCAGATCACCCTCCAGCTGTTCTTCCCAGAGTTAAAGTTTCTGGTGTGTTTTCTTGGAATCTGCAGATAAAATTGTCTCTGCAGAGCAGTGAGCTCCATTTACAGTTTGCAAAAGCCGGAGATGGATCTAGTACACACTCATCTGTGGTTTCACAGTTTTACAGTTCCTTCCGTGAAAAGAATGTCTCTGGCATGAGTCTGGACGTGACCACCCACACAAATCTTCTAGGTTTTCTTAGGACACATCATAGTGACTCCTCTTTGGACATGTGGAAGTCCTTCCCCTGCTCCTGGGAGGGAAAGAAAACGCTGTCAATCTCTCTGCTCCTCTCCTCCTCAGAGAGATGGATACTGGGAGAAGATGTGGGATGAAACACAGGACAGTGTCTCTCATCTTCTTCTTCTTCTTCTTCTTCTTCTTCACCAATCACTCCTTCAGCTTTCTTCTCACATTCAATTGTCGGTCCAACTTGTCCTGTGAACTGACTGAGCAAGCTAAAGATAACCGTCCCTGGATTGTGGACATGGACGGGACCTACAGAGATCAGAACAAACAAAGAGTGCACTTAAAGGAAGGTTTTAATTGACCCGTAGAGGTACATTAAAATATAGTTTACAGAGTAGGACAACTAAGTACAACTCAGACTCATTACAGTGACACAGCTGCATCTTTTACATGTTTATGTTTTATTTTCTTAATGACTCCACAAAGTGAGTCAAGTATTTCACATGCAAGTCTTCATTTCACTCATCAGTACCCAGATTGGTTGCTGAAAGGAACGGTGGCTGC
The DNA here is from genome assembly GCA_016806645.1 of Ophiodon elongatus. Lineage (NCBI taxonomy): Eukaryota > Metazoa > Chordata > Actinopteri > Perciformes > Hexagrammidae > Ophiodon > Ophiodon elongatus. The sequence continues at coordinate 3,690,156 of JACSYO010000415.1, read as the reverse complement.
TGCTTTGCACTGGATGAGTCTCTGGGGAACTGATGAGTTGAGTCGTTTGTCTTGTGAGAAGCATCTCTTCCTCTCTAAAGAAGAACATGTCCATCCATCAGTGTGGTGCAAACAAAAGAGAAATACATGATATGGTGAAGCTTGGAAATTAGCTACTTACCCCATTCCATAAGTTTATAATAGCTGTAAAACAATAGATAGATAAATTAATAATAGAAAGTCAGTTTCTTTACACATGTCCCACCAATTATGAATCAACATGTGTAGGATTAAAGCAACTAACAGTCTACAAAGCTAATGATACATTTGAGGAAACTGTTTATTGTTTCCCAGAAGTGATGTGATCATAAAGTTCAAGGGGTTCGATTGATTAAACTGAAACACCAGAGACTGAACCTGTGCTGGATGTAAACACCACATTACCTTGCTTGAAACATGTTTCCTCTCTGGGGCGACGAACGAAGAACAGGATCACAAGGGCCACGCATCCCACAGCAACCAATGGACACAAAATGGCTGCCAGCTCATTGTTCATCTTGTCTAAGAAAAGAAACAAGACTTAAGAGTCTACAGCCATGCTAGCGTCTCTGTGAGGCAATACTGGGCTATTAGCTAAATACTAACATGCTCACAATGACAATGTTAGCATGCTGATGTGCAGCAGGTAATATTAACAGGTTGGCCAACATAGCTAAAGCCTATTAGCATGCTAAAATTAGCTAATTATCACTAATCATAAAGTTCAGCTGAGGCTGATGTAATTAGTTTTACAAGTATTTGGTCATAGACTAATTGGACAAATTAGCATATTTACAAGATGATGATGCTAAATATAAAGTTGGGGATGAACCAGATTCCATCCAGTAGTTAGAGAGTTAAAGTGTGAACCTTCTGGTGGTGCCAGAGGAAAAGTCAGGGCATCACCAAAGTAGGTAAGATTCATCATGAGGGAACCATTAATGCTTGTACACAATAGATGATTAGCTATTTCACAGTATAAGTAAAAACTCTGACCTGCTGGTGGCACTGCAGGAAAAGTTAGGTAATCACCAATGTCAGTAGGATTTATCTTCTGGGCACCATGGACATACTGTATGTACCAAATTCTATCGCAATCCACCCAATAGTTGTCTCGATATTTCACTAAAACTAAAAAATATCGACCAACTGGTTGTGCCAGAGGGAAAGTAAGGGGATCACCAAAGTCAGTAGGAATCATCCTCTCAGGGTCGTGAATGTCTGGACAACACTTCATGACAAACCATCAGTCTGGAATGACCGACATTGCCATCACTAGAGTCATGCTGCTAGCGTGGCTAAACATCAATCATAGTGCCTCAATACTATAAAAATCAGTTGAAAATATTGTGCACTCCCCGCATACTCTTCTCACCTTCACCTCTTTGGGGATGTGTGCCATTTCCTGGTGGTGGGACTGGCTGAGGGCCACACCTGTGCGAGATAAGGGTGAAGTATTGAATATGTCAGGTATGTCAAATATGTGACCCTATGAACAAAGACAGACTGTCTGTAATGTCCCTACCAAATGCTAAAATAATCTTAATGAATACTGAAGAGTATTATGATTTTAAAGTGGTAAAATTGATAAAGAAGTGTTTTTAGGATAATATTCTATTGAAGAGTATTATGTTTTTGAAGCTATGTAATTAACAAAGAAATGTCTGCATGGAAATATTCCATTGCACCGCTATGATTTTGGGAACTTTGTAATTAATAAAGAAATGTCTGCATGGAAATACTCCATTGCACCGCTATGATTTTGGGAACTATGTAATTAATAAAGAAATGTCTGCATGGAAATACTCCATTGCACCGCTATGATTTTGGGAACTATGTAATTAATAAAGAAATGTCTGCATGATAATATTGAATTGTACCGCCAGGATTTAGTGAGAGACACTCAATATGACCAGTTGCATAGAACGCACCTGAGAAGGTCACGTGCCTGGTGGTGGGGTCATAACGGCGCAGTGAGACACCGGAGACTTTTGTTTTTCTCGGATGCTAATGAAGACCCCCCAGTCCCCCCACAGACAGGGCGGGGAGTTTTTTGGCGCAACGAACTTTGCTCCTATCGCCAGGAAGGACGCTGCAGGGTGCCGGCTGTGCACCAATGGACATTACTTACTTTTTGAACCAATGGGAGAATTTCACACCTTTTCGGGTGCTATATATTCAATGTGCGTCTTTTGTTCAGGACTCTACGGTGGAAGCGAGAGACAGGTAACTGCTAGCAGACTGTGGATCGCGGAAGCCGGCGAATCCTCAGCTGAGATTTTTGTACTTTGTATCACAACGACTTTTTACTTTATTAAATGCACTTTATTGTAACTGTTCCACGACGTCCTTTGTTCATCCGGAGCCTTTCTAAAACACGACAATACGCTGTAACTATGAGAGCATTTTAAGTCATCTAGAGTTTTGGTGTCAGGTATTAATTATGTACTGTATCTCAGGAAATCCATGGCATACTTGGGAAATCTGCAGGGTTTGGCGGAAGTCCTGCTATATCCTGAGGAAGCCGAGGATGGTGTGTGTTTATCTTTGCCTGAAGTAACAGCTGCTACTTCTGAAGAACAAAACAAGTCACAGGTTTGGTTTCAGATTTCAGGGGAAAAACACAAGACCAAACTAAATCTCACTGATATGTCTTGGCAATGGCAACAGCCTTAATGCAACAAACTGTACAGATATACATGAGGAAAGTCTACGGGGGTTTGAGTCACACCATGTCATGGACAGCTGCTTTCTGTGGAAAAGTCAACATAAGACAAATAAAATTCAAACAATGAGGAGGGATCTGAGAGTTTAAAAGGAAAAATGTGAATTAGTACCATGTGCAGCTTGAGGCAGTTAATGTGTGAGCTGGGAAAAGCATTCCTCATCGCCATCTTCTATTTTGGGACTTTGTACTTGTACTTCTAAATTACTACATTTCAGTTTTCACGTTTTCACTTAGCTGAATACATAGAGCTGACAGCTGTAGTTACTTTGCAAATTATAATTTTACATTCTTCTTCTTCTTGAAATTAGAAAAAAATACCACTGTTGTTGTGTAAAAGTAAAATCCTTGTGGCTCCCTGGTGGTCTAGGGGTGAAGGCTCAGACCATGAACTGCACTAGTTAACGTCCGGTCAGCGTTGAGACCTTTGTTGCATGCCAGTCTCATGACTCTCCCCCTCATTCCCTGTCATCTCTCCACTGTCAATGCACATTAAATGCATAAAATGTTCCACTAAAAAAAAAAAGTCTTATTTGTAAAGCACCAGCCTTTATGCTACTGTGAAAAGAGTCTTTGTTCCTGCCTGATTGAAATGCATTTTTAGACATTATCTAAAGAGTTTTTGGAAAATCTCATATTTCATATATCTATATATATTTGTGAATTTACAATGTTTCATTATTTATTATTATTATTATTATCAGCAACATGAATATGTAACAGAAACCTATAAAAATAAATCCAAATACCTTTTTATGTTCGAGTATATTTTCCTGCTTATACTTATACCTACTTACTTGGACTTATTAAATGGATTTGCATTTATGTAGAGCCTTTCTAGTCTTCTGACCACTCAAGTGCTTAACACTACATGTTAACATTCACCCATTCTCTCTCTCACACTCTCTCTCACACTCTCTCTCACACACACACACACACACACACACACACACACACACACATTCATACACTGATGACAGAGGCTGCCATACAACGACTATTAGTAGAAATGGTTTTACATCGTAGTATCACTACAAGTAAAATATCTGGATATTTCTCACAGTACTAATCACCTCACTGGGAGTGGAGTCCCCAGAGTTCAGATCTGAAACCTTAAATGACTTGTATAGCTTTCAGAATCATTATTGGTCATTCTCTCAGTCAGTGAAACTTTAGAAGCACATTTTGTCTGTCATGAGGCCCCCTGCTGGCTGACAGAATTAAAACTCTTCCATTCTGCTTAGTATTTACCAGTGGTAGTTGTCTCCTGAATCTGGACACAGTATCTGCAGTTTGTAGAGTATGGGACCATTTCACTGCATATGAAACCGTCCTCACAGACACACTTCACATCTGTCTCTCTGGTGCAGTTCTGAACCACCTTCAGATGAAAATCTGAGACATTGGAAAACAGAGATGATTTTAGGGATTTTAATCACTCGAGAATTTCAAGAAATACAAAAATATATATATGTTTTCTGTTTATTATAGAAACCCAAAGGTCACATTGGCATCATCATCATCCTCACCAGTGATGGATGAAACAGTTAAGTTAGTAGCACTCACTCATAGTTTATTTACCTGGACTACAGTCTCCATAGCAGGGATGGCAGATGGTTTCACGGTTCAACTCAGTTGTGTAGTATCCAGCAGGACAGGACATGCACTCTGTGCAAGACTTCTGATACTTACCTGACAGAATAGAAAGACACAAATGAGAACAACCGGATGAGACAGAGAACAGAGAGAGGCTGCTCGCCCAGAGTGCATATCAATGAAGGATGTGGTCATACAGCACAAACTGTATGCAGCGGGCATTACTTTTCATCAAGACAAACAGAGACACAGACAGAGAAAAATAGATACTGAATGCCTCAGGGCATCATAGTAATTTCCAAAGATGAACAATTGATGATTAATTAAAAAAGAAAATAGTGAGTCAACACTAAATGAGGAACAGACAGAAAAACAGATCGAGAAATAGATGACGCTCACACCAGATATCATCTTACCTGCAGGGCACATTTGACATTTCCTGTCGCCCACGGTGTAATAATGTATCCCATCAGTCTGTTAACACATTAACACAATTAGATACAAACCTCTATACTCCAGCAAAGTCCTGATTAACTTGTTTATTCATTTTTATATATTTGACAGCTATTTCTTATATTTGTAAATCAAACAACACTACTTTTTTTTGGGAAACATTTTACAATTATGTATGTAGATAAACTGAAGATGAAGGATATTACCACCAGCGGAAAGGTGAACACCAACTGTGCAGATAACATCAAGACAATCACAAAACATTGCACAAGTCCCATTCTATAGAGAAAAATGTAGACAATATTAAAACAAATGACCGATATGAAATGATCAGTGAAAAAAAAACACATTAAAAGAGCAAGTTCTGTAAAGTTTGGCGTACCAATAAAATATATCATATCATAAATAAGCTGTGATAATAAAATATCATGGAACATTAACAAAACACTTTTTTTTACCTTTAATATGATGCGTCCTTTGTTCTCCTTCTATAGTTTTGTCAACTTCCTCAAGGTGCGACTCTCTATTTCTTTCTTTCTGTCCTCTCACTCACTGTACTCATCCACTGTGTCACTGTTTCCTTACCTGGTGACATCTTCCTGTCTCTACCGCCTACTGATCTCCACCAGTGTGCTACGGTTCTGTTGAAACGTTCAGCTCTCACATGCAGACCCATCTGACTAACGTTTCTGAATCAAAGCATCACTTTCCGTGCAAACTGTAAAACCTGACAAATATGAAGGAACAGATTATTTTTGATAGCGACGGTTACGATTTCATTTTTGATGACGGTATATTTTCAATCATAGCTGAGTACATTAGAGATTTCCTACATATTGTAAAAAGTGTTCTCTTTAGCTAAATTTGTGAAAATAGGAATCTCAATTAAAAGGTCAGTTCACACAAAATAAAAAAAGAATTACTTTGAAGATGAATCCCTTCGCCAACCAGTCAAGTTGCAATTTCCATCCTTGTCTGTCCAATATGTCATCACTTTATAAATTATACTATTAGTCATTTGTGTGAACATTAGCAAATTAAATTCTTGAGTTATGGCCAAAAATGTGTTTAATGCAGTCCCAGGGACCTTGAATCCCAAATTCTAGTCAGTTCATCCTTGAGTACATGTTTGTGCCTAATTTGAAAAGATTCCCTCGAGGAGTTTACTGACATATCGCGTTCACGAGAAAGGGACAAAGGTGAGGTCACAGTGACCTTTGAACTTTGACCACCACACGTTTATCAGTTCATCCTTAAGTCCAGGTGGACGTTAAAGCCAAATTTGAGGAAATTCAGATGTTTCTGAGATATCTCTTAGATATATCTTATTCCTTGTGGTATCTATGAAGACAGTCAGTGGTGGGATATGCATTGACACCCTTAACTTAAGTAAAAGTATGAATACATGAATGAATGAAGGATGAATGAAAACATGAATTTTAACTCCTTTTAAAATTAAAGTCCTGGATTTAAAATCCTACTTGAGTGAGAATTGTTATCAACTAAATATACATCAAGAATCAAAGCAAAAGTACTTGTCCTGCAGCAGTGATTGATATATTATTATATTGTCGTTGGTTGACAGCTTTTTATAACTACTTTATCTACAGTTTGGTAGTTATGTCCGGCGGTTCCCAACCTCTGGGTCAGGCCCCCTCAAAAGGTCACAGAATAAATCTGATGATCCGTGAGATGATCAATAGAAGAAAAAACAGAAACGGTTTTGCCACTCAAAATGTTGTAATTTTGGGGGGATTTTCTCTAATTTGCTTTTTCTGTGTAAATCATTAGATAATCTTACCTCTCTGGTCTACAACAGTTATTTGAATTAAACCCACTGAGACGTTTAAAAGGGAAATCTCTCTTGCTAACATGCTGCTAACAACTCATGGACATCTGAAACATGACATTCCCACCAGATACCGCTTTTCAGAATGTTGGAAGTCTTAAACATTGCGTCGTAATTTATGAACCCATCATATGATTTGATATGAAGAAAATCTTAATCTGAGAAGTAACTAGATGCCAAAGTAATCTAACGGAAAAATATATTTTTCTTAGGAATGTGACAAAGTAGAAGTATGAAGTAGCGTAAAAATGGAAGTACCTCAAAATTATACAACATTTCGTTTGTGGTGCTCACATTTAAAAATAAATCTACAGCAACATATCTTTTTCCAAAACAGTGTCCTTACAGGGCTCAGCGTCAACAGTTCCTTCTGCAGACTGTTAATGATAATTAACCAGAGTATCTGAGACATATTTATTCCTTTCACCTCCATTTGCTTTTGTTTTTTGTAATTTTAGGTGAACAGACCCTTTAATTCTAAGACACACATGCAGTATTTTACAAGTAATAACACATCATGTTGTTGCTCAGTTGCATCTTTTATTCTTTCAGTCTCTCTTGACACGTTACATACTGTAGCTCTGCAGTGAAGCTTTTTTTTAGCCTAAATTACTGCCTTGATGTTTAAAGCTGCATCGTCACACATCTGGAGAACTTGATCAAAACTCATTAAATTGTTTTACGACACAAATTGAATGCAATTATTTTGTCTCCTCTGTAAAAACATTAAAGAAGGGACAAAACAAACATATCTTGTCATTGACCACCATCTTTTCCTTCGAAAAACTAAATAGGGCCATCAGATAATTTGATCTTAATTAAAATGTATTTCCGTGTGTGTGACTGGACATTCTTCGCTTGCAGTCTTTGAACACAAGTATATATTCAAAGCTATATTTCCTTTACACATATAATATCAAAGTCATCGTACAGTCATTTCGCTAAAGCATTTGCATTTCAGTAGGTTTTTTTCAGTTTTTTTGGGTTTTTTTACGCGACTTATTTTTAAATTGACTTTATTTGGCAACCATATACACTCATAAAGAAAAAGTGCCAATGGAAAAAAAGGACTCCATTGTCATTTGATTTAGATATTTTTCAATTTTTTAGGTGATTATTGTCAAAAAGACAACTCAGTCTCAAATGCTAAACATAGAGACAATATCAAATTGGACTTATGTTTCCTTCTTCTTCATGTTGTACATTTACCCCAGTAAAAGTCTTTTTAAAAACACTCACTATACAGACATAACACCCAAAAACAGACACACTGGCACATGCATACATAGAGACCCACTCAGTGCGTGAAAGTAAAGCTATACAAAAAGGGAAATGGTGTGTTTTATGTCTCACACAATTTTTCTCTGGCATCCTCCTTCTGTATTCAAACAGTAGTGGAAACACTGCGATTAGCACTCAGCTGAATCCAACAGCCACACATGCATGAGTTTATACAAGATTAAATGATGTCCTCTTACTTTATTATTGAAACAAAGTGTGGAAGTGTGACTCGCAGTGGAAGCAGAAGAAATATTTCAACTGGTACAACCACACAGAAGAAACTACAGCCAGGACTATATTTAGACAACAGTGTCTGATAGAAGAGCAGTGATGGTAGGGGGGCTTTGCCCTGACAGAGGATTTACAGCAGTATGCTAATATATGTTTTACTGGAGCAGTGTGTCTGAGTAAAAAGTTAATGGTTAAATGTACTCAGGAAAACATAAATAAAGTAAAAATGAGGTATGTGTTCGTGTTAAATTCATTATTCTAGTTCCACACCTGCCACACGTAGATGAGTAAACATAATAGAAGAAATACAGTTTTCTATTTCCAGCGTGTCGATATCTCTATGTTACAGGTTTTACAAGTAATAGTGCTGATTGTTTCATATACAGTTTTGCTCTGCTCTTTCTTTCTATGTGCAAACAGGCTCAAAAATAGGTTTAGTTATATACATCAAGCACCTTGGTGAAACAGCTTCGGCAGCTATATTAAGTCTTTTTTTCTTCTTTTCCTTCTTTTTTTTTACAGCAACTTCCTGTTGACCATTTTATTTTGGCACTAAATGGCTAACTTACTCTATTTTTTGACTTTCTTTTGTTCTCCTTTAAAAGTGATTCAACCATGCAGTTCTGCTCAAACAATCCAGGACCTGACTCTAATCTTAGACATTACTGCTGAAGATTAAACTAATTAGTAACAGCTACATAACACTTGTCAGTGCACTTAATCACACGGTACGATTATTGCCATAGAGCAGAATGAAGAGCCAACACTGACTCTAGATCAGCTTCAAGAGGGTGCATTTAAAACTGAAAACAAACATGCTTCCCTCTGACACTGACAACATCCGTCTCTGCTGTCACCTGGAACTTTGGGTTTGTTATGAAGCACCAATAACAGGCTTAACTGTGATCTTCAATGTATTTCAGATGTGGTTTTTTTGTTGTTGTTATGAAATGTTGTAAATTACCTTGTCGGTGCTCTACTTTGATATTTTCAAAATTAATTTTCAACAATTCCCGCCGACATTGATGTTGGTGGCCAATAATAATAAAAAGGTTACCTTTAGGTGAGCCAGGAAGTCCAAAGCACATCAGCAATGAATAGCATGGTTACACTTTTTTACAGCAGATTTCTCCCATAAAATCTAGTTTGGATTCAGGTAATTCACAGCAGATAAACGATGGATTGAAAACACTTTCTATTTCCTGTTTTCAGGATCATACCCAATTCATATTTATGAAATAAGATTTGCTTTGCCTGTCGTTTAATTGATTACTACACTGATAGAAAGCAAGCTCTGAATCTGCAGCTGTAAGGCAGCAAAATGCTGAATCGTGACATCTTATTAGACTTTAAAGAGTCAAGCTCCTCATTATCAATATAAAACTGACCAATCAAACTCAGAAATACACTCCAGGACAACCTTTGTTACTTCAAGACTCAAACTATCCTCTTTTTGTGTTTGTTTAGTGATAGATTGTTAATAACAGGCCTGTAAATGTGTGTGGAGCGGACTTTACGAGGTCCTTACAACATGTATTAGCTTTAAACGCCCAGGTTATGAAGTGTTTCTACGGTGTTTGAAGTGAATTAGTCCTGCTATGCTTTCTATTAACATACAGCACTGCACTGCAAGGACATCAGCCGGTTTATTTACAATAAATTCAGGATCCTCTACCTTCTGAATCTTCACACTCCATTAAAAGACTCACTTTCTTAACTACTGCTGTCAAACACAAGCTGACAAGGTCCGACTATAAGAAGACCTCTCCCCTCTGCGGGACATCAGTGACATCTGCATGAAGTAGTGATGACAGAAATACAGATACTCAAACACAGCTTCAGCACTAAAAAGTCTCCTCAGACCAAAGCTGACTTGCGTGGACAGCAGGAAGAATTAACAAAATGACTCCGTACATGAAGAGGTTCATATGTAAACATGGTGTTGCCATAGTTACGGGTGTGTATTGCATCAGTGTGGTACTGGTGCTGGATGCGGTGGAGGTGGACGTGAGCGCAGCCCCCCCCCGTTGCTGCCGGAGTGAGGAAGTGTCAAGATCTTCTCGCGCTCAAGGAAGAAGGCGGCGATGATGACGACCGGTCGTTTTCTCTCCGGTCACCGTCCTCTGAGTCACTGCGCCACACAAACACAAACATATGCTGGAATGTGAATAAATGCAAAAATGTAACTCACTTATTCAATTATTCACGTGTCACTCTTCATTTGTTTTTTTATGTACTGGGTTTTTTTTCATGTACTGTAAAAGGATACGGTACATACGTATGGGTATATATATAGAGCGAGCTCACAGAGGGGTCTGTGAGCCTGACCGGCCAGCTGGAAAGCTATCAACCCCCCGCAGGCGCAAGCTTCCAGAAAAGCATGACTATACGATCTGATGTTCGTGTTCTTCCTTATTGATTATTATCATTTATAAACTTCACTCAGGAATGGTGTTTATTTTATTGCCATTTTAAATTTGTTTCTAGGGATATATATAGATATTAATTACTTTTTATAGTGACTTTGCTGTTGTAAACATTACTCATTCTGCTCTATATAGGTTTTTAAAAGCAATAATTTAAAAGCAATAATTTAGTCACGAAAAGTAGCTCCTTATAGTAATAAAATCCTAAAGATAGCTGTCCCTGCCATAAGGCCACCGTAGTTCTCTGACACCCTTGGAAAGCGAGGGGGGAGCGGAGGGTCATCTTGTTGCTTGCTATCTGCAACCTCACCACTAGATGGCACTAGATCTCACACACTGTTCCTTTAAATGTTTGTATACTGCTAATAAATGCTGTAAGGGGACTTATGGTGAAGTGTAACAGTATAGAACTAAAGGACCTGCAAGATGAAATGTTACCGAAAGAAAAACAAGTGGCCCGACAGGCAGATAGATCATGTCGACTGAGGCGTGCTTGTGTGCGTTACCTGTCTCCACTCTGTGTGATGAGTCTCCTGCAAGTCTCCATCTGAACATCGAGGCCTCTCTTCATCGAACACATCTCCATGTACTCGTGGAGGTGCCGGTTCATGTCACTCTTTGCTGTGGCCAGTTCCAGCTGCAGTCAGAAAACATGCAGTCAGTCATATTACAAATGTTAAATTACAAATGCTATATGTGTGTTTACCATTAAAACGTTTGTTTACTTCTGTAAAACACTGTACGGTATACGTGCAGGGAATATTACCACGCTTCACATGGCTTTATGTCTTTTATGTCATGTCGAAATAAAGAATCATTTCAAGAGAGGTTTGTTTGCACATGTGGGAGATTAAAAGAAATGAGGCAGTACAAAACAATCTAACAAGAAAACAGGAGGGACAAATGAATTAAGAGGCGGTTGAGCCTTGATTCAGGAATTCATCAAAGCATCATTAAGAGATGGAAAAACTTCACTTAATGCTGAGTCATCATGTAAATCATCTTTTGTGAATTTTTGAGCGCTGCACCAAGACAGGACACGAGGATAAACAATGAAAAGAAAAGAAAAAATGTACATGAACAGGGATATTTTTTAAACTTAAAAATCTGTGTCTGACCTCAATCTGGTCAATTGTCTCCTGGTATTCCTTCTCTCGGGACTTGAAGAGACATTCTGTGTCATTAATCACCTTTTCCAGACAGTCGTCCTGGTAGAGAGAGAAGACAACGATCTTTAATATGTTTGTGATAAAATGCAGTAACACTTTCAGTAAACAGAACATGTGTTTGTGTGCTAATCATAGCAATCAGACTCAGATGGCTTTATGCTCCAATCAGCTCAAATGTCACTGACTAACTCAGCTGATTGTTCAAATACCACACAGCCGGTGAATGAAATCCAATACGTACATGCATTTCTTGGAAACAAACACACCGAATACCAAAACAGGCCAGACACTGCATCTGTCTGCCTGCCTGTCTGCCTGCCTGCCTGCCTGCCTGTAGTGTTTTGTCCTGAAGTGGCCATGCTACAGTAGAGCAGTGAAGGTCAGTGTTATTGTCTGAGACAAAAGTGTATTGACCAACACATCAACTCAATTAATCAGAACTTTAAAAGCTTCTTTGAAATCCGAACCAACAATATCAATAAATACATGCAGCTGTCTGAAGGATGAGAAGTAAAAAAAGGTTCAGATCCTGATCACAGACACAAATTGTACTTTCACAGTAAAAAAAACAACAACAACTGAATAGGATCTTCACTGCATCTGAAGGCCAGGCATGAATGATTTATAAAAATAAGAGCAAAACAAGATGGTGTGCATATTTATTGATGCCCTTGTTGTGTTAGTGTCTTTTTAATAAGTTTCTCATGGCAGAAAGTGTAAAAAATGGTTTTCTTCTCATTGCTAACATATTCAAAACCATATTTCAGGTCATCCTTACAGGCTAATTATATTACAAATATCAGTAAATATAAGACAAATTACATCGCAGACTTAAATGAATACAACTGGGACTTGTCATCAGGCTACTGTACGTGTGGACACAGTTTTGCAAATCAAGACAGAAACGACCACAGAGCTGAATCATTACATCTCTGACAGTTAAGTGTGTAGCTTAACAAATGTGAGCATTATAAGCTTCACAAAGTCATATGTTGTATTGAAGTGCATTACGTGGCCTAGGTGTTGCCATTGCTTTTTCCATCCTCTGTATTTAGGCTCAAGTTCATTCCTTTAAACCTGATCTCATTGAAATATGCTGTGTGCCCCTGGCCTACCTCTCCTGGTGGGTGGGTGGGGTCAGGAGGCAGAGTGCATCCTGGGAAGTCCTCCCAAAGAAGCAGTGTATCTTCATTCTCCTCCCAGGCCAGACTGTCGCAATCATCCTCAAACTCACATTCACGTCTAAAGTAAAAACATAAATGTGCAAACACATTGATAACAATTTAGTGAAGTGCAGGACTGAAGGACAGTAACATTATATCAGATTTCAAAGTCAGACCACCCACAGTTGGTTCAGCATCCTCTGCATCTCCTCATTGATCTGATTGGCTGATGAGCCACAGTGCTCTTCATCTTTGACCACGCCCCCATCACTTTCAGAGGTGCTGACAGGTTCGTCATACTCGCTACCGTTGAAAGACAGAGGAGTTTGTTTCCGGCGGCAGTTTAGGGACGATTGGTTGTTAGGAACCTGCAGGGATTCAGACCATCGCTATCAATATACCAGACTTTCACACAAAGGGACTTCATAACTCATGGAACCAGGGCGTGGCGATAATTCAATATGATAATTTATATCTTTTATTGGCATCATGTCGTGATGAAATCATATACTGAGGTATTTTGATACACAATTAAGTTGTCTAAATTATATAAATAGGGTATAGGTATATAGGGTATAGGGTACGAGTATAAAAAGAATACGCAAGTGCAGAAATATTCTTTACCGTATGGTTGTTGCATATAGACAATGTATTTATTGAATTACTAGAAAACATGCTATATCATGATATATATCTCTGTGGAGATATTAAATTACTTCTATCGGGCTAGAAGATTTTGCCACATCGCCCAGCACTACGTGGAACAAATAAAAGAACCAGAAATGAGATCATTGACGAGTCAGATTTATTCCTGGTACCTGGTACATCTGGATCACATCTTCACAGTTCCTCTGCTGAGCGACGTCACAGAGACGAGCGGTGATGTCGATCCTGCGGCAGATGTCCATGTCCACCTTCATGGCTTTCTCCTGGATCTTACTGTCCAAGTCTGACAAGTTCTATTGAGAGGATGAAAGGAACCATACCAAGAAACGTACCAGAAATTTTATTTAAAATGATTATCTACTGCTTTGTTAATGTGAATAAATCACTGCTGTAAATGAATGCATTACTCGTGCTTCATATAAGCCATTAATAAGAACAGGATAAACACGTTATTCACGTCTTATTACTCATGTATAAAGCATCAGTAAATGGTCCAATGACTGAGTTTTTTTTCATACATCACACTCAAGCCATTCGTTACAACTTATGAACCCTTTATGATGGGTTTCTTATTAAAAGTAAAAAAGAATATCATTTCTTTTGTTACTTTAAGAGTTGAATTCCACAATCCATCCACTGAAAAGCCAGAAGACATATAATTATAGTGCTCATGTGCATAGCTTAGAGTATGTGACTGTATGGTTTGTACTGCCCTCACATTGCTCATGAGGCCTTTGAAGAGAACCAGCTCTGACTTCAGCTGCTGAACTCTGACAGCCAGCTCGTCCTGACAACCTTCACTCTCTTGCAGATCCTGCACACATAAAAAAAAAAACATAAAGAACAAACACGTACAAGTGCAAACACGTATACACCCACATGTCCTGCCGCATCTCTTTACTGGAAATTACAGGTTACATTATGCAAGCAGGGGTCATCAACAGAATTAATAAAAGTCTATATCTGCAAAGTGCACAAAACATTGTAATTCCTAAATGCATGATCTCCTCTGGGGAGCTCTAGATTTGTCTCATGGCATCATAATTCTTTCTTCTCTCTGTTATGACTTATTCATATGCTACAATATTTTAGTCTCAAGTGGTGTTTTACTGCTTGTGGTCTCCTGTTGTTGATGTGCTTCCTGCTAAATGGGGTCAGGTACAGATTCCTGGCAATGGCACATGTGCATTCAAACACACAGGTGCATGTGTACACACACCTAGCCACCCACACACAGAGACACAACGGAAATCAACAAACCGTTTGGTTTATAAAGACACAGCTGCGGGAAGCACAATTACGGTAATCAACCTGACAGCAGGTAAGTTTGATATTTAAAAAAAGCTCTATTTCATTCAAAATAAATAATTTGTATTACTTTCAAAAGACAATGGTTGATGCATTTTTAATCAGTTAATGGTCAGTGGCCAAAGAAAAAAGAAAACCAATAATCAAAAGAGTGAAACAGTTTTGTATGAGTCAGGACTTGAACCAGTGTAGTGGTAATACTGCACAATGGAAACAAAGCGTGCCAGTAGAGTCGGAGCTTACTGCTGATCACTGGAGCAGCTGCAGCTTTTTAACCTCTAACACTGTTTATTGTTGAAGGGCCAGGAAAAGACACATGGTATAATGTTCATGGTATTTTTAGTTCAGCTAATCCACAGCTGACGTCTCAAACTCAACACTTTATTTTGGTGGTTTTAATGACTCTGGCTGATGTCGAAATTTTTAAATATAAAGCGAAGACTCAAAGACACCTTCAGTTTAGACGCACTGCATTGTTGGTCTGCAGCCATGTTGAGTCCACCGACACACACACACACACACACACACACACACACACACACACACACACACACACACACACACACACACACACACACACACACACACACACACAAAGGATTGCACAAATTTACCTCTTGTAGGTCTGACATTTTCTGCTGCATATCCATCCTCATGGTGTATTCCTCTTCCCATCTAGAGTCACATTGGATATAAAAAGTAAACAATATTTTAGTGTCTTGTAATGTAAATAGAGAACATACAGGCCATGGGTTCTACACACACATTAATTTATACATCTTCCACACCCACTTAGAAAGGCCACTACAGTATAAAGGGATCCATGACATGACTATTTCAGGAGGTTGAAATGTCGAAAGAGCTGAAAGGCACTTTAGCCAGATGTTATACCATTTTAAGTGCATCTGACTCGCCATATAAAAACTCTACAGCAATCAAATTCCTCCAGATACAAAACATCAGATGATGCTACCGTCAAGGATTCAGGATGCTGATCTACAGGTGGCAATAACATGTTAAGATAATTATGTAGCAATGTGCCAGCAAAGATGAAGAAGAGGACGACTGTTAGTTAAACATGGAAGTGAACAATGCTGGATATAAAATACACTTTGCAATTGTCAACACATTTGTTAGACCTCAACGATACACACAGTGTGTTTTAGTGAGGCACAATGAACGTAAACTTAACTTTTGCATTGTTTTACAAGAAAAGAAAAAAAATCATCCCATAAAATTGCAATTTACGGGATCAGTCAACAGTCAGTTTAGTTAAATTATATTAGGATACAAATCTGGATCCGAGTTGAATGAAACAATCAGGTTTAAATGGGAAACGTGTGAGTGAGAGATTTGCTTATTCACTCAGTGATGAATTGCTTGTTTGATGAATTGTGTGCTACTGCGGTGCAGCCCGGACGGCTCGCCCATGAATCTGAACTTTAATACATTTAAAAGGCCTGAGCACAGATCCTGTATGTAATCTCAGATTCTGTGACTTCATACAGCACACGTGCCCTGGGGAAATAGCCTCACTGCAGAGGATGTAGCCTCTTATATAAATGCTGTTTTAAATGCAGAATGCTGCGGCACATCGGGACCTTGAGGGAATACTAAATCCGAAAGAAACTGAGTCATGAAACAGGAGTTGTTGCTGTTGTGGAGGATGTTTGTTTTATCAGTCAGGTGAGAGCGAACAGAAAGCAGAGAGGTGCATCCTTCTGCAAGCCAAGCCCCCATCCAGCAGTCATAGCGTGCCGTGCCGTGCATGCTGCATTGCAGATACAGTGTGGAGTGTGAAGGATGCGCAGTAGGAGAGACGAGAGGCAGGGAGCATGAGAGGAAGTGTTCAGTGTGTGGAATTGTGTGGGGTTTATGTGAGAAAGACAACGTGACAGTGTGGTGGGCAGAGAGAAGAGCGTGAGGGGCCGGGGCTCAGGGAGGGTAAAGGGGGAGAAAGAGAAGTTGTCCTTGAATAAAAAAGAAGCAAAATGCTCCAAAAGTTGAAAATAAATTAATTCATAGGTGAGTTTAGATACTAGAAAATGATTCACAGGAGCAACAACAGACATTTCATTATTATATTTGACTGCCTAGGTAAAGTCCATGAGTTTCACTCGGAGAAACAGGTTTTAATGTCCCATTGTCTCGAGGAAAACTGATACCTACAGTTAGCTGACGGAGGTTGAGAAACGGCCCAGGCCCCTGAAAGAGGGCCGAACAGAAACTGATGTGAACTCTGAGTGGGACACACCCCTTGATTCACAGGCAGTGACACAAAACACGGCTTTTCAGGTGAGCAACTCATCCGCTCTCAAGCCTCTACATACAATTAAATCGTGTATCTTACGTCACACATATTTGGGCTGTTAGTGTCGTCCCTCCACCTCGTTCACAAAGAGCCCACTATGCTGTGGTCAGGAGCTCCTCCGTGAAGAATGCATGGCTGCTCATTTGGACATAATATGAGGGAATTAAATGCGCTGGAACACGGAGCCACTGTAGTTCACCCAGGACAGATCATACGTAATCCAAATGTCCTTCAGAGTCACGATAGGATTTAACGGATTGTTTTCTCGAATAATTTAAAGGGAAAATCCACCCTAAGAGCGAGCGATCAATGAGTTATTCCAGTGATCAGCAAACTCAGACAGCTGTCTCCCTAAATTGGAAATCAGTCATCCAGATTTGGACTGGTGATGTCATCGTGACACATTGTTATGAACTGGTCCACTGGTGAATAAGTGATTGTGGGTTCAGAGATGTTACATGATGCTGGGGCCGCAACTATTGATTATGTTCATTATTAATTAACCTGTCGATTATTTTTTTTATTAATTGTTATGGCAATAAAATGTCCAAGAATTGTCTCAAACTTTTGATTAAAAAATGATTGAAAGAAATGAATCTATTCCAAAAATAATTGCGATAATCAACTAAGAATTTCAGCTCTAAGTTCAACTTAAAATGTGTAAAGCTTACAGAAGTAAATCTCAAATGTCCATGTGTCCCAGTAAAACCACTGTGGGTTCTGTTAAAGCATCATAAGGTTTGTTTGAATATTCACATTGGCCTAACTGGACCACCTTCAGGGTCTGTTGTTAGATGAGCATCTCATTTTCATAAAATGAATGTCTGCTGTACAATCAACCTGACTTCTATTTCAGGATGGATTTTTCCTAATAGTCCTGTAAACTAATCCACCCATGGGTGAGTCATCATGGGAGCAACATGAACTCTGAAGTGAACATTTGTGCAGCAGACTGAGCCTCACACGTCACCCCTAATATTTGACCTTCATTCTTCTTTATATTTAGTGAGTGACAAGTTGATTTTTTATTTGTGGGTGTATTTCTAGCAGCAGCACCTGCCTCTGTGGTCAGACATGAAGTGGATGCAGGGTCAGGCTGGATGTGATGGATGGAGAGAGGTTTGTGCCGACTCTGCTTCTGTTGGAGACAGCTGGTCTGCAGTTGCTTTACAGCTTTGCTCACTGCTCCAAAGTAGAGCATTACACCCACTTAAGGAAACTACAGTACAACCTCATGCCCCTCTAGGCCCGTTACAAGTACAATAAAAGCGTTTTACTCCATTTACCTGCGTTTATACTCATCTCTCTCCCGCTTCACTTTGGCCAGGACGTTGTACAGGGCTCTTATCTCAGGGGTGATGGTGTCAATCTGGACCCCGACTCCGTCAGGGGGCACCCAGGAGACTCCTGGGCTGGTCAGACGGTCCACACCGGGGCCGAACTTGCGTGCGTGGTTGTAGGACCAGATGGTGCCCGGGTGAAACCGTGGAGGAGGGTTGGTGGAGCTCCCTGGGCCTGCGCTGGTGTTGGAGAACGTTTTAGAGCCGGAGCCAGGGGACTCCACACAGGGAGAGGCCTGGCTGATGGTGATGGCCGGGTTACAAGTGAAATTTGTTTGGGTTGAACTGGAGTTTTCGGTAGCGAGTGGTGGTGTGAACAGTGTCGTAGGCCTCCTGGCTGAGTTGTTGGTGTTGTGGAAGGGGAGGGAGCCGGGCCTGAGAGGTATGGTCCCCACAAATCCGGTCTGCACACCGGCCTCCTGGGTATGTCCCCTGCTCTCACAGCATCCACCTTGACAGCATTTGTTGGCATCCAGCGCCTGCTGCAGCTGTTTCTCTAAAATCTTATTTCTACGCTCTAATTCGTGCACTTTTGCTAAAAAGCATCTGAACCTCAGATTGAGAGTTTTGAGGACGCTGATGTTGGATCCCAAGTCGTTTCTGAGAGCCATGGCTGCAGGGGGGTGCGATGCAACGCGATGGTGGTAGTGGCTGCGGCTGTGGGGGAGGTACGGTGAGGTCTGTGAGGGTGCGGTGAAGTCAGGCCCCGGCTGATCGGGCCCCGGCTGATACCCGGACTGCTCACCCAGGAAAAAGGAGGTCGGGTCCGGTCCACCGAAGACGACGTCGGACAGGAGGCCTGAAGGAGAGTCCGGGTGTCCGGGAGCTTGACTCTGCTGCGGATGCTGTTGGAGATGCGTGTTTGCCCCCAACAAAGGATTCATGCTATGGTATGGAAAACTAAAGCGCTGCAGATCTGGCATGAACACGGACGGGAATGGTCTTGCCACAACAGAATACAGTAGTTAAATAACAAGCTGTTAAACGTGCCAGAAGAAACGTGCGCTCAAAACGCCAGTATTTTCACCTGATTAGATAACCGTGTCTAAATAAGAATCTTATCCTTAAAGCTGGGAGGTCTTAACGTCGGCTGGTGGATCAGTGCGCTCTAACCGACCATAATAAAACATCCAAAAGGCGAATCCAAGCGAGCGAGGGTACAAAATGCGGCAACACCGGACCGGCCCCTCGGTGGGGTGCTTTGCAAAAATAAACGTGAATAAATAAAGGAAATGACGCAGAGCGTGAATAACAAAAAAAATCCACTGTCAGTCAAGTTCTGGCAACAAGATGTGACCGCAGGCAGGAGGAGCAATGCTGCGGGATTGGGAGAGCGCCGCTACCGTAAACACTGGACGAGAGGCGCGCGCACACATTAACTGTTTGTTTTCTGGGGAAACACAACACTGAGGATTTTATTACCTTGTTGTTGTTTCCCTTTGTTTTACACAATAATTAGTTCAGATTTGGATACAACTGAGAGCCCAACGTGAACGATTAAATACAGTTATAATGATAATATTAAAATCTTCAAATATTATGTGAAGTAATGTGATTACTAACCAACCAGCAATTCAAACACCTGCCCTAAAAAAAAACACTTTCACTGTGTCTGTCAACTGTTTTATGGTAATTTGATTACATTACAAGCACAATATGGCTGCGGTCAAAAAGTGTTTTTTGCTTAGGAAGGTTCTTAACTGAGTGAAATGACCCGGAAGTATCTAAGTGGCCTCCATGTTAACAGGGCCCAATCCCAATGCCCCCCCTCAGGCCTCAAACCCTGAACCCTCAGGGAGTTACGGATGTCACCTGGTAAATAACAATAATAATAATAATGACAATAATAATAATAATAATAATAAAACATTATTATTATAATAGACTGTAAAGTGCTGTCCTATTCATATTTCCACCAGTTCAAGCCTTTCCAGCATCTCACAGTCAACCATTTAGCGGGTGACGTCAGTAAGTCCCTGATGGTTCAGGGTTTAAGGCCTTAGGCGGGACATTTGGATTGGGCCTAAATGCTCAGGAAAGGTGCTTCAATGCTTCCTAGCTCCTTTAGCATAGGATACACTGGACCTTCCTTTGCCAAAGGAACACAGATAATGCCAACCCACAATTCCTTGCAGCGGCAACATTTAAAGTGAAGCACCATTCGGCCGTCCATGAAAACAAACGATATGCCTATCTTGCACAGGTTTAACAATTATCATGACTGTTTTATCATACAGTCATAAACTAATGGGATTCATGTTGATGGATATGAATAGACAGTGACAACCCTTTCATTTCATTTTATATATATTTATTTACTTTAAACATGTAACAAATAAGTAAAAAAAGAAAAGAAAAAGAATACAAAACAAAATGAACAGTAAATATAGCAAACTGTCAATGACCAAATTCTCATTCTCAATAACAAGAAGCAGCAGTAAAAAAAACAAAAAAAACAAGCTAGGCCTATGATAAATTATTAAACTGTTAAAAAGGAAAATATAACCTAACCGTTGAATTTACATTATTGCACGAAGAAAATATTGATCTTGAACAGTTTAATTTATATTGCACAATTGAATTGTCAGTTTCTACTGGAGGCAGTGTTGATTGTTAGGTGTGACAGCAGCAGGAAGGACCTCCGGTTTCTCTCCTTCACACACCACCAGTGAAGCAGCCAGGAGGTCATTTTTGGACTTTTCGACCGCAGTCTATGAATCCCGAACCCGTTTCAAGTTCAGCACTTGGGGAAATAACTTACGCTAACTTATTCGATTTCTGCCGGAGAATTAACGCTAGATGAGACAATTATACCACTTTTCTTTCTGTGCGGTAAATAAATATGAAGCTAACGTTACAGCCATAGCCGGTTAGCTTAGTTAGCTTAACGTTAAACTGGCGTAACAAAGTAGAAACAGCTCAATTATGTTAGCCTGACTCTGTCCAAAGGTAACATTATCCACCTACCACCACCTCTCAAGCTCGCTAATTAGCACTTTTTTATCTTCCATGTTTAGTCCGTTGACAAACCGAAGTGTAAAAATGTACAAATTGCAGTTTTACAGGGGGGTTTACATCTTTGATCTAAATTACCACATCCTATCAACCTATCAATCAATCAATCAATCTATCTATCTATCTATCTATATATCTCTCTATCTATCTATCTATCTATCTATCTGCCTATCTATCTATCTATCTATCTCTCTATCCATCTATCTATCTATCTTATATTTATCTCCGACAGTGCTGTATGTGGACCCCTCTGATCTCTCCTTGTCTTCTGTCCCCCGATGCTGTTGTGTCTCTCTGTGCAGCCTTGAGTGTTCAAAGAGGCACAGCTCAATGCATTCGCCCCCTGCATCTCATCTGCTCAGGAGTCTGTTCTTCCTCCAACTGTTCCTCCGGTTTTTCTGTTTCTTCAGATTTCAGTTTTTTCTTTCCACAGACGGGGCTCCTTCTCCTCTTCCAGCTCTGGCAGTAGGAGAGGCTGATGCTCCCTTAAAGAGAAGATAAAAAAACAGACTAACAATATGGCCTCTGTGGGAAGAACCTAAACAAATATTTTTCTGAGACATGAGTGCCAGTTAAAGTTTACTCATGTTCCTTACTTTCATATAAGCTGTCCTTCCTCCCCTGCATTCGTCTCCTCTCTGCCTTCTCTTGGCCAAACACCATCACGTAGATATCATCCCTGAACTCCTTGTTCATGATCTGGTAGATTAAAGGGTTGATCATGCAGTGGGACTTGGCAAATAGGGCAGGGATCAAGGTGACTACAGGTGGGAGACAGGAGAACGGCTGGGGGCTCCCGGTCATTGGTTCAGCTTCTTTGTCCAGGGTGGACCTGAGCGTGGCGTCACTCAGGCCGGTGATGGAGGCTGAATTCATGTTATTCACATTGCTCCACTTGTTCTCGTGATTGTTGTAGATTTGTCTGTAATATTCTGCAGCGGTCCAGTTCAGCAATGAGGGGATATTAAGGATCTTTGGAGCACTTGGAGAGCTCGAGGCCAGATCAGTTGACTCCTCCACCACAGTCTGTAAAGGTGCCTCTTGATCATCTCTGGGAATGAGTGCAGAGACCAGAGACACAGCAGCATAGGGCATCCAGGCCACGAAGAAGGTGGTGCACACCACAGCAGCTATCTGAAATAAACATATGACTTTATTTTTCCTGCAGAATGTTCATCAATGAATGTGAAAACAATCCTCCTAGGGTTTACCTTTGTAAGTCTCAGGTCTTTGCCAGTGTGACTGACAGAGGACGACGGTATAGACGCCAGAGTGCGATTAGATCTGAAGACCTGAAAATAGAAGCAACATGTAATGCTGCTATTTGCAATTATGCCTCAATTCACAAGCACTGACAAAGTCAACATACATAAAAACTCCCATATATATATTAAAGCCATTTTGAGCCATTTAAATTATCGCATATTTATAGAGTGTTTTGTTGCTTCCTGCCCTGTAAGTCTGTCAACATGTATGCTGCCAAGTCTGGTTCCTCATCCTGATTGGCTGCTGTGTCTCTCTTGTTTGTTTATTGTTGAACGAAAATTGTAAATTGTGAATCCGAGGCACTCAGATTTAGACTGGGCCTCTCAGGACTTTATATACAAGCTCATTTGCATTTACGCATATGTCAACTATTGTCTATTTACACGAGAGAAGGGGTGTTTGCCTTACTGGGATTTGTTTGGATAAAGCATCCACAAGCCATTATATTATATAGTTTCCATATATTGCTTATATGTACCCAATTTAAGTTTGTCAAACAAAAAATAGCTAAATTGCTAACCTCCAAGAGGTTTAATGTTGCACCCATTTCCCCTAGAATGGTTATTCATAAAATGTACTAGAAAGCTGACACAGAATGAATAAAGGGCCTTTGGGGGGCCTGAGCATCTGGATAAATAGGGCCTTTTCATTTGTTATTTCTCTGTATCCGAGAGGAGGTAGTGGTACTGTGCATACATTGCTGTCTGCCACAGTGTATTTTTCAATACTCTCACTAGGAGGTGCCAGAGTTGCAATTTTGACATTGTATACATTGTGGCTTTAAACAAGTGACTAATACAGCGGAACAAAAATATTTACATAATACACACACAGCTCCCAGACCCTCCATTTTGTTTCATGAAGCAACTTGTCCTCACCGTCAGAAGGATGGTCAAATATGAAGCGACGATGGTGAGTGTGGGAAATCCAAAGCATAATATCAAGATGAGGAAAATATAGATTCTGTCATTTAGAGACGACCTCATGCTCCACCTTCAAATAGACAGGCAGACTGGTTATCACTCACAAGTTTGTTTGCAAATACTTGAAGGAATCTGAGACTACACAGACATCTGCAGATTTTTGTGTCAGTAAACAATACAGGATTGAGCACCACTGTAAATTAAATTAGAGATTACCAGTTGATGGTACAGCTGGTCCCATAAGGTTCTGGTCCATAACTTCCAAAGCCAAAAGCAGGCAGCAAGGCCCAGAAGAATGTGTAAACCCACATCAGCACTATGGACAGAGACACATGGCGTCTCTCAATCCATTGACCTGGAGAGCCAAGAAGCACGAAACCACTTAAAGAACTTAATGTGACTATTTATGGGAACGTAACCTCATGGGAGGTATTTCCATGTCACTTTACCATTATCTTAAAACATCAGAAGGTTTAATGGACCTTTACGCTCACCTTAGCAACTATCAATCAATGAATGACTTTTAAATCAATTACTCTTTGAATCAATACATTTTTA
Source organism: Ophiodon elongatus (assembly GCA_016806645.1). Taxonomy (NCBI): domain Eukaryota; kingdom Metazoa; phylum Chordata; class Actinopteri; order Perciformes; family Hexagrammidae; genus Ophiodon; species Ophiodon elongatus. The sequence continues at coordinate 3,665,858 of JACSYO010000415.1, read as the reverse complement.
GAAGAAAGAGAGGGTCTTGTGCAGACTTTAATACATATATAGTGTAAGTAAGGTTTGTGTAAAAGCCTGTGTGGCAAGAAATGCACCAATTTATTCAGGAAAGGGCACATGGATTTAGAGCGCAGGCTGGCCTGAGTGGATGGTACATGAAGATCGCAGACTTGCCATATCTTAAGCAGCATATCTTCAGGCAACGGTCCAGAGAGATGAGACAGGTGGTGAGCAGAGAGCCGATGCCAAACACAAAGCCCTGAATGCCGTACCAAAGGCACCCTGTCTCCCCGAACACCCAGGCATGACACAGGCTGAAAGAGGCAGAGAAACGCGTAAGTCTCCCCGCTTAATAGATCATCACCTTCTGTCTCTGACAAATGGCTGCTGTTCTAGATGTTATATTATACTCACAGTGCCATCACCCTGGATTCAAGCCTGGCTTTTTATTAGTTGATAACAAAGTTCTGTACCTGGAAATGATGAAGAATGGCCCTCCCAAGAGGGTGAAACCAAAATCGCAGAGGGCCAGGTTGATGGTCATGAGCTCTGGAGGTCTGAGCTTCTTTCGTCTCCTGCAGTAGACTAATAACACCACGCCATTACCCAGCACTGATGCGACAACTGTAAAAGAGTAACAGTGAGGAAAAGAATGAAGGCGCAGCTTTAACTTTGCTCTTTCAATCCTTAAAATACCAGTTGTGCATGATTACATGAAGTGAGCTATAGACCAGTGATTGTCAGAGTGGATCAATGCAGTTATTCGTCTTCAATCCTCTCTTCAACACGCACCAACCAACTGCTCAGCATCCACCTGAACACTCACGCTGCTCCACAGAAAACCAATCAGCCAAGACAAATGAACAACTTTGTCTGAGAGAGCAGAGTTTATCTGTTTATCTGTAGCTTCATTCATTTGTTGTGCAAACCAAGCAATGAAGAGGCAAAGAGTATTTTATAGTTATTGTTTTTAAGACAGCCTGAACTGTTTTAATGAGGTAATGTCTGGTTTGGTCTTTTTTGTTGAATACTGAACATCCCATTCCATCCATTCCATTATCCAAACCTCTTATCCGCTTTAGGGCGCTGGAGCCGATCCCAGCTGACACAGGTCGCCAGTTTATCGCAGGGCTCATTTAGAGACAGACGAGCATTCACGCTCACATTCACACCTACGGGCAATTTACAGCCTCCAGTTAACCCCAAGCCTAAACTGCATGTCTTTGGACCGTGAGAGGAAGCTGGAGAACCCGGAGGGAACCCACACTGCCACGGGGAGAACGTGCAAACTCCACACAGAAGGACCGACGGGATCGGGGATCGAGCCCGGGCCCCTCTTGCTGTGAAGTGACAGTGCTAGCCACTTCATTGGAGCTACCGTATATTACATTTATTGTAATACAAAGAGACAAATAAGTTCTGATGATTAATAATAATTAAAAAAAACATCTTGTGGAATCTGGCATGATATATTTCCATATATTTGGTATTTTTGGATCAATTCCAGTGTGTTTGAAGGTCCCTTGAATTCAAAACAAGAGTGGATAACTTCTCACAAAAATAAGCCTGAAATTGATATGATGAGAAAAGTGTCTGTGACTCTGAAAGTGCCTTAAACCATGCTGACCTGTGAAGGTAAGGAAGACAGCGACGGCCAAGTCTGCCGAGGGGGACAGCTGGGAGAGGAACAGTGGGTGGGTGGACGAGCCCCTCTGTGAGCCATTGTCTCCCATGGGTGGGCTGCACTGATCCACAGCAGCATGCAGAGAGGAGAAGCAGCACCTGGAGCCTCAAAGAGCCACTGACGGTACAAAAACAAGAATTTAAAATAATGTGACACCATGACAACTACAGTAGGATTCGAGCATGTGGAAGTAACCTTTTCTCATTAGGGGGGAAATGTCCTGCAGCACAGGCATTAGTATACTGGCGAGTATATTCTGATATCTGCATGGTTTCAGCTGAAGATTTTCACTCAATTTTAATCTGCTCTTACTGTGCAGACAAAAACAACAATAGAGCAGAAGCTCATTTCAAACATCCAGCTTAAGAGAGCCAGGGGAGTGTGAAACAGGAGGATATTTTGCAATCCAGAGCTTTAACTTTCAAAGTATTATTCAGTTTTCAACAAATAGCATTTTTTCTGTCAATGATCACACCGTGCACGTAAAAAGAAAAAACATTTCTCTCTCCTCTCCTGAGTTTATATTAATTAGAGTCATTGAGAAGTGTTTCATTCGACAGAGCATTATAAATGACTAAATGATGATAATATGTGGATAATTACAAAGAAGATTAATGTAAATATAAATGAATACAGATCGAGGTGATATTATAATGTCATCGTGACACAAATGGCAGACAGATCTTCTCTGATTTTCAGCTTTATTGGGAAAATAAATGGTTATTATTGGTTCAGGATTATCACGGGAAAAGTGTTTTTGTAAAAGAATAGTTACTTAGGCATCCTGTTACTTAAAATAAATAAATGAATCATAATAAACAAAGGTTTGTTGATGACCCTTTGTCACAAGTGGTCACAGGGAAAAACCAAGACCTTTCTTCTCAATCTTTATTCCCTCCGGTAATTGTATATTTATCCAGCAGGCAGTCAGCTGAGTCTCATGACTGACAAAGGGATCCAGTGATGAAAAGATGAATAAACACAGTCACATCAAGACAACAGGGAAGGGGATCAAACCAAAGAGGGATTTCTTGAAATAATCAAAATTCCCCAAAAAAGGTTTTTCTTCACTACTCTCTCTCCGTCCAAGATGCACACATTCAAACACACACCTGCAGGAAAACATCACACTTAATTAATAAGCATCACTTCTCACCTTCCTCTCGTCTGTTTCTCAGTCTCTTCCAGCGGTCTCTCAGCTGGTCACTATAGCAGAGATCGTCTCTTATATTGTTATTTCATCTTAATCTGAACCCTCCCTCTGTAAATCCACGTGGCATTTCTCTGGAGAGACGATTCGCTGTTGACAATCTGGCTTCGAAGAAATCATTAACAAGAGAAAACACACACACACAGAGAGAGAGAGAGAGAGAGAGAGAGAGAGAGAGAGAGAGAGAGAGAGAGAGAGAGAGAGAGAGAGAGAGAGAGAGAGAGAGAGCTCTACTAAATCCATACTATCCCTGTGAATCATTTTGAAAACATCTCAATGAAATATACATTTTCTGTAAATTTTGAATATTAAAGTAACTGTAAACGTGTCACAAAATACTGATATTTGCAAATAAATGTGGTTTGGTTAAAAAATAACTTTGGTGGCTGTTCTCATATTAGCGGCTCTACTGGAGGAATTTGTCACATTAATCACATACATTTTTTTGACCTGACAAATAATTGTATTTGCTGTAAAAAGCCATTTCAATTTACAAACTATATATTTTCTGGAAAATTCAAAAGGAAGTTTAGTTGAATGAAAAATCTTTGAAATGGAAACCACCACTAAATGTTCTATACTCTACTCCTCTTATAAAGCATATTTCCATATGGTGTTATATAAACAATAGAGCCTTTTTTCTTTTTTTAATCAGTGGAGCTTGTGTCTTATTCTTAAGGAGCTCCCAGTGAATCAGGCCGATAGACAGATCGGTGAGTAAAAACTGCAATACATTGTTAAATGAATTTGCCATACGTTGCCATTTCGTGAGAGCAAATCCCCTGTAAGTATGATTCATAAAAGCCTCACGTTGAACCATTACAGTGGGCTTTGTGTTAGTCAGACTACAGTACCCTCCCAGTTGGAGAAGATTTTTAACAGCACTAAAGGGGGGGTAGGAGGAAAAAAAATAATTAAGAGTAGATTACATGACTTTTAGAAAAGTAACATGGTGATGCAAGAATCGATTTGAGCAAAAACTAAGGGCCGTCAGTGTTTTCCCACAGGAGGAAAACTGAGCTGTATGGATAGAGACTTCTTTTTAAGGGTTTGCTAAAGTCAATGACCCATATAAGAATCCATCTGCCGAGATCCGCATTTATCCCAGTGGAGCAGTTTCTTGTATAGACACGTGTGTGCAGTGATTAAAAAAAGAAAAGGAGGACGTGATTCTCACAAACAGAGGAATTTATTCCACCGCTGACTGCAGTACTTCAGCACTGCAGACAGACTCACACCTTCACTCCATCTCACACAAGAACAGAACAGGGAACTTTACAAATACAAAAAAGTAATTGGTCACCAATTTAAATCTTTTCCGTCTGCTCTCTGTGGGACCTTTCCTCAGGCATCTGAAGTGGGTCAACTATTTGAAGGAACCAGCCAAAGTCATAGATAACTAATTGTGTTTGTACAACTCTGGTATCAGGAGAATGTGGTTGATGTGGCATAGTGCAGTGACGAGCGTTCGGCCGGTTGCTCTACTCCTTGGAAGCCATATGGGCCATCAGGTCGCAGACACGGTTGCTGTATGCGAACTCGTTGTCGTACCTGATTAAGAAGCAAGAAAAAAAAAATAGAGTCAATATGCATCACTGAAAAGAGACGTTAGGACATGAAAGTAATTCATGCTGAAGGCTTACCATGAAACCAGCTTGACAAAGTGGTCGTTGAGGGCGATGCCAGCGCCAGCATCAAAGATGGAGGAGTGGAGGTCACCGTTGAAGTCTGAGGAGACGACCTGCAGGAGAGCGGAGAGGAGGACACCACGTTAACAAAAACACTGAACGACAAAACAGCTGAAAGATCAGGTATGTGAGAGACTAACACACACCTGGTGGTCTGTGTATCCCAGAATGCCCTTCATGGGTCCTTCAGCTGCAGCCTTCACAACCTTCTTGATGTCATCGTATTTGGCCTGTTAAATGTATTATTACCATCATCATCATCATCATCATCATCATCATACTTACTATATTTATTAAAAAGTCTTCACATTTTTCTTGTCTACAAATCCCATGAAAAGATCAAAATCAGGATCAATCTCTCAATACGTTCTGACTACCTGTCTGTAAATCCTGAGCCTATTGGTTTCTACTGAAGATGAACATTTAAATAAATACGGTCATGAATATACAAGACGACGAAGCACAACAGGTAATTTAACACGAGGACATGACACAGCAAACCTAGAGAGACTTAGTGAAATTAATTTCTGTTAAATGTTATGAACGCTTCTAGTTTGTGGCCACTCACGGGTTTCTCCAGACGGACGGTCAGGTCAACCACGGACACGTTGGGGGTGGGCACACGGAAGGCCATGCCGGTCAGCTTGCTGTAAAATACAAATGTACAAGGTCATAAACTAAATTCACTGGATTTTGCGCAAGTTTGGTTCATACAATAACATACGATGATGCGATAAAGTTTCTGGCACTGACCCGTTGAGCTCGGGGATGACCTTGCCGACAGCTTTGGCCGCACCAGTAGAGGCGGGGATGATGTTCTGACTGGCACCACGGCCGTCCCTCCACAGCTTGCCGGAGGGACCGTCCACGGTCTTCTGGGTGGCAGTGATGGCATGAACTGTGCTCTGATGGACAAAAGACACAGAGGAGGAGGAGGAGGATTAAATATGCCCCCCCTCTCTAATTCTGTAATATCTGGTTGGTTTATATCTAATCTAGTGTGAAGGGCAACTGAGCATCTCTGCCAGATTGTTCACAGTGCTTTAATCCTCACCATCAGGCCCTCAATGATGCCGTAGTTGTCATTGATGACTTTGGCCAGAGGGGCCAGGCAGTTGGTTGTGCAGGAAGCATTGCTAGGGAGACGAAAGTAACAGCATCAGTTAACTGAGGGTTTTCAAAATAAAGTCAACGACATACAACATTTTTCCTTGACAAATCTTTTACACAGATAAACAATAAGTGAAACACTCAATATTGCACAGTTTCAACTTAAAAACTAAATTCCAATTTTAAATATATAAAAACATAATGACCAAACAGTCATGTGAGATTCTTTTTGTTTCTTACCTGACAACCTGGAGGGACTTGTCGTACTTTTGATGGTTGACACCCATGACGAACATGGGAGCATCAGCGCTGGGTGCAGAGATGATGACTCTCTTGGCACCACCCTTCAAGTGAGCCTGCAATGAGTTTTGAAATAGCATTTAATTTATGTCCTTTTTGGCTAATTGCACGAAACTCAAGATCTTTGGAGGGGGATTGAGATACGTACAGAGGCTTTCTCAATGGTGGTGAACACACCAGTGGACTCAACCACGTACTGGGCACCAGCATCCGCCCATTTGATGTTAGCGGGGTCTCTCCTGAAAAAAAAAGAGAACGAGAAAAGTTAACAATAAATTCTTACTCAGTTCTTCTCTTTTGCAATGTGTGAAACTGTAATTAAACTGAAATGCTTTCTATATTAAAAGCCTGATTGGTGAACATACTCGTGGAAAACGGTGATTTTATGTCCATCGATGACCAGCTTGTCACCCTCAATTTTGACCTCACCCTTGAAGCGGCCGTGGGTGGAGTCATACTTGAACATGTAGACCTAAAAGAGGAAATGTGAAGAAGAGATGTGAAGGGAGACAGTTTACACCACATCACAGACAGCTGACCAAAGCAGAAGAGATAACATTAGTTATAAAAGATGAAAAGCATGTCTTTGACTACGAAAGCCTTCATTACATATTTAATTTAGCCAATGCAACTATCACCTAAAGTTCACAGAGTTTCACAAAGTTCACACGCATGTGGCAGAAGGCTGGTGCTGATCTCAAACCCTAATCCTGATGCAGTTTTTCAAGCTACCTCCTTTACTTACCATGTATTCCAGGTCGATGAACGGGTCATTGATGGCCACAATCTCCACCTGCTTGGAGGTGAAAGCAGCGCGGGTCACCAGACGACCGATGCGGCCAAATCTGAAAAGTGAACAGTGTTGTTTCTTAGTCTGGCCTCTAGATGGAGGTATGAAACCATGTAACTCTGACTAAAGTCACTGGGGATGTGAGCCTCCTCATGTCCCACAATTATAGAGAAGGTATGAGGTTGAAATAATCAGTCAGATAATCAGTCATTAATATGCTAAATTAAGTTTTTGACATTGACTTCAACCTAAGCATGGCCTACTTCACATTACTGTTGTAGCTTTTTTCCTTTGTGTGGGGTTCATAAAGTCCTCAGGAGGCCTGAAACCACTGACAAAGGAAGGGCAGGGTTCAGGAGGAGGGGCAGAGGGAGGTGTACATATCACAGCTTATGGCTGCCCAGCTCTCACTCTCCCCGCTGGGGGCTAAAGTCAAAATGAACCTCCAATGTGCAAATCCTGGTGATGGCAATGCACTGTTTGATCAGCGTCCTAGTTACTTTTTAACCCGCGGGTCCAAAATCCTGGCACAGATGCACTCTGTCCTCAGACACTGGGGGAGGAAGACAAGGGGCGGAGAGATAATCAAACAGATAGGGAGGACTTTAACGTCACACTATGCCTGTTTAATAACATTTAAACTATGCAGGACCCCTTCTACTTGCTTCAGAAAGCAGAAACACAACTCCATGTTGACTGAGCCCATGTCGAGGCCACTGCCCACATTGCTATCTGCTCAGGGGCCAAAGTTCAAAGATCAAGAAAAACACGAGAACAGCCATGTTACTGTTGGTCCACTTGCGTCTATGTATGTCCGCCATTACTAAACATGTTCTCCTTCAGCTGCTGTATGGTGTCAATAATAACAAACAAACAAGCTTTAAGAAGCACAGGCGGTGCATTTTGAAAATGTAACCAAGGCAGCAATTACACTAAACACCTGAATGCTCCAGGTGTACACAGATGAGAGGGGTGTGGCATTGGGAGCTGGAGGTGCAGAGAGCTCACAGACTTGCCTAATAAGTGTGTGTTGAAGTCCAATGTGTGTTAATTTGATTCATTCTGTCATGTGAGTGGATGAAAATGAGCCCTTACCCATTGATACCAACTTTCACCATTTTTCCTGGGTTGTCCTAGTCCTCTGGAAGGAGAAATGAGAGGAGATAGTGGGAAGTGGAATAATAATGCAGCCTGTTAAATATTGATAAAGCAACATTTATGGTGCCATATATTAGCTATCACTTCATGGACAGCACTAAGAATGTGTGTTGAGATAAAGAGTTTATGCAAAATTATTCAACTGATAAGATATGTGACCACAGTCCAAGTAAATGTCAAGATAAATCTGCAAATCTTTCCCTGCAGGCGTATAAACCACCAAATATGTGCACTGAAGAGCAATGTTACATCCTCATAAGCAGCAATAATTACATTCAAAGTCAAAAGGCAAGTTTTTTGGTTTTTTTTGCTTCATGACCACATTTAGTTTAAAATTAGGTCCAATCAAGCCCAAGCTGATTGTCCCTATGTATCAAGTCCTGCAGCCGGTTGCTGAGGCCCTGCAGGGTCCTGGCCCTGTCTGGCTGAAATAATTTAGTTACTGAAAGTATTTACCGTTTGTGAGATGCCTCAGTCTGTCTTGCGACTCCGGGTGCGAGTGGGGACGAGCAAAGTTAAGCAGTGAGATTTATGATTGACTAGAGTTTAAAACCACGCCCCCTCAATGGTCACTGGTCCTAGCCCCGCCCCCTGTGAATGTCAAGGTCGTCAGCTTGCATATGAACACTGCAGCTTGACTTCATGTGAATTTAATATCCTAGAAGGTTCTTTCTCTTCATCTGATTTGTAGGATTGTAGGCCTAAAGCTCTGAAAAGTTCTGCTTAGTTTGTCATACTTTCTGCAGAAGTTAAAGTACAATTAAGCCAGTCATGTGTTTCCACTTCCCTTGACTTTAAGAGGTCGGGATATGGATACTCATATATTAAACTCCTCAGATCGTGGACTGGAAAAAGAGAGGGGTCTCTCACTGACCTTCTCAGTAAATACAGTCACACGAGGGATCAAATCTCTGTCTTCCTGACTGTGACATTTAATGTCCAAAGACCATGACCCTTCACTTTCAGACTGTCTGTAGCGACTGATCATCCTCTGCCTCTCCATCTCCTCAGCAGGAGTCACAAGTTGAGTCTTGGTTACTCAACATGAACACATGACCATTACACATGTGCAGAGGATGCATCTTCAGTCTGTTTGAGTCCATGTCAGGTAATTTAGAAGTGACAATTTGAGTCTGAATACAAAAAAACCCATATCATTGAGTTGCCGTTTTCTGAATAAAGATGCTGCTCTTAAGGTCTTGGTAATGTGTTTGCTGCAAATTTAAATGTCTTCATTTCTATTCATTGCCCACAGAATATTTGACACGGCATGGCAGAGTTTATCTGGACTCTTTTGTTCTGTCACAGAGTTGGCAATTGAAAAGAAAGCACTCCAGAGGACGATGTACAATATTAAATTAGAATAATGAAAGCCTCAGTTTAAACCAGAAGGCTAATCAAGTTGAATGTTGTTGATTTATCCCCCTGGCTGCACACAAAGGCCTCACCAACGGGCTGAGAGATAACTGAAACCTTAGGGCATGGCATCTTGTCATAACAGCAGAGCATGAGACATTACACATCTAACTGGACCAAACACGACATTCAGTAACATATGTTTCACTTCAGCAGATCATGTGGTCCTATTATAACGTTTTGCTGCAGGCTAACAGAAGTGTAGATCTGCACCAAAACGGGACAGTGCAGTTGTGTTTGATGGCTGCGGTCCAGAGGTCTCGGCATAGCTGAACTACCACAACCCTGTGGGCATGTCAGTCTTGGCCTCTACTTTGCAGCTTAAGGTCAAAGAGGGGAAATAAAGGTCGGGCCAAGATTAGACGTTGGCTGGCTAGTCAACACATGTCCATTTTATACTTTCAATAAATGCTGCCTCATATGGATCACATGTTCTTTCTTATATCACAACTTCCATTTCTTGGGCCTTCTTATTAATTTAGTCTGGTCACCGTAAGACTCAATTTACAGCAGCATTTATGTAAATTAGTGGTATTTCTCAACGTAAAAAGTCCACTCTGGTTAACTTAATCAGTAAGTGTAGTAACAACAAAACATATATGGATTGTGTTTGCTGATCTATGCACAAGTATGTCTGCATTTAAAAGGGGCCCTCTTGAACTGGAGTCAGACAGCATGTTTCCAGCGCTTTAGTCCGGTGCAAAGTCCAGAGGGCGGCTCTGTGTGGTGAGGAACAAATAAACACATGATGGAATGAGACTGCCACCTTGTGTCGCAATGGAAATCTCTATTTATTTAATGTCACCATCAAAATTCAACTCAAATACCAGAATGAATAAGTAATATATAGTAATATACAGACTATATATGGTGCGAGCTATGTAGGATATCAGGGGAGAAAATAAATGATTTTGCTCGTCGTTCTTTCTTGACCTTGGAAACAGCAGTTGACAGAGTCTCACCTCGAAGTCCATTTAGTTAGTTCTGAAGCCTTCAGTCAAATCGCATGACCGTCATCTACAGACAGCGCCTGATTACTTGACATGAGAATGGTTAATTCAGTTTTTTCAGAGAATGAAGGAAATAAATGGCACATGGATTACTAATTGAGATCATGCAATAAGATGAAAAGCTCCAGGACAGCTACTTAACGGACCTAAAGGTAAATATTGTTTTGTCAACATAGAACGTCTTGGTTTGGTCCTTCCTTCAACACGGACGGACTTTGTGAATTACCTCCGAGTTTAAAATAATTCATGTCTTGTTCTCAAACTGAACAGATTGCCGGTACAAAGCCCGTCAAATGTATAATTGCATCATATTCATGTACATATATATCTTTTATAAATACAATTTGGAACATCATGAGATTATCCGCCAACATGTTTATTTCGGTTTCCCTTTAGAATGATTCAAGATTTTTGCCCAAGGGAAATTGGCTGTAATGCCAGAGTAAACCCAGTTTGGGAGGCAGCAGAGGATCTGTTACTAAGATTGGGCGCACAGTCTCCAGAATGACGCCGGGAGAAATGTAACTTCCTCGAACAAGTTGAATAAAGTATAAAGAGTTGTAAAATAAATGTCAGGAGAATTTGAAGCTGTACTAAGAGGGAGGAAACAAACTGATGCAAAAACCAGAAAACTATAACTGTCAAATCCATTTATTCATGCAAATCATAAGAAAACAAATAACAATCAGCAGGAATCACAGTGCCATCATATTTTAATATTTACGTCCATTACACCCGATTTTACACTCCCCATTCATAGATTTAATTGCTTAAATCACATTTACTGTACGAAGATAAATGCTAGAAATACATAAAGTGCCAATTTACTTAAAAACAAGCCCAAAAATCAAAGATGATCATTTAATGTAAATACAGCTCACACAATGTTATAATATTCAGTTTAAAACTTACACATGGAATAAACTACAGCTGCTCTGTTAATACAGCCACAATAGTGTGAAGCATCTGATCTACGCTGGATGAAACGACATTAGTTTACGTCACACTACACGTAGCCTACACACACGTAAACATCCTTCAGTGCACGTGAACATCTCTGCATGTGTGTTTTCCCTCATCATACTCTAAGAAGGATGTCATCAGTCTGTATTTTCTCTCCACTAACAGCCCAGTCCGCTCATGGACCCGATCCGATCCAGTTTCAGCCCAAAGCATCCTCGGTTCCATCCCCTCCGTGACCGGTCCGGCTCTGCTCGCTTCTGATTGGCCACAGCTCCTTTCAGCAGGCGCAGCCACGGGCTCTCAGCCTGTGGCTGCGCATCGGCCCATTTGGGGTACTCGGCCGCTTTGACCCCCGCGGAGAAGGTGGACTGCTCCTCTGGTTGGCTGTTCAACAGGTTCTCCAGGTCGTCCAGGGTCAAAAGGTCATTGTAGCGTTCCAGAAACTGCTCCATAAACTACAGAGGGGGAGAAAAAATACAATTCAATTGTCAGTGAGTGTACGAGGGAGAATAATTCAATCAGTGATACATTTCATTACTCTTTCCTCGGATTCTTTCCTGCTCTCCCTCCCTTCCGCACTATTCTCTAATATCAGTCATCCACTCTGAATTCTCCTCAATCCACTCTTTTCTTCCTTTTCTATTCTCCCGGCTTCCCCTCCTCCTCCTCCTCCTCCTCCCCACCACCTCCCTACCTGCACAGCATCAGGAGGAGGGTGCAGAGCGCGAGCCTCCGTGATCTCCAGAGGTGTCAGGAGGAGCAGAGTGGCACAGAGCAGCACAGGGCACAGCATGGCAGCAGAGACGACGGACAGGAAAAACTGGAGCAGGACTGAAAACACACTTCAAAGACAAGATGAAGAAATTAATGAAAATTACTCTTGCAGAAAAACACAAAACATTTTTTTTTTTTTTAAAACTTCATTGCACGTTTAACCAATCCTCAATTGGTGGCTTCCGGATTAAAACAATTATTAATTTATTCTGTATTCTTATATTTAACAGGGATCATACAGACAAACAGTTCCACACAGATAAGCAAGGCAACAGTTGTGATGTATATAGGACGTCTAGCAGGAGCCAATGTGCAGCCCCCGGTCCTGGTTAGGCTTTTAAATCTAGGTTAAAACAGCCAAACAAATAGAGTAGCTCAAACAGTATCACGGTACATGTATTATATATATCACAAAAAAGTTTATTTTCAAGAGAAATACTTTTTGCTGCATTAAATAGTTTACAATTTCAAAAAGGTATTATTTAGGTGATAATCTTTGAGCTGAGAATAATGTACAAAAGACCTTTAAGAGACATTTTATTTCCTTACTTCATACCTACCTAGGTTTCAGGTTGAAGTACATTTAACACAATTTGTAGTTTGCTTTTTTAAAAAAAAAAAAAAAAAAAAAAAAAAAAAATTGATAACTATAAAATAAAGACAAAATATATAACATATCTAACCATTTAAGAACATTTGAGTGTGCTCACCTGTTTGGTTTCTCTCAGAGCTCTGGGTGTCTTCTTCTCACAGACTCTTCTCCATCCCTCTGGTCCTCGGTCTATCGGTTACCTCTCACTTGTTGGCACCTGCAGGGAGCATCACTATCTCACTCGGCTGACTCCTCCTACTCCTCGCTGTGATGGAATTGAAAGGATTTTTCTTCCTCCTGCGTCTGTCCTCTTGGCAGAAGCTGAATGTTGGGGCATCAGCTGGGATGCTGCAGAGGTTTTGTAGAGCAAGCGACAACCCCCCCCCACGCAAACCCACCCCATCTTCCTCCTCCTCCTCCTCCTCCTCCTCCTCTCCTTTCTTTGGAGTGATGTCATAGCCTTGGAGAGAGTGATTGTCATTGCCAAGGTGACTGTGTACTCTGTATGCCAAACTGTGCTGCAAAAAGCAAGGTCAGAGGGCAACAGCCAGCTAATGCCTCATCAATGAGAGCAGTGAGTTATGAGCTAGCTCCAAAGATTCACGTGTTTTATGTCACGACATAATCTGAATTATACATTTCCTGTGTTGTGTCAATGTTCCACATGCACATCAGCCTCCCTCTCTCCCCCCTTTGTCTCCGGAGTCGTTCCCAGCATGCACTAACCTCCCTTCTCTGTTGGGTAAGTTACAGTCTGTCAGTGCCATCTGCTCCCCGTACCCCCTGCAGCCAAATTACTACACTAGGAGCTGCACAATCCAACACACCGTCTCAAAGTTCAGCAGCCTTTGATTATTTCGAGTAAATAAATCCCCAGCAGTTACAAGTGTACGTCAGAAACTGGACAACGCAATCAGTGAAGATTTCCTGTGTTTAAAGCAGCTTCTTGGAGACGTTTGATGTTTTCATACCTTTACAAACAAGTTTCAGCTTAGTACAGCATTAAATAAAGTTATAAACTGGGCAAATGTACTTGACAATTTGACTACACTTGGCACCCACTGAATACATTTAACTCATATTTGTCGTCAGATAAAACCTAAGTGCTGCTATCACACTGTTAGCCTGTTGTTGGCAAGTGTCTTTACATAACATATCAATCACAGAAACGTACCCCTCTCATCTTTTCGGAGAGGACAACGTGTGGGAGAGGGAGTAGGCGAAAAGGAGAGATTAGCAATGAGGGGAGGGGAGGGTTAAACTACCGTGCATGCCATGTAAGTGAAGAGAGGAGCGCTGGAAGAGGAAAAGTAGGCAGAGAGTAGGAGGAGGTGGAGGATGGGAGAAAAGCACCAGGCAGAGAGCAGAGAGAGACCTACAAAAGAGATTGATTACAAGAACAGAGGCGGCCAACGAGGCAACAGCAAATGTGTCAGACAGAATTAGACAAAAAAAACCATGATTGTAAATAAACAATATGCATCCACACTCATCGTTTCTCTTCTGATAAAGACTGAAATCTGATATGAAGGCTCATGCTGGAAGAAAGGAAAAGAGATCCGAGGAAAATGAGGTGGCGAAGCATGTGGGGTAGTAATACTGTCTGGGCAAGCTGTGACAACCCATTAAACACCGCTGTCCAAACACATGATACAAGCAGACATTCAATGCTGCTTGTAATGATGGTGTAAATTTACTTGACATAACCCAGCAGACCCCCCAACCCTTCACACATTTCTTTGTGTCAGCCTCTGGAGGTTTCTTCAGCGCGCAGAGGCCGGTGAGTGACGCAGCTCAAAAAGAGACGGACAGTCGTGGAGTTCTTATCAAAACCAGAACCAGGTTTATTCAAATACGTCTTGATTCCATGTTTTCAGATATGTTAGACTACTTTAGTTTGGTGCTAAGTACCAATCAATAGCTTAAAATAAAATGTACAAAAAGATTTTAAAAGTAAAAATAAGAAAATGCTATATAAAAAGAGTAAAAATGCAATACATCATTTGCGATAAAAGATTAAAAAGGAAGAGAGACAGAAATAAGACAAAACAACAGGAGACAGATCAGTTTCTGAGGCGACTTCGTCGAGATGTGCGGGCGATGGGCGTCGTCACTTTAGGGGTCTCACTCTCCGCCATTACCGCATCTGATGAAGATAAAGACGAAGATTAGAAATTGATAAAACAAGACCAGTCATTGACAAAAAAAAGCCATAAAAAAAAAAAAAAAACACTTGACTCAGGAACAGTTTAGGATTCACTGAAATACCTTCTGTTAAAATGCTTAAAGATTTAATGAGAATACGCAAAGAAAATCTAAGCCCTATAAACACTATTCAAAAAGCCAGGTACGCTCCACTTTTTCTCAATTTTAAATCTGATTTGTAATTTGATTTAATCCTTTCAAGTTGTTTTCTATCAAAGACATTAGAGAAATCCCAGCTCTTGGATTAGTGCTGCTGCAATGCACAGCTCCCTTTTTAAGAGCAACAGTCCAAAATCCTCTTAGTGTGGTTCAGCCCAGTGCTCCGGAGACTTGGAACTTTGTTGTATTGATCTAAAGTATATTACTGGTTTCTGCCAAAATACTTAAGTCCATTCTATGCATAATACCAACAGCTGAAATGACTAGCTGATGGGTAGAGAAAAGAAAACAAAGATATTTGCAGCTATGTTTAAAAATCGAAGTCTTCGTTCATGTTGCTTCTCTTTGTCCTGTGTGATTGTAACTGAATATCTTTGGGTTTGGAAACATGGTCAGACAAAACAAGTGATTTTTTCACCATTTGAGATTTTATATGCCAAACAAAAGTAACATTTTATTAAATTAAAATATGTGTTGCAACCCTAAATGTAAAAGAAATGTTACATTACATAACAAGTATGTTGTCTAAGAGACACGAGTGGAAATTGTGTTAAATTCCAAAAAAACAACTGGTCACGTGTAAAAAAAATGAGAATGTAATATAAAATAGGAATCTTTAAAAACTATTTTCACTATAAGTAATTCCACTTGAATTTATAAAGTGGCTGCACTCACCCTCTTCATCCTCCTCCTCATCACTGCTGAAAGTGATCACAGGTTTCTTGGACTTGCGAGATTTCTGAGGCGTCACAAAACTGTCATCGTCGCGGCCAGAAACTGATGGCTTTGCTTGACCTGTACCAAAATCAGAACATGTTTGTCAAAAAAATGTTTAAGCAAATTTTTCTCTCTTCACACAACAGGACCCTTGAATTTAAATCCCGTGACCACTGACCTCTCTTCGTCCTCACTTTGCCTCTGGTGGGCAGAGGCGTACGCATGACCGTCTTCTCAGAGGATCCTCCTTCTTTTGGGTTTTCCTCATCCATCTCAGGACTCTCCACATTCTCCAGCCCCCGCGTGTGAACCGCAGTCAGACGCTTCTCAAACTCATCGACCTGGGCCTGGGGACACAAAGTAGCCATCCGTAAACAAACATTGCATTAAAATGAATAAAAATAAAAAAAGCACCCATCTACTTGGAAATGGAGACGCATGCCCACCTTGAACTGGGCTTTGGCCCCGCGGCGGAGCTTGGCGGTGATGGAGAGCAGAGGCTGGTAGACTCCCGGCTCGGTTAGCTTGTCGCTGTAACACTCCCAGCATTCCTGCAGCCTCTTGAAACCACGCTCACACATGGACAGCAGCGACAGAGACACGGCCAAGTCACACCACTGACGCTCCGTCCTGAGAGAAGTAGAACGAGACTCATAGGAATTAGAGACTAAACTCGCTTAGAAATTATGTGAAATACAAAGAAATTCTAGCTCAACATTACAAACCTCATTACTCATGAATGTGGCTTTGCCCTGACATTTGGACCTAATCTCATTTTCCAGGAACCTTTTGTATCTAAATTCACTTTGCAATTGAGTAATATAAAATGTCCTTCCTTAGAGTATGGGTGAAGCATGAGTCAGAGGCAGTCTGACGACCCGACCAATGGGTCCGTATGCAATCCTAAACTTAATGGAAGAGTTTCCATGACAAAATGAGTGAATACAATGTTAGAGTGGAGGTGAACTGCTCTGTGAAGGCAGGATGCATTTATTTGTATAGCACCTTTCAACAAGGCAAATCAAAAGGATGTCTGCTTTTGCTCAAAGAGGAAAACAAAATTCAATAAGAAAAAAATATAGTGCAAGATATGAATAAACAGGGTTGAAGGATGATTTCAAATACTTTTATAAATGTTTAAAGGCTTCTTTTCCAGAAAAGAAGGTAGATATCGTTACCGACGGCCAGCAATCCTACACACCAAATCATAGTTGTTTCAAGCATTATTGTGTGATTTTTTTGAAGTAAATCATTCATTAAAATGATGACCTGGTGTTTATGGAAACCAAATAGTGTGTTAAAAGCATTCATTGTTGATTTAAAGTATTTTGTTACAGGGCTGAAGACTGATTGACATTTTAGAATTATTTGATTGCATCTTTTTCCATGCCACTACTTAACAAAACAGGAATATAAAGTGTGTTGGTGGGCACAACTGTACGAGGCAGTAGGTCCATGCCCAGGGAGAGAAAGAAGAGGCACATTAGGGGAAGTAAAAGTGGGCCAAGGACCCTCTGTCATTTCTGAAGCTGTCTCGCTTTAAAGGTTGACCTCTTTACAAACTCAAAAGACACTAATTACTCACGCAGCCACCCCTGCATTTTGCACAAATAAAATACTGCAGAGCAGAATCAGAAATGTGGAGGGAAACAAAGAAAAAAGAGCAGGTGAGAGGTGTGGAGATTTACTCACTTGGCAGTCCTAAAGCGCTGACACAGTTTCTCTACTAGAGACTCGGTCTGCCTTTCCTTGGTGATGTAGGAGAAGAGCTGTCTGAAAACACACCGACACACAATACAGCATCTAAACAAAAACTCCCAAAATAGCAAAGCTGTCAACTTCGAAAGCTTCTTAAACAAGTCACGATTTCTTTTCCCCGGGCCTGCTGAGTCCTGCTCAAATCCTCAGTGGACGAAGGCAGCAAATGGGACTAGACAGATACCGAAAAGCCATGCAACTCACTTCATGATGGTGTTGAAGTCCTCCGAGGTCATGGCTCTCTCTGGGTCAGACAGGCGGCTGATGATATCTGGAAGCAGGTTGTAGATGGCATTGTCCTGGTGGGTAACACCAAAGTTAAAAACCAATCCAATTATTCAGGCTCCATTAAGGGTTATGGATGTGAGAGAGTGAGTGTGTGTGTGTGTGTGTGTGTGTGTGTGTACCTTGGAGGCCAGCTCGTTGAAGAAGTTCAGAGCCAGGCTGGTGATGTGAGCTTCAGGGTCAATTAGCAGCACAGCCACTTCGCTGACTTGACCTTTGACCTTCAGCACATCCTTAAGCACCAACTGAGTAAGAACTGTCACAGCTGTCTGCCTCACTGAAGGAACCTCGTCACTGAGCCTAGAGGAGAAGGACGTGAAATCACTGGCTTACTATGAATGATGGTGTCAGTTTTTTTGTGTCAAACTCAAATGATAAAGTGGGATATTTTTCCTCTGAATTTTAACTTTAATTATTGCCAATGTAGTAATAATGAGAAATAAAAAAAGGCATCAAAGTTGTTACATTTCATCACTCCAAAAACACAAACTTAAGTCATTAGGATACATCTTCTGGGAAACATGAATGTGTGTACACAAAATTTGCCAATCCATCCAGTGGATGTTGAAATATTTAACTGGTTATGTGACATTTTTTGGGAGGAATGGGAAATTCAGGGGATCAAAGTCAGTGTGTTTCAGCCTTTGGGCACCACGAATGTCTGTGCAAAATGTAATGGCAAATCATTCAATCGCCGAGATATTTTTTTATTTATTTTAAATCTTGCCACCTGTGTATTTGTGGTTTCGAAGTTGATTAAGCCTTCTGTAAAGACTGGGTTATTAGGCAGAAGGTTACTGGCACCAAACCACCGCTGAATACAATGGGATTGGACATGCTGTGGCGGGGCAATCTGATGGCTGTCTGAGACCAATTTAGATTCACCCTCACCCAAAACCACAGAACAAAGAAACTCATTAACCATTTCTCGTTTAGGACAGAGAGCAGAACTCCTGGCAGAGGATCAGAAACTTGAACACGGCACGTCCACAAGCCAATGGAAGGAGCTTGCAACCGCAACGAAGCAGGGTAATTAATTCTTATTTAGCTTATCAGGAGGCTCCAGGGCAGAAAACTATGGAGGTGCTGTGTGTGGGAGACAATTAGGGAACACTATGTAATACTTATCAGGTAAAAAACACAAGGAGGGCAATGAGGCATTATAAATGAACAGAATGTTTTACACATCCCAAACAAGTCAGTGTGAGCATTATCAACCATTATAATTAAAACCGCACTTCAAACAGAGAAACTGCAGCTTCTAAGTTAGCTACAGAGAAGACAGAGACCATTAAGTGTTTTTTTTTTTTTAAATGAAAGCCTACCTACAGGCATAAACCCTTGTAGAACCTCTGACTTCACCCAAAATCATTCCCTTCTGCTCACCCAACCGCTCTGTATAATTACAACACTCGCCATTGGTTCTAGTCACAATCTGCAACACACTAGTAATTAAGTTGTTCATTGTCTAAAAGTATGCGTGTCTGAGGCGGTCAAAGGCTCCACCCCAGTTCACGCGTGGGTTTCTCTACTGGCCATGAAGCGATGGCCGGTTCCCATGGCGACCGCAGAGGTTAGGGAACAAAACGGATGTCATTGGTGTTCGTGAACACGGATCATCTCAAAGTTTGTGTCTCCCATTAAAAAAAGAAAAGAAAAGTCGTGATGGGAAGAGTAAACTTTTCCCATCATGTGGCTCAGTGGAGCGCGGTGACAGCAGCTTCAGTGGCTGAGAGGAACAACACACTGAGACGGGGTGGCAGGATCCGGATGAAGATGGCTGAAGTGTACAAGCTGAGGGGGGATGTTGGCCGAGATGAAACGCCATTTACAGTACACCCACTCAGCTGAGCCATGAGGCGTAGGCCATCCTTATAATGTTGGGTGAAAGAAAACAAGCAAATCTAGGGATATTGTGATAATATCCATCTAATTGGAAAAGAGTCGATGTGGAGGAGATGAGCATGAGCTGCTACTGTAATAAATTATCTGCGTTCCTTTCCGGATTTTCAAATCAACACCCACTCAGTAATTTGCAAAAAAACAGTGACGTAGGTTACCAAAGCAAGCAAATCAATAAAATTAACAATAATGTCAACGCTAGCACTAGCTGAGTCAACGTTAGCTGTGCTAAGTTAGGAAATGAATGAAAGGGTTAGTTTGGATTTTTTTAACACTCTTAAAAGCCACAGGAGTCCATAGACAATAGTAAAGGTAAAGACCACTGTCTGAGTTACTGTAATAATACATCAACTATAATAAAAATAAATATATACACACACATACGTCATAATGCTGAAACCTACGTCACAAATGTTTTTTTTGAAGGCCGTGGGGAAAAATTGCACTTTGACACTAAAACATTATGTACTTTGACCAAAAGTTGAATGTTTGGATTTCAACACAACTGGGAAGCTACAAAAATGATAAAAGAAACCAAAAAAATAATATAATAATAGACCCACCCACCCTTTAATTGAACGCATTACATTACCTGGCATAAAGATTCTGAGTCCAGGGCTCCAAAATGTTTGGAAAACGGACGGTGAGATCTCCCAGGGCTATTATGGCATTTGCCCTGACCACAGGGAGAGCGGAGCGCTCCAGCACGGTGAACATGAGACGGACGTTTTCGTCACACACCGATGGGCTGATGGAAGAGAAAGAAATCACAGCATTAACGGTTATTCAATTAATTCAGGTCAGTTTGTTTATTTATACGTTGAGGGTTACAACATTCTAATAGTTTCACCACTCTGGGAGTTAGTTTATCAATTAAGTGATTTATTGGTTGGTCTAAAACAGTAATACATTTCCCAAACGCTTGTATTTGTGCGAACAAAAGTAATAAGTTTAGTATCATAGAAGACCGAGTATGCCAGCATTTATGCTTACTAAAAGGACTTCAGAAGTATAATACAACAGTTCTACAATAAATACTACTTTCATGAAGGTTATAATGTTCATGTGAACTGTACCGCCTTGCACAGAGCAGTGTTCATATATTTACATCAATGAGGTTAGAGAATAGACAATATGTTTTTACCTTATCATCATGTACTGAGAGAGCGCCAGACAGGCAGCAGTGGTGAGCTGTGGGTGGGAATAACGCCCTGGGGAGCTGCAGACTCTCACCAGCAGGGGAAGGAACGCACACAGCAGGTTCTCCTCTAAACCGACAGATGAGGGGTGGGGAGAAGATGTTTAATATATGAAAACATTGCATTATGTGTGTGCTGTCAATTATAGTTCTTAGAAAGAAAATTGCCATGGGTGCATCTCTAGCTGAGGTTTTCCTTACCAGCGAGTAATTCAGTCTCGCAGATCTTTCTGATGAGTTCAGCCTCCGTATCTTCAGCAGAGGCACCGATCAACCCCAGCTCCTCCTCCATCGCACTCTCATTGGCTGCTTGCTGTTGGAAAAATAGCTTCACAAATCAGCCACTTGTCCATCTTAACATATTCCTAGAAATCCTCATGGGAGCTGACTGACTTGAAGCACACTCTGCTGATGGTGCAGTCATTCAGACGGGTTTTGCTTCCCATTAAACTCTATGTGCTTTTCACTGACTACACCGTGCAAGTTACCTGGCGAATTTTGGTCTCACTGCAGCTGAATTGTGACACTTAATAGATTTTTTTTATATATATTTTTTTTTAAGTATGACACTCTGCCAATAGGCTTGACATTTGGTTACAATAGAGTCCAATAGTGACATGTTTTCACAGGAGAAAAAGGTATCAAAACATTCATTGAACCTCTTTTCAAAATCACCAATGACGCATTTTGCATAGATAAATCACTAAAAACCTCTCGTTCTGGCGGAGTAAACCATGTGACGTGGATTATTCTCAGAGAAAAAATAAATAAATAACAAAAATGAAGTGTTTCGTGCCAATTAAAGAGACATTTATTTTCTTGTTCCCTGATGAGCTGAACAATTATGAGCCATCACTCATTTGACTGCCACTAAAATTAATCTAGTCAAGCCATCCTGTTGAGATTCAGTCTGATTGTCAAAACGATTTTCACCAGGGGGTTGTTTTGGCTTCAAATTAATATTAAAATATCTGCCAAGTACTTTTACAACTCCAGTAACTCCGTTATGAACTGAAATAGGACTGCAATTTATGCTAAATTCTTGATTAACTGATACATGTTTTTGTCTAAAATGCCATCAAATTGTGAAAAGTAGCCATCAAAGTTCTCCAGAGCCCAAGGCAACATATTCAAATTGTTGTTGTGGAGGAATTAATCAAAGAAAAGCAAATCTTCACATTGGAGGGGCTGGAACCATCACATGTTTTTGGGATAAGAATTACTTGATACACTTTCAAAAATAGTTTGCAATTAAAAAGCATTCAATGTGGCATTAAAACTATTAGTTGATTAATCGACTAATAGTTTTAATGCCACATTGAATGCTTCTTAATTGCATAGTGCAATAGACATTCACACACTTATTTGATCAAATTCACCTTTACATTGATCCACACACACACACACACACACTAAAATGACCTGAAGACTATTAGTGAACAGTCACAGGTTATCTCCCCTTAAGTCAATATACAACTTCCATTCAAGGGCATTGTTTTATACTCCTGTGTGTAAGTGTATAAGTGTTATTATATACAGCCTCATTACCTTAGCTTTTCTGGATGGACCCTTTTCCTTCTCCTCCCTCTCCTCCTTCTCTCCTCTCCTCCTCCGCAGCTCAGCGCTAACGCTGCGCTCAAGGTGAGACACCTGCCAAAAAGCCACGCAGCCACACAGCGCCAACAGCTGGGCGAGACACACGCAGTTCACTACAGGAGAGAAAGCACGGACACGTGTGATTAAGAGTATGTTGGACAGGTTACACCGAGTCGGCGTGGAACAAAAGAGATATACCTTGTTCACCTTGCTCATTGGACTCTTGAGATCCATCTTGCATTTGGCCAGCGTCCTTGTTGAGTTCGCCACCTTCTGCAATCTGATCTAGTAAGAGACGAGCGCTGCGCTGGAGCAGCCGGGAGCACAGCTGGTCCGGGGATTCAGCCAGGAAGTAGAGGAGACGGACAGCCTGTTCCATGAAGCTCTGCCAGTAAGGGTCTTCCATCACCACACCTGGAGCAGACAGGTCAGAGGAAGAAACCAGCGTGAAGTGGTGAAGGCTAAGACGAACATACTCCTCCACAAAGGGCACATTTGTCTACATTTACCTTCAGCGATGGCCTGTGTGAGGCAGGTGAAGAGCTGATGGTCCTGTGGCAGTCTGAATGGAGCACCTTTTGATTGCTGGTGGAGATAATGCAGATGTTAACATCGTGATGAAGCCCTCGACATGTTCAAAATGTCTACCACAAGACATTTTGAAAGTATAAACAGCAGCTTTTCATGTATTTAATTTATACTTAAAAATATGCAATACTAACACCTCATAGACAGCAAGATGCAAACCTAATGCGAGATAACTGTAGTTGGAAATGACGAGGGTTTGATACTCCTCATTGTTGTTCTGCCAACAAATACGCTGAATATTGCCAGCAGCTGATAGTGTGATCGTTGGGGTTATAGGACATTAAGTGGTTAATCATCTTCAATTGTTTGGTTGACAATAGCTTTACTTCATTGTCATTTGAAAAGTACCGACACCACTGTTATATCTATAAAATTAAATTGCAGAAGCAAAAAAAAATGGAATGATTTGCTTGAGAAAAAATTTTTTATACCACAAACTGATTTTTTTTTTTGACAATCAAAGCTTCAATTGAATTAGAATAAAGTTTAATTAAGAAAGTAAGTTCATCAGATTAAATACATTTGTCTTTTTAACTAAACCAACTTTCTTTAATAAATATAACTTCAGTTTCGTCATCATAACTGCAGCGCTGGCTATGTGTGTATGCTGTAAAGAAGATCCATCGTTACGCAGGCTTTGCTTTTTCACATTGAAACAAGTAATTGTGGCGACATAATGCCAGTGTGTGATTTCAGATAGCACGCCAGCATCATGTGAACAAAAGAGGCGTGACATTTAACTGTGTTGCCGTCTAGTGTGCGTGTGCGAGAGAGTGTGTTGTCCGGCATGCTGGCTGTCCCTTTTACACAAACTTCAGCTGATTCTACAAATATTTTAATAGCCTACAAAATATCAGTATAGCTTGATCTTTATCTGCAACTGTGCAGAACAGAATGAATAGACGTGCAAAAACAAAGAAGCTGTGCAGCATCTAAATGTGGATTTAGAATTTGAACGCCAATGTTATGAACAAAGCTTCAAACTACTTTGGTGCAGCCCTACTAATGTCATTTTCTTTACTTCAAAATTATGCTTAGAAGCAATTTTAACAAATTTAGGAACCGCCATAAAGTATGAAGCTGATAAAATAATGTGTAGTACATTTTTAAGGCTAAACGTTAAGATTTAAATTCTCTATGTGTAGAAGCGCTCAGGTTAATGTGGCCCTCTGGTCATTAGGACCTGCTTACCCTGACGTGGTCCGTGATGCTGCAGATGGTTATAACTGCGTCTCTGGCCAGAAGAAAGTCTTCAGTCACTTTTTCTCCCAAAGCCACGGAACAAAGCGTGTCCAGATTACTGAGGACCACCTCTCTCTCGGCCCTGTTGGATTGGCATAAATACAAAAAAAAATGTTTTTTTTACAGAGCGACAATAAGCATAGATTTCATATTCCCCAATGATCATGTCATTATGCTAAGTGAGGTAATAACATCTGTCCTGCATCACCCCAACCGCTGTGTGCAGGCCTTGCCAGTGCGAGGCTGCTGCCCAGATAATGCGTGTAGGAGGACGGGTTATGAGAAGCACATAAGATTTAATAGGTTACGAACGCTGCTGGCTGGATGAAGAGAGGCAGCAGTGTGGGTGGACTGCAGATAGTCTCTAAACTCGCTCATCCCTACAGCTGTGGCAGTCTTTGAGGTAGATTGAGGGGGAACACAAAAAATGATATATATATATATATATTTTCAGTGAAATGCACTGGCAAGGAGCCTAGTTATATGGTCGTGACTTCGATTACAATGAAGAGGCGCCGAGGCTGAGCTTGTATTCTGACTAATGAGGGGATTTGCTGAATGTCGAGTAGCTGAGGCAGGACCAAAAAGTAAAAAGGAAGCACCTCGATACTGTGAAGAAAAGATACAGATTTTACATAAATAAATAAAAATGTTTAGACAACTGAACTCTAAACACAAAACTAAAACAATGAAACAGATTCCTGTCCATTCTAATAAACGGCATAAGGTTCAGAGTGCAAACATATTTTATTTGAGCGTTTTCAGATCCGGAAACAAAAGACAATCCAGTTTACACCTGCATTAAAGGTTAGGTTTTGCCACAAAATTGTCTCATTGTGTCAGTTATCTCTTTCATTGAAGGTCTGCAATGGTTTATCAAAATCCTACTTTAATTAAAAAATAAAATAAATAAGGTTTAGGCCTATAGCAAATATTTCGGAGAAGCTGACTTTCACATTAAATTCTGATTCGACGAACAGAAGTGAATACTAAAACTAAGTTTACTTTTTGCTCAGTTCTGCTGTGTTTGTGCAGGTTCGATAGAGTAACACTGTTGCTTCAAGAAGTAATGCATTTTCACAACCACAGCGTTCTGTACAGATTATAATGGGAATATAATTACATTTTCCAGTGAGCAACATGTAGTCATGAGAAAGGACTGCTAGGTGTTGCAGACACATCACGACTTCACAGAGCTCCAGATAGATCTGTTCTCACCAGTCAACACACCTCATCCATAGTTAAGTCATAAGTATGTACAGCAAATGCAAGCACTACCGTAACAGGAACAGAGTTGTTTATGTCGCATTAATGGACGAGGCCAGAACTGAATTTCGTTGTGATACCCTG
Source organism: Ophiodon elongatus (assembly GCA_016806645.1). Lineage (NCBI taxonomy): Eukaryota > Metazoa > Chordata > Actinopteri > Perciformes > Hexagrammidae > Ophiodon > Ophiodon elongatus. Next base: position 3,640,172 of record JACSYO010000415.1, on the reverse strand, counting down.
TATTACACAATGACAAATGATCCGTGAGCCTTAAATACAGGCTGTAGAGCTTCATATCTAATTATTTTCGAACTTGTCATATTTGTTTTGATTGACATACCCACCTACTCTCCTGCACGGCATAATATGTGCAAAATTAGGTCAGATCACAACGTTGACAGAATGAGAAAATGTATAAACATGAGCTGCAATGGGATGTATCAGTTACCTCGATAAGTGATCCAAATACGAGGCTGAAGGATTCAGGAGTACACTACGGGTGACTGGATTTTACATTTCATTGGCTTTAACACAAATATGAATGCACTGTGACCAATTATAAAACTACTGCTTATGTTACTATACGGTCACGGTAGGTGGGGCTGAGTTAGTTTGGCCTGCACCTTTAAAGCCGAGTAGCTTTTTTAAAACCAAAATCATCAGTCAAAAGCGAAAAAAGTTAAGACCTCTCATTTTGTAAACTTCTATGAACCCCTTTTCTCATCACGGCATTAAAACGTTTGTTTCCTAGGAGCATACTGAAAGTGGTCCATGTCTTACCGTGCAGCCATACCCAGCAGTAACACTGCAGCTCGCCTGTGTAAGCCAGAAGTTTCTCGTTTGCCAGTAAACCTTTCCCATAAGACCTGCACGACAGTAGACTGGAGAATGCTTCCACTGCCAAAGAACTCCTGCACCTGAAGAAACATGTTACAATTATTCATATGTTTTATACAAAAAAAAATTAATAAAATTTACACTGTACATTTTATGGCTGGTCCATTGAGTATTCTACATAGCTGTGTTCTATAATTAACCATTGTACTCACGAATGATCCACACAAGTGTAATAAAAAAGTGTTACTCACTATTTCCTCAAGACACTGGATTGTTCCCAGAGACGCATCCACCATCAGTTCAGAGAGGCTGTCAACTAGAGTGTGGGCTTTCACCCTAATGAAAGACGAGAGCTACTTTAAGAAGAGAACGCAACACAAATCTTCTGGTTGCATCACAACAACATCACCAGTAATTTTGAGTATGTACACATAATGCAACATCCTAGAGAATCATGTGATTTCATGGCATGTTGTTTTAACTATAGTTACTGTTGAGCCAACATTACTGTAATCAGAATCCCAACAGTCATATTTATAGGGCTGTACAGAATGTCTTTTGTTTTACATTCAAAGATTTTATTGAGGTTTTTGAATGAAGCTTTTGAATGTTTGTCACATTTTACATCATCACCGTAAAAATGTATGGCGTTGTTAGATTGCTGCAAGGTCGCCCTGTTAATGGTACGTGCCTCCCTTTGTCCACAGCAAGCAGGAGAGTTTTTGAAAGGCTAAATGACAACAAATCTAGTTTGAAGCTGAATATTTTGTTTGTAATCGATTACTATAATCACCAATTTCAATATAGCTTAAATATTGGACTTCAACAAATGTTTGAATCACAGACTTAAACAATCCTATGCAGCCACGACTAGAATCTAAATCTATAGATAGCATTTTACCAATATTGGTTTGGCCTCATTTTTATCTACAACTGTGCAGAAATCACATTAAATAGTAAATGTTGTTAAGGCCCTTAATATTGTCATGCATGTGTGAGGTAGTTTTACTGACCGGATGGTGTCTCCCTGAGGGTTTAGGAACAAGCGCCTGTAGGCCTGAACGACAGCATCTTTAATGGCAGCGTCCGTTGACCAGACCAGAGGCAACATCTTCCTCACCCCACTGACGGAGTTGGCAACGCTGAACTCGCATACAGTCACACAAAACTGCACAGCCTCCTGGACCACTAAAACCCAAAACTGCAGTTGTCAAATGTGAAAATATTTCTTTTATTACATAAATTATATTGAAATGCACATGTTTGAGTAGGTTTGCACTGATGAATATTGCCTCTACCTGAAGTGGTTTTCCAGTAGAGCATGCTGTTAATGACAGAGATCGCTCTCTCCACTTGTAAGGCGAAGGTTTCCGTGTCTTTCAGGTACTGAACCAACATCTCTTGCTTCTTCAGCTCCCCAGTCTCCTCCTCCTCCTTCTCTGACTCTTTCTGTGGAGTTGGTGGCAAGTTCTGGCTGAGCTCCGAGGCGTCCTCATCAGAGCCTGAGGTAAACACCAGGAGTTGTATAATGTAAAATATGGTAAAAAGCAACCACACAGGAATTCAGATAAAACTATTTTTACATTGCTGCTCCATTACTCAACACTTCATGCAGCTACTGTACAGTAATTAGGTTCAATTATTCTCTTCGCTGTGAGGCTTTTAGTGTATAAGAGCTGCAAAAGTGTTACATTTTCATTAACAGCATAAGAAGGACTAAGCCATCAAATTCTGATTCTGAATCCTTTGCACAAGTCTTTTTTGTCATCTGCCAGTATTACAGGGCCAGAGTACATACAATGTATTAAAGAATATATATACTAGTCAAAGTAAAATGCGTTGTCTGGACTTTGTCCCCATGATGTGATCGGCTGGGGTGAATCTAGACTTTTAGAGAAAACTCTGCACATGCCGATTAAGACAGCTAACATTAGGTAACTCCTGTTCAACTCAATACTTATACAATTGCCTTAGCAATTGTGTTTTTGCTCTCCCTGTCTGAACTGCTAAAAGATAAAATAGTCTTAAAACAAAGTTCCTCAACTGAGTGTGTACCAATGTCTTGCATGTAATGATGAACATTTTGGAAGTCAGCATGTGCATCAGTGTTTTATGCTCTAAAATATATCCTCTACTCACATTCTTATTTGAAAAAGGCAAATATTATAGACAAGTCAGTTTTAATGAATTGACATTGACAGATAATGTGAAATGAATTTCCTCCAACCAAGAGGAAATGCAAAGAACAGAATGTTAAATGTCTTCAATCATGTTTCCATTAAGATTCACATCAGGGAGCTCTTAAGATGAGTATCTATGGATAGAAAGGAATCAGGTGAACTGAGTGCAGGCTTTACCTTTGAATATCAGAGCCAGTGTGTCCATTAAAGTCTCAGGGGTGAGAGTGGACAGAGAAGCAAACAGTTCAAATTCAGGGAAGCAGCCGTGGGCTCTAATACAAAGACGCACAGCATTCCTACAGAGACGGAAGACAAAAGAAATGTCACATATATATTGTTGGCTAATTAACAGCGTGGGAGAAAGAAATCCTTCAGGTAGGGACTCTTGGTGAACTTTTACCGAGGCCAACCCAGGTGATTAGCATCACCTGTATTTGTTGACACGGAGGTACTGAGCAACCTTCACTGCAGTCGCTCTGGCGTCCTCTTCCTCCTTCTCTTCCTCCACATCCCTGTCATCGCCATCCTCCTTCTCTGCTTCACTTGTGGGCTCCAGCTCTGCTCTGACAGTGACGAGCAGCTCAGGCTCCATTGCGGCCCACAGCTCAGATGCTTTAATCATTGCCACTGCCGGGGGGGAGAGGGAAAGGAAAATTCAATAAGGATGACGCAGGTTAGGGCTACAAAAGAAAATGAGGAGGAACAACTGACAGAAAAAGGCCACAAATTAAATCAATTAGCAGCAGTAGGACAGAATGGTAAGAGAACTGTTCTTTGGATTAAAAATTGAGATTGTAATATTGGGCTCTAGAATGCCAGCATTTGATCATATTTTGTTGCTGTGCCACATTATTCTATATTATGTTAGATACACATGGTTGTGTTCTTTATAAAGCTAATAAAATGCATTTAAAAAAAAAAAAAAGGATAATGAAGTTATGGGCTGCACAGAATAGTTCGAAGCGTTATTCATAATGTCGACATTCAAATTCTAAATGCTGCATGATCTTGCATGTCTAGTTATTCCGTTTGAACCCAGTATTTCTGCACAGTTGCGGCTAATTAAACTACACTATCAGTGTCATACCATTTGTAGAATTGTAATTGAAAGGTGGTTGTATAGGATCGTTTGACGCCAAAAATGTCCAATTACTCAATTAGTCGAACAGTCAAAATTTAATGAAAAAAAGATGTACAAATGCAAACATTTCCAAAATTCCCAGCATGTCTTTTTTTTTATCTGACAAAACATTCCACTTCACTCATATTTTTTTGGTCATTTAGCCTTTAAAAAACAACATTTTCACTGCCATCAAATTACAGTTTGGCACAAATGAGTTTCTGAACTCTGCCCTCAGATTACCAAAGAAGCAACTCACAGCTGACTGAACATTGAAGAGAGCTGGGTGAGCTCCATGCCTCTCACACACGTACACATACTGTCGGCTTCATACCCATCATTACTCCACTGTAACTTTAAAGAGGACTAATTAGGGTGAAGCCAAGTCACTGTAGGCAGGCCCTTACAGCAGAGCAGGAATGCTTCTCTGCACAGCCAAGATTACCTGACAATAGAGGCAAGAAGAACCCAGCTCTCACTCAGTCAGCTCGTATTCGCCTTGGTCTCATCACTGGGCAAAATGTCACTGAACATCAAAAGTAAACTTCTCTGGGTTCATCCTTACCTGGTGCTTTCTCCTCCAGTTTCTCTTTCATCTCTCTAAGTTTCACGGCCTCTTTCTCTAGCGGTTTCTTCAGATCTGCACTGCTAAGCTGAAGAAGAGACAAGAACATATTTCAGTGAGATTGTGAAATCTGAAAAAAAAAAAAAAAAAAAAAAAGTCATGCTGCTTTTAGTGACCTTGCAGCTATAGGGGTTGTGTGCGATGAATGCTGCCAACAGCTGGATGGCGCCCTTCACTACATTTATAGATTTGTCCATCAGTCGCCCTACAGCAAGCTCCATCACCTCACTGTACTTGCACAGGGGCAGTGCCTAAACAAACAAAGATTGTAATTATTACCAAGTGGAGCATTTTATAACACGCATTTACAGGTACTTAAGTGAATGAAACATACTTTGCTGTTGACTATGCGTGCGTAGACCTGCAACACACGTGCCCTAACATGGGAATGTGTGTCGTGCAGATGTTCCTGCAGTGTGTCAAAGAAGCGGTCGCGGTCAGCTTTACCGGACTCGTCGAGCCCGTCACCACACAGGACCCGCACGAGGATCTCTCCCAGTACCTCACACACAGCGACACGCATTGTGTGGCTCTGGAAAACAGGAGGAAAAAGAGAATAAGTCTTCATCTAATCTTGTTCTTGTGTTAACATATTTTTTGTTTCTACAACAATCATTGACTAATGATTTATGCATCTTGGCATTTCATGGCAAATCTTGCAAGAATGATGCATTAAAACTACTTGAGCAAATGAAATACAACACTTGAGTATAAACGCATTACTTTGTCTCCAGTTGAGTTTCTGAACTCTGCCCTCAGATTACCAAAGAAGCAACTCACAGCTGACTGAACATTGAAGAGAGCTGGGTGAGCTCCTTGCCTCTCACACACGTACACATACTGTCGGCTTCATACCCATCATTACTCCACTGTAACTTTAAAGAGGACTAATTAGGGTGAAGCCAAGTCACTGTAGGCAGGCCCTTACAGCAGAGCAGGAATGCTTCTCTGCACAGCCAAGATTACCTGACAATAGAGGCAAGAAGAACCCAGCTCTCAGTCAGTCAGCTCGTATTCGCCTTGGTCTCATCACTGGGCAAAAAATAAACTTAAGCGAAGTGTAGAAGGGCCCTTTCTCTGAAGAATCGCAGAGTGCTTTTTCTTCTGGTTTCTTTTATTATGGTAACACTCAAGTCCTCAATGAGGGGCGATGCATTGCACCATTATAACAGCAGAACTTTAACCTGAGCAACGGAAGTTATTGACCAAATAAAAACGGCAGAAATTCATACTTGGACACAATTGCAATGCTTTTTTCCTTTCAAGAGTCACTTCATAGTGAATGCAAACTCGGACATGGAGACTATCTAAAAAAAGCTAATCACAACCCAGGATAATCATGAAATGATGTACCCAACAGCTTGGTCATCCTCAGACTGGCAAAATACATAAACCTCTACACAAAGTCTTGAAGGGCACAAAGAGCAGCGGTTTTAGGGAATGGGATGTCTCAGCGTTATTATTTAACAACAGCTTTCAATTCAGGAGCTGTAAATTAATGAGTTAATATTAGCAGGATGAACATGTTCAAGTATTCAGTACCTCTCCTTCCAGGTGTGTGATGAGCACACTAATGTTGGGCATCATTAATTCAGGCACCAGGGAGCCGAGTTCTGCAATGAAGGAAGAAAAAGCTTTGACCCCTGACGCCTCTCTAGCTAGGTCTTCACTTGACCGCTGACCAATCTCCCTGAAGGAATGGGGAGGGGAGAAAAAAAAGTATGAATTTTCAAACATGATTATTTGCAGACAAAGATTAGATTGGCATTCACAGATTTACAAAGAGGAATTTGTTTTGAACTCCATATGCTTACTGACCTGATAACTTCTCCTACAATAGCCCTGACTCCATATTCTGTGCTCCACACAGACACTGCCTGGGCAAACACTGATGGCAACTGCTCAAAGTGTTGCAGCAACTGGATCACCTTTACACTTGCACCTGTAAGAGTTGCGAGTGAGTATACACTAAAATCAAAATGTACAATGTATGCGGAATAGCAATAGGTCATTTTATTAGACATGACATGTATTAAACTGAAAGGGTTGACATGCTCCCGCAGTTACAACTATTGCTCACAGGTTCAGCATGTGACTGAGACTAACCCAGAAGGTGGTTGTACTTCTTGATTAGCACTCCCAGTAGGTGGATTATACAATCTCTGGTGGGTTTGCTCTTGACATGGCTGATGGTTGGGTTTTCAAGTAGTTTATAGCAACAGCAGGTCACACAACTAAGAGAAGAAAGGGATAAAACAAAGAATTAAAAAGGTTTGTTCATGTTCTGGTGCGGTAAAATCTGCAAGAAGCACAACTTGAAGCCCAGATCAAGTTATACACTAGGCTCCATTAATTACTCTGCAAAACTAAACAGTGTTTGTGATGGTTCTTGAAGCCCAAATCAGAAGAAATTGAAAAGCTGGGACTGTGGAAAAGTTCACAATGCAAACATTAAAATCAAGCAATTGAACTAATTGATCTAATTCTAGTTTGGGCCAGCAGTATCAATGGAAAGGTCATTTTCGTATAAGCTCCAATGTTATCAGTGTCAGGGAAAGATTCTGAGAAGAAAGTAGGAAATGACACCAACTAATTGAATAAAGACAGCCATGTCTGACACTGTACTCTTGCCCAGAGCTCCCATATCAGCTGGGTACCTGATGAACTCTTCCTCTACCAGGGAGAGGTTCCAGAGGGAACGAATATCCAGTTGGAGGAGCTGGATGAGGGCCTGCAGAACCTTCTCTCTCTCACTGTCCCATTGTAGCAGTCCTTCGCCGCCACCTTTGCCTTTTTTACCACCCTGTGTAAGACAGACAAAGCCTGATAAATTCAGCTTATAGATACTCAACTCAAAAGCTACACGAGACAATAAAATTGACTATTGCAATAAACATTCAGTACATGCCCTCAGGTTACCAAAGACTGTAATTCATATTTGTCAAACCAACTCTAGACTATAGCCTCTTGCCAGCTGATCCATGTACATTCATACAAGACACACACAAAGACAAACAAACATCCATGCATTGTCCGTCATCTCCGACCTGACCCGTCCCACTGCTCTTGGGGGGGCAGAGGTTATCGAAGGTGACAAGTTAACTGTGGGTGGGCCCTTACAGCAGTGCAATAAAACTCCACCACACTACCAAGATTACCCATCTAACAGCCAGCTAGAAGCTACAAATCTCTTGGTCTGACTGAATCATCAAACTTGCCATGATCTCATCATGTGGGCATTTCAAATAGTTTAACATAGCAACAATTCCATGTCATAGCCAATAATGGTGTTTCTTAGCTGTCTCTCTTATAACCATACCTTCCCAGGTGCAGTGACAATACTCTGTCGACAGGAGTCACTCTCAAGGGTCTCTGTGAGTTTGCAGAGCAGGTAGACACTCATTTTAACTGCATTAAGTTTCTCTTTGCGCTCTGCAGCTGCGACGGAGACGGAGATAAGAAGCGCTGGCAGGGAAGCAGCCAGGCCACTAACCACTGAGGAAAAAACAGACAAAATGTCATCACATATGCATACCACAGTTGTACTGTTAACTATTCAAATGTAGAAACATGAAAAAAGCTCAAACCTTGTAGTAGTAACTCCAAAGTATCCTCTTTCACACCCAGCTCCACTGCGTTGCATTGCCTTAAAAAGAAAAGAGCAGTTTTGTACCAATGCAGTTTTTAATAACAATAACTAGAGCACGCTATAAATCATCAATACTTACTGTAGCACGCTGTAGCCTGTGTCAAAGTGCTCCAATATACACAAAGGCCCCTGGCTTCTCAATGCAGCCTTAAACTCTGTGGAAGAGACAAACCGGTCAACAAAAAAAAAACACCAGCCCAATTGAAAATGTCCAAGAACATCGCCACAACTGTAACCAGCTACTTACTAGAGATATAAGGGGGCAGCTGTTTTGGGGGCACCACATCCTGGACCACGTACTGGTTGATCCCCCCGGTCTTCACCAGGTCACCGACGCACACAGGCACAAAAAAGTCCCACGACATCCCTGAGACGAGAACAAAGGAGCATCAGATTTAGTTTTCCTTGCCATTTTGTTAAACACAAATAATGTACCGCTACAGTTACAATGTATCGTTGATCTGCAGCTAAGTAACGTTTGTTTAACTCATTATGATGGTCAGTAACTGGGTTAAAGTTAAAAGTGCACGACTTAACTAACCTGCCAGCTAATATCACTCTATATGACCAATTTATAGAAAGAGAAGTTGTCTTTCTATTGTGCAAACATTACCGGTTTGTTGTGAATCAAACTAGCAAACAAACAACGAGCTGCTAGCAAAGTTAGCATGCTAGCTAGCTGCTAACGGCGTCGCTTCCCTCGTTGGCTGTAACTTTATTTTTAACTCAAAAGAGAGCAGTTAAACTCAGCCAACGGCTCTGTTTTACTACGTTATAAAGACACCGCTCACCTGAGCCGGCTGCAGTCCCTTTATCCACAGTGACAACCTCTGGAGACTGAAGTGTGGTCCACTCTCTCCGCCGCCCACAAGCTGTTTGAATCCGCAGCGTTTCAAACTTATTCGGATATCGCGCCAAAGCGACGGCGCTCTGACGTCACACGTCGCCAGCGCGGTCGACGCAGCTGCGCCCCCTGCAGGACGAGTGTGAGCACTGCAACGCGACGTCAGAGCTGCAAAGGCAGTGTGATAAAAAACACACACACACACACACGCACGCACGCACACACACAGACAGACAAAAAGGACCACAGGCACGTTTTTTTTTTTTTTTGAGGTAGTAGCTGTATTCAAATGATTGACAACACAATCACCCCCTCTCCATTGTACCAATGTTTCAGCTACAGAAATGACAATACTTTTCACGAAATGTCTTACTTTCTATACAGCACTCAATCAAATGTTAAAATGAAATGGTTGAACTCACTACCCACAGAGGACTAACACTGTCCGGATGCAGCATTTGTCCTTGTGTTCTTTTGCCCTCTCCTTATACTTAAAACATAAAACTAGTGTTTCAAGGCTAAGCACAAGAAACTATCTATACAACAAAGCAAAAAAGTATCCATGGCCTAACTGTTTTCAGAGAAAATATTATAGTACATGTGAATATAGTATTAAGTATTGTGACAACTTGGAACTGTTAAACCACTGGGGGCAGTTGTAGTGTTTATTATTCACTTGTGAAACAAAATGTAAAAAAAGAAATCACAATAAGAGCACCAAAAGTAACGGAAAAAAAAACATGTTAACTGTTTAAAAAAAACAAATATTAAATACATTTGTAACCACTTGGCTCTTTCACACACACCGCATCAGACCAAGGCAAATTACATAAACCAAAAGAAAAAGCACCAAATGTTAAAGAAGATGAGAAACAAAAATTCTAGTAACTAATGAAGAAATATTCTTCTCATTTTCCATCTGATCTGTGTCCATGTGTTTTTTCCAGGTGTTTTTATTTTCTCTTTCGGTCTTGAGAGCATCGTGGACAATACCTGCATAATAAAAAGGAAAACGCCCAGCGAAAAAAAAAACGATTTAGTTGACTTGAATGAGTAACAATTCACACCTTTATCGGATGCATTGAAAATAGGATCGTACATTACAGCCTGGGTTTCTTACCATTTGCCTCTTGGTTTGGTTGTCAGGCCCACGCATGCAAAATGAAACCACTCAATGGAGCACTGGAGAAAAGACAAAAAATTATAATGTTCTGTTAAGTATGTCTGCAAATGGGGCACTTAGTCGAGACAAAACGATTCAAAACACAAGATCAAGCGCAAAATCAATCTTTTCAAGGAGAAACATCTCATACGTGTTGCATCTGCTAATTAATCCCTTTCTCTGTCATCTGTGACCTTATCTACAGAGGAAGAGCCACAAGAGCTTTTATGGTTCACATCTAGGAAATATATATATATATATATATATATATATATATATATATATATAAATAAATGTAAGGGAAAGGAAGTAATGTACTCTGATTAAATCTTCTCAATTTCAGGCCTGTACCATAAAAGTGCATTGTTGTTGACCTTTGTGAGACTTAATTGGTATTTAATGTTATTTAGATAAAAACAAACATTAAATCATAGGTTGTTTAGAAAGGTCATTCAAATTGCATGTCTTCTGAACTGAAATAAATACATTGTCTGTTTTATCAGATGTAATGTATGTCCAAAAAAAGGTATTTTAGCAAATATTTATAAAAAAAACTCCACAATTCTTTTTTATGAATATAGGCAATGCAATTCATCAGCAATAGGGAAAACAGATATAGAATCCACAAGATGTGTTAAGATAGTCAACAATTAATTGTCTGTATTTTTGTCTGTTCTGGTTCTGTACTTATATTTGCAATGAGAACCCTGTTGTGAGCTCATTTCTCCTCTTTTCTATCCTCTTTTGTTGCCTGTTAAATTCTGTTTATCCCTGTTTATTTTCATTATATCTACGGTTTCAGTTCACAACATCACCGACAACCAAAATATACATGGATAAAACATTTTCCACTTTGTTCGCCTCCACCTCTTCTGTAGGTGCAACTGATGTAAAGCATAATTTATCCACAAAATTAAAGTAAAGAGCAATGTCAGCGTCCTTTGTGTAATGTTTATCCCACCCTTCACAATATACCCAGGGATGCATCGATCAGACTTTTTCAGCCCTGGTATCGATACCCGGCCTTTGGGTATCGGCCGCTCCCGAGTACCAATCCGATACCGGTGTTTAATTCATTACTGTATCCATCATTGTGTGGAAGAGACTGGGGTCACGTTCATGTGTAAGGCAACATTAGGCCCCACTGAAACATTGCTTTCTTAACTTTGTAAAATAAAATGTAAAAAAAAAAAAAAAAATACATACATATAAATGTACTGAATTGTTATTTATTAAAATGATAGTGTCCGATTCCAGATTAGCAACGTTGTCTCAACAAACGATCAAACTATAGGAGTCGTTGTCGGACCGATATCCGATGCTAGTATCGCTGCATCTCTCGAACCAAAGTCGTGTTTAATGCAGAAACATTTTGGGGAAATTACAATCTCAAAGGCCCTTCATGTGAGCCCTGAGACTGAAAGGGGGCAGAAAACCCAAACTCACATCAGTGTTGTCACAGCCGATCATCTCGCCGTAGGAGACCTGATGACACAGACAGTAGGTGGGTTCGTTGGGGTCCACGGGCATGTCCAGCACATCGGACGGGTGCACATTCCCAAAGTTGGTCGCGGGGCTGTTGAATTCTCCTCTGATGATGGAGAAAAAGTATTGAAAGTGAGAAAGGGAATATGATCACAAAACTCTAAAATTATAATTTCAAACATGAAAAGTAAAACACGTGGTCATCACAAGCTGGGAATGAGATACACAACGTACGGTTGGAGGAGTTTGACTTTCTTCTGTGCACTCTTAGGACTTCCATCTTCATCTGAGCTCTTCACTTTAGACCTTGTTTTAGCTGTCTTCTTTTCCTTCTGTCTGGTTTCAACTGGAATTACAAAACCACTTTATTAGTCCACTAAATCTGGTTTTGGTTACCCTGACAGTCCTAAAGTATAAGAGATATGGACACACACCTTTCTTCCCCTTGCTGGAGGTGGAATCATAGTCCGTGCTCTCGATCTGCTTTTCCTTCAGGTCGGCCTCAAACCGAGCCAGGTCGGTGTCAAGACGTCTGATGTGTTTGTCGACCTGCAGAAAATAGAACTTCAGCCGACTGATCGAGGTATGAAGGGTCTATCTCGATCTCATATGACCGACAGATGTATGTCAAATATTATGTCTGTTTCTAAGATACTAACCATCTCATAGGTCTGCATGGCCAGCTGCACTTTATCATCTCCAAATTCCTTGCATTTACTGTAAGACTGCTGAATCTGCCTCAGTATGGACAGCTTTTGTTCAGAGGATAGAGTCCGCGCGTTGGCTGTGTACTCTTTAGCCAGAGAGTCTATCTGTCCCTTTAGATCTGGAAGACACACAAGTAAGACTTAGTCATGTAAAACATCTAGAACAACATTGTAACTGTTAAGTCAACGTTACCAATAAGATCAAAACAAAAAATTACTCAAATATACAGATAATAATTTCAGGGATAATTTACTTAAATTGCAGGTGTCTGTTTTCTTGTTTAGCATGCATAAACAGCTTCTGTTGAGCAGGACATGAAACAGCTCGGTTACTGTGAGAGTAGATATTCTCACACCTTATTATACTAAATTGACAAAAGTCAATTATTACCTCAAGGCTGTTACAGAGTATGCTCTAGTATTCTACTGTAGATCAGTGGTTCCCAATCTGTTTGGCTGGTGACCCCTTAAAATGAAGTAATGTGTACTTTAGACTTATCGTCACAGGTTATGGCCTCTGTGAATATTGTGTGAGCCTTTCAATCAAAGAAAGATTCCTCCGTCTTGGATTGTTTTGATTTAAAGGATGTTTTTTTTAGTGAGCTGAAGAAGTTTACGTATTCCACAAGAAAGGGGCAAACATTAGAGATAAAGAAATAAATGCATATGCAATCTTGTATGATAAATGTTTTGAGCCCCTCAGACTCCCCCTTAGGATCCTCTTGGGGACCCCGACCCCTAGGTCGGTGCACAGATCTCACTGCTCAATCATTAGACATCGAGGTGGCGCAGGGTGCTGCAGCAGGGCTCCTCAACACCACAGATGTGCAGGTCACAAGAGTGACACAAGAGTGACACAAGAGTGACACCCCACAGTTACAGCTCCTTGTTCTCACCCTCTGTGCGCTGATCTAGGTCCCTCATCAGGTTGAAGTTTCTCTGCAACTCGAAGGGCAAGTTTTCGATGCCTGGAGTAGTGAAGGTGGAGACAACACACAGTTTAATCACCAACGTGCCACAATAACATCATGTGCGCCGGGCGACGCTTAACGTTCAACTAACATTCAAACAGGGAAGAGCGAAGGGAACAGAAACAACGGCATGTGCTTGTTGAATGAATTAAAATAAGATCACGTGCTTTGTTACAGTACGTTAAGTGTGTGCGTGTGCGTGTGTGTGTGTGTGCGCGCGCGCGATCCCAATCTGCATAACCCTTTCTCTCGTTAACCGCTGCCCCAGCAAATAGACCGAGCCTAAACCCGCGGACCGTTAGGAAACGGTCACATCGGTCCGTTCCGCACGAGGATGCTGCAGGTTGCTACGTTACGCGACCAGAAGACAACCCATAGAGCGAGCTCAGTAGGAAGAAATTTTGCTCAGCTTTAAAACGAGTAATAAATAGCTTACTGTCCAAATAATGCTCCAAATACATCCCCGCCGCCATCTTAGAAAATGTAAACAACACAGCTTCCGGTCCGAAATGGAACAATCTGATTGGCTGCTGCCACAGACCGCTGATATAAAATTATCAAGGAAAAACTAAATAAATGTAATCAATACTAGTTGGCACATGGCAACTCTTTAACATATTTAAGATTGACAGGATCCAAGATATCTGCAGTCTAGTTAGGACCCAGTCAAAACTTTAATTCAAGAATATCCAATTACATTCTGATTTATAACAATTAAGTGTTGATTATTTTGAGAATCGGCTCACATTTTTCAATATTTGACATTTTACAGTATGACTAGTCTAACTTAACTTCAAGATACCTTCAATGGAGTTCTGAATACTCATAATGTAAATCAAAGATATTAACTTGGATGTTTAACAATTTAAATTGTAGATATCTGAAACTGGAATTATGGTTTATAAAAAATAAATTGACAGGTCAAACTACATTTGTAGACGCCTAATATGTATAAAGAGATGGTCAAGTAAAAGCTATTAAATGTTCAAAGTGTTTCCCCTAACTGGCTGAAACATTGAGCTATACCCATCAAATGACCAGAGGATCTCGATGTCCCGAAAAGACAGTAAAATGTCCCACTGATGAATAACGAATCAAACAAGTGATGATGAAGGTATCTTAAAAGATTTATTATGTTTCACAGATTCATAGATTTATGGACGTTGTCCCGCCCTGCAATTAAATCAACAGATAAACATTATGAATCTTTTGGAATACATGTAAAAAAGGGAGGACCCAATTTAAGTTAGAGCCTCGGCAACCAGTCTAAGTCACTCGTACATTACAGATAACATCTGGCTGACACACAGAACAGTGTCGTACAGTATCGCTGCTTTGAAAAGGACAACAGCACACACACATTTGTTAGATGAAGGGAGCTGGGTCTGCAAGGAAGCTCGACAAAGCTTTTACATAATCTGGTACTATTCATCACGCTGTACACTGTCATTTTTTGCCTTTTTTGCCTTTTTTCCCCTTTTTCCCCAACATGGTCTTCAACTTTCTAAATTTATTCTTTCCCATTCTGTCCTTTGTCTTAATGGGTGTCTTTCTTTTTTTGCCCTGCTTTTTCTCAAATCTGCTTCCCTCCTTTTGGTCAGCCTTTGATGCTTTAGTGATGTCAGCTGTCTTCACCGCAGGCTTCTTGGCCTTCGCTCCTTGCACAGTCTCTCCATCCATCTTGGCAATCTTTGCTTTTTTTGGTCCAGCAGGTGAGTCCTTTTTGCCTTTTGGCTGGATGTTTGCAGTTTTCTTGGCTGCTGTTCCATTGGCCTGGGGTTTTTCCTTTAAGTTGCCTGCCTTGCCGGGGACAATCTTCTTTTTCTTGTCACTTTTGGATTGTTTCTCTGCAGGAGAGCCAGTCCCAGCTGTCGCCTCAGGAGCATCTGTATCGTCTTCTTCTACATAAATAACAGACAAGAGGATGAGTTCATGTTTAACATGTTAACTAACATGATGAAAGTTGGCAAGTGCCCGTGAGAGACGGGGTTACCTTTTTCTGAAGTCCCAGTTGGAACTACATTGGAGAATTTCTTGAACTTGGCCACAAAAAATCCATCCATGTTGTGGGAATGAGGGTAAAATCGCCGAGACAGTTTCAGAGTGGGATGGAATCTACGTTCTTTGAACCTGAAATGGAAAAACAAATTTAGGGTTGAAGATCAGAATACCTGCCTTTCAATAATTCAACCACCAAGAGAAAAGTTTCTTATTTACCTGGTGAAGCCTTCCTTGCCAAAGTCGAGTCCAATGGGAACTAATTTGACATTTCTCTTCTTTAAAGCGTAGTCTACCACCCATTCGTTCTCCTCCACCTGGGGGATACATTTTGATCAGTACCCAAACCTCTCTTCTAAATACTCACATACAACATGTAAACCTAAGAATGGATGAGCTGCATATACAGTGCACATACCATTATTGAACATGTGCAGTAGACCAGATAGCCTCCTGTAGTGGACTCAGCATTGACCGAGTCAATGGCAGACAGAATCAGTTCTTTCTGCAAGTGAGCAGATCGCTGGATGTCGGCCTCGTCCTGTCAGGAAATAAGAAGGGTGGAAGAAAAACAACTATTAAACACCGTTAAAACCAAAAGTATATGTTGTGCATACGTAAGCAGTGGACGGTGTTTTACCTTGCTGGTCTTCACAGCTGGATCTTTAGCGATGACTCCTGTGCCTGAGCACGGAGCGTCAAGCAGCACTCGGTCAAACCCACTCATCACCTGTGGGCAAACGTTTTCAACAAGTTAGCACACTTTGTGAAACTCTAGGGTAAAGCACAGAGATAATGCTTCTCTACAGATGTGTGAACGTCACCTTTGGGAACTGCCTTCCATCATAGTTGCAGATGACGGTGTTGGTGACCCCCAGACGGTGGACGTTGCCAACAACACTCTTCAATCTGTCAGCGTTGGCGTCATTAGCCACGATCATCCCAGTGTTTCTCATCAGCTGAGCTGAGGGGGGAACGTTCACGAATGTCTTAAAACAGATTCAACTTGCACGTGACAAGAGTTTGCATTTGCTTTCATTTGCATTGGTCTACATTACAGCTGAAACTAAAGCTATTGTGATCGTTTCCACTTTTTGTTAAGCAAAAATGCCAAATGGTCATTTGTTCAAGCCTGTGCATCAAATGTAAGAATGTTATGCTTTTTTATTTTACATATCTAGTAGTAAACTGAATATCTTTGGGTTTGGGATGCTGGTTGAATATAAAAAAATGGAACAGTGTGTAGCATTTAAGGGGAACTATTGTCAGAAATGGAATATAATCTTAATAAGTATGTTTTGTTTGATGTACAATCACCTTAAAATAAGAATTCTTGTGTTTTTATTACTTTTGAATGAGCCGTTTATATCTAATGGAGTGGGTCCTCTTCATGGAGCCAACCGCCATGTTTCCACAGTGGCCCAGAACGGACAAACCAAACACGGCTCTAGATAGGACCATTTGCGCTTTAGCGTCGGCCACCGAAGTTCTCAGTTGGTTGCAATCTGCAACCTCACCGCTAGATGCTCTAAAAACTACACACTGCCCCTTTAAATAGGTCATGTTCCGTTGTCATGAATTAAAAAAGGGCATTTTTCACAATGTTCTGACATTTTCATAGACGTAAACGTTTAATCCATCAATCCAAAAAAAAAAAAGAAACAGCAGATTAAACCTTGATGAAAATAATCATTAGTTGCAGCCCTAGTCCACATTGAACAGTTTGAAACCCCTCATAAAATGTATCATTTTAATGTATAACTGCAGCACATCTTACCAATATAGGTGGTCTTGCCTCCTGGAGCTGCGCTCATGTCCAACACCAACTCTCCCTCCTGTGGAGAAAGCGCCATGACGGGGAGAAAACTGGAGGCCCCTTGCAGCATATACTGACCAGACAGATACTCTGGGGTTGCACCTGTTTTAAAACATGGAACGAATCATACAATTATAGCCTGTGTGGTTAGAGTCGGCCTCAGATATTTTCCACTAAAAGATCGTTACTAGCTTCAGTCAGATTGAATGTGCTGAAACGTACCAACAGGTACTGAGGAGTCATAGATGACCAAACCAACTTTAGACCATTTCCCCAGTGGATCAAGGTTCACGCCTCTGTTGATCAAAGCCTAAAACAAGGAAAAACAGACCAGAGTTCAACATATGAGGACTAGAAGGCAGCATTTGACACAAGACACATTAGTCAAGTCATTTGATGAGGGGGTTCTTGTGTTTAGTGGTTTCTGGGTTAACGACACTCAGAACTAATGCCAAACAATCAACATTTGTATATATTAATCTTCTATTTATTTCTGCCACTTGTTTTCTAAAAAGGCCCCTCCAAGTGTAGTTTTTCTTCAGCTAACTGCAGAACTTGCATTTTAATGTTATTTATTTGACAAAATGCTGTTAAATCCTTTAAACAAATCAATTATATTACTATAACTACTTTATTTTTGCTTCTTGGTGAGTTGACTTGTATGAAATACTACAAAGCCCACCCCAAGCCGTTACCTGGGCAAGATCCCTCCTCCTTGTTTTCAGTGTGTTGGTCCGAATAGTGACAGGTCTCTGAATTTCATTGGCCTCAAGGAAATCAACCAGCTATAAAGAAAGGGGAAAAAAACAAAACTTTACAGTCAAAAAATGATTTAACTCAACACACATTCTCAATCAGGTCTTGACAACAGCAACATGTTCAAACATGAGAAGAACATCAATGTCTTTGTTACTACAGAGGAAAAATAAATAAATTCACCCACCTCTGAGAGAGGGAAGAGGTCCATTAATTTCTCAAGGAGGAAGTAGTTGTAGCTGTAATAAGTACAGAGATCCTTCTTCAGAAGAGAGATGTACTCTGATCTTTCTTTCCCCACTTCCCTTTTTGTTGAAAAATTACAAAGGACATCAACGTTGTCCTTAACTCTTTGATAGATTGTCTTCAGGTCCAGGGGAAGTTTGCCTAACAACGGAGATAAGACAAATATTTAGACCTCTTTTGCTGCTTTAAAAGAGAAGAATCTTTTTGGAAAAATTGAAAGTCACTCACCTTCCTTCTCACTTTCCTCTGCATCAGGTAGCCTGAATGCATCCATTTCATCCATGTTGGCTTGGACTGTGTCTTCCTCATCTGTGTCGGCATCTGATTTCTTTTCCTTTTCACCACCATCTTCATCATCATCATCATCTTCCTCATCATCATCTTGAGCCATGGTTTCCTGCTTCTTTTTCTCTTTCTTGGCTGCACGCTCAATGGGAAGAAGCTAAATGTGAAAAAAAAACAAGGAGAGTTGTCATTAAATCAAATTAACTATGTTTATCACATTACCCTTAAAGACACACTCCAGATTTTGTTGCCACACCTAATGACACATATGTATATATACACAATATATCAACAGTGAAGTATAGAGAAACAACAAAAAGTTATAGAACAATTTCACATACTTCCTCTCCATCACTGTCTTCTTCCACGGCTTCCTCACCACTGCTGTCCTCAACTGCACCGTAGTCGTCAACCATGTCATCATCATCATCGTCGTCATCATCCTCCTCCACTTCTTTAATTCCTAATTTGGCACCCTTCTTTCCTTGGTCTTTTGCTCCCTTCTTCGTCTGTTCCGGCTGCTTCTGCTCCTCATCGTCTTCCTCTTGCTCCCAGTGTTCATCACTGTCGTCATCATCACTTTCAGGTTCATCACTTTCTCTCTTCCTCTTTGCTGGTGT
Source organism: Ophiodon elongatus (assembly GCA_016806645.1). NCBI lineage: Eukaryota > Metazoa > Chordata > Actinopteri > Perciformes > Hexagrammidae > Ophiodon > Ophiodon elongatus. Next base: position 3,621,111 of record JACSYO010000415.1, on the reverse strand, counting down.
CAACCATTTACTGTTCTCATCAGTGAATCCTTTAGGATGAAAAAGAAACAGATAAGCTAATACCGCATATTTATTCTTCGATTAAAAATAACTTCAGCAACAACAATTCAAAGGCACATCAGTTGAAGTCCAATACACATTTATTTTCTTCCTTCTATCCAGGAGCTAGGTTGTAATTATCGGCACTTGTTTATAGAAAACATCACAAACACATGTGCAAACACTGATGTGGATACCTTTCTTTGGCTCTTCCACAGCAACAGCTTTAGGCTTTTTTTTATTCTGGACTCTTTTTGCAGCTCTGTAAAATGACAATATGAATGAGCAACTTGTAAACACAGTAATGTTATTTTATGTTGTATAATCAGTCGACCTCTTACCTTTTCCTGCCTCTACTTGACAGGCGTTTTGCTGCTGTTTCCTCTGCAAACATAAAAGAAAAACTTTTAAAAACAAGTCATAATGATGCAGTCAGCAAAAACAAGTGTTTGTGAACTTTATGGTATAGATTTCCAGAGTTAGTGTGTCTTTATAAATAACTGATAATCACCATCAGGTATAAACTTGGCCAACTCAGTCTCTGCTCCTTGCTGCTTCTTGGATTTTCTCCCTGGCCCTCTCTTCACATAGCTGGTGGGATCCAACTTCCGACCCATGACTCCAAGCTACACAGACACTCTGAAAAGGAGAGGAAAATAATGTTTCATCATTACAAATCCTGTGCAATAAAACATTGTCAGTATATATGAATAGATGCCAGTGTTGCTGCCCTGCTGTAATGGGACGCATTTGCTGAGAAGCACACAGCTTTTACACATACCTACACACAGTAAGTTACAGCTTGTTGTACTAAACTTAATTTAGTCCAAAAAAAAAAAAAACATTTAACCTGTGGTATGTTTTGGGGCATTTTGTTTTAATTTTTAGGCTAAATCTCAAGAAATGTTGTTCAAGTTAATTGTATGAAGACAGCAAAAGAGAGGGTATATGTTTAGATATATAAATACATGTTTGTGACTTTATTGAACTATATCTTAGTTGACACTTGTTTTGAGCCAAATGTTCTTACAACTGTTTTTCTTACAGTGCTTAAATTGTATTAAAACATTGCATAATCAGAGAAACTGTCAAAAACTGTAACCTTATCTTAAGTAATTAAAATTAATCCATGATGACGGAGTTCTGGTGAAAACAGGCCTGCACACCAACTGCATGACTTGAAGTCAATTGTGATCATTTTTAAAAAGACACACAAACTTCCATGGGCATCTAATTTAAAAGCGATCAGGAGCCGGGCCGCGTGAAGTAAAAACAGTCTCACACATTTCTCAGTTCACCATTGATACCTTCTACGAATGGTATTTTATATGGATTAAAAATTACATTCCTGGAGACTTACGTACCCTAAATCTTAAATTATAACGCGTTCAAAGGCTTTTGTTATTTCGCAGTGACATAGTACTGACAAAATAAGCTGAAACGACCAGTCAGACACAGAAAATGAACCTAAGTTGACCCAACTCCGCACCGCATGTCGTGTTTGCAAGTTAAAAGTACGACCTCGATTAATAACGCCGACTGACTGAGACTTAAAATAATTATCTCAGAAATAATTCTCCACAAACTCACCCGTGAATCGGTTCCTTTTTGATCAAACTTCTGCTTCTACGCTGTAAGATTAAAATACCTACACGTGAATTTTCCTTCAACACGTTGTGGAAGAACATCCGTCGCACATAATTGACGTCACGACGGTGTCGATGCTGCCGATGGTGGTCTGGCGCGTGCGCGCACAAATATATATTTTTTATATATTCTTTTTTTTATTTTTTAAATATACATAAAATAGCACGTTATAACAGTATTATCGTAGCTTTTGCTTAGTTATCTATATTGAAAGAAAAAGTACGCACGTATTTGTCGTAAGACACCCTCTCGTGAACGCGCACTTTTTTCCCGTGACGCACTAATTCTGCGACAGTCCAATCGAAGGCATCATGGCGGCCCCTAATGAGAAGAAGCGTGGTCTTGAACATTTGGACGAATATGAGCCAAAACCTGCCAAACATCTCCGCAGCCTGCACGACCGCATGGCGGAGAGGAGGCTGGTCGTGGTTCTGGAGGGAGCGTCGTTAGAAACCGTGAAGGTGAACCGCGAGGGTCGACTTTGTGTGTTGTTGTGGTGCAGCCCCTGCCTCCTACCAGTGGACGTGACAACAGTAACCATACCTTTCTTTAAATTGGGCTAACTTTACGAAAATAACATGTTTTGTATTTCACAGGTCGGAAAAACCTTTGAGCTGTTAAACTGTGACCAGCACAAAAATATTATCGTCAAAAGTGGAAGGAATCCGGGACACATACGACCAGACATCACACATCAGGTAAGCACTCATTTAGAATAGTGTGCACAACTGTATTCTGAACTTATGTCTGTCGTGACCTGCAGTCAGAGAGAAGTCACATTTTGTTTCAATTAAATATTATTTAAATCACTGAATAAATCTGAAATTTGAGCAGAGATTCTGAGATCTGGGGTTCAGCATCCAAGGTACATTCAACCATGTGGAGACAACCCTGAAATGTACACGAATCATGGAAGTACATCAATTTAATCAAATATACTGATCTCCAGCATGACTCTGTCAGAGGTATTTTGGTATAGCTGTATATGTCAGACAATAATTAAAAAGAAGGAAGTGGTAGACCTTTATTATAGAGATGATAAAAAGTGTCACCATTACATAATGTGTTCATCAGAGACCATTGACCAGACCAGTGTATTTAACTCAAATTTAAGGGATACTCGTGAAAATGATTTGTTAATCCTATGTGTTTATCTAATTAATATATATATATATATATAAAAAGCCTAAACATTCCAATGTTGTTTTGTGTCTACTAAAACCTGCTTTTGGCAGTTTTTCTTCAGACCTGCAGTGAATTGTAATTGTCATGGTGCTTGTTGGAGATGCACCAATACAGTACAGTGTAAAATTGTCTGTTTTCAATCCATATCAGCTATTTAAAGCAGTAGTAGTATCAATACAATTATACTGCCAGTATTTGTTTAAATGTATAATAGTGTTTTTCGTCCTTTTTGTGTTATGGTTGTGTAGTAGCAGTTTTAAAAATACCTAAATATTTTATTTCCTTTTACCAGTCTCTACTCATGTTGATGGACAGCCCACTGAACAGGGCAGGCCTGTTGCAGGTTTACGTCCACACAGAGAAGAACGCCTTGATAGAGATCAACCCACAGACCCGCATCCCAAGAACCTTTACTCGCTTCTGTGGCCTTATGGGTAAACTATTAATGTTGAATGCTTTCTGTGTATAAACTACATATATATATGAGTTGATGTTTGAAAAATGTTCAGTCTCCTCTTTTATTGTTTCATGGTCTAAACTCTTTCTAGCTGATCCCCTAATCATTCTTTCTTCTCTTCTTGTATCTTAGTTCAGCTGCTGCACAAGCTGAGTGTCAGGGCTGCTGACGGTCCTCAGAGGCTTTTGAGGATGATTAAAAACCCAGTGTCTGACCATCTGCCTCCCGGCTGCCCCCGCATGTCCACCTCCTTCTCTGCTGCTGGAGAGGCCGTCTGTCCTCGGTCTTTGGTGCCAGAGGGACCGGCTACAGTGGTGATTGGAGCCTTTGCCCATGGAGCGGTAAGAAACGTCTATAAATGGTCGCTTATTTACCACTCTGAGCTTCAAATATCTATGTTACCAATCTCTTTGTCTTTATTAGGTGAATGTGGACTACACAGAGAAGACGGTGTCCATCAGTAACTACCCCCTCTCTGCGGCACTGACCTGTGCTAAGATGTGCTCTGCCTTTGAGGAAGTGTGGGGTGTCCTGTGACAAACAGTCAATACACTACTGGTGTTGACCTGGCAGAGACAGTAGAATACATGGACCTTTTTCAATGGACTAGGAATGGATATGATGTCCATTCCGCATGGACCAAAGACATGTAACCTGTTATACACTGAATGTGTATACTTGTATGATGGTGTTTGGCCACCATGTGGAAAAAACAGGTTTCTGTACCAAGTGTTCCTTTTTCATTTAGGAGTGTGGCTGTATTTTATATCATTATTAATTGCACCATTTACTGAGTTTTGGATAATCAATACAGTTGCATTAAAATATTTGACTAAATGATGAGTGGTTTTCTTTCATATAGACTGATAAGAGTGAAATGCACAGACACAACATATTAAGAGATGATAAAGTACATGGATTACCCTGAGAACATGGAACCTAAGCGTACAATGACAATAAGACGATAGAAAGTAGTTTAACTCAGCAGATGCATCAAAAGAAAATATACAATTTCAGATTGCTTGAAAGGTTTTTGTTTATTACTGCTCACCGTGAATTACTCTAAATGCTAATATCAGTAAGCTCTTCTCCTGGCAACCCGCTGTGTTTTTAATCCCAGCCTCCATCTTGCTGGCTGTTTCCTCCAGGAAGTCTTGTATGGATGTCTGTTTTGCTTTGGACGACATCTCCAGGCCCTTGGTGCCTTTTGAACCTGGGCTGCTTGGTTAGTTGCAGATCTGCGTTTCTTCCCTGCTGGCTTTGCGGATTTTCCTCTTGCTTGGAGTGTCTTCCTTCTTGGTTTGGCTGTTGGTTTACGAGTCTTTCCTTTTGGTTTGGCTGTTGGTTTGCGAGTCTTTCCTTTTGGTTTGGCTGTTGGTTTGCGAGTCTTTCCTTTTGGTTTGGGAGTCTTCCTGGCCTCTCTCTGTGACTTTTTGACTCCTTTGGAGGATTTGTTGGCGTTTCTTCTCTGCCTCAGATCAGCTTTTGAGGTTGAGGATTTCACACTGCTTGTCCTCACTTGCTTTGTGTCTGTCGGTTTCTGATTTTTGGAGAAAATGAAGACATTTTGGAATATTATTGACAGGATAAACCTGCTGTCTCTAACTTGAAATGTAAAGGTCAAGCCAACACTGCATCGCACAGGGAAGAAAACTGCTGCTCTCAATGGATTGAAACTTGCGAGGATGTTCCACTTTCGGCCAACTCTCAATAAATTATGTAGAACATGTACAGAGCATTTAAGCAGCAATTTTCTGTCCTGTTTGGCATTCAGTGTCATTTGTCTTCTCAACTAAACTGAAATTCAGACACAAACAAGTTATCACATTATAAAGGTGAAGGTCCTTTTACCTTGAGTCTGAACGATGCAGTCCTGGTATTTCGAACAAGAGTCTCATCGTTAACCAGCCTTTGAGTTACCACGCTCATCCGCCTGTTGGCCTTGGTGAAATCGTAGCCTCCAGCAGCCAGCACCTGCTTAAGCTCTGCCATGGAGATGCCACCCCGGTGTTTGCATTGGGAAACCACACCGAGGATGAGCTGGGGGAAATGGGGCGAGGACGGCTTTGCTGCGTCGGTCTTGGGTGCATTCTCAGCCGCAGTTTGAATCCGATGCTTGAAAAGGCGAACAGGAGTCTCTGAAAGATCAATAAAGACAAGAAAATAACTAAATTAAATAAATTATGGAAGAGTAGAGAGTGTGTATCTTGTTTCAAGGATCATATTCAAATATATTTTGATAGGTTGAATATAAACTTAATTATGATCTAATATACATTTAATTTCAGTACATTTTTATAAAGGGATATCATTGAGGACACTGAGGTCATGCCCTCTGACCTCTTACATTCTTCACATTGGGTATCTTATAAGGCGAGTCTTGTTTAGGGCCTATATTTCAATATAAGGCATACACAATTTAAATAATTATAGGCTACAGCATTTGTATTCTTCAGAATAGGGAATACAAAAGTTATTATTTAAAAAGTTAATTCATTTGTGTCACTGAATAAAATAAAATTGACATAGTAGCTACTTTTGAATTGAGATCTTACATACTTTCTTTTATTAATAACAAAAAAAAAATACATTAGTTTAAAGTCCCAACCCTAAGGTCATGCTTTTCCCTCCAAGCAAGATTAACGTAAATGTTGGCTGTCATAAGTTAGCTCAAATACATATCTATGTATAAAAAAGACTAACCTAGTTTAAGTGCTCTTGAGTTTCACGTTGGATTAAAATAACTAACGCTGGCTGTCGCTACTCACTCGGCGGAGAGGCCTTCCCTCCGGCGGGGGGCTCCTGGTCCTGGATGGCTCGTTTCAGAAGTCGGCCCAATCGCTTGGCTCCGGCTTTCCCGAGTCCCTTCCCCCTCGGAGTCTTGGCGGGTCTCGCCGTCTGTCTGACCGCCTTCGACGCCGGGTTGTCCTTCGCTTTAGCCTTGTGGTTCGCGGTCCCCTTCCCTCCAGCTGAGGCTTTCTTCGGCATCTTGGCTGTTCGCTTATTTCATATCAACAGATAAACCTCTAAGTCTCTCCAGCTGATCGTCGGAGACTGTAACAGGCTCACGTGGCCTGATTGTATTTCCAACAATAACAATTATGTTGTTGTCTCCTAGGTGATTGTCTCCATCACCTAGGAGACGAGCTCATTTAAAACTAATCGTTTTGTTTATCACCATGGTAGCATTTAAAGCGAGGACGCAGATCTGTGAAACATGAAGTGAAAGTAGTTTTTCAAATGCTTATTTTAATAACATGAATATGCAACAGCGTGCAATCTATGGAAAACCAAACATATCTCAACAACAACAACAACTTTTTTATTTACCTGTACATACTCCCACCATAAACAAGAGTAATAATAATAAACTATCTCTGTAACAACAGTTGGTAAACATCAGTGTGCTTCATTTCTACAGCACCAGGTGTTTTGTTAGACAAATCCATAATAATAATAACAATAACTTCACAAACTAGACCTGCTGGTCTTCAGAGGAGTGGTGCTAAGCATGTTTGTAATGGATGCTGCTGGGTTTTATCGGGGCACTGCAGGCTTTTGGGACACAGGTCAGATTTGGCACAAATCACTGTAATCAAGAAGGAGGGCTCCAAGGGCATGACGTCGCTGTATGGGTCTGAGTCACAGTGAACCTGGAAAGGGAATATAATTTAAAAAAAACATGCGATCATTAGCTGAGAGGAAAGGCGATGACGGTAGTAACCGAATAATAAAACCACTGTACCTGTGAAAAAGATGTGAGAAACAGACGAGTGTGTGACAGTCCTGAGATGGAGGTGTCACCCGGGTGGTTCTTTAGACTCTGATGATAAGCCTGTGGGGGAGATAAATGCGGATGTATGAGCTCAAATGTTGTTATACACACACACACACACACACACACACACACACACACACACACACACACAGAGACAAATGCCTGATGATTGCTGCTCACCTGCAACGCTATCTGCAGGGCAGAATACTGCACCCACACCTCCTGCTGCTGCGCTGCTGAGAGAGAAAACGCTCCACCTCGGCCCGCGTTGTCTGTCACAGTGAGGTAGTGAGCCCACACACATTCCCCCACAGCATGCACCATCTTACTCTGAGAGTAAACTACAACACAACAGACAGATTGTTGGAATACTACATTAAACGGTCTGAGTTGAGTATAAAGAAGGCAGTTTTGATATCTGAAAAACAGTTTCTTATTAAACTGTAACCTCAAAATGACAAATATGAGCTTCTCTTACCATCAGGCAAAATCAGGTGGAGGATATCTTTGGCGATAAGGAAACCCAACACACCATAATTCATTGCCCTGTTTAGAAAAAATACAAAAAGTGTACTATAATGTTCAATAATAAGTCTTGAACACGTGAAAACCCTTTAAAAGCCTTTTTAAAATCAGTGTACACTTTACCTAGGATAGGTAGGATGGAAGAGAGGAGGGATAAACATTCCCATGGGAAAGAGGAGCTCATCACCCAAGAGAAATGGTGTGACAGACAGACTAAAGAAAAAGAGACAAGACTAAATACACACTCAAAACATTGATATCAACTCTCAACTTTAAGAATAGAGGCAGACACTTACACATCAGCCGCCTCAGCCTTCTCAGTCAAGAGTTTAATGCGTCTCTTTTGCCACAAGGAAAGTACCTGGACATAGTTGGAGAAGAAGCTATTTGTGCCGACTGTCACCTGGAATCAAAACGGATTAAAATGAGGTACGTCACATTAAATGCGTGAAAGTTGTGTTAGGTGAGTTTAGATGAAGAGCCAATGGAGGTCTGTAATGTACCTTGGAGAAAAGCAGGTCGAGCTCAGCCTCACTGGAGATCTCATCTGTAGTCCAAAGTCTTGGAATTAAAGATTCAACCTGGAGGAGGAGAGGACATTTTTTATATCAAAACAGCATCAAAATGCTGTTTCAGGAAGTACAATGACAATTCCTGCTTCACTTGTTACCTTTTTCATGACAAACTGGAGAGACTTCTGATCTGTCCACTTGAGTTCATGTAATTTGGACTTGAAGGAGGAAAAGACATTTTGGATAATCTCCTCTGCCTGTTGAAAAACATAAATCTTAAATACACATCAGCCTTAAAATTAAATCGGTGCGCGATTAATTAGGTCCTAAATCCCCACGACGGCCACTGACCTCTCTGTGCGCTGTCCTTTTACTGAGAAGGTGGATAAGAACTGAGTCAAATCCTCTCTCAGTCTCTAACACACAGTGTTTCCAGCGATCAGCTACCTGGTGAAGAGGCCACGAGACTCAACAAACCAACTCACACTTGTCATCTTTTTGAAAAAGTACAGGAGGCTTTGTCTGTGTTGACTCACCCCTTCAGCGCCGCCCAGAGCCACAGACAACTTATTTGCTGTTTCAGAAAACCTGGAGCCCAGAGCAGGCATCAGGGTGTGCAGCAGATAGAGGACCATGTACGTATGCATGGGACCACTGAGTGGATTCAAAAGGGACAGCACATGGTCAAAAAAAAAAGAGAAAAGAAATAACAGGAAAAGTCTATCCATGTTTGATTATGGTTTGTTTTGTGTCACTAACAGTACCTGGAGCTCAGCTCATGCTTGTTCAGCCATTTGTCAATGATGCGGGACATTTGCATGATGTAGGGGGAGTTATGCAGAAGGACATGATCGTCTTCGATGAGTGGCAGTGGATGGAAAACGGCCTGCAGACAGCCCAGCCAATCAATGGCAGGGGCCTGGTTCTGTTGGCCGATGTACGTAAAAGAAAATCAATCATTGCGGCGGATTCAGTCCCACTATGTTTGGCATAGCGACCCCATTCCCCTCCTCTTGTACCTGCAGCTCTCTGATGGTCATGCGCTGATAAAGCCGTCCTTTTGACAGGCGAAAGTGCAGCGGTGCAGCAGCCACAGCGAGCTCAGAGGACAGAGAGATGAACGTGCCCACGTGCATCATGCTGCTGCTGGGCGGCGCCCCCAACAATGCCAGGTAGCTCTGACAGGATGCCAAGAAGGGACGTAGCGTCTGGATGAAAAGAGGCAGGAGAATGATAGAGCAATGCATTAGTGGGATGGATGAATATTGTTAGAAGAGAAATTTGCTTTAGTGGTCCGGCTAAGTCACTAACCTGAGTATTGGCTTGAGACTTCAGTGTCTTTCTGTTCCATTCGATCGGGAGCAACAGATCTGGTTGATCAATCTGTTGACAGAGGGGAGACTTGAGTTAAAGCAATGAGAGGAAGCCTACTTTGCTATGGCAGTGTTCCCACCAGCACGTTAGGACTAATTACTCTAATGGATACTGGCCTGTATATATCTTTTGGTTGTCCCGCGGGCAATTTCATTTGGGTCTTTGCCCACATAGAGGTTGAAGAATGGAAAGGTGGCGTAGTCTCTCATGAGCAGGCTCAGGGTGGAGTTAAAGTCGGTCCGATTCCACTGGCCCGATACTGCCCAGCCCCCGAGCTGCATACAGAGAGCGATAGAGACAGAGGTTATGTGCAATCATTATACGGCATCCTGCCATGTTAGTGCAAGAATACATAATCTCTTTGTGTCCTGTGTTGTGTAACTGACAAATGAGTTCCCTCTAAGCTTTGCAGAGAGGTGATAATCCAACATTTAACAAACTTTCTATTGGGATTCATCAGCCAAAGGTTCACAAAATAAGGGCATTTAATTATCTCACTTTCTGGATGAGTGCGAGGAAGGGCTCTGCTCCAGCTGTTTCTATGGATTTGGTGTCCAAACAGGAATGGTAAAATCCTTTGGCCTTTTGCTCTGCTGTACTACCCGGTCTGTCGTTTGATTCTGACAAACAGAACAAGAAAAAAAAACACAATTTGGAAAGTTCTTTGATATAATCAAAATAAATGAAGCAGTACAATGCAGAGTGGTGTACGTTAGAGGACATTTAGGTTGCATACTAATACCCAAAATCTCCCTGAGATACTGCAGCAGCACAGTTTTTCTGTCCGGTATTTTCTCCTTTCTCAGTCCTCTATGTTCTCTCTCTTTACGCCGACCTCTCCTCTCTGTCCACACAGCCTTTTCCTTCTGGTTCTGTGGATGTCCAGGGATGCCCTGCCCTCTTTGCCTCCCCCCATTGTCTGGTGAAAGTATATCAGATCCACATGTGAACAAGGAGTAATCGCAGGGCTGCGTGAAGGGATCAGCAGATATGGACAGACGGGCTGAGGCCCGCTGACAGGCTGGGGAGAGACATGGAGTCGCTATGGGAAAGAGGGAGAGAAGAGTCGGATAAAATGGCAAATTCTGAAATAATGTGTCATTTTGTTGTGTTTCTCTGGAGGCCTACCTTTGCCTGCCTGGTTATTGCTGTTTTGATGATTATAATGCATATAGTAAACAAGTCCTAGAATGGCACCACATAAGGAGAACCCCAAAAGGAGGAGAAGCAGCCTTCGATGATTTATCCACACTGGCTTTGCCTGGTGCTGGTGCTCGGGGTTAGACTCTGACAGCTGGAGCTCAAGCTGGAGCTGCAAAGGTTGATGGGTGACGGAGGGATCTTGCGTGGGGAGTGGCCGCTGAAACAGAGGTGGAGGCTGGAGACCCCTCCCAGATTCTGGCTGTGACGATGGCTGGACTGATAGCTGAGTGAAACAAGAATGTAACTGGGTCAAACGATATATAAATATACATTATTAGGTACACCTTGCTATTACCGGGTTGGACCCTCTTCTGCCTTCAGAACTGCCTTAATAGATTCTACAAGGTGTTGGAAACATTCCTCAGAGATTTTGCACCATATTGACATGATAGCATCACTATATATAGATATAGATATCTATATCTATATATATATTGACATGATAGCATCACGCAGTTCATTCTGACCCTACTATCTGAATGTCGCAGCTTAAATCGAGACTCATCAGACCAGGCAACGTTTTTCTAATCTTCTATTGACCAATTTTGGTGAGCCTGTGCGAGTTGTAGCCTCAGTTTCCTGTTCTTAGCCGACAGGCGAGGCACCCGGTGTGGTCTCCTGCTGCTGGAGCCCATCTGCTTCAAGGTTCAACGTGTTGTGCGTTCAGAGATGGTATTCTGCAAACCTTGGTTGTAACGAGTGGTGTTTTGAGTTGCTGTTTCCTTTCTATCATCTCAAACCACTCTGCCCATTCTCCTCTGACCTCTGACCTCAACAAGGCATTTTCGTCCACACAACTGCAGCTCACTGGATATTTTCTCTTTTTTTCGAACCATTCTCTGTAAACCCTAGAGATGGTTGTGTGCGTTAAAATCCCAGAAGATCAGCAGTTTTTGAAATACTCAGACCAGCCCGTCTGGCACCAACAACCATGCCACGTTCTGAGTCATTTAAATCCCCATCTTCCCCGTTCTGATGCTCGGTTTGAACTTCAGCAAGTCGACTTCACCACGTCATGATGCCCAAATGCGTTGAGTTGCTGCCATGTGATTGGCTGATTAGCTATTTGTGTTAACAAGCAATTGAACAGGTGTGCCTAATAAAGTGGCCGGTGAGTGTGTGTGTGTGTGTATATATATATATGAACATACATATATACACCCACTCAGTTCAGAAAGTAAATATTAGCATCAGCTGCAACAATATATGAACCTCCTTAGAAAGTGGATATTCATGCATTTCAAGTTTTAATCAAAGCATTCAACACCAGAATAAACTGTTGAACTACAGTATATACTTATATATACACAATAGAATCATACCACATGTCAGCAGCTTGTCTATGAACAACATCTTTGGTGTCTACTCTTTTCCAAAGTTACCAGAAAATGCTGACACAAGCACCACCAGTTTGTATTTTGCAACACAAACCACATTGCAGACCTCATCAAACCACATAATTTGAATAACAACATTTTCCAGGAACATAGATGACTCTGCGCCACTTTGCAGCAACTAAAACACTCACGTTATGTTCACAACTATGTGAACATAACAAATACAAACACAACAACAAGGTCAGCAGTTGTTTTTTTTGTTGTTTTTTTTACCTCAAGCTCTATTGGAGTTTCACTCATTCTTAGCAGATGGATGGTTTTCTTTTACATTTAATGTTTCACGTGTGCTCCCTGTTCCTGCTGTGCCTCCGTCAAACAGCTGTCGTCTCTGCTCTCTATCTCTCTTCATCACTCTCTTCTCTCCTCATCGGACCCTCCGATAAAAACAGCTCTGCAGGCTGCGTCTTACTCTCTTCTCCAGAACACAGATAATCAAGCAAAGACCACGGTTCTGCTCTGGGACATGCGTGTGGATGTTTTGTGGTTCGTGAACACGGGAGAGACTAAACATGAAGGCTCTAACTTTCATTCTCAGCATTCCACCTGCCTGCATTGTTAGAAGCTTGAGAACAGAAGGCGTTAGCTGGTAAGCTGAGGCCAACAAAATCGCTTTTGCTTATACGTTTGTTACATCGCAATGAATGAGGGCAGGCGCTTCATGGAACGTCAACGTAAACGCACACGCGTCCGCTGTCGTCACTATCAGTGCAACACATGGCTGTTAACAACTGATAGAGCGGTTTAGCCTTCTGGAGGTCATGTAACAGTGTAGCACATCATTGAGTATTGGATGTCACATGGAGGCCGACCAGAGAGAGAATATGATGGTAAAAACAAATATGACAAAGTCACAATGAGTGCAACTTTACAGCAACTACTTACTTACACCCTTTCATGTATTGTAGGTGGCCAATCTAGACATTTGTACAGTTGACAACACGAGAAATTAAACAAAACCATTTGGTATTTAGCATTCTATTTATTTGTTGAATACAGCCAAAGGGGGCGGGGTGGGGCTAAATAATGTTTTTAAACATATACACATTCACACATATCAAACAGGAATTTATAAAAAAGTTATATGAAAAGACAAGGCATCCGCATGTCATACAATAGGACATAACACAACACAACGCCAGATAAATGCAACTGTGAAGGCATCATCATACGTTTAAAAAAAATCACATAGTGATGACAAAGGCAGAGCCACAAAGGTGGAATAGTTGGTGCAAACAAAAGACATTATACGAGAAGAAATGCCACCACCACCTACACAGATCACATGCAATGCTGAATAACTATTGCCATGTTAGTCATTCTGGTGATATAGTGCATCAGGCTCAATGCAAGCACAAGTAACAAACTGGTTTCTTATTGTGGAATGAATTTCTGTAGCTGCAAACAAGGCTCAATTTTAAAAAGGAACACCGGGATACAATAGTGGAGAAGGCACATCTCCAGGTTCAAAATGAAAACAATTAATTGTAAGCATTTATCAATGAAATACAGTACAGTAAGATAAGAATAACATAGTATATAACCAACATGATCAGACTTAAGTAGAAGAGAGGAATAATAGAAAGAATAGTGGTATTTACTGTAATAATAGAATAGATCAAGACCAAAAAAACTGGGCTTAAACACAAGAGGTGAGAAAAACATACATGAAAGTCAAAAGAATGTAACCTCATGTAACTGTCTTATTAACCTTAATCCTGCCAACAGTTTTGACATATTTGGTCACTAGGTTTTAACATGTTATTTAAAACTCTAAGCTATTGCCTCTACTGATCTATTATCCTGCTTTAATGACAGGTTATTTTAGCACTGGTACACATACAGTATAACCTCACTACTTAATAATAATAATAAAAAAGGTCTATAAATTATATTATTTAAAGCAAGGGATTCCAAGGAAATGCATATCAAAAACTACTATTATGTTTCTAGATGGTGTCTACTAATACAAAATTGATCATGTGCGGGGGCTTTAGAGTCAAAGTGACACTTAAAGGCGATTTTATTTCATTATGGAACTGTGCAACAGTCACATGATAGGTCCTGCTTTCAGCCATGCAGCTGACATTTATAACCACGTTTTTTTTTTTTTTTTTTTTTTTTTTTTTTAAATTATCCCTGGAATGAAATCTGTGCTCGTCCGTTTGTTCAAAGTTTGTGGATCCAAAAAGCATGCATCCTAAAATACAGTTAAATCAGCTCCAAACCATTTTTGAGAAGAAAATGGCTGATTTGTTCTAATCTTGCCCTTATACAGTCTGTATGATCAAAGAAGAGAGTAACAAGACATATTTCTAAGCATGCCTGTAAATGATCAAATTCACGTCACAAAAAACTAAGAGCAACATTTACTGTTTTTATCTTTTTTGTTGTTGCAGTCAACGTTTAGCCCTAGATGACTTTAAAATGCTGATAGTTGGCTGACAGAAAGCACTTTGTAGGCAGGAAAGCATAATTAACCATGCTCGCAGGCACAACAACTGCCAAAGTGTTAAAGATATGCTCTACCAACAGCCAGAGTGGTCAAATGGGAGGTCTCTGGTTCTCCTCACCCTATGGTAACAATCTGTCTCAGTATCATCGCTATAGTTACAATGCTCATAGGGGAAATAGACCAGCCAGTCAAAGTCTTTAGATGGAAATATCTCAGTGTATGGTGCTACTAACAATATTGAGGCTGCAGACAAAGAAAGGCAACTTTATATTCATCAGACTGTTCTTTTGCCCAAACTATTCTTGTGCAAGTTATGCTGGAAATTTAAGCGTAAACATAGAGTTGGCACAAAAAAATACGTTCTAGTACATAAAGAGGACTAGATGAGAGATTGGAGAGTTTGAGATTGGGAATAAAAGATGAGGGGAGTTTATTTCAATGCAGTACATTACTTCTGCACTGAAGTGAACAAAAGACGAGGAATACTACACTGTATTTGCATGCAGACATACCTTTTCACACAGCACATTCACACTCACACCTGCGCACATATACTGAATACAGCCCTGTTGCAAAGGCAAAACGGCAGCTGACTGAATCCTGTGCTTTTGGATTTTGGTTCATAGTTAATCTGAGTCACGCTGCTTCACTGCGCAGCTTGCTTGGCTCGCTGGGTGTGGCACTTCATACACAGGATCCTACCATCCAATGGATAGCAGCCATTTTCATCCGCTTCTATGGAGAGAGGGCGAGCACAATCCTACAGGACAAAATACATTCAGTTAGTTCATTCATTTTGTTAATTTTTTTTAGGGGTTATTGAATACACTGTGTGATGTATAAAATGTTGTTTTACCTCACAACGGTAACACTTAAGGTGGAAGTTCTTGTCAAGAGCCACGACTCTGACGGTCTCCTCGCTGCCCTGGGCTGGAATAATGGGTTCATTGCAGCTCACACACAGAGGAGAGAAACGCCTGAAACAGAAGGGTGGAGAGCGGGCTGTTGGTTGATGGCCTTAAGCACACTCTCACACTCATAGTGAAGGAACACCAAAAGCAATACATTCTCATGAAACCAAATAAAATGTGTTGCTTCTCGGCCTGTCAACTAGCGGTAGTGAGGATTTATTGTTATTATTTAGCCACAGTTTTGCAGGCTGTGTAAACTTTTTATCAGCAGGAACAAGTTTCCGTTAGTCCGAATCAAGGGAGGGAAATGTACTGCTGTTGCTGCCTCCTTCGTCTAGCACTCTCATTAGTAATCCTGATAAGTAAGATGAATGGGGTCATAAATCCAAGCACTGCTAAAATTGTTTTGTCCTCAAAACACATCCCTGGGCAGCTAATGCTTAAACTATACAGGTAGAAGTCATGTTCCCACACATGCACACGTTTGGTAACATGTATTGTCTCGCAAACCAATCGCTTCATCATAGGAAATGACTGGAGATGTAATATTTCTTTATCATGGAGGAATCAACAGCCAGTAGCTACCTGTGGTAATCCTGGACACAGTAGGGGTTGTTGTTGTCATCAGTGATGAAGGGCGCCCCCTCAAGTGAGCAGGAACAGGTGCTGCAGCGGAAACAGTGGGAGTGGAAACACTGGCCCACTGCCTTCAGCACACGGTCTGTGATCCTCTCCCCACATCGGGAACACACTGCCAGGGAACTCTGAGGAGGAGCAGAAAGGCGGTACGCTCGCTGTGTCAACATTCATCTGCACATTCTACACACACACAAGAGTGCACATTACAACACGGGAGTTCAAATCTAAAAAAAAACACATGAAATTAAAACATAAAACAGCTAAAATGTGAGTCGCTACAATGAAAGTGCAAATAATGA
Organism: Ophiodon elongatus; assembly: GCA_016806645.1. Taxonomy (NCBI): domain Eukaryota; kingdom Metazoa; phylum Chordata; class Actinopteri; order Perciformes; family Hexagrammidae; genus Ophiodon; species Ophiodon elongatus. The sequence continues at coordinate 3,604,693 of JACSYO010000415.1, read as the reverse complement.
AAAGACGTTTCAGTGAACAACTTTATGTGTGAGCCTTTGGTCTTTTTGCAGTGATCATTAATTAGCTCTGTGCGTCTCCTCACCGTGTAGCAGTCCTCACACTGAGGTGCGCCATCCCTGTCATAGAACTGCATGCCCTGCAGGGGGCGATGGCAGCTCATGCAACAGAAGCAGTTTGAGTGGAAGAGTTTATCCATGGCCCTCACTGCGGGCTGGGTGCGGGACAGAGCCTCGCCACACTTCCCACAGACCTCTAAAATGAGAAAAATGTACAAACAACATTATTCACAAATACACCCATCTTCCCATAATTGCGTTAATTACAGTGTCATCCCCTGACTAATGATTATAATATTGTATTCAACTTATTTCCACAGTTGATAAACTTGCATAATTTTATGGATTTGTTCAGTTGTACACAATCTTTTTTTTTTTACATTACGTTTCATACAACACACATAGCTTAAATGGTCATATATATCTTCACAGCAGTGAACAGAGAACCACTGCAGATATAAATAATAGTCTACTACACATACATTGTTAAATATCAGAATGAGCTTTGGATACATTTCCACAAATGTTTTGGATTCAGCCAGAAAACTTCTGCACAATTTCTTAATCTTATTTTCAGTGTGGGGTATGAAAATGCTTCTCACATTACAAACCATTTTATTTAGAAATTACTAATGCAATACATTTTGATGTTAGTTTAACCATGAATATTACAGCCAAACCTCTGTTTATATATGTGTGTGTACCTGTAGGAGCGGAGGTGATGACAGGTGCGTGTGTGTCCATGTCTTTAATGAAGTCCTTGGTCATTCTCTCCAGCTCCTCCACTTCCCTCATATTCAGGGGAACGCCTCCACCTGGGATAGCAACTGGGCCAGGGGGTGAGGACTGCTTGTACACACACACACACACACACACACACACACACAATTAGTACGTATACTAATAAATAAATAAATAAATAAATAAACAAACATATATATATATATATATATATACACACACACACAATATATATATATATATATATATACATATATACACACACACACAACATGTTTATATTGTTATTGCTTTTATTGTTTCTGTTTTTACCATGCAAAGTGCCTTTGAGTACCTTTTAAAGCGCTAATAAATAATACAAATAACATGTATTAATGTTATTATTTACGATTGAGAAGTTCAGGTCCATATTTCTCATCTGATGACTATAAACTAAATTATTTGTACTTCCTGTTCCTTTCTACTGTACATGCAATACAAATACAAGTAAAATAAAACTGGGACATACTGTTGATGCAGGAGGAGTTTTCATTGGCTGGTTAAAAGAGGAAGGGGGAGATGCCATCATCTTGGGTTGAGGAGGAGGCAGAGCAGCAGGAGGGTTTTGGTTCACATTCACCTGACTGGCAAAGGGGGAACTCTTTACGTGGTTAGAGGCCGGGGCAGCTGCCATAATGTTTGGTAAGGCAGGAGGTGCAGGGGGAGCTGCAGGAGCTGGAGGAAAAGAGCTGGTGGCAGATGGAGGGGAAGGTTTTGGTGCAACACTGATTGGGGTGGTGTTCTGGTTCAGGTTCTGGTTCAGTTTTTGTGCCAGAGAGGTCGATGACATTGGCGTTCTCCCTCCGAAACCAGACTTCGGGGCCACAGCCGGGGCCTTAGCAAACGACTGAGGAGCAGAGTTTGGGGCAGAGTTGTGATTGGCTTGTCGGTTTGTTCTGGCTTTGAGTTCTTCTGCCCAGGGCGCTGGTGGTGGGCGGTCTCCCATCTCAGGGGGCGGGAGGAAGGAGAGAGCTGGTTTCGGAGCGGTTGGGGGAGGAGCTGAAGGCTTGGGTGCTGGTGTGGGAGAATACTGAATACTGCTCGGTAACTGGAGATAAAACGAAGAAGACAACAATAACATTATCTCTTTACAGATTCTGTTATCTAAAAAAACAAGCACACAGAAAAAGGCAAACTCAATAAAAGGCTATTTTATACAAGCGTTCAGTTTGTGCAAGAACATAAAACTTCCATTTACTATAAAATACTACTGAACAGAAGGAAGTTAATATCGCTGAAATGCTGCAAGCAGACACTTTTATTATATTGAATGAGGTACTTTGATTAAAGTAAACATTGGAAGCGTTCCACAGTTTGAGCTTATCAGAAGTGCTTCATCTTTCTGACATTTATTTTGTGGTTTTGAGCCAACATTATTCTGCCATGATCCAGTACCTCCCAGTTGGATAAAAACACTCTCCATTTATGGCCCTCTCACTGGGTCTCTGGCAGCACACTGACTTCATCACACTCTCGTGCTTTCCACTCAATTCTGTGTGCATCACTCTCTCACTTCAAGTGTCTCCTCTCAGTGTGAATCAGCAGCTACCTCACTTTTTGTTTTCTCTTTCAGTCTGGTGTGTATGTGCAGTTCACTTATCATTGAGCTTTCAACCTGAACGGATGAAGGGAAACTGTTAAAACCAAACTGGCATCTCTCCAAACTATTTCCACTGACCCACCCACCTACCTTCCTTTCTTTTTGCCTTTCCTTTGCTTTATCTAAACTCACTCATTTTCTACAATGCGGCTCCTGTGAGTCAAAGCCAGGTGACATTTCTCCTCTCATCCGTGCTTCAGATGGCCTTTCTATCCGTATCCTAATGTCTTATGTTTGTTACAGTGTATTCTCCATGCCTCCATGCTTTGTACCTTAGGGTTGAAAGGTCCCCTGGTCTCCATCTCAGACAGCAAGTCGGTGAGAGAGTCAAGCTGTTGATCGAAGCTCGTCTGCTTCTCCACCAGTCTCTGGCAGAGGAAGACGGAACGAGGAGACAGTCACAAAAATACATTTATTTACAAAAGTAAAGTGATCACAATGAAGCAAAGAAAGGATGAGGTCAGACTCCGAGGGAATAAAAAGGAGGATAATGATGATGATGATGATGATAAATTGTTACATAGTGTAGGTCATGTTCACATGTCCTTGTTTGTTTGGTTCTTTTATCTATTCCAAAATGCAGAATGAATTACTGGAATGATTACTGGAGTGGAAAACCCAGAATGGAAAAATGAATGATAAACAAACAAATGTAATGAAGTAATTAATGATGACGATGAATAAAATAATAATATTAGAATTTTATTTCCCTGGTTGGATGAAAGAGAATACTAACTGTTCAATTATAACATTTTTGATTCATTGGATTGTTTGCAGTGGAAAATTTTAGCCTAAACTCTGCTGATTTAAACACAAGGTATACTCCTATTTTCATCCTTTCCAGGCCTTTAAGTTTGTACTTTTTAACAGTGACTAACAATATCTAATTACATACATTGATATAGCCTGACAAACTAGCTGCAATTGATGCATTCCTACAATAAAAATCTCTACGATAAATCTTTCGTCGGAAGTCTAAAAATGATGAGCATGAATGGGCAATAATCCAGTTAGACGCATGAAATTTATCCCAGACAAATGCTAATAGAATTTGTGGGAAAATCTCCAAAAACAGTCCATGGACTCACTATGGTCCCACAACAATGTCCTCCAGTGTCCTAACTGATAATCAAATTATACTGTAATGCAGTTACATGCAGCCAAAAGAGGAAACATGCAGACAGGGAACGCAACTTTAGACTAATTTTGTGAAGATGCCATCATGACTCACCTGTGGGTTTCCAGCAGCATTGGGAATACTGGTACCGGAGGCAGGGAGAGGTGGAGGGGGTGGGGGAGGAGGGGGAGACGGAAAGGAGGGCGGACAGTCACTCTCCTCAGGGGGAGCTGGGAGGGGCAGGTCATCTGCTACTGGAGGTGGAGCGGGGAAGGCAGGAGGGGGGGCCTCACAGCCAGAGGGTGTGGTTTGGCATTCGGGGGGAGGGGCTGGCAAATCATCATCCAGTGGAGGAGGAGGAGGGGGTGGGAAGTCTGACAGAAATGAGGGTTGATTGGTTAAAAGCTGTGACGTCAAGGTTTCTTTAATCTCAGTTTGTATAAACCATCCAGTCCGATTTTCTACGTCAGTGCTTCATCAGATATACTGAGTGCTTCACAACATCTGTTTGTGGCAAAAACTAACAAACAAGACAATAAAAATAAAAAGAACTGTGGAGGATTTAACCCATTTGTCAAGTATCACGATCCATGTTTCTCTGTATTAAAAAGGTTCCCTAAGGCACCTTTTTTCTTCTTCTTGTAAACAAAGAAATTATTTGTTTGGTGTTTCTTACTAAAAACGCATTGTGTGTATTCTTAAGCGCTAACAAACATGTTGAATGGATTTTCTTCCTGAAAAGTAATTTGGTATATTTTGTGAAAAACATTTTTTATGATTTGAAACCCAGCACTGTTTACATTTAACCTGAATAATGTGAGACCAGCAGCTGCAACACTGTGAACATGTTTCCTCATGCATGTGTGCAATCCAAACAAAACAGGGGCCCACTCGGAAAAAACATTACTTCTAGTGGTCAAAACCTCCACAGGGTAGCTTTAATTTGCCGAGGTTGTCTGACTTTGTCCGTGATTTAGCTCAGACATTCTCAAATTCATATGAGTGGTTTCATTGTGCATATGTCTAAAGGTAAAAAGTAAAATTCCCCGATAAGCAAACTGGTCTGAAACTTTTAACTAAACTGACTCAAAGACAGGAATTACAGTACAGTGACGTAATGTCTCGGAGACAACTCATTAAAACGTCAGTACCTCACAAATGATGTGTTCTATTATATACTCAACTGTGAAGCTCTGCATGCGCTAGCATAAAAAGCAGCAGGGGGGGAGGGACAGGGAAGGGCTGCTGACTGAGAGAATATAACTTAAGATTGACACAAAATAGGTTCACAAAACAACATAAACAATGCACATACCATCACAGAGCGAAGGGGGCGGCGGAGGCAGATCTCCCACTCGACCAATCACAGCTGTGCCTATTGGTGTCGGTGATGGAGCAGAGGGAGGTGTCAGACTTTTGGGCCGTGGTGGTGCCACAGAGGCAAACTTCTTTGGCTGATTGTAGAAGGACGGGGTGGTGACTTTGAAGTTCAGAGAGGATGTCACCATGAACGGCTTGCTGCTGCTGGAGTCCTCCATTGTGTGTATTTATCTGAGGATGAACACAAGAAACATTATTGTCAACAGTTGCCCACCGCACAGGACAATATTAACTCTGATATGAGAGCTTGTTTTATAACAAAAAGGTATAAAACAGGTTGCAGTGAAGTTCAAACAACTCCCGACTCAGGAGTTTTACTCTCACACCCGAAATGATGAAATCAACATTGACCAGCTGACTAAAGTCAAAGGGTTTGCATTCCAAGGCAGCGTAAGCAGGTCAGGTTTTTTTGCGGGAGAATTAGTGTTCATGACACATCAACAAAACATTTGGCCGAACATAATTCCAACCTAAACACTAATTGAAACCAGATATTGACTATGTAGTGCCTTTACACTGAAAAGGTGACTAAATTAACTACACTCATGAGATGTCCGAACGCAGACTAAATGAGCTCGATGTTTGAGTGATGATGGATAGTTGTCCTTCAATGCACTGCCAAATGGAAACAGTAAAAATGGTGAGAGCTGCAGGAAGAACTCAAAAAAGAAAGGAAAAATAAGAGCAATAAATCTCTGGGAGAAAATTTTTCTTTGCTCCGTTAAGTTTCCAACTTTAAAATTGGCAGTTGCTTTCTAAAATTGCAGTTTGATTGATCCTATTTGAACATATTGTTTCACATTTCCTGAAACATTAACTTCTTTAATATCAACTGCCAAAACAGTACACTATGCAGATTGGTACCTTTTGTATACTTTATAACTGAACCAGCACAGCTGTCTCGACCCCTAAAATCCAACAAAAACTCATTAAAATGGAGGTTTATTGTGCCTTACAGGATCTCTTAAAATGTAGTTTGGACTTCATTATTTCTGGATTTAGTAAAATAGCAGTAAAAAAAAAGAAAATAACAACCACTAGGCAATCTGCAAATCCAGTATTACTCTTTAAAACACAAAAGCTTTCGCAAATGGTCCACAGGGGAATGAGAGAAAAGTGTGTGAACATCTCCTCGGGCCACGTATACAGAGCAGACATAGTGGCACTCCCAGACGCCAGAGACAATTTACAATATATAACACACGGCTGTTTACTGTGACGTAAAATAAAGTTCTGTAGGAGGAAGACCGGTTGGAAGCAGGGACGATGGCAACTATCATAACATTTTCACGTGAGGTGCGTCAAAAAGACTGTGAGCTCAAATATTTACCTCACACATGTTGGTGTTTAAACAAATGTTGATGTTACTTCGGTGTCTCTACGGAGATTCTTCGCAGAGTCTCAACACATTTCTCTGAAGACCCCCCGTCCCCCGAACATGAACTTCAGTCAAAAGAACGTTTGTTCTTTCTGACCACACACACACGCGCACACGTTGTCTTAACTCACACTATGTTGCTGTTTAACAAACTATTCGACCCCAAAGCTATGAAAAAGTGCCATACTCATAATGATGATGATGAAGATAATACACTGTGGAAATGTGTGTTTGGACTATTTATAATAGACCTTTAATAGGTTGTAAAAGATAAAATGTCACGCATAACCTGAAACAAAATGAGTCACAGACAGGTGAAAGAAATTAACAAAGTGGAGATAACATTTTCCAGTGAACAAACAATATGCAATTCTTGTCTCTTTGTTGTGTGGCATCTATCCTCTACGTCCTAATGACGGTTACATAGCATTGATACTCCATAAATGTCATGGCTACCAAGAAGAAGAGCGTCGGACTATTTTCTCAGTCAACTTTAATTCAAAAGTCAATAATTGTCGAGTCATTGTTTTGGCTGCTGTACTAAAGCTACACCGATGCATCTAAAACAAAGTCTGCAACCACACTGGAAAAAAATGATCAAGGTTGTACTTATGTGTCAACAGCTTTCTTGAGTTATTTTTAATATTTCTCCATATTCCTTAAAAATGGAAAAGAAAAGAAAAGTCCTCGTATGTTAATATTGTTGCCAAGGTTTCCTCTCAATAATAAAAAAATATGATCCCATAAATATAAAATATTGTGAATACTGAAATAACTGAAGGGGTACCAATTGTCTTTTCTTTCTTTTTTGTATTACCTCAGGGCTTTAAAATGGACTTCTTCTAGTTCAACTTATTGTATCTTTGCGTTTCAAAGTTGTTCCACTCACATACCCCCAGTGCACATGGTGCTGAGTAGTTGCCAACTAGATCACTCGAAAAGCCTAAGAAACATTTTTGTTTGCACTGTGGGTAAAATGTATATCAGTTGTTTCCACCATTTATGTATAATTGGGTTTACATTTGGGAAAATCAAACTTTCTGGGAAGAGATCAGGCCATACATGGCCTTGGAAATCACTACGTAGACCGACTACCTGATGGTGAAAGCTAACTAACCAGAAAAAGCTTGAGTGTTTCATCCTCATTCCACTTCGTTGGGACACAAAGGCAACGCTTCAAGTTCTGACAAGACAAAACCCCTGAGAGCTCATGAAAGTATTTCTTGTGCTCATGACATAACCAGCTCCTCTGATGAGGAAGCAGCGAGATCTTCCCTCTTCTGCTTTTTGTGTTAGCTTCCTTTAAATAAATATAGATGTTGAACACTTTTAACCACATATGTCCTCTGGTCATGTGGAGGCGTCATGGTCCACATATGAGTTGAAATCATTAAATTCTACCAACCTTCCACCAATCTTGTTCATCAGCAAGAAAATTAATTATTAAAATGGATAAATCTTTGCAGGTAGGTTAAAAAAAACTATTTAAAGTGTAAATAACAAGCTCTGAATTGCAAATGGTTAAGATATTAAGATATAATAAATATTTTTCATAGGTTTTAGACAAGTTTAAAAATTGTCTTGTTAAAGATGCTGCAACAATCAGGCATTAAAAAAAAAAAAAACTTTCTTAATGCATGAGATTCATTCTCAAAAACATCAAAATACAGAATCTTAGCTCCACTTCAATATCCAACATAAATAATTCAGAAAATTGCTGCATGGATCAATAAGGGGAGATGGTGAGGCTCTAATGGAGATGCAAAGTTGTCTGGTTATCAACTTTCTGCAGGCACACAGGGACATTTTGTAGAGCAGTTTGCACCAATTGAAAAAGAAAAAGACAAACCAAAAAGAAAAGAGAGAAGGGAAAGGTGTTTTCAGTCTTTTAGAAAATAAATGTAGCTGGCTACTCATTATTCTAGTATCAAGGCCTACTTCAAGTTGAATGGAGTAGACACTTAAAACAAAAACAGATTGACTGGTTAAAGTGAAGATAAAGCTCTCGTCTTTAAATAAGGTTTGCAAGTCTGAAGTACTCTTAAACGGAGCACTTGGATTTATTATGGCTTTCTAAAAAGAAGTGCTTGACAAGGGTGGGCATAGACAGTGATTTAGTATTTTCATTACAGTACTTTAGCTACGTTGTTTCTAAGAGACAATATACACTAGTCCTCTCAATTATTCAACAGCGATGATAACTCGCGGTCAGGTTCCATCTGGTACTTGATACGGTCGTGGGGGATTTAATACGGTGAGATCAGCTCCACATTGAACTCCAGACATCTTACTGCAAATCTATCTTGAAACCTGATCCTTGAGATGAGAGAGACCCTCTTCTAAAGGGAACATATTTGGCACTACACCTCAATGACATCATTTTTGCTTTTTTTGTTTCCCTCCAAATAGCCTCTCTTTCTATATATCTTCGCTGCCGAAAGAGCGAGAGCTTGAATTAAGCTCTAGCTCACTCGTACGATCTGATGTACAGACTTGTGTCCTGTTGCAGACCACAACCATTTCTATCTCTTTTATTCTCTTCATTCATGTCACTCACTCACTACTTGAACTGAATGACATCACATGCATTTAATCATTTATACTCTACAGCTGTGATGGAGGATGGCATTGTGTAGCCTTTAGATAGGGCCCCAGCATAAATCACACACTGTACTCTGTAGCTTTTGAACTTTGTATAAACTCCACATGGCTAGACAGCTTTCAGAGGCTAGACAATTGGCTCATACCCGGTTTGGGTACGACAGCCTAGTTGGTTTTCATTCCACCTTATCAAGGACTAATTTAAACATGGCATCGAGGGTAATCTACCTCGAAAGATATGAAAACTTAGCTGATTTCACATGAACACCCTCTTTCCTCTGAAGGCACAGACCATGTGATGCAGTAGCTGTTAATGGGGAGTTGGTTTACAACACGTTTCAAAGGAAACCTCAGCAGTGGTTCATTACTTTGAGGTTATAGAGGAACTAAATTTGGTTTATATACTGTGCTACTGCGTTTTAAAAGGTCATATATGGAAGAAGTGTAGTATGGTGCCTCACAGAACTTAAATCTTCTCAACAAAAAACCCCACCAACATTAGGTACATTTTCATTAAGTACCTCTTTGCCCATATAAATTCCGATAACCATTTTTGGTTACAGTTTTACTACCAAAAGACATGTCCCTTTTTTTTTTTTTAAAACATCACTGGTAGAAGTAAAGCTCCTACATCAGTAATAAGCTAATTACTGCCTGCCATAATAAAAACAATGAAGAAATTTAAATAAAAACTGAAATTTAAATTCCACAACAAAGCAGGTAGGCTCCCGAACAGTTTGGAGAACCTAACTTAACCAACTTCTTCCATGTCTGGTCACTTATTGCATTAGCAACTAGTGTGTTGTTGATGAAACTCTCTATTGTTCTGATGTTAATAGCACACCCAGTTTCTGGGAAAGCGTGTCTAGGCCGAGGGTCACTAATGCTGGGACAAACAACCCTTTTGAGTCCAATCTTACAGGTCACTGGACATGCATTGAGCATCAGTGTGTTGCTGCCTCTCAGACTACAGTTAGATGGCTGATTGAGCAGGCAACATTTCAAAACGGGGAATAACGTCAGCTAATGGAGTCCGTGTCAACCAAACAACCTCATCTGCTGGCAGTAATGTTACAGTAGAATAAAAAAGGATCACAAGAGACAAAATCAAAGAGCAAGACATGCAGTGACTTGGGGCAAAGGGATGCCCTAAAATAGCTTGTGTCTCGATTCATGGAGGCTACAATTAAGTAGGATTCCTCATCACCCCTGTCATAAACGGTAGCATAAATCCATCCGTAGATTATCTTCATTCACAGATTTTTATTTGCTTCGGCAATTTACCGAGGTGTGAGTGACTATCATCTCAGTCTTTTCAAAAAGAAGCACCACACTAACCTCAGGCTAACCCGTGCCAGAGCCTTCTCACTTAAAGTTATTTTTACACACAGCTTACTGGGGCCTTGAGTTGAAGCTCCCTTCCCATCTTATACAATTTGAGAGGCAAGGCACAGCTGTGTGTCTAACACTGATGGAAACAGGATTCTTACACTCTTTATATATTGTAGAAATGTTCTGCTAACATGGCCACAATACTAATTCTCCCAACCTCCTTTATTAGTGTACATCCTCTCATCCATGACACGTTGAGTCCCAACTAGGGGATGAATATAGGTCATGCAATGGGGAAGAGCCTTGCTGGCGCAGTAAACACTGAAAACCAGATTTCTTTTCACTTGGCATCATAAATTAGTCAAACTGGACCTCGGTGCTCCACCTCACTGATTAGCCAACTGTTAGCCAATGCTTTGACAACTGACAGCAACGGCTGAGTGGTCACACACACACATCACATTAAGACAGACAGTCCGGTTAATCAATACTACTTATTAATTCCCCATCTAGTAATATACACACTAGACATCAGCTAGCTGTAAACTCGCTAGCTACGTGGCTGATGAGAGAGCACATTTAAAAGTTTCGCGTTAACGCTCGTTATTAACTGTTAGCCGTTTGGAATACGGAACGTTGGTGGCGTTAACAAATACAGGCAGCGTTCCACTGACGGTTGAGTGACAAGTGAGAAGTCTAACCAGCCACCAACCGTTAACGTAACCCAACGTGAACCTACGTTAGCTAGCTTCACCACTTCTTTATCTCCGGTCAGTTTTGTTTCGGTGACTAACGCCGCCCCGTTGTTCTCACCTCCCGTGGCGAAGCAGACGGCTTCTCGGTGCTGTCATCCGGTTTGATCTGCGTGAGCTCCTGTCTGACTTCAATAAAAGCGACCAGCTGCGCGGCTAGCTAGGTAGCTTTGTCAACTTTTTTTTTTTTTAAGCTGGACTTCCTGTCGGAGCTTCCGCGTCGCCCCTTTCTTATCGCTTGAGTCCATCAGCTGGTGTTGCAGGACATTCATGCTCACTGTACGGCCTCTCAGCTCAGGGACCCCACGGAACCCCACCTACCCACCGAGAGGTAACCTAGTTACCTTTCAACTCATACTCAAACGTGACAGATCAACACGAGACATCACAAAGCATCCATTTCCTGAGGCGTTAACTACAGTCCAATTGAGTGATAGCTTATATGTGCTATCAGGATACTTTATTAAAGAGTATGCCTAAAAGTGAGATGTGCTATCTGCTCCTGTTACTCCCAATATCACAGCAAATACAAATACTCACCCTGGTAATACAGTTGCAATGTGTATCTCCCTTTTTCTCCCCCCTCTTCCTTGTGTTCTTCCTTTTCTCTGGGTCCAGGCTGAGTAAGAGTTGACTGTAATGGTAACTTCTCTTTCTCGCTTCCCCTCTCCAGCTATTAGACCCTCCCCCTGTGCTTTTCAGTCTGGAAAAAGGAATGACACCATCCTTCCAAACAAGTTCTCTCTCGTTTTACTCAGGAGTTGTGTATTACTATGTAAACAGCACCTCTCTCTCTCTCTCTCTCTCTCTCTCTCTCTCTCTCTCTCTCTCTCTCTCTCTCTCTCTCTCTCTCTCTCTCTCTTTCTTTCTCTCTCTTTCTCTCTCGCTCTCTTTCTCTCTCTTTCTCTCTCGCTCTCTCTTCTCTCTCACCATAATAAACTGTCCAGTCAGACCCCTCCTCCTGCCCCCTTTTCTCTCTGGATTCTTGCAGCATTCTTCATTCAATGACATCAACCCCGTTGCCTCTCCTTGTAAGGTCAGACTGAGGGAATGAGGGAGCGAGAGGGGGGAGAGAGATAATGGGGCCAAAGGCTTGATTAGATACAGACACTAAAAGTGCTCAGGGTTTTAAACACAAGGAGGTACAGTGGCTGAAGAAAGTATGTTCAAACAGGGCTGGGTTGTAGAATAGTTGTGCAATTTTAACTTTAAAAAAAGGGGGTCTGTTTTTTTGCCTCTCTTGCACTTGCCTCAACAGGCAAAGGTGAGAATCAGATTGTAAAGGAGTTATTTTGTCTGTTGCCAAGTGCGCTGCCACAGTGTTATGTTCTTTGCACCGAGGTGGTAAACATGCAAAGCCTTAGATCGGTTCTCTGTACTCGATAAGTACACTTGATTATAGAGAGCAAAAACATTTTATGGCGCTTTTCGTATTTGTTCAACTTGACATCGCCCTCAACCTGGTGTTAAACGACACCTCCCATCCTGCACATTAGCCATTTCTATGACTTAATATCCTTTTATGTCTCACCCACCCACACACACATGCACACAGACACACACCACAATCACACTCACACACGTCAAACACCTTGGTGACTCATGCAGCCCAAACCTTTGAGTCTTATCACTTTCAGGTGTAGTCATTGCTTTTACAACGCAAGAAATCTCTCATAATACATCTATGTTTTAGTTAAAAAAGTTAAAAATATTGGTATTTTACGTAACATAAGACAGGTACAGTACAATTCCTTTAGAGAGAGAGCGTTTCACCTCGTCCCAATGCAAAATCAACTCAAGAATTTAAGATTTTACTTGAATCAAGTCTCATTAGTTGATAAGTCAATCGACAGACAAATAATGAACTATTTCAATAACTTATCAATGAATAAAGTATGTTTTCAAGCAAGTATTACAAAGCTTTCGTGGTTTCAGCATCTCAGTTTTGAGAATATGCTGCTTTTCATTATCTCATGTGATAATAAACTGAGTATCTTTGTCAGTCGGACAAAACAAGCAAATTGATGATGTCACCCGGGGTTGTACTGATCAATCGAAAATGAAAATAAGGATTTGTTACATATTTCTAGATAATCCTGAAACAAGAGAAACATTGGAAAATATATCAGTTATCTGGTACGAGTGATAAACATTTTCCATGTCTTGTCTTTGCTACAGACACCAAATTGACACTATGCAACATTTTAAAGTGACTCATTTCGACATGTCACATTGTCACCAACTTCCAGGTCCTTGTGTGACATTTAGCATGAGTCAGAACAGACTGCTCTTAATTCAGGTTGTGAAACTATAGGCAGAGATCTCCTCTATGAAGACCTCTGCAGTAGCTTTTGTGCAAACCTGTTGCTGTCCGATTCATGGCTGTGAACTTAACTAAAGGGAGTGGTCTTTGGGGTCTTTGATAGCCCATTGTCCCACAAGGAATGTTTCCAGTCTCTCCTCACTTCCACTCGGACAAAATATGTTTCCAGTCAGAGATTTCCACAGCAACTATGGTGTTGTGCTGGGAAAAAAAAACCCATCCTGGCTTGCCGGCTCTCAGGCAGGTGGCATATGAGAGGAGGTCAGCGTTTGTTTGCCGTTCCAAATTCCAGCTAGTTCACACATTGCTTTCTGACTGAGCAGTGACGGGTGTAAGGAAGCTGAAATGAACCATGTGTCACGCTCTTCTGCCTGTTTTCAGACAGCTGCAAACGGCAAGTGGTGCCATGGTGACTGAATTTTAGAAAGTTTGGATCAGGCAGGAAGAAGGCAGCTTCAGGGTCCAGTCAGTCTGGAGGTAAAAAAGGAAAACAGGAGGCCGTCGAAATCAGAGCCAGACAGCCTGGAATGCAGCCAAACCTTGGAATGAACAGTTCCTCTCCCCCTCCTTCTCTAAAGTGCCATATTTCTCCTTCTCTCTCTCTGTTTCATGCTGCATGTTTTTTCACCACTTTTTCTCCCCCAATCTCTCCATTCCTCAGCCTGCCCTCTAAACGCTGCACTTTTATTTCCCTTCCCACCTTTGCTTCCGCTCCTCCCTCTCCACCTCCCACTGCTCATGTGAGTCACTACCTGCCTCATAATACCTCAGTTAGTTAATATCCTGACTTTGGATCATTTCCGACTCTCTCTCTCTCTCTCTCTCTCTCTCTCTCTCTCTCTGTCTCTCTCTCTGTCTCTCTCTCTCTCTGGACACGCTCATTTTCTCAACAAAGGAAAAGTTGAAAGCCATTTGAATAGAAGGTAAATGTTTGGAAATGCATTTTTAAAGGCATATAACATAAGCGTGGCAAATTATTTTTGCTCCATCTGAGCAGTTAGAAAATGATAAGTTTGTATTACTTTCCACTTTTTCTCTGTTGATATATGTTGCAACCACAAATCTTTTCATTTTCAAGCTTTCAAATTTCAAGAAAAAACAAACGAATACACCGACGCTGCTTCAGGCTCTTCCCACCCGAGCCCTCCCATGCACACGAATAACAAGAAAAGACACCAAAAAGAACTACAAACAGAGTTTTTAAAAGAGACAAAGACTGCTGCATTTTGTAATAACAATTCCACCACTGATATAGAGTTATATTAGGTCTTGTATTCCTTTCTAAGACCCTATGATTGTTTTAAGGGGAATCCAGCTGTTCCTTTCAAAAATGATTTATCTGTAGACAGAGATGTCATTGCCATACACTTTCTGGCAACACATTAAGCTAATTTCTAAAACTTTCTTGGATGTTATTTAATATACAACCATTCTTTGCAAAATTACATCATAAACAATTGCCATTCCCATTGTGTTTGCCAGAAAGTGTGAATTGAAATAAACATCCAGGTACAGTGAAAGAAAGAGCCTCCCACAATTCCACTTCAGGTTTTGAGATAAAGTTGATGATGGATTTTGAAATGTAGCATCCTCTCCCACGTATTTATAAACATAAAATGTAGCCTACAATGGAAGTAGATAGCAGTGCCCCCAAAGCCCCCAAAGCAAAAACTATTAAGCCATCAAGCAGAAATTCCAGGCGTATTTTATACAGGATGAGAACCTGTAAACTTGAGACAGAACATGGTTTCTTCACTCAGCACCGAGAGGAAAAACCCCTCTGATGCCAAACTGGCTCCCAGTCAAAGACATTGCTAGACTGCAGTACTCCTGATCCTCCAGCAGGTGTCAGGATATACATTACTGTGGCGTGCACAGCCAGACTAAAGGGCCTTGAGGGAAGAAGATTTTTTCAGAATCTATTCACATCAAGCAAATCCACATCATCTAGGGATGTAATAAAGAACCGGAGGGTGTTTAGATACTGACATGGCTCTAAAAGAGACTGATAGGCTTGTTGAGGAGAATGGACACATGAGAAGCTAGACACAGTGTCACTGGGGATAAACAGGGCAGCGGTGGTGGTGGTGGTCTAGACGAAGAGGACTGGAGCAAAGATAGAATGTAGGGTGATTGCAGGAGAACAGGATGGAGAATTGTAAATAATAGAGAAGAGTTGGGAACTCCTCGTACGCAAGGTTTGCCTTGTGTAAGAACTGGAGTGCACAAACACACATTCAGAGCGCAGAGACTCGATACCACCCACGCACAAATACATAAATATGTAACTGTGTGCTGAAGAATTCAAGCTAGAAATGGTGAACTGCCAGCCCAAAGCATCAAGTAATAATGCACATTAACTCTCTCTGGCTAAAACAAAGCTAATCACATAAGCACAGTCATTAGGGAACACCTTATTGGAGGCTGCCTCTTTTTATAGCAACGTTTATATCACTCCCTCCTCCCCACCCGCCTCCTACGCCCCCGTACCTCCTCAAGAACAAACCACAGAGAATTCCCCCATCTTTCTCTCCTCTGTCATCTTTTTCTCTCCTTCTCTCCTCCCTTTGCACCCTACCATCTCCTTCCCTTCACATATTTTTCTCTTTCTTTATATGTGAAACCCAAGGCATGCTGTCTGTGCTGTCTGTCAGACACGGTCCTTTCCTATCCTCCCCAACACACACACACACACACACACACACACACACACACACACACACACACACACACACACACACACACACACACACACACACACACACACACACACACACACACACACATTCTTGCAACTGACTTGGTGGCCCTCTGGGGGCAGATGTGTAACATGTGGTTCCAATTAACACATACTGTATTCAGCAGAGCACATATTAATTACAAGGACATGGAAAGCAGAGGGCAGTGAGGTGAGGGTGATGGGAAAATTGCATCTTTAAGAGATGTCCACTTAATGCTGGCTTTAAAAGCAACTCAATCTGCATAGATGTTAAAATGCCCAATTTAACAGCAGAAATAGAAAAAAATTTGGTACATAAAACGGTTTTGGTCTCTAGCTAATTTCCCCGTTCAAGACAACTGTATAAGGAGGTTGATCTTAAAGGCACAGTCATAATTAAAGGTATGGCCGCTTTTATTGACAGGTCGGCATCGTACCAGGTCGCTAGCTGCTAATGTAAGTCTAAAATTTACAATGTGTTGTGTTGACAATGTAAGCATGCAATGTGAGCGTTTGTTTAAACTTAGAATTAAAAGAGTTCGATAAATAAAATACATTAAAATGTAGTATAAATAATAATAATAATAATAATAATAATAATAATAATAATAACAACAGTAGAGCATAAACTGTTATCATCACATTCCAAATAAGTGATAACAGTTACCGTCAATATTAATTGCTTGTATTGTTTTGCACAATCTAATAATTCTCAAAGTCTTTCCAAAATGTATTACAATATAGGCAACCAGAAAAGAGATGAATTAAGAATATATATTGTTCGATCTTGCAGAAAGTACTTTTGTTGGATATATTTTGTGTAATATTTTCAGATGTATTTCTCTAATTTTGTTTGTGATGTAGAATCTAAAAAGGAACAAGCCATATCTCTGCCCGTTTTTGGATTAGCTGCAAGTTAGGCTGTGGTGACGACCAAAAACGGCTTTTCAGAATCCTATGAATGACGTCACGGAGACTTGGTCCATATTTCATGCAGCCCGAGCGATTGTTTTAATACCTTGAGAATGACGTTGGAAACAGGACAGGCATTTCCGTTCATCAGCCCAGAACATCTTGAACGAGACCGTTTTAAAGCTGTTATTCATTATCCTTGAGGTGCAACCTACAGAACAGCCAGGTGCTGATAGACAGATAGTGACAGGGACATGAAAGTCACAGATGATGAGGCGATATGAGATAATACTAAACAGGGACTGCTGCATTTGAATTCAGTGCAGCATCGACCCAGATAGGAAAACAAGAGACGTGCTGACAGGAACACGATAGAAGTCGTCTGTGTCATGTGTTGCAAGGCGGTTTCATGTCGTTGTGCATACTTTGTTAGCACTGGTGTAGAAATGTGTGTGTGTGTGTGTGTGTGTGTGTGTGTGACGGTGAGAGGAAGCCATGTAAATGGCCCATGTATCATGAGTGAGATTAGTGTCAAGAATTTCTTCCCTCTGTGGTTGACCTTGTTCAGCATTGGCGGTCCATATCGCAGATCACCACTTTGTCACAGGTGTGTGTGTGTGTGTGTGTGTGCAACTAACAATTATTTTCATTATGAGGATGTTGTCCTCAGGTAATCAATTAATCACTTGGTCTACAAAACTGTGAAAAATGGAGGTCACGGTTTTCTAGATATCAAGGTCATGTCATAGAATGTCCTTATTGTTTGACAAAAAGATATTTAATTTATTGTGACCTAAGAGAAAGAAAAGCAGCCCATTTTAGAAGCTGGAACCATCAAATATTTGCCCCCAAATTGAATTGAACAGGTTGCTGATTATCAAAAGCAATGAATTGACTAATTGTTGCAGCTCTGGTGAGTTTGTTTGCATCTCAGAAATCCGCCATCGTTTGTGCACAGGGTAAAATATGTCCTACCTTTGATACAGAAGAATGGGCAAAGAAAACAAGGGCCAAATATGAATTGTGTTGACAAGGAACAACAGGTAAAGCAGACACACCGAGATCAACCGAGGATTTCAGCAAAAAGCAGGAATTGCCATGAGGCGTCACACGAAGAGAGAGAATGACTGAAGGATTATAGAGACTTCCAGACAGTGATTTGCAGATAGTGATGGGCAGATGGAGGGGGAATTGAGAGCCAGAGAGGGAGATGGGGTCGAACACAATATACTCAGTCTGCAATTATCCATATCAGAGGGGTGTAGGACGTTTTCCTTTTCCAACCAGGTTCAGCGTATGAGCCAACAGCCCTAAATGAGGTTGACCCTTGCAGCAGCCGATAGCCTCATCTCCTCTGCCCCAGTGGGAAACTGCAGAGAGCAAACACACATCTATATATAAACCCACAGGGCAGGGAATGGCTGGATTATGTACGATTTGTTATGTCTGGCTTTGACCTTTATTGCGGTATCACATTTATGCTTTTGCATCTCTTTTTTGTATCTTTTTCATTCTTAAACTGATTAGATTGTTGTCTTTTTTCCTCCGTCCATTCTGGAGTGCTAATTTATTTGATTTTTTTTCACACAGCATCATCTCCACACCTCTCCCGCACATGACTCAACTGTTCTTTGTTTTCCTTGCCGTCACTCCCCCATCTGCCCATGTCTTTGTCTCTCTGTCCCTCCATCTGTCGAGCTCTCTTCCTCTTCCTCTTCGCCCCAAATGTCCGTAAAAGTCAACAAAACAAGAGTGACCACACGCAGCACGCCTCCCTCCACAGACATACAACCCTTCACTCTCCAGAATGCTTCTGCGTCATTTACCGGACAAACACTTATAGAAACAGCACACATGAATTTGTAATCAGCAAAGAGAGAGGGACAGGGGGCTTCCCAGACAGAAAAGGAGTAAGAATAGAAAGAAAGACAGGGAGGTAGGGAAAATAGAGAAGAGGGCAGGTGTTGTTATGAAACTGAAGCAAGACAGAGGGACTTAGAATGAAGGTGTAAGGTGTAAGTGTGGTTGTGTTACAGATGCAAGTCAAATGAGAGAGATATGTATAAAAGAGCCAATCCTCTCATTTGTTTCGCCAGGGAAGAGGGTATGGGTGGGAGAAAGGAAAGGATGCGAGGAGAGCAAACAAAAAGAGGGAATCGAGGAAGACATCGGGATGTGATTCAGAGTGAACAGAAAGCAAGAAATAGGTGCAGAGATGACTGAGGGGCGGATCAATACTGAGAGACGACATAGAAAGAGGTGGAGACTCAAACAGCGGCTTCACTGTGAAGGAAAACCCTCAGCTGTTTTTTTTCTTCCCAGGATTGTTTAATATTGGTGTATGTGCATGCATTTATTTGTGTGAGAAAGGGAGGAGGTGATTGAGAGGAAGATGGAGAGAAGGGAGAGGAAACCGCTGCAGCACATTGTTAGTCTGAGTGCACACAGGAGAGGGAGACAGAGAGAGAATCCCCCATTTTAGCTCAACAATATTACGGCAGTGCAGATATATCTACAACAATGGTAGCCCGGCACTCTCATCACTGTGCTATTGATCTTGTAGTGGCAACCCAATACACACAGTCAATCTAATTGTTGTTTTAACCTCTCATTAGATTAATGCCTGTGGTTGTTTTGATCTTTCTCATTTACAAATTAGCCAATCATATTGTCATTGTCAGTCCCAACAACTCAAATTGTTTAGGTAAATGTAATAATGGCTCCAAATTGGATTGGGTATCTCCTATTACAGGTAACATATTGATGATATTGATACCTGTTATCAAAAAAAGAAGAAGACATCTGTTTAAATAATGCTTATAATGCCTCTTTGCATCTTTATTTAGTCCTAATCTATTACCCCCAAGCATACTGACTTACTAACCGGATCTCTTCTAAGACACTGCACCGGAGAAAGAGAAAGACAGGGGGGAGAGAGAGAGAGAGAGAGAGAGAGAGAGAGAGAGAGGGAGGGAGGGAGAGCGAGAGAGTGAGTAATCGAGCAAGCGCAGGAGGGAGAGGGAAAAAGAGAGAGCACAGGAGAGCAAGAAAAAGAAGCTAGAGCCGAGAGAACGAGAGAGTCGCAGGAGGAAGAGGGAGAATGCACGGTGTCTGGGTAACACTTCCTCGCTTGTATCCAGGGCCTTTGTGAATACACCATGGGATGCATCGGCTCCAGGACACTGAGTAAGCCTCGCTTCTCTTCCCTCGCTCATTGCGGACTAGAGGGGGGTTTGGGTGGGGGCGGGGGGAAGGATGAGGAGGATGGGTGTCTTGCAGGAGTGAGGGTTTGTGTGGAGACTACGTATGGACAGGCTATGCATATATATGTGTGTGTGTGTGAGGTGTTTGCTTCTCTTTCAGTGCAGTGTATAAGCAAGTTGTAGAGTTCTGGTCACAGAAGCTGTATACACAGAATACAGGCAAGATGTCACAGACAATATGTGTTAAAATGTGCTACTGTGTGTGTGGTTGCATCCCCCCACCTCCCTACTCTCCTCCCTCCTCCCATCCCTTGATTTATGATGCTGTTTGGCATTAGTAGGAAGCAAAGAGGGAGGCAGGAGAGGGAAACGCTGTGATAGTGCTTATTTATAGGGTGGTATGGCTTGGAGAAAGAGAGGAAAAAGAGGGATAATGCCTTTGTCAGGGGCTATTTCACAGTTTGTTATCATTTGCATGTGTAATAGGGATATAGGGGGATAAAAAAACGAGCAGCTGAGGAAGAATTTCAGCGCAGGCAGGGAGGGAGGAGGGGAAACGGACGGATGGCGATGGAGAGAGAGGGGGAGGGAGGGGCGAATACGTGCAGGCGAGGGTGTAGGGGATTGACGGTAGTTTTCAGGTGAGGATCCTCCTGGATAAACCCATAGATGACATGTTAAGGACTACCGCTAAGTAGGGAAAGACTGGGAGGGGTTGTATAAATAGTCATCTTTTAGTTGTTTGCATGAATATAGTTCAAATATGTTGCAGTGCATAGTCAGGTCCTGCTTGTCTTAGTATGAATCATGCTCATAAGGTAAAAATAAACAGAGACCCCCTTTGGTGTTAAATATTAATGAACCACTTAGCACATCTGGCTTTCAAACATATTTGTGGCAGAGCATCGGTCTGCACACATATTTTACGCCACTCTGAAAAGTGCATAACCTTTCCAGGGGTCATGCATGTCAAAGCCGGGTTACAGACTGGATCTCCAGTGTGCTTGTGCCTCTTTTTTATTTATTTTAACTAAACATCAATTCTTGATGAATTGGATTTTAAATGTATGTAGAATAGAAGGAGTACAACAGTACATGACCGAATACAGCAGGAACAGCGTTACAGAAGCTCAGGCAATGCAGATTACAGTATTTGACACATTGCAGAGCAGGAGAGAAGGTTATGGTCCTCTGTCAACACTCAGGTCAAGACAGGAGACCTTGCAAAGCCCAGAGACTCCAGCTGCTGGAAACAATGTGATTGAAGAGGACAGAGGGCTTTTGAAAGGTGCCACAATAATCTGATTGTGAGCCACTTGAATACTAATGCTTGTTTTTATACAAGTGATCAGAGATGCTCAAGATTTCAATAAGGCTGCTCCAGTAAAAGCAGTTTCTGATCTAGGATAAGTGATGAAGCTGATGAGCTGTGACAAAAGAAAAAACACGGAAGTACAGATCCAAAGTACACCGTGTAGACCGTCAGACACAAGTAGTTGAGATTGTACATCTACTTACGGCAAAGCAAATGTCATCCCTAGCTCTGTGCACTGTAATCTAACATGAATGTGTAAATAAACAGTTCTTAAGAGAAGGAGGATTAGACGTTTCCAAGCAACTTGTGTGCCAGAGGCTGTGAGCATCAGAATCAGCAGCAGTCTAGAGGCATGCTTGTGTTTATCCTGGGTGAGAATGGCTTTAGTGTGTGCTATTGATCGGCCTTCTCAACTGCAGTCCACGCTGCCAAGCAGAGATCAACAGGAGGAGCAGCAGGACCGGGTCCGTCTCTGTACGGCAGTAGCCCTGCTGTATCTGTCTGCCCTCCGGTAACACTATCACTCCCAGCTCCATCATATCTGAGAGTGTGCTTTGTGGTCAGGCTGTGATATCTGTTAGTACCCTCACACTGCTGTCGTGTGGCAAAAATCATGCCTCTGTGTAATATGTCCAGCAGGGTGAGGAAGAACATACACAGTTTCCTTTGTTTTGAATGTCATTGAGGATGTGACACAGAATCAACTTTGATGACATCTTTTTAGTAGTAGCAGTACTAATAGAAACCTTATTTTCCCATGAAGGGACAACGCTTTACCTTACGCATCACTTTTTATTAGAGGTCTGGCAGTTTAGATTTTTTCAAACAGAAAACCCCAGACGTAAAAAAACTCTTGGCCAGAAAGATAGCATCATGGCAAATGTTGCAGACACTGATTCTTACAGGCAATGAGGGGAGTTGTTCATACTGTATGTGTATACGTTTGTGGTTGTTAACTCGAGGGCCAAAATGAGGGCCGACATAAATACCAGGATTGGGGTTTGTTCACTTTCACCTCAAAGAACCCACTTCAAAAATAATTAAAAAAACACAATTAATTAAAGGTGTTTTTGCTTGAGGAAAAACAAATCTGCCATGGAACAATTGGAAATGTAGGCCTTTTTAGGATAAAAGGACATATTGAAATTAGCTCGAAAATCTTTTTTGAGACATATTCAACTAGTATTAGGAGGTGTTGTGTGTCATAATAAGCCTGTAATGCTCAAAAGCAGTATTTCTTTTCACAAGATATTTAGATGCAATATCTAAAAAGTCCCTATGTCTCACTAAAATGTTACTTGTTATGTGACTGTGTCTTTTATAAGTGTGATGAAATATGTTGACTCGTAATTAGATACTGCATGTTAATGGTTACTTTGAGTTATGCTTTAAACCAATCCTTTTAACATCTGCTTTAGCCCAGCTTCCCCTCACCACCCCTGTTACTGGTTCAGCTGTAGACACAGTGATGTACAGTAGATGAGATGTCTGCATCCATCACCCCTTCAGAGAGCAAAAGGCCTTGAGAAGCAGTCGATGGGAGTGCACATTATTTTTCTCCCCATCAGCGAGGAAAAGGCAATGAGATCTACAGCAAAATACCTACAGTCAGAGACTCAGCTTGTGTGTGCAGTGCACAGCTTACATATGGTTCATTGAGAGCACATTTCCACAGCTGCCGAACACAGGGTTAGTAATTCTGTTGCAGCACCATGATGTTGATCACATTTCTAGATGTGGTATTGATAATGCTATTACCCATAATTGTGCTAAAAGATGCACATCAGAAGCATTTTTCCGTATCCAGTTACCAGGTCGCCATATACCTGTGAGTGCTGGAATCATTAATCACTCTATAATTTAGGGCATTGTGTGCAGCGTGACGATAACTACTATGGGTCAGGCTACAGTGGTGAAATTATAGATATGAATGTGGGACATTATGATAACTCTCACCTGTGCTGTCTCTAAGCAGACTCTCTTTTCACTTTCTCAAAGTTAGCTCTGGTAATGTGCCACACCACTTACAGATCAATACGCACTAACAGAGTTAGTGCTTATTATCTGTTTCATGTTTATTTATAGAAAATCGTATTTCTATTTCTCAACATCAGGGTTGTCCTTGACCAAAGAAATTCTTAGTCGACTATACCACTCATACGATTGGTGACTAATCGATTAGTTGATTTATTCAATAGATCTGTTCAAAACGTTGTTTCTACACAAAGAATTGCACAAAAGCACCACTTTAAATCTTGTGTTTACCAGAGTTGTGCTTATAGATTTCTTGGAAATAAGTAATTCAGCATGTAAAAAGCATAAAAAACAACGAATCAATGAAAGAAATCTTAATTTACTAAGATCAAAACAACCAATTAGTCAACTAATCGATTAAGACTCAGCTCAACTCAAGATACTAAAGAAATTATAATTTTGGCATCATACAGCTCATAGAAAAAAAAAATACAAACAGTACCCAGCTTGAGTGTCCACATGCTCTCGCGTATGTATGTATGTATGTGTGTGTTCATGTGCATGGATGCATATGATCTCACTCTGGCTGCTATATTTATATGCACGTATAAATATCCGTGCATATTCATATACACCCACGTGTGGGTGTGAATATAATACATATGGGCATCACTGTTGCTTCCCCACTTCGTCCCATCACTCTTTTTGACGCTGCATTACAGAGAGGGATTCCCTGTCATTCAATTTAAAACACACTAACACCGTGCCTTCACAAACACTCAGTCAACATCTGATACCACGTCCCGCGTTTGCCAGTTTGCAGTCAGTCTGTAAACTGGTAAATCTGGCCAACTGAGATGGAAGCTGATTGATTGGCTCCTGTCCCGGTTGGAAAAGCCTTGCACACATGAACACATTCAAGGTCAAGGACTCAGTGATGTAGTGCTTCAGAGGCAAGGGGGACCTGATGACCCTTACCTGTGTGTGTGTGTGTGTGTGTGTGTGTGTGTGTGTGTGTGTGTGTGTGTGTGTGTGTGTGTGTGTGCTGTGTGTGTGTGTGTGTGTGTGTGTGTGTGTGTGTGTACACCCAAGGACTCCAATGTAGCACATAAAGCAGCATAGGGTCATACCTACAGATTTATGGGAGTGCCTATGTATCATATTCTCGACTGTGTGCTAAATGGTTTGCGTTGTCACATGATGCCAGCTATCAAACCTTATGGGAGTGGAACTGATTAAAATGTATATGTGTGTGTATAAGAGCAAGCACTGCTCTTGCACATATCATTTTCAGCCTGTATGTGGAAGATCAGAAATAAGAGGCCTGTGTGTGGGAACATGATGGCAGGCGTTTCTGTCAACAAAATGACTCAGCCGCAGAGCGTGTTATGAAATTGAATAATGCTGCGAAAGAGATAATTTCCTCTCTACAATTTGATCCATGTGGATATGTGTGAGTGTGTGTGAGTCTACGTGCATTTGTGGATACACTCCACAGCATTCGTGCGCAACCATGATGGTTGTCTCAGTGTTATCTGCAGCTACTAACCACTTCAGTGCTGATAAAGAGAAAGGCCACATTTTCAAAGATGGGAAGAGTCCTTTGAAAGCTGAGGAGCAAGAAAATAAAGATTTCCTGCATAAAACGTGATGTCTGCTGTAGGCTACACGCAACTGGTTGACTTCCCCTGCCTCTGCAGGTTTTCTTACCGTCATCTAAACAGATTAGGATAAAAGCACGTCTTCCGTTTCTGGTCTTAATATTCATTATATATTTAGCAGGCCATTAGGATGTTTATAGAAATGATTGAGTTGATGATGCTGGGCTGAAGCTTCCTTTGCCAAGATACTACACGCTGTAGATTGTTAGATATGAGATTCAGTGCACCAATGAATGCTGTAACCTATTTACCCTGTATCAGTGATGAAGATCTGCACAGGATGGCAGCCACATTCATGCCTGCACAGATTAATGAGGTGTGTCAGGTCAGCCAATGACAGGGGCATGTAGATAGTGACTGTCATTTCACCAAGTCAATGGCAGTAACTCATGCCCCTTCATGGGTGTGGATTATGTCCCGAGACACACTTAGACCAGACTCTTCCAACCATCTGGGCTCTGGTCCTCAGCTGTCAGCTGAACTCTGGAGCTCAGTCACCCGACATCTGCGCGTATCGCTGCAAGAGGGCTGCGATCCAAACCGGTGCCCCGTCCTGGCAACCAGCCTTACTGCAGCTGTCATGGTAAACAAGCACCAAGCCACCCTGGTTCCTCGGAGCTATTGCTGCAGGGCACTGGGAGTACAAAAAGACAGATGACTCTCAAATGCTTCCCACTTCAGCGGGAACCGTCAAGCCACCACAGTCAGAGCTGGAGTTGACAGTGCAGCCGCTGCAGATCTTCGGTTGTTCGTTACGCACGGCCGCTCCCTCCCTTTTCTCCTCCATCTCCCTGCCCTCCCTCCTTGACTCCTTCTCGCTCCTTCTCCTCTGCTGAGCTAAGCCTGGCTCCCCTATGACCGCAGGGGGGTATCCAGCGCTGCACCGCTGTGTGCGGGGGAGGAGGGAGAGCGCCAGGGGAAGAAAAGCTGGCTCAGAGCTCTGGTCATGTGCTCTGTTGTTGTTGCTGTTTCCTCAAGGAGGGATCCTGCCTGCCTCCTCAGAAGCAGAATTACGCATTCGCTTACTGTGCTGCTGAGAGCATCACCTTCCCGGGTGCAGAAATACAGAGCATGCCATGGATTAAGAAATCCCTGAGATTCTGGATAATGACTACTGAACCATCATCTATGCAGATATTCTAAGAACTATAAACAACTAATCACAGCGTGGTACAGACATCCATACCCTCGTGGCTCACTTCACAAATAGCACATGCTTTGATGTAATCTCATATGAGGCACACACACTAGATTATATGCATACAGCTATAAAGGGACACAAACTGTATTTAATGTTTCTGGTCCACTGCTGTGCAAAGGCTGGAGGGCTTCCCAATGGTAGTTTGCAGCCTACTGCTGTAGTCCAGCAAACTCTCGGGCCATACTGTGACTCATGTGGGGAGGGGGAGGGGGAATGAATGCTAATCTACTAATTGGCCAAACAAGGCTGATGAATGCAGAGGGGAGAGACTGAGAAAGCTGAAGAAAGAGAGAGAAACATGGGAAGAGAGGAAGTGGTATTGTGTGTGCCCTGTGTACTGTATGTAGCTGGAGGCCCGATCTACATGGGTGTGCATATATGTTCATCTACAGTTTGTGTTTGCAGGGCAGATTTTTAACCGAGATGGGGAAGAAATCTGGGACACTCTCTCCCGCCCAGACAGAAAATGAGACATCTCACTGTCTAACTGATATCAACCCATATGTAACCACCTCACACTGCATTCCACAGTGACAAAAATCAAACACGCCCGACAAATTTTTCTGAGGTCACACAGAGTTCATTTTTAATAGTGAAAGTAGCGCTTGAATATAAATGCGTCCACCCACTCTGACAATTGCAAGTCCTGATGCAGTTGTTTAATTATATTTGCTGTGGTGACCATCAGCAGATCCTGTTTTCTTTTTCAGGAATGCCTTGCTCACACTCACAGTCCCTCACAGTTTACAGCATAAAAGTGGATTTTCAACAGGGAGTACCGTCAACAGCTGCTGCTAGTGCCTTTACGCACGATTAAAGCGCCTAGACTCCATTGGCAGTGTAGCTGGCATTTGTTGGGACTGGGGCTGAGATTTGCCCTTGAATGGTGTAATTTGCCACAAATTAAGTTGCTTTAAGTAAAGTATATTATGTTTTCAAAACAGTCTAAATTGAATTTCACAGGAAGAAATCATTTTCAGTATGAAACACGGTTACGTTTTACTGTCAGGCCCTTAACATCAGTGAACAAAGGCATGTTTGACTCACTATTTTATATCAGTCAAATACTGAACCACTGAAAATAGAACACCTCTTGAACCCGAGCGCCCACACATTGCAACAAACACCAGATAAGTGCTTGTTAAACATGTAGCAACACAACCCTGTATACCCACATAACGGGAAGATGCTCGGCTTAAAGATCATGATAACCATTGTTACCTAAACAAAACACAATTCCTACTCCAAACCAAGCAACTAAATGAACATGCATGCGGGCATGGTGGTGCTAGGTTAGCGCTGCTAGCGACTTTGCTACTTTATGCTACCCGCACAAATTAAAGCTGTGACCCCACATATCCTAACGCCACACGTCTTATCCCTCCACGACCAAACTCACTGAGCTAGCAGCAATAACCATAAACTATGTCTTACCTTGGCTGATTTGTGATCAAACGTTTTGTTCAAGGGCATATCAACGCTGCTAGTGGCTACTCCAACGTCTTTGGTTCATTTTTGAGTAGATTTCAGCCTTAGCCTTGCTTGTGAAAACACAGTCTATGTCTCCATCTTGTGGATGCACTCGTGCACTCATCTTAAAGCTATTGGTTAATACAGACATGAGCTGGTCAAATAGACCAATGGGTTATGGTTGTCTTTGAATGGGAACATGCATAGAGGCCTGGTTGATTCTATTAAGATGAAAATAATAACTGACATGTAAATTAAATTAATTTCGTTTTACAGTATCTTATGATACCCAAATGGCCAATCTACTTAAACCTCTTCAACTTTGCTCCGCTTGACTTCATTAGCATCCGTCTGTGCACAGTTAATGTTCAGATGTTGTGATAAGGGTTGCTAGAGGTTTTGGGCAGCAGAACCTAATGGACCATAATACACAAAAAAAGATTGAATTTTGTATCTGTCTCCCTACTTCTGAAACTGGAGAGAATGGTTGGTATTTTTGGTTGATATTAATTTTGGATATTAATTTGACCAGTTTCGTTTTAATTGGAAGTATGTTCCCAACAAGGATATTTACTTTGACGCATGGAATTCGTGGAGTGTCCCTTTAAGGTAAATTTACCCTGGTAATGTACAACCAAACAGCTATTTATACATACAGGAACTTCATGTGCCTTCTGTGTATGTCCAGAGGTATTCAGGGAAAAACAAGGACCACTACATAAAGTGGGTTGAGGGAAACTGGGTCAAACTAAACGGGAAATAAAACACTCGATCACTCCTAGAAGTTAACTCCTCAAATGTATTCAATATCACAAACCGATGCTATATAATGATACAGACCACTGAAAGAAGAAGACCCCAGGTTTGAACAAATGAAGCGAGGTGGTCCTGATTTGTAGTTGAAACACCCTTCCCTATGCGAGTAGAGAGTGTCAGTTTCTAGAATGAAGTCTGTCCCTCGTCTCCTGCCCTCGCAGTGATCTGATGCGACTGGATGCAGTTCAGAGAGAAGGGTAATATCTGAGAGCCCAATGGAGACAGAGTGGAGCTGATGTTTCTGAATCACTGGGTCAGTGGGTCACAGACATCACTGGACATCCAGAGAGCCAACAACTCTGTGTTTTCTCAGAGCTGCAGAGGGCTCGCTCATGATTGCCAAATGCAGCTGTGATTGGCTCAGCCACACACACACACACACACACACAGGGAGACACACAAAGTGCTGACACATGAGCGAGCCCCTCTGGGAGTTGCACACACAGACTCTCTGATACAGAGAGCAGGCACCTAGAGACTGACGCTGTGTTTAAACTCCATTACCAGTACAGTCTCGCTAATTAAACCAATGTTTTAATTAGGATTTGGACAGCCAGGAAAGAGGAGGGATAATAACGTTCATTTATCCAACAGAGAGCGTCTATTTCAGATGACTCCCATCTGCAGTGTGCCGGTGGATGGCTTTGTGTATGATCTGCCACTGACTCCTTGCAGTGCATTATTAACTGAAATGCAGGTGTGATTTACATGCAGATGAAGGTCATTAAAGAGAGATTGTACGGAAAGACTTTGGCTCTATCAGAAAGATCCCCTGGAGTCTAGACGCTGGTGGTGGAAGAGTGAAGCCTGCAGGTGGTTGATCTCTCACATTTAAACCAATTTGATTATTCGCCACAATAAAGTTAACTTATGTATGAAGTCGGTGGAAAATATTAATTTTTTTATAAATTGATTCAGACTGTAAGACCAGGCAAACGCTTTTTTTCCAATTACAATTTAAATTGGTTCATATATTTGACATCATTTGATGAACTCTAAGTATTCTCAAGTATGTCCCAGATCTAATTTAGAATTTTATGCATTTGGTGAGAACTGTATTAATTTGTTTCCTTTGGAAAAATAATGTCGCGGAAACCTTGATCACACATATACTTATTAAAGTGCTCTGTTGGAAAGACATGAATCCCCTCTCTGTATCGATGTGGTTTCATCAGTTGTTATCATTTGTTCCTTATGAAAAAATTAAGTATAATTTAAGAAAGATAAGTTAAAAAGATTATGGGAAAACCTAAACCAGTCACTGAAAATTATATTAAGCTATTATTTTGGTGTTTTTATTTTATTATTTTAGTTTTTATGTTGCTTTATGTTCTAAAGTGTGCTTGCTCTTGTATTCTTATTATTACTCCATAAAACTTACTTGGAAGAAATTATTCTTAAGGGAGCAATATTTTGTTTGTTTGTGTGTAATTGCTGGTCTTTTAAAGGGAAGTGTTTATTTTTTTAATAAGGGGGGGCGGAGGGGAAGAATCGTGAATGTAGAAACTTTAACATTGTGGGAAAAGAAGGATGCCAGAGATGATTCACCCAATAAAGGCAGAACATGAGAGAAAAGATCTTCCTTGTTGAACTTGAGCCACAGCATCATGAATGGCCCGAATGCTAGGCTAGTAAAAATGTTGAGTTAAATTAATTTTCCTCCTCTCTTCCCTCTCTCTGTTCTCTCTTCCTCTACCCTGCTGTCAGCGGGAGATAGCGTACCAGTCCAGAAGGATGGGGAGCAGGTAAGACCTCAGTAGTCCTCATGGCTCACCCCTCTGGTTGACCTCCTCTGACTGGTTCCACCGCACCTGAGGAACCAACATGGCTGCGGATTTAAGCAGCGACATGAGGAGCTGCAGCAGCTCACCTCACTAGCTCTCTGTCACTCAAGGTGCCAGTGCTTATGCTCGTAGATTAGTAAAGTAGCACACGCATCATGTCAATGTCAGTCGCTTAACTTCCACTACACCTCCCCGCACATTTGATGGGGTGGCGTAGCTGGAAGACTGAACAATACGTTTGTTTGGCATATAGCTGTTGCTATGACTTCTGTTGCTTGATATCCATCTGACAGAGTCACTGCTCAGTGCTGGTTCAAAGAAAAGCAGGAAAAGCATCACTCTCTCTTTCTCCAACTTCTTACACACCATTACTATATCCTTTTACCTCTCCTCTCATTTTCACTCGTCACGTCTCCTCTCTTGCTGCTTTACTGATCCCGTGCTCTAAAACTGATCCCTCTGAGACAGGACACAGGAGAGGAAACCATTTTGGACTAAAATGTAGAGAACTCTACTTTTTCACCAAATGCACTGTGGACAGATTCCATCATTTATTTATGCACCGTGCCCCAGAATGCCCTTCAGTTCTACAGAGAGGAAAAACACACACACACGCGCACGCACGCACGCACGCACGCGCACGCACGCACACACACACACACACACACACAGGGGCTATTGGAAGTAAGAGGGAAAGCTGCTTCAAGAGGCCCAGCTCTACCACTCAAGTGTGTTAAATCTCTCACCAGACCTACTCCTGTGGAGAAAGAGGAAGAAAGAAAGAGGGAGAGTCAAAGAACCAAGAAGTGAGAGCAACGAATTGAATTACGAAGGGAAATAAGTGAAGAAAAGAACAGGAAGAGGATGATATCGACTAACATGAGTTATCTGGATACATGCAGCATGATGGAGCTATTAAAAACCACCCTGGTGGTTGCTCCCTCATTATGTCATTCAGCATTGAATAACCTGTTCTTTACATTCAACAGCCTGTTGACCAGCGGTGATAAGTAACAAAGTAGCCTATTTATTCAAGCATTGTTTTGAGGCACAGTAGAGAGGGAAGGACTACAACCATGAAGCCCGAGCCCAATGTTAAAGCTTTGAGGGATAGTTTGATATTTTGAGAAGTATGCTCATTCACTTTCTTGCAGAGAATTACAGAAGAAGATTGATACCACTCTCATGTGGTAAACATGAACATAGCTTAGCGTAGCATAAAGACTGGAAACAGGGTTAATAACTAGCCTGGCTCTGTCCATAGCTAACACCACATCTAAAGCTCACTAATTAATATGCTACAGTTGACCTTTTTGTTTTTTTAATGTATACAAAAACTGAAGCGGAGGGTTTTATATGCAACCTTTTTCTTGGTCGAGCACCAAAACTTCCTGGAGTCTGTTTGACAGGCAAAACAGGAAGATTTTTGTACAGGTTAAAAAAATATGATATGATGTGTTAATTAGAGAGCTTCGGAGGTGATGGCAGGTGGATGTTGTTAGCTTTGGACAGAGTTATGCTAGCTGTTTCCCCCGTTTCCAGTGTCTGTGCTGAGCTAAGCTAACCAGCTGCTGGTTCCATTTTATTTACCAAACAAAAGAGAGTCAAAATCATCCAATTCGAAGCATGACAGCATTCCTTTGAGTAAAGGACCTGAATACTTTTTCCATCACAGCTGTTTACATTGCAGTGTTTCAAATGTATAAAAATGAAGACACAGCTTAGAAAAAAATATTTAATTCGAAGAAAAATACATGCGATGAATGTTGGGGACCAACATCCCACCCACCCTCCCCATACTGTTTATTTACTAATTTATTTCTGCTCAGCCTCGACTGTGCAGATCGGCTGGAAGGGGAAAACATTTGAGCACAACCACTAACCCTGCAGCGTCCCCGGTCTAGTTAGTGTCTGATAGAGAGGAATGGTGTGGCAGAGGCTGCTGCTTATCTGCTTTGTCCCCAGCATCTGCCCTCTCTCTCGCTCTCTCTCGCTCTCTCTCTATTTCTCTCTCTCTCACACATACACACACACACACACCCTCCCCTTCCTCCTGATAGCTCCAGTCCCCTATCTGTCCGCAGCATCAGATACCGTTCGACACAGCACTGACATCTCTCTCACTCATTCGATTTTCCACTGGCCTTCAGTGTTTTTGACAGCACATGTAACCAGAGAGGAGACTCATTCATCCGTAGCGTATTCACTCTGCTTTACATAACCAAGCAAATATACTGATCCCTGTGTAATTCCTCCCCCTTCTCCCTGTCATTCCGGTCCTTGACTCTTGCCTTCTTCGTTCCTGGAAAATCCTGTGAATCTGTCTCTCTTCTTCACCTCTCTTAATTTCTATTTCTCTGCATGTGCGATCCCTCCTCTGTCCCTCCTCTCTTTGCCCTCTCCTATTTCCCCTCCCATGCATGTCGATGTTCTCTCTGTCCTGTCACTCTCTTACTCTTTCCCGCTCCTTCTTTCCCCATCCCTCCCTCTTCCTATTTCTCTTCCTCAGCATGGACGGTCAGAATTTTCATGGGAAGGAATCAATGTAAGTGTTGTGACACCATTCCTTCATCTACTACTTTTCTTCCTCTATCTATGTGTTTCCTTCACCCGTTTTGATTTAACTCACCCTTTAGTCATGAGCTTTTTCCTCCTCACGACCCCCCTCCACCTCTGCCTTACTTTTTCGGTTTATTTTAGTGGTGCACGGTAGTGAGCACAAGCAGAATGACTTATTGGTGCAGAATAAAAAAGTCCACAGTTAACTTGGAATCAGGATTTGGGGAATGCAGATTTGTATCTTTCGTATTAACCCAACATCTTCATCACTTGTCTCCACTCACCCCTCTCTGACACACACTGTCTCGATGTCTTTGTGTGCCCTGTCACACTTCCCATGCTATCCTTTTCTCCACACTTTTTCCCCTCCTCCATTCTTCTCTCTTCTCTCCCTCTAGCTGTCTATGGAAGACACCACATCAATCCTGCCTCGGCTCAAGAGGAACTCAAATGCCTACGGCATTGGGGCTCTGGCTAAGTCTTCTCTGTCAGGTGTGTCAGGTGTGTGTCTGTGCTATAACTGGTAAACCGACCCCATGTTGGCTCGGCCCTCAGTGGGTGCTGGAGTCAGCATGGTACCCGAAACGGGTTCCCCTCTATCACTTCCACTCCTCCCTGTGATAACACTCGTCAATGGCTCCTCTTGAGTCATTGATGTAATGAATTCTACATGAAAACAACACACACACACAAACACACACACACACACAGACACAGACAGACAGACAGACACACAGACAGGGTATCATCATACAGCTTGTTGCTCTAAGAAAAGGTGAGTTGTGAGTGGTGAGTGGGAAGTGTAGTTTTATTTGTTAAGTGGTTGTGAAACTGTGTTGTCCTGACTTAGTACGGATGTTTTGATCTGTGTAAAGTGCTGTGTTGAACAGAGTTCAGTGCAGTCTAGTGCAAATTTTTCGGTTTAATCCAGCTGTCTTGTGCAGTGTAGTTTATTTGAGTGCAGTGAAATGTATTACAGTGCAGTTAAGTGCAGTGCAGCTGTTGTACTGTGTGGTGTTGTACAGATTTGTCCCTTAATTTATTCAATTTATTCATGAATCTCATCTTCATTCGGCACCATCAGAGAGAATCAAACAACCAGCGATTTACAGTACGTGTCATCATGTGTTGGTCATATGAAATATGGAGCACAGCCATTAGGCTGTTATCAGCTGGTGTCAGCGTGGTTGCAGGAAATTAATTTAATCTTCAAAAGATGTTCTGCAGGGTTTGCATTAGTCAAGTTCTCAGACAGACAGTGAGGAGAAAGAGAGCAGTTTTCTGCTTACCCAGCGCAGCTTAGCAGAGGTGTGAAAGCTATTATGTCAACAAGCCAACCTCTCATTACTTATGCCACACAACCACCTCACCCCAATTAACCTATTCCATCCCATGATGCACCTCCGTCAGACAGGACACATCCATTCCCTCCTCTCCTCCTTGTAGCCCATACAGGCGATGGCTGAGTCTCATTAAACACACAAATGCCACCCACACAACCCTTCATCATTTAGCTATTCTCGAGATCCGTGTGCATGAAGACCCTCATTGAGCTGCAGGCATTTCAGAAGTAGGACTGGACTGACAGTGTGTTTCTATATTGGTTTATCTTTGTTGGAGCAGACACTAGTCAATATTTTTTTTAATTGACCGTTTCTGTTCCCCAAATATCATAGAGTTGATCATATTCTTATTCTTATGATATGGGACGAAACTATAATCATACATGTGTATATATAGTTTCACAATTTCTGATCCGCCTCCATGGTAATTATCAACCATACAGTAAAGATATAATTAGATAAACTGTCCAATTGCATCCTCCAACACCAGTTTCATAAACCATCACAGCATCCACGAGAAAAGAACAATAACCCACTTGATAACATATCTTATGTCTGTCTCTCCCCTTTCTTTCTCTTTGTCCATCCACCACTTTACCTACAAAACAACAAACCTGCTGCTCCACTTCCTTCTCCCTCATCAATCTCTCAACTCTCACTTCACACTCTTGCGATCCTCATCCTCCTCTCCCTCCTCTGTCTCCCATGTCTTCTCCACTACCAGGTGTGAGCCGCACCATGAAGGAGCGAGTGACCAAGCCCACAGCCATGGCCCAGGGTCGCGTCGCTCACATGATTGAATGGCAAAACTGGAGCATGACCACGGTGGGTGCAGGGGGCGTCCCCCTGCCCCGCATCACCACCCAGGAGCGGGAGAAGGAGCGGCGGCTGGAAAACGACGCCTACAGTGACCTTAGTGAGGGAGAGAAGGAGGCTCGTTTCACTGCAGGTTGGAAACACAGAGGACAGACGCTCCACAGAGCCTCGTTAACCGTCATCTGCAGAATTATGTGCTTCTAATCTCACTTTGTGGGATGTATGCCAGCTATTCAGCTAACTTAATATAATGCAGGTCCTCACAATGATCCTGGCTTGTCCTTTGAATCATGACCTCAGGTCTCCTGCAGCAGTTTGCGATCTCCGAGGCGACACTCCTGGCCTGGTCATCGATGGATGGAGAGAGCCCGCGGTCGGGCTCAAACCAGGGCAGTATGGCTCATCTGAGTGAGCTCAACCAGGAGAGCATCAGCAGTCGAGGTAAAGGACTACAAAGAACTACAAATATAACTGCAGCTGAAATTCAAAGTGGCTTTTGTTGCAGAACAATCTATACATTTGCGTGTAAGCTAAATTTTTATTTTAAAAAGGATTAACAGCATCCTAAGAAAAATAATGCCACAGGCTTACAGCAGTTGTGAAGGAAGTATCAGCTACTTAAGTAATTGTAAAAAATAATCAATTAAAAGTAAAGCAGTATCATTATCAAAGTGTACTTAAAGTTAAAAGTAGTCGTTGTGCAGCAGAATATGCCCTGTCAGTGTTATTATGTTACATTTTAATTGCTAAGGAAGTACTGTGTTTGCAGGATTTAATGTTGTAGCTAGTGGAAATAACCTACCTCAGAACTGTACTTAGTTGTAGTGCTTGAGTAAATGAACTTTTCCACCACAGGCATACATTATATTTTGTATATGTTGAGTGAAATAATGTGGAATAGTATATATTTTATACATACGTTATAATACACGCCTTAAAACAGCTGTGAGTATAGCGTGTAGTATGTGGTACAGCACGTGTTATGTTACTAAGTAATGAGAACATACTGTTCCATCTCCTCTCTCCAGGCTGGAAGGGAAGCTCATTATTAGTTTCATATTTCCAACACGGACTGCTGGAAAGTAAACCCAGACACTGATCTGTGTAAATAATGATTATAGACATTTTTACTTCCACTGCAAACTTCTTCTCATGAAGTTAGAGGTGCAGATAATTATAATGAGCATGTTGATACTCATTAGAGGAGATAAATCTCCATACGGATTTGATGCTTCATTAATGGATTTGCATCAATTCGTCAAATACATTTTTTAGATAAATAAACTCTGAGCACAGGGTTAAAATGTGTGTCTATTCATACCTTTCCTCTTGAGAAAAAGATAAACTGCACCAAATCAAGGCTGCGACTGCATTATACAATTTGACACAAGTGATGAAACAGTGGAAGGAGTGCCAGTGTTCAAACTGTACTCGGTACATCTAGCTGCTGTCATAACACTTACTCAGCCGACATGGATATTTTCTCTGCAGTAAGTGAGTTTTTTTTTTATCAAACCTCCTTATTCTGCTCAGCAGGCCAGATCAAAGACAAAAATGGAAACTGATTGAATCTGCTGTGCTTCGAACTCTTCTTAATTGTATGATAACAGCTGAAATCATATTACCCAACACAATTAAAGGTTTAACTGTTGGTCATTAGAGGCGCGATATTTAGCATCTTCAGCTGAAATAAAATGCTGATGCTTTACCAGACCTACAATTTGGGGTTTAGTTCTGGCAAAGTTCTGAGTTTAAAACAAACAATCAGCGTGACATCAGGATTTCCCTGGTTTTATATTTGTTGATATTATGAAGCTCATATGATCAGGATGATTCTCTTTATGCGG
Organism: Ophiodon elongatus; assembly: GCA_016806645.1. Classification (NCBI taxonomy): domain Eukaryota; kingdom Metazoa; phylum Chordata; class Actinopteri; order Perciformes; family Hexagrammidae; genus Ophiodon; species Ophiodon elongatus. The sequence goes on along the minus strand of JACSYO010000415.1, from coordinate 3,567,753 downwards.
CTAAATGTGACCAAAACATGTCAAATGTAACACATAACAACCAGTACCTCTAATAGCAGCTGCTGCCTTCTCCATTTATTCCAGATCAGATGTTGCACCACTCCTCAGCAGAGGTGTGGCCTCACACCTACGTCGCCCAGGGCCACTACTGCCTCTCCTCCTCAGATGCCTGGGAGCCGATCAACAACGATCCGTCCGTCGTGGCGTCTCCCCCTGCTGGCTCCTTTGTCATGGGGACCGATGGACTGATGGACGGGCAGGCAGCGGCTCGCTTCCTGTCGCAGCAACAGCAGCAGCAGCAGCAGCAGTTCACTCTCCAGCAGCAGAATCAACTACAACAGCTGCAGCAGATCCAACATATCCAGCACTACCAGCAACAGCAGCTCCTGCAGTACCAGCAACAACAGGTGGAGTCTCACTTCTCTGGGAGTGACACATGAGAGATAATAGATGAGGTTGAAATTTAGTATGTGAGCATGTTTACTTCTGCACATAATGCATAAACGTGATGATCAGAGTCAGGAGGTCGTGTCATTTCAGAAGAGTTTGTCAAAATACTGTCACTGTCGCTTAAAACCCTTGTAGCTCAAATTTGAGTTACTTTTGAGATATTCTTTGTCCTCAGAAACCTCTGTAACTCTCAGATTTATGAAGCCTTTTAAACTAGAATACCAACTAATTACTTACAATGTTGTTTTTTTATGTTAAGTGGGAAAATGTATTCTTGACCTTGGAAACAATCAGTTGACAACAATCTGGATTTAGTTTTTCACAGTTCTTTTTTAAGTTTCTTGATTTATTTCGGCTCATAAAACACTTTACATTATAGGTCCATCGTTTCCTATGCTTCCCTAGAAAGGAACTGATATGTTTATCAAAATCAATAATACAATTCCTGGAAAGGAAATGTAATTTGGTAATAAATTATATAATAAATTAAAAAATAAGCCTGGATCTCTGTGCACAAAGAAGAGCAGTATTGATCACTGTCATAGTGAGAAGGTCTTATACTGTAAACAATTGTTGCCATCAAAAACTATTTTATTGACTGCCGACATGAGGCTTTGTGTATTTTGTCAAGCTGCCTGATGCAGTGTGACCTCTGACATGGCATATCATGGATGTGTCATGGATAGACTCAGACCTCAGCTCTCTAACTCGTCCTCCTCACCCTGTTTGTAGTCGCTGGAGCACCGGCTGCACAGCGCCAACCACTCTTTGCAAGTGACGCCCAACAGCACCATCCACAGCCTGGTCCACTCCGTTCACCCACCGCTGGTCGATCTGTGGAACACGGGGCAGATGGAGGCCTATCAGACGGACGCCGGAGGCTACATTGGTGTGGCGGCGGTGGTGGAGCCGAGCCTCTGTGTTCCCTCTGGAGAAGATATGGGAACAGAGCACTCTCCGCTACTGGAGCAGCAGGAGGAGGAGGAGGAGGAGGAGATAAAGGTGAGGTGAGGGGGAAGGGGATTTGATTACATATAATTACATCCTCAGTGTTTAATATTTCATCTGTGAAGTGCAAAAGCACTGTAAAATACCATACTGGTATTACCATACTGGTATTACCATACTGGTATATATTCTATTAGCTACAAATCATGTGTCATTTATTATTTTTCAAATGATTCCATAAGTTTTACAGATTTCTTTCCCATCATCTAGGTATGGATATGGGTTGGTTTCAATTCATGCCTGTGTGGTATGAACCAGTGTTGAAATGATTGATTGATTAATCAGTTAGTTGCAGCAGTAGTAAGTAAACAATAAGTCATCTTGTAAAAAGTGATGTAATTGTTGCATATAACAGAGACTCCGCGAGTTAAAACAGTTGGACAATGTCTTGTGTGGTGTTTCAGGGAGCTTTCCAAAGTACAGAAAAACAACAGAATTTTCTAACAGAAAACTGCAGAGGTTGGGTTTTAAAAAAGTGGGCATTTATAATTATTGAGTTGCATTTTGGATATTGTAGGATCCTGTTTTTGGAGCTTGACTACTCTTGAATACTCTGTGGCTTCGACTATGATTGTGACGATTGACCGTTCTGTTTTTTTTTTTTATCTCTATCTTGTGAGTCTGCATAAAGTTGACTCAGACATCTTGAATGCTGAAGCTTCCTTCGAGCACCAACAAGAAACAGTTTACAAACCAATAATAATGGCGAATGCATTTCCATCATAAACAACTAAATGTCAACTGTGATGGATTAAACATTTCAACTGAGGATCAACTGGGAAAGAAGTCTTTCCCAGTTAATCCTCATACTCTGCTGGTTGCCTGAAAGATGAAGGAGTCGATAAACCTTTAAAAGTAATTTGACAATAATGTACGTGATATAAGACTTGTAGTTAATGTGATAAAACATGCACACTCACCAGTATGTACCCTTACTTATATTTCAATGGTTTAGTTAGTAATGTTTACTAAACCTTCTGTGTGTCTCTGTCTGTCCTGATCAGGAGGATGAGATGACACTGTGCATGGAGCCAGAGTTGGCCTCGTTGACTCCGCCCACGCAACAAGGGGACGCCTCTGGTGGCAGTAGTCCGGGGCAACCGCCGGCAGAGCCAATCACAGAGCGGAAGTCCTCCGATGTCACCTCCAGCCTCCTTCAGACGCTAGAGGACAAGGAAGAGGCGGTGGGGCACGGTCCTGCCGCTTCCATGGCAACCAACTGAGAACCTGGATGTCAATAGACTACTTATTACAAACTGACCGCAGAGTCAGCGAGGAATGAGCGTAATAATACAATATATATCTATTAATCTGTTACTTTTCAGGTATCAAAAACACAACTTTTTTGGTTGCGAGATGAATTGGTGAGGATTAGATTTGGAGATGGACTCACAATGAGACAAGAGCTGATGCAACAAAGGACACCTATTTCTTTGTAAGCCTTACATCCCAAAGGTATAATTGAAGGGAGGAGTGAGGACAGAGAAACGGAAGAGGAGGAGGAGGAGGAGGAGGAAGGGGCGCACTGACTGACCGAGACACTTCCACCAGGAAAAATAAACCACATTGAGATGAAGAGGAGGGGAAAGGAAACATGCATGCTTTTTTTTTAAGACAAGCAACATGACCCTGTCATCGCTTACAATAATAATGAAAATCTATCATAATAAAACATTATAATAAGAATAATTTTGTAATAAAGCAAAAAAAAAAGAACAAATCTATGTATAAGTGTATGATAAGATATAACAGTTTTCCTATGGGAGAACAACTCTGTTTACAGCTGTTACTCAACATATTAGATCAAATTAATTTCCCTGTTGCATCGAACACATACAGTATACTTTAGAAATGGCAACCCAAACAATTTCACATGTAATTCAAAGTAGAAAATGTCAGCATTTCAGTGAAATGCAGATGAACCCTCTAAAATAAATACTTCTATAATGTTTGTGGCACCAAGATGCCCGAGGCACAACCCAGGGGCGGGCCTGTCCTGCTGACTGCACACACTGAACTGCACAGATAAGGATTGTACTGTAAGATAGTGTGCTTCCTACTGTCTCTCTGTATGCATGTTTCTTCAGAGCACTATGGAGTACCTGTACTATACAGCACTGTATAGACTTTGCACTGAACCATAGTATCCCAGGTGGGGCCACAGTGGGCCTGCGGTGAGTTTCATGACGGAGAAATAAAGACAAAGCTGCATAAGCGAATATCTTTTGCACTGATGCAATCCAACAGATCAGAGGTTGCCTTTGGACTGTTGGCGTTACCCAGTTCCCACTCTGACAACCAAAACCGAGCCACTTGACAACACAAACCCTCAGCTGCTTGTTTTTCCATAGACGTACGTAGTCGAGGATGATAACCACTATTTGAATGTACTGGAAGACACATGGCAGTACATGAGCGTTTGTTTTTGATGTCTCCTCGCGGTCCACATGGGAGAGAGTCTTTCTTAAGAAACAAACAAGTCTTTCAAACGTGTGGGAGGATGCTGTTGAAAATGGATTCACTGCTGGCTCCACCACTACACACACACACGCACACACACACACACACACGCACACACACACACACACACACACACACACACACAAATATCTAAATTGTAACCAGCAATAGACAGACAAAGCACTGGCTTCCCAACAGACCAGTGTCAGCTCTGTCGTATAGATGTAAATAGTCTGAGTATATAAAAATCGCCTCTCAATCACAGTCACAGCTGTTCTAGTACAGTATGATTTCTTTATTTTTTTACACCTCTCAGTCCCACTTTATTTTGGGATCGCTCTCAAGCTTACGATTTAGGCCTGAATTTAGTTTTCTTACACTACACAAAGACATGAAACGGAGAAATGTTTGTGTTGTAAATAGAGCAAGAGTGTTTTATCCGGCGAGTCCATCAGTGGGGAAACAAAGACGGACTGTAGGTCCGAGTCCACGGGAGGAAATGACATCCTGTGTGCTGCTCAATCAGCCAATCAGGGAATAGAACTGAAGACTAGGATTGAAGACTTGAGCCGAATAGATCAGTGTCTTCCTGCTCATTGTGATTACTGTGAAGCAGCTGCCTGGAGTGTGATAGTGATTCTAATGATGTTTGAGGAAGCATTTTATCTTTTTTTTTCTTGCTTTCCCCTGAGAGAGACTGGGTGTTTTCCAGCGGGGAGGTTAAACAGACAGTGAAGACTTTCTGTGCTTGACTCACTTTACAAACAACACACAACCAATGATTTCATCTTTTTTTTGTCTCCGTTGGGAAGCACCCTCTCCTCTCACTTTGATAGTTGTGTGAGAAACTTTTAAGATGAACTAAAAAAAAAAAAAAAAGCGGTTTATTGACTTGAATGAATTTATTTGTTGACTGCTTCTTTATGTACTGTTGGGGACAATGTTTATTTTTCTACTGACTTGTTGAAATCCCTTCCAGTATAAGTTAGAATAGTTGTCATGGTTGTAAAGCCGTCTTGTTTCGGTCTGGTTTTGAGCACCTTACAACAAGAAAAACACAACTTAAGAGATTCGAGATGGATAGTTTGGCAGCTCTCAATTATTAACAAATCTATCATCATTTTATTTAACTAAAAGAATCCCTGTTTAGTGTCTCATGAAAACAAGAGGGCTCAAAACTGCAAACAGAATGTCTTTACACAGTGGCACATTCATTTATTTATTGAACAATTACTTGGTGGGGAAAAATAGTGTGACAGCTTGTACAGAGTCTTTAATTCCATGTAGGTACCAATCCTTCTGGGAGCAGAATCTTTTTCTTTATGAGTCAGTTTTAAAAGGCAAGCGGTGTAGGGACTATTGCTTTATATATGTTGACGGTGACAACTGCAACTTGGGTTTGATTATTATTCGCAAAAAGAAAAAAGTTATTAGTTTGAAAGGAAACATGCATGGCCTTGATGAAAGGACACTGCTTGAATTTGGGTTGTTTTATTGCTTTTTTCCCTTTTTTTGTTTAACAAAATCTCAATGAATGAATAAACTAAAAACAAGAAGCCAAATATATTTCTGTGGAAGTTAAGGTTTTCTGATCACATCTTTGTTAACCGACCGGTTTGCAATTGAGTTCTTCTTTTTGTATAATTCTACTGCCATCTTCCAAGAGTTACAGTGACTTGTCTGCAGGCATGACGCTCAAAATCTGCTTCTTGTCTTCTGCCTTTCTCCTTCTCTCTCTTTCTATCTCTTTGTATCTGTTCTGTATATTTGTGTCTGTCTGTATGTCTGTCTGTCAGTGTACAGTAAGTTGTCTTGTTGGAAGAATCACTGCCTGAAAAAAAAGAGAAAAAAAAAAACAAGTTTTCACATCAACCAAAGGGGATTTGAGGCAATCGGACATGTAACATAGATAGAAATTGGAAATGTGTGCAAAAAAAGTAACCGCTGTAAAAAATCCTGCAAAAAATTGGATTGCTTCTGTAAAAGTCTGTATAAAACTGGATTTATTTGTTTGAAATGAGGCAGAGTGACTTGTGATACCAGTGTACACTCACACCTATGCATGCTTGTTGGACGGTTGTCACAGGATGGTTCTTCCACGTGGTTCCCCCTCTCTCTCCTCTTCTGTCGACAACTCTCTGTTTCTTCCCGTTTCTCTTCCTTTCTCCTGCACGACAGAACCTCCTACACTCCCTCCAGCTCCTTTACCCGTCTCCTCTTCTTTTCCTCTGGTGGAGAAAGAGCAAATAAACAAACCAACAAATGGCATTTCTTGTGCTCATGTGTGGACATCTTTTCCGGGGTGTAAATAATTAGATTATCACACGTTCACCTCTAGTGCGTTAACACATTTGAAACCCCTATTTATTTTAACCACTTTTAACCACTTTTGGTGGCAGCCGGTGTCTCTGGCCAGCTCGTTGTGCTTGTCAAACAACAGCAATCACCAAGGAAGTGGCAGCGGTGTAATGCAGCCTGTCATGCTTTTCCAAACACATTTCTCTCTAGTCCTTATCAGGGATTTTATGCAGGAGAATATTAATGACAAATTCTCAGAGACAGGCCACCTCTGTGGGACTAACTGCTTCTTTGTTCAAGCTCACATAGAAATCAGAGACTCAAACACACAGTTGACCTTCACAGCACAAAGACGTGTATATGCTTAGAAATATTCTCTTTTTAAACCTGAATGCTGGACGGCTGATACAGGGATTTTTCCACCCGAGAGGGTAGTTTGTGTCCGTCTGTTGGTCGGTGCACCGCTTTAATCCACACTAAAATATCTCAACAACTATTGAGCGGATTATCATGAAATTTGATGCACACATTCATGTCCCCTTCAAGATGAATTGTAATAACTTTGGTAATCTCCTAACTTTTCATTGATGGCCACCATCAGGTAAAAAATTTAAGTTATTTATGACAAAGTGGGCGTTCTGACTAAAAAGAGCCCTGCATTAAAACAACACAAGAGGCTGTGTTGGTGGAGGGTGTTGCTTCACGCACAGGTGAGATATGAAATACTATCCAGGAAGGCCCCTTTGAGTAACATGAGTGAATTTGAAGGCTTATCAGACGCCAGTTGCTAATCTTTTGTCTCAATGATTGCGAGCTAATATAGCGTTCATGTTACAGTTGAATCTACCTGGAATGTGTGCTTGCATGTACTTTATACAAAGCCTGGCAGGATAACGTTGTGTTGCAGTCACTTTGTTGGGCCAGGTCAAAACTTTAGCTGGAGCCCCCTGCAGTGACTCCATTCAAATTAATGAGGAGGCTGCGATTTTCGTTTTGTCTGAACGCAGCTACTTGCAAAACTCACATTCCCATCTTCCTCACCTGTATGTTGTAATCAGTGCTTATTAGCAAATATTAGTATGCTAACACGGTAAACTATAGTAGTTACACCTGCTTCACACCCATCTGACCTTAGCATTTAGCTCAAATCACGAGCTCTGTGCCTCACAGAGTTGTTACCAAGACTGTTTTTCTACTTATGGACATTTTTATTGTTGTAAATAACTAAAATAACCTAGTAGACAACTTTAACATTTATTATCTTTAAAAATTACAGATTGGTAATAATGATTTAAATATTTACCATACAGAAAATATCTGATAAATGTAAGTTATAATTACAAATTAACCTTAATCAGTAAATGCATGACCTCTTTGACCTCTAGGTCAAATTAATTAAGTCACCATCAATATATCATTTAATTTTCATACAATTCATTGCTGTCAGTTAACATTTGATTAAAGGTACTTAATTAAATTAACAGACACTGAAATATGACAGAGCTACATTCAAAATGTCCACGATATGGATGGACATTGAACATTTGTGATATGTGCGACTGAACATGTTTGTCCGTCTGCAGTTCAAAAGACACAGGAAGGCACCTGAGATTTTGAGAGTGAAATCGTAAGAGTAGAAAAAAAAATCCTGTACTACAAGTTTCAGGAGCTTTATGTGCACTAGCTCGTCCTGCTCTCTAAGAGCTGAATGTCTGAGGGTCTGCAGATGAGCCCGACTCCTCCACCCAGACAGCCGCTCTGTCTCTGGGGGAAAGGGAGTGAAATGAAAGGAAAAGTCTTTTCTCTGAAACCCAGTCTATATGGGCTCATCTGACTCCTCGCTCTCCCTGTCCTCCTGCAGGGAGGATAGTGTGAGGACAGGGCTGGTTGGTGACACAGGTGAGGCAGCAGGTGAAGGTGAGGTAGGGGAGGAGGTAGAAGGGGATGCCGGCTCCTGTGGATCACAGTCAGCTCCTCTTGTGGGGGCAGAGCTGCCACCGGTGCTCCTAACGCTGCTGGGGGAGGAGGGAGACGTGTCACAGCTGGGAGCTCCCCTGGAAGATGACGCCTTTCCTCTGGCATCCTCCTTGGACTCCTTCCTCGCCAGCTCCCCGTCCCTCTTGCTCCCCTCCCCCCACAGGTCTTTGTCCCGAGTGGGGGAGGAAGGGGTGGATGAGGGAGGTTGGTGCTTCTTGGTTTTCCTGCTGGCGTCTCTGAAGCTGGCCAGAGGGGGACGAAGCCTCACCCCACTGCGAGTTGAGCCTTCTATAGCTTTCTGTAACTGTTAGAGAGAAAGAGGTTGAAACACATAAAGCAAAGAAACATGTGTTGACGTGATCGCTAAAGCAAACGTCCGGGGAGATGAGTTGAAGGCAGTTAACAGAATAACCGCATGAATCAGAACGTGAAAAATGATGCGGCCTGTGACAGAACAACTGCCCACAACATGAGATCACCGCAGCTCGCTGTCAGGCCGCATTACAGGATGAAACCAAGAGAGGCGACAAAAACATGCACATAAAGAAAAAAATATGACTTTACCTCTTTCAGTGCCACGACACCCACCAGCTTTCCAATACTGGTGACATAGGCATGACTGAGACCCAGCAGAGAGAACAGAGTGTGGGTCTGAGTCATGAGAGAGAGGAGGACATGATCCAGTCAGTGTTAAATGTTTTACAGTGTGACCGTGTTCTGCTCGCATGGCTGCACTGTTCCTTGTGAACAATTCGTCCCGCAAATTAAAAAGGAAATAGATAGAGAAATATAGCATGAATCAAAGCATACAATTCAAGATTCAAAGCTTTATGGTCATATAGACATAAACAAAACAAAAACTCCAACAATTTAGTATCTCACCTCCATAAGTTGGGTGAGTATTTTCATAAAGACTAGATGCACCAATATCAATATCGGTCCAATACTGACTCAAATAGCTAGATCGGGTATCGGATACCATTATTTTAATAAATAAGAATTCAGTACATTTATATCTATGTATTTATTTGTTATATCTTGGTTTACAAAGTTTTGAAAGCCATGTTTAAGTCAAGCATGATGTTGCCTTACACGTTGAAGAATGATCCTGGTCTTTTCTACACAGTGAGGCTTACAGCTTATTAATTAAACACTGGTATCAGATCGGTACTTGGTATCGGCCGATACCCAAAGCCCAGATATCTGTATCAGGACTGAAAAAGTCAGCTCGGCGAATCCCTAATTAAATTATTATTTTAAAACCACAGTTTGTTATCTCTAAACTCAAACTGAGAAAACTCCAAAAGTTCCTTTTAGAGCCACAGAAGATATTATACAACTGTTGTCACTGGTTGGAATTGACATTGACAAATTTGGTGGAGATCCACTTTAAACTGTTGAAAAAAGAAAGTCGGAACAGAATAGGACAAACAAAACAAAGAAGAAATTAAACATGTTTAAGAATAAAAACAAATGAGTATAAAAGTGAAAATTAACTTGTGTTCCAAAAGAATTGTTTGACATTTTGGGAGATACTTTTATTTGTCATTTTGCAGAGAGGCAGATGAGAGGATTGAGACCACTGTCATGCCCGTATGCTTAATATGGAACTACAGCCAGGAGAAAGTTAGCTTAGCATAAAGACTTGAAATAGAGGGAACAGCTAGCTTAAGGTACCAAAATCCAACTATCAGCACCTCTAAGCGAGGCTTCAGACCAAAAACAGCACTGAGTGCTGCGTTGTTGTGTTGTTGGTTTGTTGTGTTGTTGGTTTGTTGTGTTGTTGGTTTGTTGTGTTGTTGGTTTGTTGTGTTGTTGGTTTGTTGTGTTGTTGTGTTTGAAACAATGAAATATAATCAAGGAAATCCAGTTATAGTAACAAATTAAAGGGTTGAAAGGCTCATCAGATACCCAAGCATGGCATACGTTTTTACTCACAGACAACATCTACAACTCGTGTTTGTTTAAACTGAGTATTTCCCAAAATGTCAAACTATTTATTTAAAATATGCTGCTTTGAAATATGAAATGCTAATTGTCCGTGATATGTAATTGCATTATCAGCGTCTGTACATGATTTTTACATGTAAAAACATGTCCCCCAGGTGTTGCTGTGGTCACCTTGTGCAGCGAAGTCCTTTCCACTAGCTGAAACGGGGAGGGGTCTATACGTATCTGCTCCATATCGATTGGTTTATCCAGCTCTTCCTCTTCCCAGGCTTTGATCTGCATCAGCCAATCACAAGGCAGAGAGAGATGGACTAAGAGTATACAGAGTTTCTAATTATTAATTTGGATGGTTTGGTTGTCTCGTTGTTGGCTGTGTGCATGGTGAATCAATAACGTACAGTACCTCCTCTGCGGACATGGGGTCCGTCAGCGTAGGGGCCGTGGTCTCCTGAGCAAAGAGGAGAGACAGAAAGAGCGAGGGACAGATTGATGGGCAGTCAATATGAAAAGCTACAGACGATGATAAGATGACCCCTGGTGGTTTCATAGCATCATCCAATGCACAACATGTCAACTCCTTCATGTATGCATCATGCCATGCCTCTCCCATCACATCAGCCAGCTTGGCTCCAGGTGCCATGTTAGACTCATAACCCCGTCTGAGTCGTCGCTGCAAACTCGACAGCAGATCAGTGATGCGCTGCTCGTTTGAGCTTCAGGGGTCGACGATAATGAGTATATGAGGTTGATTTTACCTGAGTTTCAATCTGGCCCGACAAAGATGTGGAGGAGAAGAGTCTCTGAAGGGCCGTCCTGACAGATGGCAGCTGGCGCTTGTCTGAGGATATGGTATGGCAACACATGTCAGACAAGAGCGGGATTTTTTGATGGGTGGACTGGTTCTCATGTGCAGTGGAACCGCCATGTTACCTGAATCTGTGTGGTTGGTGGAGGGCTCCAGAGGTCCGGGGGATGGGATGGGCCCGTTACATTCTTCCTGTACTGGAGCCGTCTGCAGACACAATATGGTTGGTAAATACATTAAAAAAAAAAAAGAAAAAAAAAAACTAAAGTACATCTTGTAAGTTAATTTATGGTTTGTTTTTTCCCACCTTGTCTGCGCTCTCCTCTGCGCCCTCCTCGTCTACAAAGTTGAAGGACTCCCAGCTGACTTTGGAGCCCTGGCCTGGTGAGCTCGGACCTCTTTCAAAGACTCGCCTCTCTGGTGACAGCCACCAGTCAAAGACGGCTTGAAGCTCCGTCCTCTCGATGGAGCCCAGAAGAATCATGCATTCTACAGAGAAAAGTGTTAAAGGAGTAGTTCAACATTTTGGGAAATACACTTATTTGCTTTCTTGTTGGGAGTTAGATGAGAAAATGTCTACTATTCTGATGTCTGTAAGCTCAATTAGAAGCTACAGCCAGCAGGGGTTAGCTTAGCATAAATACTGGAAAAGGGGAAGCGGCTCACTACGTGTGAACCGCTCATAGACGCAAATCGAGAGGCTCGATGATGTATCGCAGATATCAAGTATGCTAAATATCTGGACCTGTCGGGGAGCTACAGCCAATGAGAGCGCAAGACATGGATTGAGGGGAAACATGGGGGAGGGGTCACACTGTAACTGTGTGTGCTATGTGATGCCTTTTGCAACAAGGACCAAAGTTGTCTCCTAGAGGAAAATAGATGAATAGTATAGACTTGTCGAAGCTATTCTGTGTAAACGTTTGTCAATGACAACATCAACAAGCATGACTATGTGCATGCTGGGTGTCACGTGAGAAGTCACACCCAGTATGGTGTGACTTCCCACGAGTGTTTTTGTGAAAAAATGTAGTTTGGAGAACAGACGAACTCATCAGGGACTCCACTGAAAGATCTGTGTGAAATGTGTGACCCCCTGTTGCCGGTCATGTAGTGTGAAAACCACAACGAATTTAAGACTCCTGATTACAAGACAGCTGAAGACTTGGAAAATTGTGTAATTTTAACTTTGTCAATAAAATAACAATATACCTTGTTTGTTAAATCTGCACAAGAATGGAAATAAAAAAATTACAATATGTGATTTTACAATTTTGTGGGACAATTTCACGGCTGAGAGCAGTGATTTCCTGGAGTCCTTATGATGTGTTAATCACTGAGATTTAGTGTTGCTCATAGAGCGTGGTATCAATAAATACATTTAATCAATAAGTACATTTTCCAAAATATCAACCAATTTCTCTCACACTGAGCATCTACAGCACAAGACAGAAGCTTTAAGTATGATGATGTAGGTCGCCCTACCTTTAGAGTCGACCAGGGGGATGGTTTTCAGAGATGTGGTCTCCAGCAGATGGTCCAGTTCCCGATAGGTGGCATGAGAAGATAGGAACTTAACTTTGCGCACCATGATGTCCTCCACAAAGATGTTATACTTGCTGGAGATGCAGAGATACTACAATGAATACCCTTCGTCCTACAATGACAGCTGCATGGAAAACATAAACACCCAAATAAGTTTCCTCGCTTTACCTGATGTGCCCGAGGGCCAGCTCAGGCAGGTAAGGCAGCTTCTTCACCTGGATGATGGAGTCGTAGAGAGAAGGCTGCAGACCCTGGGCCACCATGTTTGCGAGGATGACAGCCACCATCATCGGCAGGATGTGCGAGATTTGACCGGTCAGCTCAAAGCAGATTACTGCAGTGGAAACCGTGTGTGTGACGGCTCCCGTCATCGCTGCCGCACCTGGTGGAGAGCAAAAGACCGGATACTTGATCCATTCCTCTATTATCGTTCCTCCATCTGATTCCTCTGTAACTGTACCTGTATCTGACCACATCCACTTATGGTAAAATAAGACTTTTAAAGAGAGAGTTCAACAATGTTGGGAGTCCTTGGTAGGCAGAAATCTAAGCGTAAAGTAGTAAAAATATCTATCTAATATACATCTTTATCCATCACATCCATCTATTTTCCAACCTGCTTATGCTGTGGAGGGTCGGGGGGACTGGAGCCTGTCCCTCCACATATTTGGCAAAAAGTAAAAAGTTTTTACTCATAATAGCCTCCATTTAAGGTGAAATCCATTCACTTGTGTAGTGAAACACATAGAGCAGGGTTACAACAGTGAGTTAGACATTAACTTCAAGAATTCCAATGACTTTAAAGGTTTAATTTATGGAAATTCAAAAGAAATTTGGGTAAGATTACAAAAGTCACATTCTAAATTAGACCATTTAGAGGCCTCGTTTTGACCAAAGATGCTACAAAGTCTAGTGAAAATGGTGAAATTGTTACTAAACTTCTGCTACATTCACATTTTTTAACTGAAAAAAGCCAGTAGTTCATCTATTGTTCTCAAAACTTAGTCTTCTTTAAGTCTCTTCTATAAGTCCTATGGGCACAGCACTGAGGGTAGTAGACTGACCAATGACGGCGTAACCTCCCGGTAGGATACGGTAGACTATCCCATCAAACAGGATTCCATTTGGGAAAAGAGTGGCCATGATCTCCCCCACGAGGCGACCGAAAGCAGCTCCTTGAGGAGGAAGATAAGACACGCTGGTAAAAACAAATTGAACTGAAACTCAGCAGGAGACACTACGCTCGCATTACAAAATCCTCTTACCTAATATGAACACTGGCATAAAAGCACCGGAGGGGATGGGCATCGTGGTGGAAAGTGCTGACATCCAGAACTGCAACACAAAAACCGGATAAAGGATGGCTCAAGACCAGTCCTAGAGGTTTCACATATATATAGTATATACTGTATCTATATGTTTGAATGCAACACAAGTCCTGTACACAGCAAGAGGGAGAGATACCTTCATGACGCAGAAGAGGAGGAGGATGACAAAGACGCTGACATGAGGATGAAGCCATGCAGAGGAGCGGCCCAGGCCGGGCGGAGCAGCAGATCCTGAGATTTTGGTCCAGGTGAAATTATCAAACAGGGAGTTGATACACTCTCTGGGCATCAGCTGCCAGACAGGACAGACATACAGAAACACAACTTTATCAAAACGGAAAAAATGCCTAACCTCCACCAAGTCTTCATCAGGCAAAAGGCAGACATGACAAAGTTTATACAAACACAATACTTATTAAATCCTGTTGGTGTGGTTAAGTTGTCCAACATGTACAATATGACCCTTCAGATACATTATCAAACATCTGAATAGTTGCCCAAAGAAAAGAAAAGACAAGAAAATCACAAAAAATAGACTGCATTTTGAATATCTACTGTAAATAAGTATATTAACTAATTAAAAAGAGGGGTACAGTTATGAAGGTAAAAAACAGCTCTACGGATTTGAATCTTATGAGCAACTGAACAACTCATTTTAATGATTCATTCAGGGTTCACATATTGAAACCTAAAATACCTGCGGCCAATATTTAGGTTGTTTGTATTCAGTTGGTCAATTCAATATAAAAGACTCAAACTGGGCTTCTTGTTATTGAATTGTTAATCAGACTTCTGTCAGGCCACGTTTTGTCAATCTTCTTGCAGCTCTCTGTGGAGCCACAAAGGTTTTATACAACTTTTGAAAATCGGTGGAGTTCCCCTTTAAGTTGCTCATAAAATTCACATCATTACTTTCTTTGCTTCTATACACAGCAGAAAATAAGAAAACCACACAGTCTAGACCCCACTGACCATCTTCTTCAAAATCATAAATATTAATGAACACACATCAAAAAGAAGTCAGAGAGTGAGATTGAGTCAGTCTAACCTCTCCAGCCATAAACTGTCCAAATCCAGGTGGAAACGTTAAGGTGGCGATGATCAGTGTCACTGCACCTGGATAGATCAATCGACTGGGCGTGCACACACACACACACACACACACACACACACACACACACACACACACACACACACACACACACACACACACACACACAGTCATTAACAGGAATGTATTTTTAGACAACAACAACATGGCAAAATAAGTGATGCTTGCAACAGAAATAACTCAGAGTGTGTACCACCACTGATTGTATGGCTCTCCTGGCGCTGCTGCTCGCCTCTCTAATGGTGGAGACTAATGTTCCCTGACTGTTGAGTCTCAGAGGATAAGTGAATCTCCACATTGAGTGAATAACTGGCTGAAAGGTTGTTAAGGCTTTGCTGCTGTCCTGGCCAGTGTTGTGAGACTGATGAGTTCGGAGAGAGCTGAGATACATTAAGAGGAATTGGATTTGAATGCGCAAATGGTTTGACTTTATGGGAACATGGCCCTGTGTGTGTGTGTGTGTGTGTGTGTGTGTGTGTGTGTGTTGGGATCTCACTGTCTGGTTAGGAAGCGTGTGAGTGCTGTTGGTCTCCTCATGAAGAGAACCACCTGTCTGTTCAGATAGACGAAGAACGCCCCCAGGAAGCCACACGAGATCCTAACACATGAGAAGAAAACGTATTCTTACTGCTCCTCCTGCACAACCACCACGTGTGGGCACGACATGTATTGAGGGGAGAATACATTATTATTTATGTATCTATTTAAAAAGTGGAGACACACAATATCATTGCACACACACATTTGTATTCACCCTATTATTGCAAATGCAGGCAGCTCCTGCAGGTCAAAAGGGAAATCCATCCGGAAGTTAGTTTTGAAGAGAGCTGTGATTGTGACTGAGAGAAAAAGAAATGTAACAAAGAAAAAAATGTAAATGTCAAACGAACATGTGATCTTAAGCTCTCATTTCAGTGCTCAGTATCTTGAGTTTCCTTTATCAGCACAAGATAAAATCAAAGCCAGGACATACAAATATCATGGACTAATACTGTATTCATAATGTCAAAGCAGAGGATGTTTTGTAGGACTTTAAACCTGCATAACTCATGCAGTCTGGGGGCAGCGGATAAAAGCTATGAACACAACATTGACATTTTATCACTATTTAATTTGACATGTTGAACTTATTAGCAAACAGTTTCTTATTTACACATCCGACAGACACAGAGCAACATTATCCTCCCATGGGAGTCATGTTCGTGTCACCTGATGAATATAAGTCAGCGTACAGTGAGTTTATCAGATTTTTTTCACAGATGAGAACTGTGAGCTTATATTATTTTGAAAATGAATCGCAATAAACTAAAAGATTTCCTCCATCCACATGCATCCTCTTCATAAAACTACATATTTGGAAAATATTCATTTAAACTGTAAGCAGATCAAATTTGACAACTGACCTCTGCTTGAAAGTTGTTTGGGATGATGAATATTAGATGATTAATAGATGATTAAGTGAGAGTTTTGAATTTTTTTGAATATACTGTAAGACAGAAAATAGTCTTATAAACTGTAAGAAGTTGACATAATAAAGTAATAAAGGCAGAGATAGGGTGCAGGGATTTAGATGCAAATTGTGAGTATTTAACTCTATGGTTCTGGTGGATTGTGAATAAACCGTAGGCGATGACTTGAAACATTTCTGGTTTAAAGAAGCAAATATTACTTGTCATATTCAGCTACTTTCTATAAAATGCCAGCACAGCAGCCTTTTACAGCGGTGTGTGTATGAAAAGTATGTGTGTGTGTGTGTGTGTGTGTGTGTGCGCGCATTGCTTCTCACCAGCATCCTTGTTCCAAACAGAGAGCACCCTGAATATGAAGGCGCTGAATGTGGCGGCAAAATATCCCCGCCAGTAATTCCTCACCGCAAAGTAGGTAGACGTGACCTCAATACTGAACAACACCCCTGGTGGTGGTGAGGGAGAGGGAGAGGGAGAGAGGGAGAGAGAGGGAGGGAGGGAGAGATGGAGGGAGGGAGAGGGAGAGAGAGAGAGAGAGAGGGAGAGGGAGAGAGAGAGAGAGAGAGAGAGAGAGAAGGCAGGACGGACAGAGGGAGAGGAGGGATTCAAAGAGAGGGAATAATGAATGGATAGTGTGAGAAATGAGAGAAACAGGGAAGGGGAAGACAGAGGGTGAGAGAGAGAGAGAGAGAGAGAGAGAGAGAGAGAGAGACATACATGTGTTAAATGAGCAAAATTAGTCCAAAAACACTTGAAGCTGAGGGTGTAATTATACACAACAGGAGAACCACAGGGAATGAAGACACACCGTAACAGAACCAAACACACATCAGTCAGTCTCTCACACACACACACACACACACACACACACACACACACACACACACACACACACACACACACACACACACACATAAAATCAGCATAATAAAGCCATAAAATAAACATCAGAAACTTTATTGTAAAAAAAATGAAAACAGCTGAACAGAAAAAAAGCATGGAAAATATTTAAGGACTAACAATAGGTCAGTTATATTTTTTCTATGGTGATTGAAAAGTAGGTTAATAATGCTTTTTGGCTGAAGCACATATATTGCCAGATGTTTCTTGATGTTGACTATTCAAATGTCTAGTTTTGACTGTTGGTTATTTGTTCTCCACTGTAGAAAAAAAAAAAATACAAAAGCAGCAAATCCTCACATTTAACACGATGGAACTGAATTATTTTTGCATTAGTGATTTAAAACATTACTTAAAAGATAAATCTGTTATAAAAAATGTACTGCAATTAATTTATCTTCTGTCTTTTTCACCAAACCCGCTATAATTGTCCTATCATAGAAATGAAATACATCTTTTAGGAATTAATTTAAGCTGCTCAGCCTAGGGTTGGTTATTGTTCTGTAAGTTATTGTTCTGTGGTTTAAAACAACATTTTCAGGGGAAGTTACATTTCTCTTCTACAGAGGTGGATAAATAGGCTGGGCCAATAAACTGATTATATGACTTATTTTGGACATAATGGTGTCAGTGTAAATGTCAGCCAAT
Organism: Ophiodon elongatus; assembly: GCA_016806645.1. Taxonomy (NCBI): domain Eukaryota; kingdom Metazoa; phylum Chordata; class Actinopteri; order Perciformes; family Hexagrammidae; genus Ophiodon; species Ophiodon elongatus. The sequence goes on along the minus strand of JACSYO010000415.1, from coordinate 3,549,807 downwards.
AAGTGACAATAAATTGCATTTCAGAAATACCAAAGAAATGTTTGATGTCATTTAAAAACCTCAAGTATCGTCATTAGAGTTTTCACCTCCAGAGAGAACTGACATTTTCAACCGTAAAATGTCTAACAATGAAACAAACAATAAAATATTTTTCTAAAGTTTGTCTATGGTATGTTCATGTAAATAAATGATTATAAGCTGATGCATCATTGTGAAGTCTATTTGTCTTCGGACAAGCAGCTGTACAAGATCTTTCCTAAAAAAACAGCCCAAAATGAGTTATATTCCAAATTAAATCTGGCTTGTTTTCAACACCCTGTGCCAATGACTCATTTCAGTTGAAAGTACAGTCTCAGTACAGTATCCAGTACACGGAGATGTCTGATGCAGTTGTTTTTGTTGTATGAGGCAGCGTGCAGGTTGTACAGTACCTCCAAGTGGAGTGCCGAAGCAGCATCCCACCCCCACGGCACAGCCAACAGTCAGAATATCTGTGTAACCATAAGGGTTCTACTGACGCAGAAAACAGAGAGGGAGATGGAAAAACAAAGGAGGGAAATAAAGAGTTGAGAGAGACAATGAGCGATGAAAGGCGTGAGATGATGAAGGGGAACGAGAGTGTAGAGAGAAAGACAGGAGAGTGAGTTGGAGATAGAGAGAATAAAAGATCAAAGTGGAGAGGACAGGATGGGGAACCACGAGGAGGGAGGGGGGGGGGGAGGACAGAAAGGAAGCAAAATAGAATAAAGTGAATAAATATTGCTCACTGGAGTGTGATTTAAAAAAAAGGTGATAAATACGAGGAAAAAAAAGCACATCAAGAGAATATAACGCAGAAATGCACACGCCAAGGAGAGAAATCAAGACTTAGAGGGAGCAATTAAGCAATCAGGAAACAAGCAGAGTGGTCACATCGTCCTTAAAAACAAAACCCTGCAACTGATTGCAGACTGAAAATCAATGGTAGCAGACATTAAATATTTCCATTAATCATTTTGACATTCTGTGTAACTTTCTAAAATCACAATTTGAGTAAGAGAGTATCTTTAATGATCCGTGGGAAATATTTTTTGCTGAATATGTATATAATATTTTATTATATACCACAAAGGGGTTGGGATGCAGAAAAGGCCTGATAGCAGAAATAAATGTATAATTCAAGGCTCAAGTGTTGCTGGCAAACCTGTCTGCAATAAATATTCACAAACATTCAATTCACTTTGATTTCATCACTGGTCTGAGGCCAGTATTAAGGGAATAGTTTGACATTTTAGGCATCAATCTTCTCATCTAACTCTCAGGAGGTTAGCAAATAAGTGGATTTCCCAAAATGTTGAACTCTTCCTTTAAAGTAGACATCAGCTACATATTGACAGGTAAATCTGCATGTCTGAATATTCATCCAGTTTTATTCATCACTTAATAATGCAGGGCACTGGTCTGAGGTAAGATAACTTCCACGTTTGTGGTCCCGATGTTTTTTCAGGAGGACAAAGCGGACCGGAGGTCAAGGGGGGCCGGAGGGGGGGGACTTGCCTCCCACGGGGGCCGCGAAACAGGTGGCCACTCCCACAGCACTCGCACATACCAACAGGTCCTGGTTATGGGTGCCATTCTGGGGTTAAGGGTCACAGACGAGCAGGGATGAATGAGAAAGCAGGGGGCACGTGGACATAGAGAGAGCAGGGGAAGAAGGAGACAGGGATATGGGAGGTCACTGTTAATACACATGCCAGACATTATCATCACACTATTAATACAGTGAGTTGCAAACACAGACGAGGTGCAAGGGGGCGAGCCACAACACAGACACAAGAGAAAAAGGGGGGAAGGGGACAACAGTCACAGGGTTCCCACTTTCTCATATTCAATGAACTTCATGGACTCAAAATTGGCAAAAGTGAAGACTGCAGAGGCCTCGTTAATATAAAAACATAAGGAAGAGTCTTTAAAAAAAAAAAGTGGAACAGAAGAGCTATGTATAATATTTCCGAGGTCATCCAATCATTTTCAAAACAAGAGTCTGCAGCCACGCTAGCGGCTCTGCGATAGTGATGTGCAAGTCATGAGTAACTCGTTCGAAACAACTCAACTCTTTTTACTGACTCAGGAGTCACGAGTCCTCATCTCCAATAACACGGTCACTAACAACCCTCCCCTCCTACCTGCTGCTATGTGCGAGTCCTGCTGTGAGGAAAGCAATCACTCGCACTCCCTGCCCTGAACTGAACCTACAACTCCGGCTGCTTCCATGCCACAGTCGTTAAACATTCATGGATTTGAATTTATCCCTTTATCCCTTGACGGACTCAGTGACTCAAGTGAGTTGAAAACCCGACTCTCTTTAGTGAGAGACTCGTACAAACTTGAATTAGTAAAAAGAGTCGAGCCTACCATCTCTACTCGGAGAGGCTGTACATAGGCACATTGTTGCGTTGAACTAAATGCTAACATCAGCATGAAATCAATCTTCATCAATCCGTGAGCCTGGTCACTGGCTAAAAATCAAAACAAATGGATTTCTCAGATCTTAAAATTTTAATTTTAAGGGCCAGTGGGAACCCTGTAATTACACCAAAGACGTCAACAAAGATGGAAAAACTACATTTCACAGCTTCATTAAGTGCATTAACTGTGGTCAGCGAGTTTTGGTCAGGGCCTCGGCTTACCTCATAGACTCCAGAGAAGATGGACATGAATCGACTCAACACTGCGGCACAGATACTGGCGATGTGGACGAATGGACCCTGAGGGTGACACGTAATGACACAGATGAGTGACACGTAATGTTACATACACAGACACCGACTATCGTCTGTAAAACATGGAGTCTAAACTGGGACATGTTGTATCAGAACAGATAAATCACTGTATAATTGCTGGATGTGACAGTTACTCTGCTACTGTAATGGGGAAAATGAATGTGCTCCTTTGCTGAGAAATAATTTGCTTCAATCCCGTGAGACGAGGGAGAGAGGAAAAACATGACTGAAGATGATTTATTACACTCCAAGCTCGGAGAAAGAACAGATAGAGCAATTCAGAAAGAAACACAGAGATGAAGGGGGTTGTTGATAGTGATGCTGGCTCAATGAATAATGATAAATACAGAGAAAAACTGATATAAAAATGGTGGTTGTTCACCTCTTTGCCTACTGGCATCCCACTCCCTAAGCCAGCAGTCAGCCCGACGACTTTAGCTACGAAGGCTTTGAGGGTCAGATACTCCTTCAGCACGACACCTCTCAGGATGGTTTTCAGCTCAGGAATGCCAGAACCTGTAAAAACAACAGAGAAAGATGGAGAAGTAGACTGAAGCATGGTGGGAGCAGTAAATAAAGAAAGAGAGCCACTATCCTACGACAGGAAAACAGACAAAAGGAGGTGAAGAGAGGAAATAAACAGGTGCTGGGAGAGGATAAGAGAGGCTGACAGGTGACGGACAGCTTACCGATAGCCTGTGGGGAAACCAGGTGACAAAAGAGCGAGGCGAACATGACAAGAATCATGGGATAGGTAACCCAGGCGAGGTACTGAAGTGGCACGTTGCCCTTTAGCTCCCCGTGCATCCACTTATAAGCTGAAAGACAGAAAAACAACAGAGACAGAAAGCAAAAACACAGGAGTACAAATGGAATAATTACAAACAAAGTCTTGGTTTATTAAGCTGCAGATTGACAGGAATCATCTCTATGGCTTTGGCCTGGGTACCTTGCAGGCTCTTGGCACTGGCGTAGTCCATACTCCAGCTGACCAGAGCCATGGTCAGTCCCAGAAGAACCAGAAATATCCAGTCCTCCCCCAACTTGGTCACTATGTACCGCCGCACACGAGCAAAACAATCTGGGACGGAGAGCAAATTAATGATTCACCTCGGATCCATTTATCTTGTTTGATTCAACTACGGACAATTAGTTATCGTAACACTGGGAATTATTCAGTGTGATTATGGCTACAGAGATTATGCCATGACTCATCACAACATAATGTAAACACAGAGCGATCTCAATTGTTTTGTGCTTTTTTGACATTTACAAATGGATGTGTGTGCATTTTCTTTTATTTCTACTCTCTCTACAATCAAAACAGCATTTAGAGCTTCATGTTGGGGAATGAAATGTACAGAAAATATATTTGAATGATGAACACAACATGGGAATTCCAAATAACACATGTTAGATCATTTGTTTTTTTAAAGTATGGTTGGGGTACATTTAGGGACTCATGAGCTCAGTATGTAAAAAATCCTGACCAACTGCCTCATGATCTGTGTGGCAGCCTAATTTAATTAAACTGTAAACGTGCATCATATTGTGCAAAGTAACCAGTAACTGAAGCCAACATATAAATGCTGCTCTCTCTAGAATATAGTGTAACAAAAGAAGAAAGTTTCACAAAGAAGAAAAACTTAAGTGAGCTGCCAGTACCTCAGAAAATGTATAAATAATATTTTACTGATTTCAGTTTGTTTCCTGGTTATCACATAAGGTGTCATAGCCATGGAAACTATTACCAGTGTTTGCCTCTTTACAGAAAACCTTTTGTGTGTGTGTTTGAACAGAATAACTCATTCCTGATGGTCACCTTGGCATTTTGAGTAGGGACGAGGCTTCTTGTTGGAAGAGGCGTGGCTGTTATACGACTCCAGGGACACAGGGTGATGATGATGATGCCTCCGCCCGTGCCCTGTTCGGCCGGTGGTTTTGTCCCCCGCCTGTCTCCTACATTGTCTCTCTGTCAGCAGACGGGCAGCCTCCCGTCTGGCAAAGTTTCCTAGCTGCTCCCTGTACTCACCGTACAGCTGAAACCGGGGGACACACTGACAATCACTATATGATGCATAAAGCACCAATGAGTCATGTGTTTTAGGATTACAGAGAAGGAAAACAAAATGCAAGATATAAGAGAGGAAGGGGAGAGGGGAAACGAAGAGTGAGGAGAAGGAGAAATACCTCTGAAAACTGAGACTTGGGAGAAGGATAAAACTATATCCAGTGTGGAGAGTCTTGAGATAACGAGAAAGAGATGGGGAATGTGCGGCGTGTGTGTAAGGGATACACACCAACCTGAATACCCTGGCTGACAGAAATAGACAAAACGGGCATAGAGATCGGAAAAACCCCTCCCTGAGAGGAGGCAGGGGCTGGAGAGGAGCCAGAGGAAGAGCCCCTGGAAGAGAGGACATTCCACATCTTCCCCTACGCTTTACACCTACAACCACACACACACACACACACACACACACACACACACACACACACACACACACACAACCACACACACACAACTACACGCACACGCACACACACACACACACACACAACCACACGTGGTCCTAAAACACGACACCTTGTAAACCACAGAAGCTGTAAAATACTGCAGATTTAGGTGTATCTAAGGTGTGCAACTGAAACCTATAGCTCACATGCATCCCACCACACGGCAACGCAAGAAGCTAAATCATAAGGAGAGCTGGCTGCCACGCATTACTGTCTCATGTTCACACAGGAAAGAAGAGCTGGCACATCCAACCAGGAGGCCCAGGACCAGAGGACCAAAACGAAAGCTTAGCCGGCTGCCCATAATTGTATCCAGCAATAATAAAATAACGGTGCAATAAAAATCTATAATCTCATCTGATTCAAGTTAGTGGAAACTTTTTCTTTTGTTGAGATTGTCTGCACAAAACCTGCTTTACACAAGCAGTCCACTATAGGACATGAGTCACGACAACCACATGACCAGGTGGTGGATATAGTAGTTTATAATTAATGCACCACATAGCAGGTGGCCAGCTGTTACACTGTTAAAGGCTCTTGGAAATATTTGATGTCCCTAAATTGTCAAAGTTATTTTAGACCTCACTACAAACCACAAACTGTTATTCAGAACAATAAGGCACTGCAGCTCACGGCCTGAGCTAACAGTAGACAAAGCAATGCAAACAACTATTTGTAATTTTATATAGTTTGTATTATGCAAAGACTCGATTGAATTTCATAATAATGGGGTTTGCTACTAAGAGCAACACACAATGGTGTGGGGAAGTTTAGATCACAGCAGTAAAGCATTTAAAGTCAGTTAAGGATCTTTTTTGGGGATAGAAAACTCATTACTCGCACTAATGTTTTCACCGCCAGCCCTTTGTTAATGAATAATTTGCTAAAAAGTTACAAATATTGGTTTACCTTGAGTAAAGGCACATAGAGCATTATATGCAAACAATACAGTATAATAATAAAACTAAGTTTCAATCTCTTATTATGACTGCTTTATACAATACTGGATTCATTTAAATTGAATCTCACGCCTCTGAAAAACAACAGACTCAGAAGAGTTAATTGAACATAGCAAGTTGTGGAGTGTCTTGTTGCGTTTTAAGCAAATTAAATAACATGTGAGACAAATTATGATCAGGACAGACTGCACTTTTAAACTTGCTTTAGAGTTCAAATTTACTATAAATTATTTATCCAGGAATTAAGTTAAATTTTGTTGGTCCACACAATTTGGATAGAATAATCCTATTTGAGTAAACGTTATAGCAATATAACACTACATTGAATATACTGTCTACTCTTTAGTGGTTAATATTCTTATATTCTCTATTCCGCTCTAATGTAAGAGGTGCAAACAAACCATTAACACAACCACTTTGAAAAGAGAAGTCCACTAACACGTGTAAACAGATCCCCTAAAGGAGCTTGTGATTAAAGAGAAATGACAGAAGAACCCTGGACTGTGTCATTTACTCAGTAAGAGAATAACAAAAAATCCCCGTCCACCATCGGACCAGATGAAGCCTTTGGTCTCCAGGTCTTTACCTGTTCCTCATCAGTTGTCTTGAGCATGATGTAGCTCTGCTCCTGTTCTGTCTGCTGTCCTGCACTGCAGACTACCTCAGCACCACCAGTCTACACATTAACACCAAAGCACTAATCCATCAACGTCATCAAACAGGCGCTGGCACCAGGCTCCTTCCAAACCAGGAACCTGTGCAGCGCTCCGATCTGTTACTTAAACATTTTACTTCCCATGCTGCGTCCTACCACAACAAAACAGACTACCACAAGGTTAAAGTCAAATTATAGCTGATTCTTATTTCAACAAACTATATTCTCTAGTAAACTGCTGAAGAGCAGCTTCTCATGTGGTTTTGTTTTACCATTAATTGAACTGATCGTAGATTTTGCTCTTTACTTGCTTGACAGTTTTCAATCAAATTGTCAGTACTTGTATGTATCGTAAAGTATAGTATAGCATTGTTTATAGTATTTAGTTTTAACCTATTGTCTTTATAATAAATATTTCTTTGTAATCAATAAACATTAACTAGCTAACTAACAACTGTAAGTAGAATCAAAATTATAAATTACAAAACATATTCACAAATATATATATATATACATACATATACATACATACATATACTGTACATATGCATATACATAAAGAATATATATACATATATATATATATATATACTGTATATATACACAGACATACATAAATATACTGCACATATGCATATACATAAAGAATATATATATATATATATATATATATATATATATATACACACAGACATATACATATATATATACATACATACATAAATATACTGTACATATGCATATACATAAAGAATATATATATATATATATATATATATAGATATACATAAAGAAAATATGCCAAAGATTTACGAACTCCAGTTTCTAAAATGTGAAGATTAATTTTTTCTTTTGAACTGCTGGTTATTTGAAGAGCGTCACCTTGGATCGAGCAATTTCTTGCAACAATCAAACTAAGCTGCATCCCTGATGTTTTGCCACTGAATTGTCCAAAAGGAAATAAATCTGAAAGAAGGAAACAAAAACAGACAAATGTCTGACAGCGTGAGAGAGACATTGAAAGCTGTGATTGATTCATGTCAGGTGACTTTTCTGCCTCCATCTCTCAGCCTTGTGTTTACGTTTCGTCACCATGTAACCTTGTGCATCCAGTGACATCAGTAACCAACATTTCCCACCACCGTCGCATATTCTTTAACATCGTTGCTGCCGCTGTTTGACTCTTTGTTGTGACCTTCCCACTCAAGAGTCAAGTCCAACAAAGGATATATCACACTCTCCCTCCTCTAGTCACACCAATTTACTGTCAGCAAGATTCCCACTTACTCCCCCTTCCTCCTCGTAGCTCTCTTTACTTTCCTGCACTTTTCTGTCTCTATGGACATATGAAAGTATTCAGGCGTTACTGTACAGCTCTGAAACACCTTATTATTAGTTTATTGTGCTCTACTGTAAGAGCTCGAGCTTTAATGTTGTTCTTACTGCAAGCCTCTCGGGATGAAGAAAATGGAGAAATGTCAACCGTTCCTCGTTGGCTTTGTTAGGAACACAAAGCTTGTCTTAGATTATGCTTGTGGCGCTGTCAAGAGCTTTGAATTCATTTATGGATCTGCCCTTCATGAGCTTGTTTTAACAAGGTAATGCTACTGTAAAACACAAGTACTTCAAGAGGATCTTCAAGTGCAAAACAAAAACAGAAAGAGGCTTGCACACAGAGACAAAGAGAGAGAGACAGACAGACAGACAGACAGACAGAGAGAGATAGAGAGAGACAGAGAGAGAGAGACAGAGACAGAGAGAGACAGAGAGAGAGAGAGAGAGAGAGAGAGAGAGAGAGAGAGAGAGAGAGAGAGAGAGAGAGAAGAGAGAGAGAGAGAGAGAGAGAGAGAGAGACAGAGAGAGAGAGACAGTAAGAGAGAGAGCTTCAGTTAGTGAGAGCTGCTAATAGATGCCGAGGTTGAAGGGCAGTGTGACATTGAGAGTTAATTAAAAAAAGAATAGCACATTCCTGTGTCCCTCACGAGAGTCAGTATTGCATATTCATAAATATCTGTGTGTGTGTTGGTGGTTGCAGGTTATTAAGCATGCTAAGTTTGTATTTGTGTGTTTATGAGTGAGCTAAAATAATGTTTGTCTGTGTGGTTTTGTGTGAGTGTGGGAGCGTGTGTGTGGTGAGGCCTTACAACAATATGGCCCTGTTCCATAGCACAAGGTTAATGATAAAATCTGACCTGCTCACTGACAGATAGATCAGGAGATTACACCCCCCTGACACACACAACACACACACTCCCCCACACAACACACACACATACTCCACAATCACATGTCTCCATATGAATACACTAATTAACCAGCACAATAACATTTTCATGGCTCATCCAAACACTGTTCAAGCTGTCATGTTCTAATTGCAGCATGTTGGCGAGTCCAAAAGAGAAAAATAAACCAAACTGCAAAATGTGTTATGTATGAGCCCACAGTTCATATTTACACCAAGTAGAACCAGGGAAAAAAGCAACTGGGGAGGTCCTTTTACCCTTTTTAAAGCTGGTTTATATGCAATAAGTAATCTCACAACAGGGAATTGAAAATTGAAAGTCAATAAAACAAATAAGAGACAGTACAGAAGGGTCTTTCCTCTCCTTATCCTATTCATAAATGCATCCGTCCTTTCCAACTTTAGGTAAAAAACACGTCAATATTCAAGATAATAAACCTTACCAGAAATTGATCAACATTCAGAACTGTTTCAAAAGTATTGATCCGCTCCCTCATCTTTTCAGCCGTTCCTCCTGCAGGTTGCCGCTCACTTTCTTGTGCGTCCTTGATATACTGCAATTCCCTCTCTGGATATCTTTGTCTTACATCTGACATTTCCTGTCTTTGTCAGTGTGACGGACACAGACTGTACCTGCTACCTGCCTCAGTACAGTACGGAGGCCAGTGACTGACAGGTATGGCCAATGCAGCGCAAACACACATTCAAGGAGAGTGGAGAACGCAGTAGAGGTTAATACAAACACTCGAGGCTTGACAATACATTTTCATCAGCTTTTAATTTAGAGGGGTGTATCCCCAGTCAGGCGGCCGGTTCAGCAGATTCCTTCAGCCGGATCATAAATGATACTAGGCAGGAAGGACACAAGCTTAAGGTATGAAAATAATACCTGTTGACTGAGTGGAGCCCTTAACATTATTAACATTGTGTGGGACAGGGTGGATAATGCTGCACTGTACTCTAAGTAGCTTCAACATAGATGCCATGCTTTACTAAAAGGGACAAACATGTTGTTGGCAGTGATTGCTCAGAGTTCAAGTTGTGGCAAAAATATATACTGAGGCAAGATACTTTACAGTTGAACAATACATTTCACTGTGAAAGACAATATATTTTAATCATTAAACTTACTTGGAACAGTGCAATAAAAAAACAATTTAAAGATTTTGATAAATCATAACAGAACTAAGAAAAATAAGGTCCAAAATACATGAAAATGCAGCTTATAAAACATTTCTATGGCAGTAGAGAGACAAATATTGATTTACTTTGGATAAGCTAGTTTCAGCTGGTAATATGGGCTCTATTCTTAACCTTTATTAAGTCAACTTCTCTAACCGTGGGACCTAAAATGGGTCACCGACTGTTCTGTTGTGACCCAGTAGTTCTCACATGGTTTCTGGGTCTTTGGGGACCAGACTGCTGCCGGGTTTCTGTCTCACCAGGTAGCTGTTTGCATCTTTCTAGCCGAAAAATATCAGAGTTCACAGAGTTTAGTTGACTGTAGTGTTTTGTTTAAGTCTGCTTGTAAAGGAATGGATTACTTTAACACCTGCAACTACCATCGGTCCAGAGCGTGGAGAGCTGCTGTCAGCTTGAAAATCACAGATTTCAACACTTTGAAGGTAAATTGAGTGCAAACATGTCTGACTTTGCCAGCAATAAACTGGCGTCTGTACAGGATGTTTTCCTGTCTTCTACCTGATGCATGATGGGATACACTCCTCATACTTATTAATGGCCTGGGCAGGTAGGAGACGGATGGATGGAAGCAGCTTTCAGTTTCTTTGCAGCTCGTAAGTGGAACAGACCTGAGAAATGTTGCAAACCTGACTTAAATTAATCCAGTTTTAAAACTTTTCTCCTTCTTATAGCCTTCCTATAACATTAAGGGCCGCTCTGTTCCATTTAAGTGTCCCAGTAAGCAAAGCCCGTGAGCCAATATGCACAACACCAGGGCCTGAAACCGGCAGACCAAAGTGGAATGCAGCCATCATTAATGTTATTAATTACGCCTGTGCTCTCCCCGCTGTGACATGACAAAATGTCTGCTGTAAAAAAGGTCCATGACACCATCAGCACCTTAGACCCCAATACCACCAGGACACTCAGAAGTCTATCAGTTTTTAATTATTACATTATTCTTATTTGGCTCCAACATTATATTTTCTTTTTACATTTACAATCCAATCCAAATTTTAATACAACATACAAACACTTTGCTGTCATTTTTAAACCAAATTGAATACATTTGTATTAGCTGAATTAATTGAGATTGAACAGAGCTTTAAGTCTTTAATTCAGCTAATACAAATGTATTCAATTTGGTTTAAAAATGACAGCAAAATGTTTGTATGTTGTATTGAAATTTGGAAGTTTTTTTTAAAATAATTTGCAGTTCAATTTGTTGGCTAGAAACAGATTTAAGAGCCAGAAAAACACATTAAGGCCATTTAGAGACTCCACAACTAACTAACTAACTAACTTCTCTTTTCTCAAAAGTTCTTAAAGGCAAATCAAATCTTTGTCCAATTGTAGATGAATGTCTTAATGTCCCCTTAGCCTTGAGAGCCTTTCATGGAATGAAACCTTGGTTTGTATTCAGAATATTGTTTGGTTCGTTTTTTCCAAGTGCACAAATCTGTACAAATAAATACAAGTTAGAAATCAGATTTTTCTTTCCGTCGATGCCACAAACAGATTTTCTTGTACTTTCTTCTCCGCCTCACCTACGACTGAACTCTCGTGTGCAGCCTTTCACCTTTCTCCCTCACTCTTCCCCCTGAAACTTTCCCTCTCACCACCCCTTGTCCCCATCCATCCAACCCCCACCCCTGAGGTGAAACCTTACTCGTGGATAAATTTAGCCGCAGTGTGACCCAATGTTCACTGACACACCTCTCCCTCGCTCACGCTGTTTGTCTCGCTCAGCCCATCTCTCCCAGGAGGCCTGTCGTTCAGACGGATGGCGAGCTTTAACCTTTACACAACAACAACGACACCTTATTGACACCATTTCACCACGTTAGCATGCCGTTTAATCTTTTAACTACTGATGTGACTGGTCTACAAATAGTTTAATTATTACATTCGAGCCACCACTGTAATTGAAAAGGCACATCATGTGACCGCGATATCATATGAAATTTAATGGCTTAATCGTCTACATCCCAGTCATTACAGTCTGCGAGACATTTGGCAGGTGAACATTATCCCTTTTAGTAGCCTGTAACATGTGAGACTTATGAGATCTATTTCACTGCTGTTGACATTCTCACAGATTGAGACCCATCGCTTCACACAACCTCATTTTTAGCAACATCCTTTATTGATTTATCCTAAATTGTAACACACAACCAGAATATCAAAGCAAGCACACACGCGGTATGATGGCACACACACAGTCATCTGTTCTCACCACCCTGATGGAGTGTGTCTGTCAGAGTGGCACAAGTCAAAAGAGGGTGCTTCCTCTTTGTTAAGGTCAAGGGTCGACAACAGCTGTGGGACTTGGAAGTAATTAACACAACTTTAAAAAAAAAACCCAGCAAGAAATACTTTTGTGCATCGCAAAAGACGTCTTGGTTAAAGCTGGTCAAACATCTTGTTACGTATTTTTCTATAACGCTTCATTTTACGAGTTCGTAATTTACAGACTTTAAGGAAATATTTTTAAAGAAGTTTCCTGGAAAGAACTATGCAAATAGATATTATGGGAGAACATGTTGAATTCTGACATATTGTCAACACCAAGTTTGTTGCAAATGAGTCAAAGTTAGACGCTAGACAAAAGCTGCTGCACCTACCAGGTGTGAGGTTAGAGAACACAACTTTTTTTACTAACTAAAGGGAAATTAGAGGCAGCATTAAATTAGTACACTTCAAATTTAATGATTACAATTAACGGTGTAAGCGTCTTTTAGTCAGTGCACAGCAGGTCGGGCAGACAAAAAACAATTCAACAAGATTCAAGCAAGATTTTGGCTAAATAGGATTACAAAACGTCAACCAGTCCACCTTTACAGTCTCTTTGAGCGTTTATAGCCTAACGTTAGCCGAACATAATTGTAAGTATCATAAAGTTGGGTTTGTCACAGAGCTTATTTTCTGCAATAATCCAAAATCCAAATGGAGCTTTTTGTTGAGGGAACCAGTGAGGTGCTAACCTCTGGGGTTGGCCTACAAAAATACATCATCCCTGCAGTGGATTTCCTATTTTCTCTATAATTAGTAAGAAATGAAATGGCTTTTTCCTGGAGACTATCTAGAAAATTATAAGGATATTATAGGCCTGCAAAAAAAGAAGAAGCATGAAGTTTTTTTTCTTCTCATCCCAAGTTCATAATGTTTTCATTTAAGTATTTATACAACCACAAGTAATTGTGCAATCCATACAATGTCATTAAAAGCTAAAACCTTGAAGGACTTCCCTTCAGTTTCAAGCAGGTCCTTTTGAGCTGAAACTGTTATTTAAATGCAATTATTATAATACAATTATATGTACATAAAAATCTAAAACACCTTCAACATAACCCAGTTTTAAACTCCACACATACTGGCAACACTGAAAACACAGACGTCTTTTGTAACTCGCAGCACCAGTGAGCATCTGTGAAGACTTAGCCGGCTAAACCCCCAATCTGAAAATATACTCAGCCGTATCCTGCTGCTTATCAATAAATAAATCATATTAACATGATCTATTAACAGCTCTACGCATAAACTCCTCCAGTCCTTCAAGGCTCTAATTTCCTCTCTCTTTCTCTCTCTCTCTCACACACACTCACACTCACAAGACGCCATCACAGCTTTCACACCTGAGAGATGTGACTTCTCAGCTCGACTTTAAGCCTGTAGTGTGATTAATTGAGATTTCTTATTTATATCTGACCCGATGGCCCTTGAAGGGCTTCACAAGAGAATTAGACGTTTGCTTTGGGCAATCGTCCATCGTCTCATAGGAGAAGGAAAAGAGGAGCAACACTTAGTCAGGCTGCTCCAGCACATAAAAACACACTCCAGCTGCTCTAACCTCAGATGCTCATGTATCCGTCGTTCTCTCGACTTACTGTATATTTCAAATTCAACTCTGCAGAAAACTACCTTTTAAAAACAACGGACAACAACACAATGCTTCAAATCAATTGCTGAAAAAGATCTCATGCTGTGAGTCGTTTATGTCCACAGGCCAGGTGTGATTGGATGAAAAAAAGTCAATGGCAGACATGATGCTCTTGGGAGGAATGACCATCATTCTGGGCGAGCATTTAAGCAGATGAACCGGAGGATATAGTGACATGACTTCATCTGAACACGTACATCTAACCTGTCTGCTCAGGTTTCCCGTATATAGGTATTTATATCCACCAACACATGAAAACAGCAATGACTTTGTAAGGCTGCAGCTTGAGGAGGCAAACAGATAGAAGTAAATATATAATCTTGGCAATACAAAAAGAAAAACTGCAGAGACTGAAATCAAAATGAATATTAAAATCCGTTCCGTTTATTGCCTTCACTCAGTGTTTCGTAGCGTGGGAGGTAAAAGCCAGTAGAAACTGTGAATGTGTGTTTGAGGGCTGTACAAATAAAGTTGACACAAATTTGCATACATCTTGTTCAAGAAATAAAGAAAACGTAGGAGGAGGAAACTAGTTGAGAAGTATTGATTTGAGAGAAGTCTATGCAACGTAGAACAGAAGCACAAAAGACAAAACTGAGCACTGCTGGTGGACAAGAAAGGATTCAGCATGCACACTAAAAACTAAAGACCAAGAGTTAGCTGTTTAAGAAGAGTATTGAAAAAGGTAGGAGTGAACTAATCAGAGAAAGTGAGTGAGGAACAGGAAAGGATGGCTGGAAAAGACAAAGTGACAGGTGGGTAGATGGAGAGATGAGGGAGAAGCAGGTGGAGGGGGATGAAACGAGGGGAAAGCAAAATACATTTCAAAAGACAGAAGACAGGCAGGTAAAAGAAGATTTGGTAAAGACCTACCAGGGTCTGTTGGTATCGCAGAGCCTTTCTTTGCGACGCATCTGCAGCCATTGACACGCTGTCACTGATCCAAAAATAACCTCGCTGGACACCCCAGCATTTCCAATGGCTTGGGCAACACCATACATACACACACACACACACACACACACGCACACACACACACACACACTTTCTCACTCTTATATATATTTATATATGGACACACTTTACACAAGTTCAAATAAACACCCAAACATCTTCTAAAGTTCCTCACTCTCTTATAAACTCATTCCCAAACATACTCGTTACAAAGTAAAAGTCAAAAAAAAAATGACGTCCTTCCCGAAGGCGTTCTTCTCCTCACCAGGTGATCCAGAGGCTGCAAGCCATCCAGCTCCACTGCGGATCTGACCGACACACACGGACAGAAATCAGAGCAAAGCCATCTGATGAGGCAGAGAAGGACGCAGCGCTTTCCTTTATTAGAACTGCAGACACCTAATAAACACACACAACTTGTTGCCCTTAGCAGCAACCTCTCTGCCAGCCGACCATTAGGTGGGTTTGTGTGTGTGTGTGTGTGTGTGTGTGTGTGTGTGTGTGTTTGGATGGACTGTTCTTGTTTGGACAGGGGTGGTGGGGGTTGGAAGGGCACCCCCCCATAGGGCTGCCCCTGCAACGTGAGCAGGAAAGTGCACACGACACCCCTATGACAGCTCACACCTAATCAGCCAATGATGCAAGACAATCCCCCCCCCCAGCACTCACAAGCTATCGCAGTCCTCCTTAGGGAAAAAATAAAATCACCCTGAATGTGCCCTCTCACTGTAAAATACACCCCCCTAAATGCTGGCAGGACCCTCTGGGGAGCTCGGTAAAGTGATCTCAATATTGCTTAACCTCCCCTGCAGGTTCAGATATCTAGAGGAGCCGGTACAGGAAGGGAGCTAAGCGCATATGTGCGGCACACAATTCACTAAAAGCTGAAAAGCCCACGGGCCTTTGGGGTAGACCACCACTGCTCCGCATCCCAGGGAGACAACCGATAAGTTAATCTTAACCAACTCGTCCTCTGGTTCCTCCTCTCAGGCCCATGAGACAGGCGGCCATTATGACAACCACAAAGACACACAGACACACACAGATCCCCCTTAACCCCGCCTTGCTTTGTGGTCTACACACCAGCGCATGACAGCCTAATCTCACAGCTACACCGGAGGCCAGCGAGAAATGTGTTACTCTGACCGCCTGTGTGTGTGTGTGTGTGTGTGTGTGTCAAGGGAGAATGACTGTGGACAGCTGGTTGGGCCTCTATCTGATACACTCAGAACATTATCGCTGGGTGGCGGGCAGTGGGAGGGATACATACGTCCCAGTCACAGCGTGGAGAGACCTGAGCACAGCAGAATAGTGGGGAGCCAGTTACATTATACCTGAGAACAGAGAGGACAGGCTGTAGGCCGGGAATAACACACACAAACACAGCAACAAGGAGGATAAAAGGAAGTGGCACATGCTAAGGTGTCCATTAGCAGAGGCCTCAGACTCTCGGTGCAGGATTCAGCTCGAACAAAACATACGTGCAAAAGAAACACAGATGCACACGCAGCTGGAAGAAAACCACAACAGTTTGTCTTGTTTAAAAACCATGGCCTGTTTATTGTATAGAACATTTGGCAGTCATTGGTGTTGACAGAAACAAAATATCTCCCGGCCCCCTCAACCTTGCACCTCAGCAAATATCAACCTTGAAAACGTTTCCCCCTGCAGGAGTGCAACCCTTTATACTACTCCAATGTTTGTGTTTATATAATTACAATAAACAAAAAGGAGAAGAAGAGTGAGCAACTTCTAAACCAGGGAAAACGCTACCCCATGCTTTCAAGCCAGTCGTGACAACCTCTCTCTCTCACACACACACACACACACACACACACACACACACACACACACACACACACACACACACACACACACACACACACACACACACACACACACACACACACACACACACACACACACACACACACACACACACACACAGTAACAATCAATACTGTTTCAACCATATACTGTTTTCTCCACTACAACACTGCTGTAACAAAACACAGTTTGTCTGAGCAGGGCTTTTCTGGGAAACATCAACAGCCTTGAGAAATTGATTCCTCTGTGTATATGTCTGCCAAAGAGATACAATATACTAACAAAGCTCCATGGTCATAAATTCATCTAATAGATCGTCCTCATATGGCACAGGCTGTTGAAAAAATGCATATTGCTTATGGAAGACATACAAAATACATGTTTTATATTTACTGTATCAGATACAGTAAAATACCACATTAACTGTAAGGGGACTAACTAAATGTGCAACTCCCACCCACAGGGAGACACACTATAAGAAGTCAGCGTTAGCACAAAGGTCAGAGTTCACAAAGTAGGTGTATGACCCCACAAGTAGCACCACATACCCCTGGCATCGCCCCACCCTGACAGGGACGGATTTAAAGTAACAGTGAAATTTAAAGTGGGGGTGCCCTTTATGAAATATAAAATTAAAAAGCTGAATTTTCCTGATTGAACATCGACATACAAAAAGCTAAAAATGAAATGACAAACAATTCAAGGTCTCTCTTTGAAGCTGCCCTATAGGTTGTTTTTGCTCTTCATAGGGGAAAATATTGACGAGAGCAGGTCAAAACCTGCTGCAGAAATTTACAGTTTCATCATCACTGTAGCCAACGATACCTAAAATAAAAGCTGTCTGCAACTGAACTGGAGATATGGAGATGAAAGAGAGACGTTGAAATGCATTTGTTTCTGTGCTGCCCCCTGCCTGTCACTAGATGAAAAACAAGAAATGGTCACAACTTATAACAAACATTATATACAAATAAAGCGAATGGGCTTAAAAATCCTTATAAAAACTATTCCATATAAAATAAATCCAGAAAAATAGATCTGTGTACAAAATACATCTTAAAAAGAGAGTGAAACCTCGAAGTAGCTGTGCAGTAAGAAAACAACAAAATATGATTCTGTCTTTGACTAAAAAGGATTACCAACTAAACCTTCTAACTGGCATAGACGCAGACACACAGATGCATGAGTAAGTTGTATGCTAACACATTGCCCAATTACAAGTACAAGTACAAGTACATGTAGATTAACATAAACTCGCTCCTTTTTCCTTTGCAAGATTTGTGTGAGTGTATGAGCATGTGTGCGTTTGTGCATGTCTGAGGAGGCAGTATTTACACAGAAAATCTAAATGAACAAATCTTCTTTCAGGACGTGAAGTTGCAGAGGAGGAATGTGTGAGTGTGTCGCAGTAATTGGAGTGGAATGAACCGTTATGTGGCTTATTTAGGGGCTTCAATGCAAGGAATGTTCTCGGTGTGTGTGTGTGTGTGTGTGTGTGTGTGTGTGTGTGTGTGTGTGTGTGTGTGTGTGTTAATCTGTGTATGAACATATTGGCATGTATCAATACTGGGGCTGGTACTTGGGGAAAAGGTAGAGGTCTTTGCACAATGAGCTGGTGAACTCCGACATCTCTTTGCAGCGATGGTGGGCGGTGCCAGGAGCGTAACCCTCCCGCTCCTTAATATGACCGTTGACCTGGAGACGGACAGAAAGAGAAAAGAAAAGACAGACAGAGTTCAGTGACGTCCTAAAGAGGTTTGCCAAACAAGAAAGCATATCTCACACAGTGCATGCAGTTTACGTATGTGGGTATAAGACACTTGTGTTTACCTGCACCATGATGTCTGCAAGGTGTGTGTCTCTGGCACGGAGGCGCAGTGTTGTGTTAAGTTCCTGGATAAACCAGGATCCTCTCTTGGTGTTCCGCATGGCTGCTGTGCCTTGAAGACGAAGAGATCAAACAACAAAGGCTTAATACTACTAATAATGCAAAAATGACTGAGATGAGATGCTACGGTGGTGTTTGGTATTTTCATAACTAGAAATAGAAACTATAAGTCATAAAACAACGTTCACATCTGAAACTATGACAGCTGTCGTGGAACAGCAGTTGAGGCTCAGTCAGGCCGAAATGGATGAAGACAAAACTCCAGGGATACTTTATCAACCGATGCAATATTAAAACAGACACTTTTGTCCTGAAAAGAGCACTCCACTCAATCTAACATTGCACTTTAAATCCACCAACATCCTTCCCTGTTGGTTTGGTTGCAGTTCTTGAATGTAAACAAGGCATTAAGCCACAGCTGGGTTCAGATGCAAGACAAACTCAGCAGAGGAAATAACTATTAGCCAACAAACTGATTGTTTCTTTGCTTGTTGAAATGTTGCTTCAGTAAATAACCCGGTAAAATATATTTTCCCTGCATGCATTCGCTGCTGCAAATTTCTCCCACATATTTTAGTTTTTTTTTAGACCCTTTAAACTTCTGATGACACACACAGATTTCATACATAAATCCACCCCAGAGTAGCAAAAGGGACAGACTTACAAATTCTCTGACCTTTGAGAGATGCAAAGCCACAGATCATGTCAGACCGCTGAGGCAGTTTGATCCTGGGCCTCCCCATGTCCCCTCTTTGTCTGGAGTGTGCGTCCCCTTGTCCTTCCCTCCCCGCGTCCCGCTGTTCACAGCTTGGTGAGCAGGTCCTCGCTGGCCCATCTATCTGCTCCACTCCACAGTCCATCTCCTCTGGAAGACAAGAAACTTTCAATTTAGAAGAACATCTAACAGTTTTTATTTGACTTTGTTTGGTCTTGAGCCGTTTTTTCTTATTGTCTCATACTGGCATTGGTTCTGTGGGCGTTTTGACTCAGACTTGTCTCGGTTTCACTTACTACATTCTTGACAAAGTTAAATTGAAGTTTTATCTGTCTTCACTCGTACTCGACACTCATTTGATTTCGGTCTGGAACTCCTCCGCCTTAGTGTCTCACACCACTGCCCTCGCAAAAACACATAGTATTACTTCTGAGCAAATCCAAAACAAAGCTGTTTTGTGATCAATGTCAAGGTCATGGACCCAAACAGATTTTCTCCAACTCTGTGATAAACCAAAAACTGAAAAACAAATTCTGCTATCCCCATTGCATATAAAGTACCATCTTTTTAACAGGATTCTTTGAATTATTTCTGAAAGCAAGTCTAACATTAGTAATGTGCAAGACCCTTTGTTAAACAATTTTTTTTAGAGATAAAGTTGCTCAGAGAGTCTGAAAATTGCAAAGCTAATGAGAAAGTCGCCAACACTGTGCGTGTGGCTGTGACAAGTATTTTACCGTCTCTGCTGTTGAGCGCACAATGTGAACCATCATGTTTTACATGTCAAACTAACGAGCACAGAATTGGTTATATTTGGGAGAGATCTGTCGGTCAGTGGTAATGATTGATTGGTGCACCTCTACTGAAAACAATCATTATAATAGGTTTTCACTATTTGCAGAGGCAGTGGCCATCCACATATAATGGCCTTTCGGCAGCACACCTGGGGTCGGCTCTGTGGTGGAGCGAGGGAGTGTGAGACAGTACTTAGGATCCCTCCTAAGGGGTCTGAGGATATGTCAGGGGCGTACAACCAGACCATAACCTCCATCTCAAAGACAGACTAATTAGCTGGGATCCTGGTTAAGTCACAGATTAATTACATATTGATGAACTATTACTGCACTACTATTGATTAAAACATGATATATTTTTTTGACACAATCAACATCTGGAGCTGTGTGATGAATAGCTGTGACCGTCACTCAGGCCGCCCGTCCCAGTGGCCAGGAAGGTGACAAAATAACATCTGGGCTTGTGAATGATGTCACTAATGAAAGCTTGTAACTGTTACATTTACTTATGTTTAGATTTGCATTCATGGATATTATGATTAGCCTACAGGTTTAGATATGCATTGATAGATATATTTTGTCATTTACACTGTTTGCCAATAATTAACAATGATGGAGGGGTGTACAGAATCGGATCGAGAGCCTTACCTCCTCTGCAGGCCTGGATGAAAAACATCTTTGGCTTGTTCTGCAGCAGGGGGCAGTGCGAATTGTCAAAGGACTCAAACACCCAGTCCAGCTGGAATTGAAAAAGTGACAAAGTTACATGTCTGGAAACGGGTCGCATCTTTACCCTTAAATGACATCATATACATAAAGTCAGAAAAATACCAAACAAAAAACACCTGCAGGAGCTGTCCATCTGTACCATAAATAGCTCCTTCCACTCCATGGGAGAGCAGACACACCACACAGCTGTCCATTGTTTGGTGATCTGGTCGTCGAGAAAAGTTCTCAATGCACGTCCTCATGCCCTGCTCAAAGAATAAAGAATCAGCAAAATTGTGGTGTTTTTTAAATACCGAACAGGTTGACAGTACAGTCACGTGGTTACTTAGATCATTCTGTGTTTGAATGTAGGGCTAGGCGATATGACTATACATACTACCAAACAATATAAAAATGTCTATTGGATATCATTTTTCTATATTGTTTCTATTGCATTACCAGTGGACTGACTCAAATGTAAAGTGTGTTTGCTTTGTGATAACATTAACACACTTAAAATGGAAACTGAGCAAAAAAAACCTGGCAAACAAATGTTTTTCTCCAAAAGCGGAATAACTGACTTTCTAGAAATGTGTCACGGTCAAAAGGTTGTTCTTCTCCATTTTATTTATTTATTTTCCAGCTTTGTCAACAAAATAAGATGAATGGTTTGCGTTTCAAATGACATCCTGTAGATACATATTGAGCCTACGCCGGTGTGTGCGTTACCTGAGCAGTGAGGTCTCTGTGGACTGTAACCAAGTAGTCCAGCTCAGTGAAAACCTTCCTGAGGACCTCGTCATCCACTTCCCCTCCCTTCCTAGGGTCAAGGTCAGGCGCAGCACAAAGATCAAAGGTCACGTTACTAATCACCAGAGCAAAGCCACGAGGGGATGAATTCATTCTGTAAGACTGGAGAGAAAAACAAAAAAAGCATGGTAAAGAAATGTCTCTATAAAAGGGCTTTAACACAGTACTTATACACATTACATAAATTCTATGATTGCTTTTACAAATTAATACAACTTACAATCACTACATTGTATTCAGCTCTGCATCTAGTGCTCTATACTGACTCATATCCAGATAGCTGACACTGAGGACAAGTATTTCTCAAAAGGTCACAGGTAAAACATAACTGAGTTGACTGCAAGTTAAGTCACTTCAAACCCGTTGAAGAGAAGTATTTTACCTGCTGGCAGTGTGAGAGATAAAAGTCGGGAGTGCAAGGGAGCACAGGAGTGTTGATGGGACTGTCTGCATCCAGACTGAACTCCATGGACTCTGCTACACACACACAAACACAGAAACACGTGAGCACAAACTATGCTTGTTACAAATTAAATTGCTGATGCAATTTTTACATCATTGTGTGCTCCCACTAGCAGTTATGTGACAACAAGGTTTGTACACAAATGCTGTGAATGAGTCACTCTCGGGGCGTGGAGCCTGTAGGTAGACAGTAGCAGAGCGCTAGAGCAATCGAGCTCCGATACTTTCAAACCCGATCATCTGGATATATAAACCCACCCCCTGTCTCCATGGAAACAGAACAATATTGACAATGACAGCAACATCGGACACAGAGAAACCTACTTGAACCTGAATGCAGGCCACATTGCAACACCACTCACCATGTGTCCTTGATCTTTTGGCAGCAATTACTTCTTGAGTGGGAAGTGGGAGAGAAGAGACCACAAACCTCTGAAATAAAAAATCATGAACAAATTGTTAAAGACAAAACATCAGCTGCTGAAAGAAAACAGATAATTATGGCTTTTGTTCTTTGCTGGGCCAGCAGTGTTTGCTTGTTGTGGGAAAACAACAACTGCCCTTCTTACTTAACTATCAGGAAACCTCCTGCCTGCTGTCTGACTACCTCAGCAGACCATCTGGTTGCCCAACATAAGTTGGAAGTGGTTTGTGAGTCTCACATCTGTCTGCTTATCTCTTCCTCTTTTCTTCGTCCCCTGTCTCTCTGTCTTCCTGTCTTCCTCCCTGACTGGGACCAATCGTCTGAATGCTGAGTGCAGACAGCTATCCGAGGTTTGGACTGGGCATGATGAGGTGCTGCTCACCTCACTCTCATCTTCTCTGTCTACTGAGGATGTCTGAGGAAGACCGTGTAACTGGAGCATACTGTTATTCTTCAAACTGTAAGCATGTATATTTGAGCTGACAATTAAAAGACATATTCAACAGTACAAAGTTCTCCAGACATTCTAACTCTTGAAATGAAAAGTGAAAATGACTGGTGTAATCCTGGTTGAGGAATTATAAGCATCCCGCTCACCTTTCTTTTATTATCAGTTGTATGCGTGAGCGGCTCTTCCTCAGGTTGAAAACTCTGCAAGCACAAAACAGACTAAGAACTGTACTAAGTCTGGTCGCAATCTGTTGTGTATACGGTAGCTTTGTGTTGTGTGTGTGACGTTTGATTAAGTGCTAACTCACCTCTGTCGGTGTCTCTTTGCCATCTTTTTCTGGTGATTGTGTGAGCAGTTCATACAGATGTTGCTGCTCAGTTTCTTGCAGAACTGAACAGAAGCTGCTAAAGGCTCTGGGCCCCCGCTTTGGTAAGAGTTGTATTAAGCGCCAGCTTCGTTTCTGAGATGTTTGCTCAGCCTTAAGTAGAGGAGATTAGACGAGAAAACTAAACGTCACTGAAAAAGATAAAATCTAATAGAACATTTGATTAACTGTGTCATTACACCCCTAATATCATCATGGCATTTTGTTTTCCAACCATTGACACTCTTCAGTTGAGCGTCACTAAAATCTGTCATAACAATAAATTAGCATGCATTCAACCAGGAACTGTTCATTTAAAGGGGACCACTGGTAACCAGTAATGTCAGCCAGGGTGAATCACATGTTTGGCAATCTTTTATGTTGGCCTTTTTGTAACTTAACACATGCAAGACTAAACTTCAAACTCACCCAAAATGCCCCTCTTGCTTTAAAAGTTGTGGATCCCAAATGATTGGCCAGTGACCCCTTAAAATTAAACAATATCTGCTTGTGACCTCTTATCAAAGGTTAAGTTCTTTGTGTGGACATGCATGGGAACGAGTGATTTGGGCTCATTATGGTTAAAGACCTAAAGAAGTGTAAGCATCTGGAGTTTTACAAAAATAAAAACAACAAAAGAAACATTCCCCATCGTCATCTTATGACCTCACAGGTTTATCACGGGACCCACTACGGGATCTGACTCCCAGGTTGGGAAACTCATGTTTCACCCATGGGCCTACACTTGACCCAAACCTTTACCTTTTTCAATCTGTAAACAGCATCTGTAGACAGCAATTGAATCAGGTGTCTTTAACATTCAAGGTGCAGGTAGCCAACACAAGTTACAGCTGAACATCTGCTGACAGTCAGACTGCTTGTGCTCAGGATTCTAACTGAAACGACATCCATTCATCATCAGTGTTCACGTACCATGATGTTCTCCGCCATGCTTTCGGTCAGGATGTCGTCTGCCTGTAAGGACTGAATGAGCAGCTCGTCCACCACCAGCTGTTTGCAGAGGACGACAGAGCGTCTCCGGAGAGCCAGTCTGTCCCGCTGCTGCATGCCACACTCCAACATCGTGCTGCCACAGACTGGCCACAGGACGGAGAGAGAGACGTGTGAACCTCCACAACAATAGGACGGAAGTCAACCCGCACGCACTGTGACAAAGTGACAAGCAATGTCAACAACCCCAGCGCCTTACACACACACACACACACACACACACACACACACACACACACACTTAGACACACAGACACAGACACAGACACACACACACACACACACACAGTGATATTTAAATCGCTTCAGATAGCGATACTTATCAATTAACGTTAAATGTACTTATATAACGTTTCTCTGACAGCCACCTAAAATAAAACCTGCACCAGTGCTTGCTGCACAGTGTAGCTGTGTAACGTCACACGTGTGCAACTCAGACAATGAATGTATGTAATGTAGATATGAGATCAGCTATGTTAGCACAACGTCATAACACAAGAATCGAGTTATACCGACAGTGGACGTTAAAGGTAGAGGGCTAATTCACAAAGCTAACTAATGCTAACTGAGCAAGCACACCTCGGATTTTACCTCTTTTTTCGAGCATTAAAGAGGCGAAATGCAATTCCTTCAAAACGTGATTCTCACCGTTCTTCTGTTCCTGCAACAGAATAAAAAACCGTCCGGAAAATGTGTTCGTGTTTCACACTATTTCAAACAAATTGACAACATCCCAACATCCCGTCCAACCTCCGCAAGCCCACTTCCGCGGGGTCTCAGCGCCAGAGAGTAGAGGGCGGGACTACAGAGTCGTTGTATTTGATTTTGACCAATGAGAGCAGGATACACTTTGAGTGACGTTTCAAGTCTCCAATCACCTGGATTCTTACAGAGAGGTGGGGCCACCCAGCGGTTCAAACCGCTCGATCGTCACGTGATTCACGTGGACTTCAGAGAGTTCCAGGCAGAGCCGTTTAAAGATAGGGAAGATAGGGTCGCGTCAACTGAAGTTCAAATTCTTAATTGTCACGTGATTCACATAGATTTTAGATAGTTCCAGGAAGTACTTGGAGGGCAATTTGCATGCGTAGATAAATTGGTACAAGACAGACAGAATTGTGATTTTTGCTCATGTAGTCAATAAATTAATCGATTTACAATATTCATCTATAGCAACAACATACGTATTCAGAAACATACATTTTTAGTTATTTTTTAAGTAAAATGTTCTTATATTTAAGGATTAGTAAGTGTAACAGCTAGAGTTACCTGCCTTGTTGACATATTTTAGGTTAAAATTCCCTTGTTTGAAGGAAAAGAGTGGGATTTAGTGGCATCCAGTGGTGAGGTGGCAGATTGCAGGCAACATACCCCTCTGTTCACCTCCCTGTCCAAGCCTGTTGAAGAACTATGGTGGCCCTCTGGTTGGGATAAGTATCTCCTGTAGCACTCTGACATAAGGCATCACAGCAGTATGAGTACATATGATGATGATTTATATTGCATATTCAGTATTACTTATTTAATTAATATAAATGACATGATTCCTATATCATATGGCAGTATTATACACATTTGGCATGTTTTCTTTTTGCTGTCTTATTTGAAACGTACCTTGTTATGTTTTCAATCTCACTAAGGTTAACTCAGGGCTCCTTACAGCATTACTGAAGCTCCACCACGCTGATATACACTAACAAGATTACCTACATAATACAGTAATAGAATACATGTTTAGTATGATTATTTATGTAATACAGTAGTATATTACTTTTTGTAGTTAGTACCATTCTCCAGTTAGTCTAGTTTGATACATTTTTTCTAAATTGCTTGCCTATTTTAAACTTACCTCGTGTTTTCAACCTCACAAGTTCTTTCAACTTCCCTCTCCCATATCCATCAATCAAAAACCATGTGATATAGACATGTAATAGTCAACAGTCACAAAACCTAAAATAATTCAACCCTATGTGACATTTTGTTTAATGTTTAGAAGTCTCAAATATGCACTCTAAATCATTAGTGATGTATGACAAAAATATCTCTCTTCATTATTATTGTGTACCGTTATCAAATCAGTTTTGCTGATAATATAAAATATCTTTCTTTAAACGTCTTACCTTTTAAAAGTGCATCAGTACCGGTCCATTTCGCTGTAACTCTGTGGCGCTGATAGTAGTCACTGCTAACTTCAGGAGACTATTGACAGGCTCCATGATCGAGGAGCCCTTAAAACCGGTCAAATTCTCTAATATTTCATAAAAATGCCCAAATCTGAGACTCGCAGTACAAAATATGAAGTTGGTGTTGCTGAACTTTGCTTTTTCTTCTTTCCTGTCCCATTAATCATCTCACAGCCCTTCACATTCATCTGGTGATCCACTGAACGATCTAAGTGTAAACTGCAATGTAAGTAAATGTAATTTGTATCATGTGGGACACCATTTAAATGTCCACACCTCCTCCTCTCTCTCTCTCTCTCTCTCTCTCTCTCTCTCTCTCTTTTACACTGCACCCTCCCCTGCTGTCTATCTCCTCACACTCACTATGTGTGCTGTCAATAATTGATGATCCTTACTGACTCAAAGGGTAACAGGTCCGGGAGAAAATGTCTCACCCATTGATTGATTTATTTACAAGTCTATCTTTAAGTTCAGTCAGGCTGAGCAACCACCATGAATGTTTATTAAAGCGAGAGGATCGATGGCATGAAGCCGCCAGACCGTGTCCGTTCCATGGTTCATGGCATCTACTACACCTGTGACCATGAGCGGGTTAATGCTGAATGCCTGGCTGACAGCAGGACAGAGGGAGGAAAGGGAAGCTCAAATGAGTGAGAGGCAGGGGGCAGAGAGAAAGGAGGAGTGACAGAATGATAGAGTGAATTAATTCAACCGTAGCCAGACCTGATTGACTCGGTAGCAAACTGGCATGTACAAACATTCACAGTGACACCAAAGCCATGGAGAGAGAAAAGAGGAATGACATGTCTTTCTCCAGAAAGAGAAGTTTTACTTTCGGGGCATATGGAGGGTGAGTAAAGACGCTGTTTGTCTCCAATTATGACTGATATTTTCTAGTCAATTGAGTAGCTAAATGTACTGAATGACAAATTACACAATTTTTTAGATACAGTTAATCTTGTCTATGTAAGATGATCCGTTTTCTTCTCCGAGTAGTTCTCACTTCCTTGTTTACAGTGTGGACAGATTCACATGTGGGGATGAGACGAGGTGAGGTTTTGTTTTATCATCAAACATTAGCCCTGACCCTAACCCATGAGCCGTTGTTTCGAGCTCAAGCTTTATTGTATAAAATAAGAACTGAAGAAGTGATGCATGACTGTTAATTAACCTGTTGCTGCAGACCTGAATCTGCAGAGGACCACATACTGGACATCCTGGACTCTCCTCCCACTGACAGACAGCCTTTCCTCTCTGCCAGCAGCAACCAGAGGGTGATATCATTATAATTTCCGACATGCAACTTTCCCTCTTTTTTTAATTAAATATAATGTATTTAAATATCTGGCATTTCTGAGAAGTTTCCATTCGCCGCTGAATCATTTGTCATGTTCCTCTTCCTCCCCCACGTTTCTCCTTCCCTTTCTCACGTTTCTCCTTCCCTTTCTCTCTGTCTGCATTTGTGTCTGACATCTATTGCCTGTTATTCGTATCAGGACACAGAGCTGTTTGAAATCATTGAAAAGCTGCAGGTGAGTTACAGCACGATTGATCTTGTGTAGTGCGTGTGTTCAGAGAAGTTTCTTATCATCTTATCAATACTCCCCTTGTCCATCAGGGCAGCAGGATCGATGAGCAGCGGTGTGAATTCCCTCTTCCTCTGAAGGTTAGTCTTCAATCTGAGAATTAAAAACCCCACAGGGTTGACTCTATACACAGGTTTGATCCCATGTGTGTGGGATGACACCGACCTTTCTGTGAACGCCGTGACATTTCTTTCCCCAAACAACAGAAACGACAGACCCTCATCATCATCAAGTGCTCCTTTGTGTCTATTTTAGTCTCAGCTTCTGACGATAGGTGGAGACCTGCCGCTCATCCTCTCTCCGAAGATGGGGGGCTACTGGATAAACCCCCCTCTGGAGAGGCTCGCAGATGTGAGTCCCACCTCCTCCCACCACGGCCTCGATCCAGAGAGCTTCGACATCATGGAGCGAGACGGGGAGGCCAAAATCTACCACGAGTTCTTCAGCTCACGAGTAAGCTGACTTTATCTAAAGTCTCGAGGAATGTATGATCTTTTTCCTGGATTTATGTTTTATCATCTTTTGTTCCCTTTAGTACCATCACTCGTTCACAGCAGTGGATCCATCGCTGGGGCCTCTGGTTCTCTCTGTGTGTTTGGAGGAAGAGGAGAGCAAGCTGCGGGTGATACTAAGGTTGAGCTCTCAAGCCATTTTAGTCAACTATGAGACGATGTTTGTGTAATCCAAGCTGCAACGCTACCAGAAGCTTTTCCCAAAGCATCATTATTTTCTTTCAGGTTTCCCTCCATTGAATAATGTGTGTTGCAGCAATTTTTATTTAAATATCTCTGTATGTAGCAACTGTTAGTTCCAAGCAATTTTGCATCACAAACGATAAAGCAGAGATCGTTTTTCTTCACAGAATGAAGGAGTGCTCTCTGCACGGGGTTTTCTCCGTCTCTCTTTTCCCCAACATCCCATCTGCTGTTGAATTAGCAAAGGTATCAAACTACTTATTCTAGAAGGAGGAAATATTTGTATCCAGTATGACGAAGTACATCATTTCTTATCAGCAAAAATAATCAAAACTATCAAGAGTAAAAGTTGTCATAGTTCCTTTCAGTGTTTTTGTCTTATATGTTATGTTACCAGACATATTTATATTCATGCATTAACATGTATGAAGCATTTATATTGTCATAGCTGGTTGAGTTGGAGCTAATTCTAACTACTTTATACACTGTTGGTTTGTTTAATTTATGACAATTTATCGTATTTTATAAAGTGATATGTTTTGTATATAGAATTGGTGTGTGAAAAGATAATCTGCAATGTCACTAATAACTACAGTAGTCGAATAGCTGGATTCAAAATTACAATAAACCCCAGGCAGATTGTGAAATGGAGGTATAAAGTAGCATAAAACAGAAATACTCAAGCGAAGTCCCTCAGAATTGTACTTCAGTACAGTGCTTGATAAATGTAGTTACTAAGTCTATAAATTGACTCATATTCTCTCTAGATGCTCTGTGATAGAGTGACTGTCTCAAAGTTTGAAGTCGTCAGCTACCTCAAGGTAATGCTCCAAAATCACTAATAACAAAAAAATATATGGCCGCTTATTTTAAATCCTCTCAAAGCGCTTCTCTTTCTCTCATTCATCCCCCAGGCTCCAGAACTCATAACTACATTTGATGAACACAGAGTGTCTCCTAATTTCAAGTTTGGCATTTTGTACCAAAAGAACGGGCAGGTAAGAAATTGTCCAGAAAATGTCCTGCATTCATAGAAATGACTGAAATATGGCACCATATCATAACCACGCACACTCAGACAACATCCATCTCTCTCTAGTTCACTGAGGAAGACATACTTAGTAACACTGAGGAAAGTGGAGAGTTTAAAGAGCTCCTTTCTATTTTGGGAGAGACGATTCAACTGCAAGGCTTCACCGGGTAAAGTGCACCATGTTGACGTTGTTTTAGCCGTACCAAAGACACATTCAACGAGTAACATCACATGAGTTCTTTCTCCTGACTCTGTTTTCTCAGGTTCAGAGGAGGACTGGATGTGTGTCATGGTCAGACAGGAAGTGAAGCCGTCTTCACTTCCTTTCACGGCCGAGAAATCATGTTCCATGTCGCAACTAAACTGCCTTTCACCGAGGGCGACCCGCAGCAGGTCAGTCACTGTGTCACCCCGTTGAGTCACCGGACAGTTTCTCACAGTACTTTTGGGACTGTAGTTGGAAAATAGATGCTGACACACTTTTATTTTTCTTTGTACAGTTACAGAGAAAAAGACACATTGGCAATGACATTGTAGCTTTGGTCTACCAGGAGGGCCAAACCCCGTTTCTATCTGATGTTATCAAGTCTCACTTCCTGCACTGTTTCCTGGTGGTCCGGAAGACTCGGGGTCCAGAGAAGACAGGTGAAACTGCATACCAGGTGAGTGAAACATAGTTGGATCTATCATCCCTATTTCATGGCATCTTGTTCAACAGATTTACACTTTTGTTAAAAAGCATATTGTACTTTGTAGAGTTGGATCAATACAATTTTTCTTTTTTTTTTTTATACCAATATTGCGATTTGAGGGTTCAAAATAATCCAACATGTCTGCTGATATTTGTTTGTTTAACATTAACAAAAACAAAAAGAAGGATATCTTACATTTTGACCAAGATTTGTCCTTTGTGGGACATTTTACAGTAAAAAAAATAAATAAACTTGTCGCTGCTCTCTGCTGGACAAACTATGGTGACCTCAGCATTTCTGTGCTGTACTCTTTTGTTACTTTAATCAGTAGAAAAACACACTTACATTAATATATCTGTTATCAGTCTAATATTCTTTTCTCCTCTTCACAGGTGTCCGTCACAGCCAGAGAGGATGTTCCCCCCTTTGGTCCGGTACTTCCAGATCCTCCCATCTTCACAGACGTAAGAGACCATGCAAAAGAGCAACAAGCTGTTTTTATTTCTCTAAATACTTCAAGAAATATATGTCGCAGCAACAGCCAAACTTTTACATTCCTGCATAATTTTCTTTGCTGTCCGGCTACCAGTGACTAATACAAACTTCACAAATAGACAACAAAATGTTAGTCTTAAGATTTATTACTTTTCTTTGGTTTGTTTTCCATAATGTTCACCACAATTGTTTTACCACCACCCACAACTAATTGACATTCTTCCAGCTGATAGCAGCTTCTCAATTTCTTTTGTACATTGAATTGCGGGAGAATAGTGTAATAATAGAATATTTAGTAGGTATGCTGTCTGTTTGATTATACTTTATTTTGTCACTTTTCTAGTGTCTTTACAATATATACTCAAGACCTGCCTAATATCCGTATGTATGGAATTGGCAAATGGTTCAGCTTTTGTCTGGTCCCGCCTCCCTTATCTTTTATCCTTATCTTTTGCCTGAGTATAGACCCCTTGTCTTGTCAACATATCTTTGATCATCCGCCCAGTACACTTTTTTTATTACTCCACCTGTCCTTGCCTGAGTTCACAGTACAAATTAATTATTGAGGAGTCTTAGTTTCCTCTGTCCTGTCTTTCAGTCTTCCCTGCTGAGAGAATTCCTTCTGACCAAACTCATCAATGCAGAGATTTCCTGCTATAAGGCTCAACAGTTCAGCAGACTAGAGGTAGAGGAAAACTATTTTCATGTGTGCTCGTTTCTTCGTAAATATCCAAGCTCTGATTTCTCTCTGTCCCTCCTCCCTTACGAAGCTCCGCACTCGTTCGTTGCTTCTTGAGAGCCTGCAGGCTGAACTCTCCACCCGTTCCCAGTGCATGATGGGGGATCCATCACTGTCTGCTCTCCCATCTTCTGAGGGTGCACGGGGGGCATCTGAGGGGACTGGAGGATTCATTGAAAACTTTAAGGTAAATGCCTCGAGTTTCAGAAGTACTTTCCCATACTTGACTTTATTATTTTCACTTTATCATTTTCCCTCTAAATCTCTGCCATTAGAGAGCCATTAGAGTGCGGAGCCACTCATTCGAGACTCTTGGGGTACCCAGGAAGATTGGTGGCAGTGCATCACAGAAGCCGAAGGTAAAAATACACAATGAGATTGAAGTGCTTGACTGAATAAATACTTATTGAAAGGTTTGAGCTAATGTTCCTTCTAACTTCCTTTACAGACAGATAAAGACGGAGAGGGGTAAGGCTTCTGAGAATTTGTTTGTTCAATTTTTTATGATTTGAACTAGAAATAAATATGATTGTTTTTTTCTGTTTTTCAGTGACAAATCTCCAGGACATCTGTCTGCTGACAGTTTGGGGTCGGCTGAACTCAAAGATCAAGCAAGCCCTCAAGAAGAGACATAAAAGGAAATATCCATTTGTAGATTTTAAATAGTAATATATAGACATTGCTAGCCGGTTACTACTTTATTATCCTGCAGGATGGCTTGAATGTAAATAGAATGTAAAAGTAAATAGTATTTCTGAGAATATAAATATTTTACTGCATGTCATAGCAGTAATATGCTACATTAATGAAAAGCTTAACATTGTATATCAGTGAAATGTTAAAGATATAAAACTACCAGAAAAAGTTAAACTTTTTGAGTTTACACTTGTGTGTTTTCACTGTCAACAAAACAGTTTTACTTCAATGAATGAGGGAAGTAAAGAGATGAAGTGGGGAGGAGACAGAGCTGGGGAATAGCAGAGGAAATTAAGTGAAGATTAGAAAAATATACAGAAAATGAATAATGGTGATTGTTTTGATGATGATGGTTATTATAACAATACCGGTAAAACATGATTATTAGAAATACAGTTGATGTTGGCAATTTAAGAAACAAACATGTTGAACTGAATGTTAAAGGAAGTAGAAGAGAGGAGGAAGGATATACTACAAATATATTTTATGTTAATCTGCACGTCAAAATGCGTTGACTAAAAGTCTGCATTAAAATATTACAGAAGTAAAAGTAGAAGCGTATCATCCGCAAAATATACATTATGACATGACAATCATTATTACTGATGTGTACATATGTTAGCTCTAGTGAGCTGTAAATATAAATGTAGTTAAATATTCTAAATACATAGATAAATAATAATGAAAAAAATAAAAGGGAATTATTTCACTTTTAAATGTAGCATATTAGAAGCATAAAGAAGAAGTACCTCAAAGCTGTACTTAATTCTTGGGAAAACATCTTGAAAATGTATTGTCATTTAATAATCTACTTTTTTCTTTCTTTCCTTTTATTGTGAGTGCAATGTACAAATAAGGTGACAAATTAGACACACATTTGTGGAACAAAATACAGACAATAACACAAAACAGTCAAACGTAACAAAGGAGGTTACAACTTCCTCAAAGAAACAAGTATATTAGGAAAACGTGTCTCAACGCTCACGTGGTACTCAGACTGCGCCACACTCCGCTCCAGTGGGTGGCGGTAATGAGCCGATACGTTGCCTCGCCAACCGATATTAAATTCATAGAAGAAGAAAATGAAGGTAACCGAGCTGCAGTTGCTCCCTGAGGTCGCTCCAGAAGAGGGCAGTGATGTCGGGGTTTGTTTGGGTTATGAACCCTGGCGGTGAGACGCGTTCCTGGAGGTATCAGTGGTGTTTGTAGCTGAAAGCTGCGTTTAATTCAACACGTCGTCACATCACGTGGTCAAGGTAGTGCTACGTCACGTGACTGAGTTCACGCCGTCAGGTCGGTTGAACCTTGACACACTGCGCCGTGGACACGATCCGTGTTAACTTTAACTCAACAGCGTCACTTTGAATAGAAGTAAGAGCCGCAGACCTGAACATGGCGTCCAGGAAAGTGGTCGAGTTGTTCTACGATGTGGTTTCTCCCTACTCCTGGCTCGGTTTTGAGGTGCGTGCGTGCGTGCGCGTGCGTGTGTGTGTGTGTGTGTGTGTGTGTGTGTGTGTGTTGGATGTCAGCTTTAATAACACAAACACAGATGTGGTAAAAAAATAAATATGTTTTTAAAGGAAGTTTTCCTCGGATGGTTTGTGTTTCTAGGTCATGTGCCGCTACAGACACGCGTGGAATATAGAGCTCAAACTGCGCCCTTCCTTTCTGGGTGGCATCATGCAAGGGTCAGGTCAGTGAGCAAGTACATCTACTCGAGTACTGTACTGAAGTACGGGTTTGAGGTACATGCACTTTACTGGAGTGTGTCCATTTTCTGCAACTTAACACCTATATTCCTCTACATGTCAGAGAAAAGGACTTGTCACTCCACCACATTTAATGCTTTGCAGATTCAGATTAATGGTATATGATCAGCGAATAAAGTATGATGTATTATGAAAGGATAAAAAAAGATAAGGGCGGGCAGTAAATCAAGTAATTAACGTTAGCACCACCTTTACCAGCTGCAACATTAAAGGAAAACACACGAACGCATCAATAATTATAATCTAATAATAATGAGTACTTTTACTTTTGGACATATTTTTATGCTAATACTGAATACAGGACCTTTACTGCTATCTGTGTGGATGCTGTCGTTACTGTTATATTTAATACTGTATTTATCTTTTGTGACAGGAAACAAGCCTCCTGGTCTGGTTCCAAACAAATTCATGTACATGACCAAGGACCTGAGCCGCTTGTCAGAGTATTTTGATGTTCCCTTGCAGGCTCCATCTGACCCCTTTGAGGCCATGTTCCAAAAAGGTACCTAGAAGCAGCATCCGATGGGATCAGTGCTGCGATGTGTATTGATCAAACCAGGGCTGGATCAAGTAATAATGCAGGTGTTATTCTGTTTTCTTCTCCGAGGCTCCTTGTCTGCAATGCGATTCGTGACAGCAGTACAAGAGAGGGAGAAGGGCGGAGACAAGCAGGTGGAGCGGGTGTCCCGGGAGCTGTGGAGAAGGATCTGGTTGGAGGACAAAGACATCACAGAACCTGCATCGTTGTCTGAGGTACCAGCATATCCAGCCTGGTTGTGTTTGAGAAGGTTAAGAAACACGGTTTAGAGTTGTCACAGTTTTTTGTTCGTGCAGGCAGCGATGAAAGCAGGACTGTCTGACGCCGAGATTAAAGAAGTGCTGGAGCTGTCCAACTCAAAGGAGATCAAAGACAAGCTGAAAAGCACAACGCAGAATGCACTTGGTCACGGGGTCAGTTGTCCTTCAGTTGTCCTTCAGTTGTCCTTCAGTTGTCCTTCAGTTGCCCTTTGTAGATTCAGGCAAGAGACAAGACTTTACAATGCAATGACCAAATTCTGTCCTATTGCGTCCTCCCAGGCTTTTGGCTTCCCGCTTGTGGTGTGTCACGTAAATGGAAAGCCAGAGATGTTTTTTGGATCTGACAGATTTGAGCTCATGGCTCACTGCATTGGTGAGAAAACTGTTGTACCGCGCGTCGTTCACGAAGACAAACGCATGCATGGCCACAGCTGGCTGAGGTTTTTTGCCCAATCTCGTTTTGTTCTCTCGTTGCAGGGGAGAAGTGGCTCGGACCTCGGCCGAACACATCAGCTGCCAAGCTGTGAGAAACAGCTGCTCACAGATTCTCATTATAATGATGTCTTTGAGTTGTTCTGTCTCCTTTGAAACCAAGCAGTGTGTTTCCAATAGGCCTTAATAACAAATGGTAGCGTAAATAATGTAATACCAGTGTAATGTTAATTATGTGCCTATTAAAAAGAACATCGACAGCTTTTCAGATAATAATCTTTTTATCTTTTCTGATGAAATACAAAGGTACATTTATGAAAAGGAGCCAATTGTGTATTTGTTGCATGATGTAACACTTAACTTCATATTTTTCCATCATGTTAGTGTCGAGGCTCTATGAGTGGGGGGACAGTCATCAACATTCATGGTCCCTCCAGGATGAATTATAATGACAGTGATCCCCTGACGGTTGCTGCAGTGCCACCCTGAGGTTGACATGTGTGGTTGTGAAACATCAGTAACTAAAGGACGGATAGACAAGACATTTAGTGTAGACGTTCATGTCCCCCTCAGGATGAATTGTAATAACTGGTAATCCTTTATCTTCTGATCTCGCACCATCATCAGGTCACGATGAGCCCATCAGCCTCTGTTGTTCTTAATTCGAGCAGTTAAACCATCACACTGAATATATAAATATAACTTTGATCATAAAGCCGTCTCTGGCTCAGTAGTTTCCCCACAGCAAGTTATTTTAAATCCATTTGGAGCAGAGGCCTTTCTGTCCGGGTTCCCTCCCACAGTCCAAATACATACATGCAGGTGAGGTGGATTAGAAACTAAATTGTATTTAGGTTTTAATGTTGGTGTGCTTGTGGTTGCTTGTTTTTGGCTATTCGTGTTTGCAATGAGGTAGATTGAGGAGCGGTGTGGGTGTAACCCTCCTCATTCCCGATGAGAGCAGGGATACACCCCACTCTCTTGCTAAAATAAACAGGATGTGGTTATGGATGATGGATGGTTGGTTTATGAAATAAATATCTAACATCAAATCCAATGTGTCATGTATAATATTTTTCATAGAGCTTACATTTTTAATTGTCAGTCCGTCAGATGGAGTAGCTCAACTACTGCCTATCAGATTATACAGAAATCCGATCAATAATGCATCACTATGGTACTAAATAAAATAAGCGGTGGAGAGGTGTGCAGTTAATGTCTACTTACTAATCATACAATAGAATAAAACTAATCTGCTACTGTTTGTCTGAGATTTACACCCTTGATTATATTTCTTTCTTTCTCTTCTGGTATGTAAATTGTATTTACAAAAATGCACAACATGAAAAGATTAATAATCCATGATGTTCTGTCCACTCATTTCATACTCATATGAAGAAAGGGAAGAGGAAAAGTCTTTATATCTGGATAGTTTCATATGATGAAATAATAAAATGGAAAAAAATACAATTAATATGATATTAAATACAATAAAAGATTAGAGAAAGTGGAGTTTAAAGGACGTGTTTTTGTCACACCGTGTGATATTAATTTAAAAAAAACAATTTTGTGAGGGAAATGTGCTTTGATCTGATTCCCAACTGTCTCCTAAGAAACTTCCCCTTTAGGTCCAAATATTTATAAGAGTGGAGTTTTTTTCTATTTCTTCCTGATTTTATTAAATTGTGTCCCAAGAGAACTTCTGTAATATGTCATAATAATGCCAAATTGGAAAATACCAAGTACATTTAATCAAGTACTGACTGAGGTAAATGCATTTGAATATTTCCATTTCATGCTACTTTATACGTTTAGAGGTAACTAATAACGTAATATATGATGATATATGAGCCATTTTCTGCTGAATGAATACTTCAGTAATATTTCATTACTATTTTGTGAAGTATTTTTACTTGTTAACTGGTAATGTAACATTATTGTATTGGCAATTGACAGTACACTATTTATATATTTTTCAAGATGCAGGATTATTTATCTCCATTTAATGCCTGTCCATGGAAAATAAAGCGATATGTCATTGTTGACTAAATACTCCAGAGCGGGCGAAGCTTGTCATACAAGTTCCAGTGCAATAAAGGCCAAACAAAGGGTCTAAAAACCAGTTTCCCCAGACAAAGAGAGGAAAGGCAGGGCCAGAATTAGCTGACATATGTAGGCTTCAGAAAAACAGCTAATGACAGAATGTGGTCGAGCAAACTAAAAGAAAGACAGGGTGAGACTGTGGATCTCCACAAACCTGATATCAGTGACAAAAAGGAGGAAGAAGGAAGAGGTAAATAGAATACGGAGAAGCTGTGAAGAGGGTGGAGTTAAGAAAACACACACAAGGTGGAACATAGACAAACAGAGAGCAGCGTATTGATCCCCTGAGCCGGACAACTCGCCTGAGAAAAACAACATAATGAAGATCTGAACCTGAACAACACATTCAGCTGGGAGGATGTATGAAAAGTGTCTGACTCTGTGAAGGAGGGAAACATGAGCACGCAATAACAGGATTCATCATTTTATCTTTGGGAAATAAGACACAACTGAAAGAGCTGAAGTAAGATATTTTATTCACTACATGTCTTTTCTATCACACCGTTTTTTTTAAATCATGTTATATATTGTTGATCTGAGGTAGAGTGAATTAATGGCTATGCAGAATATACATCTAAAGAAAGACTGTATCTCACTCTGGTTACAGTCTTTCTGTGATGCTTGGTACATATTCTATCAGTTTTGAGTGTGCAACCCATAGCCTTCTTTTACTTTTGCCCTTTGGGTGTGTAGTACAACGTTAGCAATTATGGGTTAAAATATGCAGATGAACTGGTTTAGAAATCTCGGTTCTGCCGTGACAGGATGGTCATGTGGTTGAAGATGTGACTTCAGTGTAATTTCTGTTCGTATACGCTGCATTTAAAGCTGCTCTAAATTCAGATATACCACATAAAGATTCCTCATTTAGAGAGTAATCTGAAGATTTGTGTTACAAAAGAAGACAGAACAATTCGGTGAGGTGTCAAAGTCTTTATTCTGATTGCCAGTCAACAGTAACACAAAGAGACAGTTGGGCATACCTGAGACACGGGGATACAACGTGCTCCTGGTCTCAGTTACACGTTCGATCAGACACCTTCTCGGACACCAAGAGTCGTGTTACTCTTCACAGATTCAGCCCCAGAGAATAAATTGGTTTCAGGAGTACCACGGTCACTTTATGTGTTGTTTACTAGAAGTACTACAAACCCATTGAATAGAATGTATGACTGTGTGGACTGTGTGTGTGAGAAATGGACAAAAGTGAATAAAAAAGTATTCTTTCATCACATCTCTTTTCTTTATTTGTTCTTCTTTTCTTTTACATCTCACAGAATGTCTTCAGCGTCAGAGGCAGACATCAGCTGCCAGCCCGGAGATACGATCTGTGGTAAGTTTTTTCATCGGCGGAGACGGAACAGTTGACATACCAGCACAGACGGCACAGAAGAACATGTCATTCCACTTTGAGATCCCTGTATCTGACTTGCTGAGTGATTGGTGTTTCCTTGTGTGCGTCGTGTCTGCAGAGATCCGTGTGTACGAGCAGGAGGTGATTGTTGTGCCCATCTTGCTGATGGCCAGCTTCCTGGTCACGCTGGTCTTCATTCTGCTGCTGCGCTATTGTCCAGAGAAAGTCGATCGCGTCCGTCCGAAGGCCTCAAAGCCGGCCTCCAGGAGAGTGCTGCATGGCATCGACGGTAAGACACTGGAAGAGACACCAGTTAGTTAGTGTTGATTGAGCCTAAATGAATTCAATCATAGATCACAATATAACAACAAATGTAATCTACACTGTCAGTAAACAGCAAGCTGATTCCATATGTGTATTTTTTGTTTTATTTTTTCCAAGTGATATAGTTATGAGTCCAACATTTTATGCATACATGTTTGTCTTTTAAACTGTCCCTACAGTTCATTGTATCATTTTTTTTCAGCACAAACTCAGCTACAAGTCTGACTTGTCATTTATTTTGTCAAAAAAATAAATTACACAAGGCCCCTGTAAAAATATAGAAATCTGTCACAATAATCACTCAAAATATTAATAGAAAACCATTCAAGGACAAACAGTTTGTTTTTATGCAAAATTTAAGAAATAAAACCATACAGCCTATTTATATAAACATGATTTCATTCCAACTTGTTTTTGGGCCTTTTTTTTTAAGTCTGTGTGTAAATTAATGATAATATTTCTAATTCATACTTTTAAAAATCTCTGCCAATAAAATGTTTTGTTTGACAGACATAAGTGAGATACTGTGTAAAAGCCACACATCAGCACTTCCAACTGGTTTTCTCAGTTATTACTATTAATAAAACATGCTCAGTGTTTTCACAGTAGATATGTACAATAGGTAGTAGAACCAGCCTCATTCTTTTACATTATTTTCTATGCTGCATAATCATTTGAAAGTGATGTTTTTCCTGAATAATATTTCTAATATAGGTCAACTTTGTAAATGGCTAAATTTGACTTTTTAGGTTGCAGCTTTGAGGCATAAAAACTGAATTGTTATATTTCTTTTCTATCACTTTTCTATATTCTTGGAATCAATGTTTTCAAATACAATGTCAATCAGTTATGGAGTGATCATGCCTTCATTTGTAAACATTAAACTGCAGAGCAGCATTTTTGATTGTTTATAAAGCAAGGAGATGATAAAGATCAATAGTCTTATTTACCTACTTTCATGTAAATCCTTGCACTTATCTGGATTAATAATTATTCCCTGTCTCCCTCTCTATCCATAGCTCCACCAGGTATCAATGTCCTGGAGCATGAGAGCATCGCTCTGGACATGCCCAGTTCCTACTCCACCTTCAACCCCCCGAGCATGTACGCCTCCAAAACCCCCTCCAGGTCTATGGCCACACTCCTGCCCCCACCCAGCTCCCCACCCAGATCCCGACCCAGCCCCGCACCCAGATCCCTACCCAGCTCCCCACCCAGCCCCGCACCCAGCCCCGCACCCAGCCCCGCACCGAGCTCCCCACCACAGCCCTTCAAGTCCAGTTTCACTCCCATCGTCCAGCCCAGGGAGTTGCCCCGTCAGAGGCTGCCTGAGTCCTTCAAACTGGTCACCCCTCTGCCTATTGCCTTCTCCCTGCGGTCCGACGGCGCTGTGTCCCTCTACAGGGCCCGAATGGAAAACAGGAATGTGGTGCTGCGAGTCCTAAAGGGTGAGATGGTTAAACATTCATTCAATGGAAGCTCCTAATTGTCTCATTTCATTTTCAGGACATGGTTTCTGTAACTGCAGCGTTCCTCTTTAACTCTCCTCTCCCTCGCGTTCTTGCCCTTTACAGACACTGCTGATGACACAGAAAGACACAGCTTCCTGGGCTTTGCGTCCTTCCTGGCCCAGCTGGGGCCGCATCCATTCCTGCCGGAGCTTCTTGGGGTGGTCTCACTTCGAGCTCCTCTGGTTACAGTTGTGGAAGAGCTGGAGAACAGAGACCTGCTCAGCTTCCTGTGGCGATGCAGAGAGGTATGATTTTGTACAGAGAGTATTCTGCTGCCACGTGTGTTACCTCACTTCAAACATCAAACCATTCACTGTATTTAATGCAGAAAAAAGGAAAAAGAAACAAACATTTAAACTTCTCTTTGTGTTTTTTCATTTCAGGAGCAAGTGGCTCCTCCATGTGAGATGACTGAGAGACGAATATTTACCATGGCCAAACAGGTGGCCTCAGCACTGGTCAGTATGCTAACGAACATCTCTCACCTATTTACACCACACATTTTACTTTCAAATCACTGACACACACTACCCGTGTCCTTACCCTTTTTTTTTTAGCATCCTGCTTGTTGGCAGTTCCCTCTAATAATCCTTCATCATGTCATGCATCCACCTGACAATCCCAAATATGACTAAAATACAATTTTCCTTTGTTTTTGTTTTATTGTCTCGATACTCTTACTTTGTGGAAAACTGAGAATAGCCTATAGTCTACAGCAATGCTAGCGGCTCTGGTGGCTGTACTTTTACACAGCGGCGCTTTAAGTTAAATGCTAACATCAGAATGCTCATATTCTCACAGTGATGATGTTGACATGCTGATGATAGCAGGTAATGCTCACTCCCTTAGTTAGACGTGTTAGCAATGCTAACATTTCTTAACGAGCACTTAACTCAGTATTGCTGAGGCTGATGGGAATGTCATCATTTTATTTTTGTTGAGGCATTTCACACAAAACCACAAATGTGAACATCTCGGTGGCGCTACGTGGAAAATCAGGAGATCACTAGTCATTATGATTCATCCTATGGGGACCATGCATCTAAACAATGGCAATCCACCCAATACGATTTTTCATTTGGGACCGAAGTGTTGGACCAACCCACCAACAGACCAAAATTGCCATCTCAAGAGCCACTAGCATGGCTAAACATATAAATCCTAATAACCTAATAATCAATACTGTCGACCCAAAGTGAAACTGCTTAAATCTACTAACTTTTTAAATATCGCTCCATGCTTTAATTAAATCACTGGATTTGTCCTAGCAATAAACATACTATCTAAAACAGATGCTCTAAAAACAGTTTCTGAGGTTTCAGGAAGACTTTTACATATTTACTTCTTGTCAACAGTGATGACTGAACTGAAATTAGCTGTACAGGTTTATGTGTTTAATCCTGAAATGCCTCGTGTCTTATTGCGCAACCAGGAGTTCCTTCACAGCAAAGACCTGCTCCACGGAAACATTAGTGCCCGCAGCGTCCTGGTCACCAAGGAGTCCACTGCCAAGCTTTGGGGCCTGCATGGGGTCTACAC
Source organism: Ophiodon elongatus (assembly GCA_016806645.1). Lineage (NCBI taxonomy): Eukaryota > Metazoa > Chordata > Actinopteri > Perciformes > Hexagrammidae > Ophiodon > Ophiodon elongatus. The sequence goes on along the minus strand of JACSYO010000415.1, from coordinate 3,507,193 downwards.
AAGGAAGAACCAGGGAGCCACGCAGAGAGAGGATCCCAGTATGAAGAAATGGCAGGCACCAGAGCTGCTGGCCAAGAGAACTGCCAGTCAGAGCAGCGACATGTGAGTTAATTTATATAATGCTGAGTATATTATTAAGAGCATTTACTCAATGGAAGATTGTAACCATTATTTGCCTTGTGTGTTCCTCTCTAGTTGGTCATTGGGCATCTTACTGTATGAAATGGCAACAATGGGTAAGTTGGATTTGAACTCTTGGCAACATCAGTCATAAATGATGGATAAGCCTAAAACAATCTCTCACTTTAATACAGTATCTCTGGTTTGTAGCTAATGCAAAACCCTAAACAGGACTATCTTATTAAAATAATAGATTCAAAATTATTTCTGTAATGTGTAAAGTATTTATTTTTTGCCAAAAAAAACAAAGAATAAACAGTGCCTCTATTGATTTCCCAGAATGGTTACTATATACTATACTATATACACAATATATATTGATTTGCCAATATAAAAGTACATGTAGTTTGATGCCATATCGCCCCTCCTACCAACAACAGGTGAAGCTCCGTTTGCAGAAATCTCAGTTAATGAGCTGCTGCAGTTTCATCAACGAGGGAAAAGTCTGAAAAAACCTTCAAACTGTTCCAACACGCTGTAAGTATCCACCTCGTGCTAAAACACTAAATCAAACCTGAAGCACTGCCGTTCCCCTCTTTAACAAATGTGCTGTGAATCTCTCAGGTACTCGGTCATTAAGGGCTGCTGCCAGTGGAAAGATCAGGATCGACCCTCTCTGGCCGAGGTGAGCCGCAAGATCCTCTCAGGAGAGAAAAATGCCTCCGACAAAGTCTTCAAGGCGTCGGGGACAATTAACATTGAGAAGTACCTGCAGGAAGCAGGATACGGGGAAACCAACAGCTACACTGTTTTCTGATCAGTTTTCTGCCTGTCAGCAAAATAAATTGCACTGTTCTCCCCAATGGTGCACTTCTACAAAACAATATGCCAGGTGCAATAAAAGTGTTCCAAACTGTGTTTATGAGAGCTTTGGGCACTGAAATGGTTCTTTAATTTTTTTTAATGTATTCTCCTACTTCAGGTTTGGAAACAAGAAAAACGGTATGCAAAATAAGTTAACATTCTGGGAACCATTCATTTTCATTTAAGGAAGACCTCATAAATGTGTGTAAATACCCAAATCTTTGATGTTGAGTCAGGGAAATACAACCGGTCATTTTGTCGAAGTATACTTTAAGATATGTAAACTTGAAAGTCCAGTCGCTGCATCGTGAACTTGTAGTCAATACTGTCAACTTATGACAGTTTACAGATCTTGTAGAAGCACATGTATATTAACAGATTAATATATGTTATTACCACATTTTGTGTGGTTCTATATTTGGAAGTTGTGGAAAGGAAGGGCACATAAAAGTATTTATGTGTATTTTTACACTCACTGTCTTTTCTGTCGGCTCAGCTCATGTGAACATCTGCGAGCAAGAAATGAGCTCAAACTGTTTACACTAATTGAAATGTGAATAAAAATTTGCAAGTTCAATGACCATCTTTTTCATTTTCAAGTGGCATCAAAAGCATACACGTAGAGAAGTCCAGTAACAGGTATTGTTTATTGGTAGTACTGCATACATGTACACAGAGCACTTCCACTTGAGAGCCCTTGAAAGAGCAAACCACGAGGAATACCTATTTTCAGGTAGTTAAGTTGATTAAAGCTACTAAAACTATAGCATATCCATGAAAAAATAATTTTGATTGTAGTACAAAATGGAAAAGATACAAAACTAAACTTTTGAGAACTGGTAAAATTAACTAATTAAATCACCAGGCGGTTTTAGTGTCTTTTGCTTGATGCGATTGAAGCCTAGATTGAACATCTACGGTAAATAAACAACTACTAAAAAAGACTGAATATATAAATGAAGTGGGCTGATGAGGACATCACTCCATCTCATGCCAGTAAAGTTAAAGCACCGTTTGAAATACAGCAAGAAGGCAACGTTTCTTCTTTTTTTACCCAACAGGTGAACTGTCCTAGTTAAAAGACCTAGCACCGATTACTGCAGGCTGAGCATACGTACAGAAGGCTTCTACACACAGCGACAGAAAGAAACCGGACAAACACTTCCGACATGGATACAGACTGTCCATGCTCACCACTCACACAAAACAGGATACACAGAACATGTTTTTGTACATTCACTGTCCAGAAAGTAAACGGTCCATCCTCATGTCTCCACATGACTGATGGTGCACAATTGTTTTGTAAAAAAACATCCTCACTGTCCTCGTAGAAGTCTTTTTAACTTCTAACTAAGAAGAGGAGCAGGTCCACGTATTGATTCCAGTGAGGAGTCATCAATGAGAAAAGGGATCCTGATGCTCTCTGAAGAACTCACTGAGTCACTCACGCAGGGTGTTGATGGAGGCACAGATCTTGAGAGCGGGACCCAGCTTGATATTCATTGTGGAGATGAGATGGTCCTCTCGCAGGAGCATCAGAGCCTGTCCGTCTATTTCCTGCGACAGAAACTGGGCGGCCAACTCTTCGCAGCCTGGACACCACCCGAACAGGAAGACAGAATTAGTACAAAAATAAAGCAGGAGACATGGCTACGGCTTAGAGTTGTCTAATCACTGAACACCAACCTTGAAGTGAAGAGATGAACCTGCAGACTTCCTCCACACTCCACTGGGCTGGAGTCGCTGAGAGGAAGTTGGCACCCTCTAGTGGGAGGCTACCAGGAGCTAAGCTGTCAGACGGAGGAGCACCGAGCTCAGCTCTCGAGCAGGAGTGTGAGGAGCTTGGGGACAGTGAGGGAGAGTCGTCCTCTTCTTCCCCGTCGCTGGATACGTCCTCCGAGCGACTGGACTCAGAGTGACACTACGTCCAAAAGAGTGGAGACACAAAAGCATGAGGCTGCCGTTTTTATAAATACTTTCTTACTATCAACAAATTCCATGAGAAAGCCCAAAACCAACCTACGTGTTAGTCCGACTCTCAATACTTTCTCAAGCTAATTAGCTCTCCTTTATAAAGATGTTAACACACAAGTGTAACGTTTCATCTTTAGACGTCCTTTGAACTACAGATCTTACCTTAACAGGTAGATGCCTGTTTGATATTTTATTACAAGTGATATTAGAACTGCTCCTGCGAGAGGGGCCTCTCCGCCTAGCAGCGCTCTCGTTGGTTGCTGGAGGTGGTGGCAGCCCTGCACCACTACTCCTCCCTCTGCTGGTCTTGAAGTGTTGGCTGCAGCTCACATTATACCTGCAGATCCAAGAGAAGAGTCAAAACTCAGAAGACATTCCTAGATCTTTATCCCCTGATAGTCGTTTGGCTAGTTCCTGGTTACATATGGTTACCTATTATTGATGTAAAGCACAGTAGAGTTTTTAGAAGTATGTACGACATCCCGAAACAAACCAAACTTGAAAAAAGATGCCCATATGGGAAGCGAAAGTAAATCATACCTCTTTGCACAAGTATTTGAACAGAACCTCTTTGATCCTCTGAACTGGCTGGCTGGGGCGAGGCTTCCACAATACTCACACTTTAACACTGAAGAAGAAAAGGAATGTTTAAAAAAAACTATGTTACATAGAAAATACTAATACACAGATTCATGGTATCATACCTGATCTTTAAGAAATAAGAGATATTCAAACACTTACACGGAGGTCCATTCTCCGAGCGGCCAACCAGGGCAAAATCTCTGTCTTTGAGGAGTCCAGCAACCTGTCACATCAAACACAAACCCGACAGTAAGGAACTTATTCACATGGAAAAGTGCAATACCAGTGCATTTGAAATAAGAGATCTGATTTGAATCTATGTTATCACAGCAGTGCACACTGACGGGGAAAGGCTCAGCTCCCTCCTGGATGACAAAGCCCTCTATGAGGTGGGTGAGCACTTGAGGTTTGACCACTGCCTGAGGAACAGGCGCTCTGTCTTTGTCCCCATGCCCGACTCTTGACAAGGGAAGAGGCAACGACAGTGTGGGAGGAGATGAGAATGAAGCTGCAACAGCGGGAACTAGTCAGGATCAAAAGAAACAGGGAAAATAATGAGATTTCTAGACTTATAGTTACCAAAAGTATTGCTTCTACTAATCTATGCTGGGTTTGAGAGATGACATATTGACATACCCGAGTCCTTTGTTGGGGCGGGGGATAAGACAGGTGCAGAATCTTTCATGATTGCCGAGTTTGAAGATTCTGTCGCCATCTCATTTGGAGCGTCACAGTCAGATTTTCTCTTCAGGGAGCCAATGGCAGGCTTAATCTAATGGTATAATGGGGTAAACTGTTACAATTCCTTGTAGTCATCAATACGTATCAGTACGTCCTTTCATCGATCGATCTTACCATAGCGCTGTTGTTGGAGACGGTGTTAATATTCCCACCAGCTGTACCTTCCTGGGCTGTGCTGCTTCGTGCCTGTGCCAGAGCCACAGCCTGTGGGTTTCCCGTTAAACCCTGCCGGGCTCCCACGAGCTGCACAGGGATATGGGGACTGTTGTGCTGGCTGTTGCTAGGTGGCGCTGGGAGAATGTGAGGTGGGTGTCGAGGAGGCAGCTGCACAGGTAAGCGGTGTCCCTGAGCTGTCTTGGGCTGGATTGGAACAGGTCCTTTTTCTGTAGTAGTGCCAGCCTGTTGTAGGGGCTGCACCACCAGAGTCTGCGTGTTAACGTTGGCTTTTTGGGTCACTGAGCCAATGGAGTAGCCCTGGGTGGTGGTTGTAACATTTGAGGTGGGCACCAGGATCACAGGGGCAGCGGAGGAAGACAGGAGGAGTTGGGAGAGAGGGAGTGCTTGAGGGGAGGTGGAGGAAGGAGCTACTGAAGCAGCAGGAGTACCAGTCTTTAAAGTCATGGTGTTGGCAGAGGACTGCTGAGTAAAGTTGGGCTTGGCCATCTGCTGCTGCTGCTGCTGCTGCTGCTGCTGCTGCTGCTGCTGCTGCTGCTGCTGCTGCTGCTGCTGCTGTTGCTGCTGTGGTTGCACTTGCTGCTGCTGAGCTGTCTGGGTGAAAGCCTGCTGCTGCTGCTGACCAAGAGGAAAGCCGGCAACATCTTTCCTCTCTGGAATCTCAGACTTGACCGCAACTGCTCTGGGAGTGGAAGTGCAATGGAGGGCCAGATTCTGCACCTATAAAAGATATAGAAAGGAGGAGGTTGTGGGAAATGCATTTGCGAAAAGTAGCATGAATGTGCTTGGTGTATGTATATTTAAGACTGTATGACTTTAAAAAGATCAGACTTCACATTACAATGTAACGTTAATGTCACTCAAACCTGATCATTGTCAGACTGAGCACCGGCAGTGGTAGGAGTGACTTCATGTGGTTGCTGTTGTTGCTGCTGAGGCTGTGTCTGGGCAACTGCTACAGTTGCTGTACCACCAGGCATGAAGATGAGCTGAGAGGCTAGGGGAGCCCTAAGAGAGCGGTTGACCTATGTGAGGAGCAAGACAGATGGTCAACCTCGTAAATAGCTAATATTTCAGTTTATGACTCCTTAACTACATGGAATACTTTAAGATTAGTGATGACGTAGACAAAGTGTTACATGCTAATTTTCAAAGGCACTTCCAAATGATAATATAGTATTACTGCATCTCGGATTTTCTGTTGATGGAGTTAAGTTTATATAGGTTTTATCTCATGTATACTAATAGTGGCTGTTACTGCTCAGGCTAACAGTGTTTACTTTTGTTCCTGAGAAACTGTTGTAGAATGAATGACTAGTTATGAGTAGCAGAAAATACCAATCCAAAATGAAATCTCTTTAACACCAATTCAATGAGCAGAATAAAGGTTGAATTATTTTATCATAAGAATCTGTGACACAGACAAGCCCAATGTGCATTAGTTTAGTTGATTATTACACAAAAACAATAATTTTTAACTCACCCTGAGGTACATCTGCCCCTGTCCTGCAGAGTTTCCACCGAGCAGCACTGACTGGTTGAGAGCTGTTGTTGTTGCGGAGGTTGCCGGACCATGGGGACGGGGATTGGTCATGGTACCTCCTGCAGATGTGGTGCTTAGGTTGACCTGGGAGGACAAGAAAATTGTGAATTTTTTATCAAACCTACCTTACTATTTAAAAAATCTGACTGTGTAAATCATAATATAAACAACTTACAACAAAACTTACAGTGGTGGTTGCCTGGGACATACTGTTACTTGGGGTATTGGACTGTCGACTGGCTGCAAGTGTAGCAGCCTGGTTTAAGGAGAGACATGAAGGGGATGGGGTTTAATGCTTCCCATTATATTTTTGTACCGACTGCATTTTACCATCATAATTTGGGTTACCTGTTGCACGGCGGCCAAGTTGTGGAGTTGGGCACTGTTGATCTGCTGCTGCAGCATCAGCTGCTGGAAGTACTGAGCGGCATTTGGCTGTCTTTGGAGCGCTTGGAGAGCCTTAAAAAAAAAAAAACATGCATGCACACAGATACATGTTGTCTCATACAAAAGTCTTTATAATTATATATTTTTTCCCAATTCAAGATAACAGTATCTGTTATCTTTTTTTCACATCTTATCACATTTTTTTTTTTTTTTTAAATCACATCTGTGCAGTCGTTAATGCTCACCTGTACAGCCTGTCTCTCATATAGAGACATGTGGGCTATCTGGGGTGCACGAGAGTTCCCACTTGTCTGAGGATTTCCATTGGTGGTGCCCGTATTCTGGTCTTCACCTGCATCCATGTTTGCTGCTCAAAACACAGAAGCCACTCATCAAAAGCAGTTGTGACCAGGAGTTGTGTTGCATACGCAATACATATTTCTATTAATTGCAAACTAACTGGAACTGTCTTGTCAAGCATGAAGACTTGTTGAATGTGAAATGTGCACTCTTTACTGAAGCCACACACAATAAAAAGCTTAACTAAATGCACATAATTATCAGTTAACTGAAGTACATTACAACCAAACCAACTCATTAGGTTTCAAATGTAGAGCAAATACGTTTAACAAAAGGACCCTTTCAAGAGCACACTGATCTCAAGAGGGGACTTCATTCTTTAAGAGGACCATAAACCACAGCTGCAGTTTTCTGTAACTAACTTTACTCACGAGCTCGACAGATGTTATTGCTAGACTACTAACAGTGGCAATCATGGGCTTTAAGGCATTTACGTGAGCAGACCAGCAGTCAACATGATGGATGAATGCGAGAGAAAGAACATGGAGGAAAGCTATAAAACACGAGAGAAGCTCGTCATCTGTGGCTAACTACGAGGGTCCTTACCGGTTAGCTCTGAACTAAACTCTGACAAACAAACTAAAATACATCAACGTTTTTAGAAATAAAAGGCCCGCGTGCAGACGTACTGAATGTGGGTGAAAAAGTAGTTAGTTTTGTCCTAAAACTTAACTTCCCAGTAGAAAAGATGCAGCGTTAGCTAGGTATGCTAACTAACTAACGATGCTAGGTGTTTACTGCAGGAAGATGAAGACGCGACTACGTCATCCTCACGAGAAGTCAACGTCTCGTGTTCTTTCGCGTGCTCGTGTGTTTACCTCTCCTCGTGGTTCAGTCCGTTTCACACCTAAATGCACACGAGTCTATATTGCGATCTTGGTTTGAACCGCTAACAACGATAACCACTTTCAAGGGTTTTGCCTCCAACGAAACCCCGCCCCTTACAAGTCCCTTTCTTCTTCTTCTTCTTCTTCTTCTTCGTCCTCCTCCTCCTCCTCCTCCTCTTCTTCTTCTTCTTCTTTGTGTGGTGGTGGACGGCAAACCCACCTGAAATCACGTTTACCGCCCGACAGCGCCGCCTAGTGCATCGGCGTGTGCGGACCCCAAACAGGGTTTTAACATTTAGAGTTAAAGCCTTAAAGTTTTAACTTTTAGACTTAAAGCCTTAACGTTTTAACATTTAGACTTAAAGCCTTAATGTTTTAACATTTAGACTTAAAGCCTTAACGTTTTAACATTTAGACTTAAAGCCTTAACGTTTTAACATTTAGACTTAAAGCCTTAACGTTTTAACATTTAGACTTAAAGCCTTAACGTTTTAACATTTAGACTTAAAGCCTTAATGTTTTAACATTTAGACTTAAAGCCTTAACGTTTTAACATTTAGACTTAAAGCCTTAAAGTTGTATCTTTTAGACATGGTTTAAGAACCATTAAAAACAAGAAACTGGTTAACCGATGTTTTTTGAACATCTGCCAAGAGGAAGTGTACGTTCAAAACCCACTCAACATTAGGAAACAAGATCTTAACCACAACATACATTGAAATATAAAGTATTACTAAAATGGGTTGTGCATGAAATGTTTTTATTAAAACATTTTACATTCATTAAATCTCCAAAGGTGAGCGCACTTAGGTGTGTACTAATTTCACCACTACAATGGAAATACATAAACTAGTTTTATATTTTATTTGTTTATGGAATCAGAAAAGAAACAAAAACATTGGTGGCTTGAAACCCTCCATGAAACAAAGTTATTACTGTATATTAATCTAAGGGCTGATTCCCTGACCTAGCAAAGAAATGCTAACTTAATAAAACACAAAAAGCAAAGATGAAAACAAACCAAAACAAACACAAGTGCTCACACTGACAATAATACAGCAACTTGATCCGCAACTGAACGTTCCGAAGATCATTTTTGCCATCAAAGTTAAAAAATCCTGCTGTAATCCTTAGTATTAATCAATGGAAATTTCTAAAAATATTACTACCGTAATTAATTATATCCTTAGAGCTGTAACATTTTTACAACCAAACTATATTGTTATAGGTGTATAGAAAATTAAGTTATTTCGTTGCAGCGCTATCCTCCTAAAGAAGCAAAGCATCAGGCATGAAGCGGTCTGAATATTTGGTCAAAAGACAGTCGACTCTTCTCCTATAACCTTGGTGTGTGTGTGTGTGTGTGTGGTGATTTGGTCCGTTGTATAATGTTCGCATCCAGACCAGAGTTTACACACTATAATATTCATTATTAAATATTTTTTGGATCATGAATATTGGTCTTTTGCTGTTAATGTTCATTTATTCTATGGAAATACAAGTACATATAGCCCATATATATATATCATTAATTATGAATAGCATAATACATTGAATTTTAGTTGGATGCTTTGCTTCAGATGCCAAATTTGTAAGTTCAGTGCAAAAATGTAACAGTATTGTTGACCTTTCAGATAAATATGTAATATATAACTGTGAGATCAGATTTCATTCAGGAAGCATTATTGGAAGATATTAGCAAAGATGGAGAAGCTTTTCCCCATGAAGTGTGAGAAAGGAAATCGCCTGATCAAAAATCCAAGTCAGTCGAGCTATTTCTATTTGTGCCACAGAACTTATAATTAAACATTTACATTCTCATATTATTTCTTTCACTTTCAATACACAAAAAAACAAACTGATTAAAGCCAAATCACACAAGCAAAAGCACTTGTGTGTAACCTGCAACTGTCAGTGCACAAGGAAAAACAGATTTCTGCAACCTGCAACTTCAAACAACCGTAAACTACTAGCTAAGCAGAAAAAGATGAGCAATGTGACATTAAGTTTAAATCAGGTAAAAATCCAACTTCTTAACTTCTCCCCTCAGTGCCAGATTTCCACAAAAAAAAAAGTCACTCTTTATTGTCACTTTGAAATATCGGATAGATCACTCATTTGTTTGACATCAAACAGCTGAATGAAATGCATGGGGTAGGAAGAGGAGACCGGTCTGTCAGCCCGATGAGTAACAAGCCCGTAACGAGCAGATCACACAGTCGCTGCTCTAGGCACAAGTGTCGACAGGTCCTAACCTAAACCAGCACAGGAAAAACAAGACTTGTGTCTAACAGCAACCTGCCGCTTGTGAAAGAGTAAACTGTGTCACACAGTGAAAACTTCTGTCCCATTTCTGACGTATTGAGGTCACATAGGTAGTAAGTGATCATCTCTCTCCTCTGGCTCTTCTTCTAAAGGTTCTGTGGCCACACCCCTGTAAGACGGGGCAGTCTCCCGATTCCGTGACCGACACACAAAGTCACATCCATCCTGTAAAAGGGGGGGTGGGGTTGTTATGAGTTATAAAAACAAAAAATAAAAGTCCCGTGACGTGTTTTAATTACGTTATGCATCAAATGCAGGAGGCTTACCGCTGTCATATTGCCAACTTCCACCCAAAAAGCATAATTTGGGAATTGCTCCATCCCTTTGGCTCCAACAATCAGTCGTTGGTAGAGGAAACCTCCAATGAGATAAACAGCCAGAAGACAGAAACCACTGGAAGAAGAGAAGGTCGGTGATCACTCATCATTTATGTGCTTTAAGGGGGTTTGTGTCATAACGGACTGTATTTACGTACATGATGAGTATTATGGAGCCAGCGCTGATATGGGTCTCAGGAACTTCACACATAGCACTGTAGTCCAGCTCAAACAGGTAGAAACAGTCCTGCAACCTCTCCCTTTCCTCCAGCACCACCTTCAACTGGCCCTGGGTGGGAGATGGTGGGAGACAAAAGGTGAATACAAGGCAACACACACTAAGAACAGGACTCCATGTCACACAGGAGAAACATCAGGCCATGTTCAGACCTGCATTGCACTGTGTGAAAAACACAGACACTTTTATAAACACATTTATTTCCATAAACTGCAGGGGTGCAGATGCAGAGGGCTCTGGCAAAAAAAAGTTGACCCTGATACTAATTTTAGACAACACAATCTGACGTCATCCAGCAACATGCTGCATTGCACAGGCGCACATTCTCTTGTGGATTACTTTGTAACATTAATGGAATATGTGAATGGCTTCCCTTGCAATCATCAAAATGAAGAGTGGTTTACAGAGTTGTAGATACTGTGCGTCATAGTATTATAAATCGCTGTGCAGAGTTTGTGGATATGTTTCTCAAAGATGCCTTCCTGGATCATATGTCATCTGATACCTGAAGCACCCGCCCCTACAAACGCAGCCGCTTGCATTTTTTTTTTGTTTGAACACTATGGCATTTTTGTTTTGAACCCCACGGGGCCGTATTCATGAAGCTTCCTGGAACAAAAAGTTGTTCTTAGTGACGAAATTCTAATAAGATTCTGAGAAGTATTAATATTTGTAAGAATTTCTCCTCACAGATACGACAATATCCTGGTAAAGATAAAAGTCATTGACAAAGTTTCTCAGCACCTTCAGAGACCTCTTGAGGTGAAAAACGATTAGGAGGAGGACTCGTAAGAGGCTTAAGAGTTTCTTAAGCAGAGGAGGAAATGATGCCAAAACAAAGAGATAGGAGAAATATTCTCCAACGGCCAAATGACAGTGAGTTAATTAAACGCTACATATTAGATCGTGCCGGGATAACCAACGCTGCTACTTATATAAACTATATATAAACTATATAAACTATCAGCCTGTGAATATGCTACTGCACAAGTAGAACTGGGTTTTTAAACATTTTACAGGCTACTTTTAAAGCAGGCCTATGGTTTACACTTTATTCAACAGAGATGTCATTACATTAAATAGTATTCAGAATAACACCATGTCTGAATATAAATTAAACTATGATCAGGCCAATTGATTTTGCAGTTCATTCTATGCCCATTATCACAAAGAGTGCATTTATTGTCTTTCTTTTTGGATCAACCAATCACACCTCTTTAAAGAATGCATCATACCCAACAACGAGGTGAACCACACCTCCTCCTCCTTCCTGCCTCAAAGTTTCCTGAATCACTCCTAAGCGAGGACTCAGAGTATTGTCAGAGTATTTGTGAATAAGGCCACGAGTAAGTTAGCATTTCTTTTCCCAAAATCTGTTTCTTTTACCACATCCACTTTCTTGTTGCAAGAGATCATGATCATGGCTTTCCTCATTTCCTTGGAACAGTGGGCATCATATGTGTCGCCATGTGTGTAGATCAGCATCACCCAGTCACCTGCAAGGAAATAGTGTCAAAATAGACCATGCAGACACAACACTGATCTAAAGCACTTTGTGAAATGTTTCATCTCTTGTTCAATAACTAATAATAAGAATAATAAGAATAATTCAAGACTTAACAGTTAACAATTCTATAGCATTTTTGAGCTTATGCTCATAGTTTGTCTCAAAACACAATGCAATGCTCCAACCTAAGATTCCAGATCACAGATGGTTAACATTCAAACACAAAGTCAGTAAATTAGGGCGCATGTCTTTTATTCTGCAGAGACTTACTTCCTCCAATGGCCTGCGTTTGATTATACATGCCAATCACTGTTGGTTTAGTTTCTGTTTTCTTAGTTTTGTACTGAATAACCCCGGCTCCGGGAACGCCTCCTGCATCTCCACACAGCTGGAACACATATGTGTAACTCTCAGTTCCAATCTGGGTCTCGGCTGTAAAGCTGCCAACATGAGAACAAATCCCAGTAAACGATTAATAAGATGTGAGACAGTGGAGTCATAAGTCATATTGATGGTGATGAACATGCAGGTACACAACTGAGACACGTCTTACTTCTTATTGGTAAGTGGCTCGATTCGATTGAGGACTTTGCGTTCTGAGTCCGACTTGCTTAACAGTATACAGCTTTTGGTGCCGTCAGTGGCGTAGACCCCACTCCCACACAGGACCAGCTGAACCACCAGGGTCCACACCAGGAAGGACCCTCCACCGTGACTGTTGACCACCTGGCACAGATGTTACATAAAAAAATTGTTCACTCTTGGTCTTTAAAGTAATAAAAAATAAATAAAAACATATTACATTTATCACCATTCAATCAATCATCAAACATATTACTTATAATTCATTAGAAATGAAGGTTGGACCACATATAAATCTATAATGACAGATGATATAAACGGTTTACCATCAGATTTTTTTTCAATACAGTTTAAACTCCAGAAAAATAAACGTGGTTGTGGTATATTAGCTATCACTTTTAGAGCTGAAAGGAGTAGTCAATTACATAATTAGACAATTGACAGAAGATTGACAGGCAACTATTAATAATTGAAGTCATTTTTCAATTAAAATTGCTAAATAATTGCTGCCATTATTCATAATATGTTATTAAAACTGAATAACTTCACTTAATAACACCATGATTAAATCTTAAATAAAAAATAATCGTAAATTGCAGCTCTAACTCTGTTGAAGCAGCAACTCAAAGAGCAAGACTGCTTTATGCTAATATTGGATTTTTCTACGATTCTTGAATCAAAATGCTAAATTACCTTTATTTGTCAGGTATTTAATTCACTGAATAACCAAAAACCTGTTTGTTTATTTCGTGCACATATTACACATAGCAAGAGAGGTGATCGTATCCATATGACCCACTCCTGTATGAATCAATTCTAACTTACACGGTGGGATGCATGCTCACTCATTTGATCAAACACAACTAGGAGGAAACCAGCTGTCCATTTCTTAGACAACAACTATTTTAAGCGTAAACTGCAATATATCATCATATCGACAAATCATGTAAAATGAAGTTGTGCCACCACATACATTAAAGTGTGTGCATGCAAAATGTCTGTTCATCTGCGCATGAGTCAATAACTTTTCTAGAGGAAACACAGTCATCTATGAACAGCCCTCTGGACAGAGAGCTTAACTTGAGGCTGCATTGTGCACCTACCTTCATGACTTCTCCTACAGTGAATAGGTGCGGGGAGCTGCTCTGTTAGAGGAACAGATGTTTACACATGAAGCCCGTTGTGTGCTGAGCTCCGTCACGCTAACGTCGCTTCCTGGTTGACTTAGTGAAGCAATAAAGCTGCTACTTTGTGACGCAAATACAATAAAGTACGCCTGCGTGCACTCGGGGTTTTTAAATGAACGTCGTTAGCTGCACGCTTTTCCTGTACTGGATAAGAAACGCGCTTTTTTCTCAAATTGTGTGAAGCGGAATCGAAGAGGCTAACGGGCTCCGGGGCAGCGGCGGAGGAGTGCGGAAGTGAAACCAAACACACGCGCGCACGTGACCGTCCAAATGGAGCGCGAGACCAATGAGCTGCAGCTGACACCCCCCTCACACACACACACGCACACACGCGCACGCACACTCACAAGCACACCCACACACACACACACGCACACACACACGCACACACACTGCATCAGCTGACCAGAGGACGTGCGGTTGAGGGGAAAATGTCACAGCGTGATTCTGGTGACAGAAAATGACGCTGGTTTTTCTGAGTTCAGAGGAAAGTAAGAGACATGAGATGTGCGGGAAGGAAACAGGAAAGATGAAACAGTTACAGCAACACCTAGATTTGTACACACTGGACTCAATAGTACACTAATAGTAGAAAAAGCATGATTCAGGCAAATGCGACAACTGAGGCCAAGGGGAAACATGTTGTGGTTCACTGTCAGAAATATGAGGAAGAAAGAAAGCAGCGAATTAAAAACCTCAGCAAGATGAAAGTACACTCTAGATGAACTCAAGAAGCGTTATCAAATACTATATCAGTAACTTAGACTTGTTTTATTGAGAAAATATGAGCCCGTTTTTTTTATTATTTAATTGATTTCGTATTCAATGATGTAAGCACGAGACATGCCGGTCCACACTCCACACGGTGGTGGTGGTAATACGCAGACTCGTTGTTTGCCAACCGCCAATAAACCCCGAAGAAGAAGAAGATTTGCGCAGTTCCCTCTGTGTGCTTCTGTTAACGCTGCACAAACCACTACAGATATTTGATCATTTAATAAGATGCATCTCCAGATAAAGTTTTTTTAAAATAAAAAAAAAAAAGCAAAAAGTTTCTGAATTCACATTAGATTCACAACGGAGTAGAAATAGATACAAACCAAAAACCATCACTTCTTTGGCATGATTTCACCAAATTACACAGATTTTTGATTATTATTATTATTGCTCTCTCTCTCTCTCTCTCTCTCTCTCTCTCTCTCAGCATGGCATCTTCTTTTTTTGGGGGAATATTTTATTTTGTTTTTTCAAGGACAAACACATTGACACATGGCACGTCAACAAGACAACAAACAACTCAAACTTAAAATCAAATAAACAACAATGACAATACAATTATATAACTAAACAAACATTGAGAGACACAGGGCAGCATCTCGTAGCAAGGATCAGGTATTCAATTGCATCCCCAATACAAGATTAAAAAGAGATGCTTTCAACTTGGTGCAGTGGGAGATTTACCCTATAATCCAAGAAGGGTTGCCATATCTTGTAAAATGTTTTACTCTTATTCCTTAACCAATAAGTTATTTTCTCTAAAAGTATAGAACTCTTAATTTCAGAGAGCCACAGTCCAATGGAGACAGGTACATCTGATTTCCATTTTAACTCAATACCTTTTTTAGCAATGGCCAGCCAGATTTCTGTGAGATTTATCGCGTGGCTATTTTTAAGGTTGGACTTAGTAAAGTTACCCAATAAACAAGTCTCCGGGACCAATAGAAAGTCAAGCCCATTAATACTGGATAGGGTTTCACATACCCTCTGCCAAAACCTCTTTAGTTTATAGAACTGCCAAGTGGCGTATAAAATGCTCCCTCTTCTAGACCACATCTAAAACAAAGGGGTAAAATATTGGAGTTGTATTTGTACAATTTATATGGAGCGATGCAGAGTTGATATGCATAGCATCTTCTAATCTAAGTGCTTGTTTCTTGTCCGGCTATCTTGTAACTTGATAAAAGCGTCACTCAAAACCACACCCTCCTGTTAATGCTACAGGAAACATCAGGAGTCCACCACAGTCGCTAGAATACACTGTCTGGGAATCATGAATGTCTGGACACGTGTTTTAGGTCAATCCATATTATTGTCGAAGTGACCAACAGAAAAACAGGAGACTGTTATCCATCATCAACTTTGATTAGGTTCTTTTCACAGAGGAGTCCTGTATGCAAAACCTTATCATGTTGTTGGACTTTGGGCTACATAATGTTGCTTATCATGTTCCAGGGCTCCCCCAAAAACCGCTACCATCAATTTTACAAAAGTGTACCAACATTCACTCACAGTTGCAAGTTTATCAAGTATAATGCAGTCTACTACAACCTGCAATAGATCCATACACGTCCATGAGGGTTATAATGTTCAGTTTTCTTTAGAGAGGTGTTGATTTAACTTTTTGGTCATTTTGAAGGCTGTTTGTGAGGTTGTTCAATTCTATTGCATTAAACTCAGTGTTTCTAATATTTAATCTACCCTCATTGTTGGGGTGGACACTATATTATAATCTTCTGTCAGTAGTATAATGCAATACAATTTCCCAGCGCCGCAGACTATGAGACTAATTAAGGTAACCAACATATTTTCACTTGGAGGTGTGATATGATTATTCCACTTTTAAATTGTATGTTGTTTTTCACGACATTGTTGTTTGACTTTGTTTGCCTTTGATTTTATTAATGGTATATATTTATTTATTGCATTGTTGGTAATGATGTCACCTAATCACCTGAACACTTTTATCTTTACTCCCTTTAAGGACCATAATACATCTTGTACATAATTGTGTAATCCTTGACTTTATACAGTTGTGATTTCATTTCCCTCTTCTCAACCAGACTAAATTAAACTACCGCCTCCAAAATGATCAGAAAGTTGATTCAAAACCTCTCTAAAACACTTTTTAACAAAAGCAAAAAATCATAATCTTTGATTTATTGCCGGTTTGTTGTGTAATACTGCATTCGTTTTATTGTTGTGCAACAAATTACCTGGCAATGATAGCATCTGAGGGTATTTTGTCACTGAAACAGCATGATAATCACATATTTAAGAGGTTAGTAATTGTGCTACAGTACAAATATACTGCTCTGTTCATTCTCACAGGAAAGGTCTGTTGTTTAATTAACATTCTTATAAAACCATGTAAGTAGCATATTTCTTATATGAATTACATTTTAGTAGGGTATGTGTACAAATTAGAGTAAAAGTATATCAAGTTTATTATTTCAATTACAGCCACAGCACATGATGACGCAAAGCTGGTTTTCTGTACATTTATTTGTGCCTCATCATTCCAATTCATCATCATGAATTTCAATACAAGACAGCCTTTAACCTGTATAGCGTCTGATCAGTTTGATTTCCCTGAAACAATGCCCCATTCTTCTAATCATAACCCAGCTTGCACTCATGCAAATAAGTATTTAAAATGATAAGATTAAAGATGATTAACATTCATCAGTA
Source organism: Ophiodon elongatus (assembly GCA_016806645.1). Taxonomy (NCBI): domain Eukaryota; kingdom Metazoa; phylum Chordata; class Actinopteri; order Perciformes; family Hexagrammidae; genus Ophiodon; species Ophiodon elongatus. Next base: position 3,489,997 of record JACSYO010000415.1, on the reverse strand, counting down.
GCCTGTGTGTTTGCTCAGTGCATTTAAGACACGTCTCCTTGACGAGGAAACAGTTGAAAAAAAATCGATTGGAAAAGAGGTTAGTTTGTACATGATTGCTAGTTTCTTACACTCAACAGAAATGAAAATCTTCACATTAGAAGAAAAAGAAAGTTAAATACTATAGAGAGGTCAGTTCATTTCAGTTACTTTATTGGCATTTATAAATAAAAAACAACATTATGTTTGGAAGTCCCTTGTTAATACACATAGACAAAATAAGCAACAAAGCAACAAATGTCTAAAGTTTCAGAAGGTATAGGCTTTGGCCTTCTTTCCTGTACAGGGAAAGCAGATGTAGATAATAGATATGTACAAAATATATTTTTCCAAAAATGTTTAACTATTTCTTTAAACCAAGAGGAGGCCATACACACTTAGTTGGCCATCTATTTGGTAGAACTAGCTAAAACCAATGCCCTCATTGAAACAAATGGGATTATACATTGCAATACAATTCAACAACACCACAAACCACAAAGTCTGCAAAATAACCATAACATTTAATTACCTGAACAAAACTGAACACTATAATAAACCTTGTGAAGATTTATTGCAGGTGTGTTTTATTTGACATGACATAGTTTTAGCTATGGGTAACTAATAAGCTTGTAGCTTGAGATTTAAAATGAATTTGAATATACTATAATATAATCTGAATGAGAAAGTCTGTAAATGTATGCAATTAAGTAAAGTAAAAACCTGTGCAACAAAAGAAAGAAACAAGTCAACGCGAGAGTGGTAACATTGTCTTTATTTGGTCATGTTAATGAAAGAGTCGTGGTGCTCCAAAGGTTTAGGTCATTCCAGCACTCTATCAACGTCGTAAAAAACAATCATTGTTAAAACAAATCATTCACAGATCACGCTTGTAAATGCCGCTCCCTTAGTTTCCTCCTCTGTGATTGCTTCAGCTTTTTTTAATCATAAGAAACAGTTTGTATATCCCTTTCTCCTTTCTCTTTACTACCTCTCATGGGAATGTAGGGGAGTTTTTATAGGCCTCAGTGAGCTTTCCACCAAACTGTGTGTGTGTGCTCTCAATTCTCACTTTCTGTCTCCCCTCCCCCACTCTCCCTTGTATTATCTCAAACCTTACCTTACCTGGCTGTGTGTGTTGTGCAGACACACCCGGCTACTCCATATCAACCAATCACTGCTCTAAGACAGAGACAGCAAGGAGGTGTACTTCCTGTGTTTTGCGAGAAAGGAATGAGGCAGGAGAGAGGAGAGAGGAGAGAGAAGAGAGTTTTGTCCTTTATTTTGCCTGTGGGGGGCCCACACAGGCGACCACATTGGCAGTAGAAGGGACTAAAGTAGTGGACAGGCTCGACAGACGTTTGTTTGATTTATTAGAGATCTCCCTGTTCAGCAACAGCCACAGGGAGGACAAGACCGAGAGAAGGAGGAGGGGAAAGATAAGTGTCAATCTGTTGAAACTTGTTTGGGAATTTGAGAAAGGAGGGGAGGTGGGGCGAGACAGAGAGAGAGGCAGCAAGAGGAAAAACAAGGAGAGCTCAGGCGTAAACATTACGTTTTTCACAGGAGCTAAAGTATTGAGAGAAAAGGCCAGCTTTGATTGATTTGAAAATGGAGGATATTTGCTATGTCAGCTAGTCAACGTGAATACAGGGAATTCATTAGTGTGTGTTGTGCAATCCCATGCTTTTGAGCTGAGCTGGACCCCAGGGGAGACCACAGATCTCCCCAGGATACAACATTCAGGTGAGTTGCTCCACTATTTATTTTTTTATAGCCTCAGAGGAACACTTCTTCTGTAAATTGCTTCTAGTTTGAGAAGATTTAAATCCAGCTTAGTTATGGTTTACATGTTACATGTCGTGCCTATGTGTCACAGGCCCTCGCTTTCTGAAAGACTTCTTTTGGCCTGCTGTACTTTGCAAGTCGGTGCTGCATTCTTAGAGAACTGTAAGAGGGTGTCACCTTTTCTCTGGCATACTCTTCAATTGTAAAGTTATTATACAACCACTGCCTTCGAATGACATAGTTTTTAGCTTTAAAGTGTAAGGGCTGCAATTTAATGCATTTGACAAAATAAGACTATAACAGACTGAAGACACAGCATTGTTGCAGCTATCAGGTCGTAGGAACGTTAGAGAAATGTAGTTTTTGAGTATTCACTCAACTCTGTGACATTAGCTTAGTATGTAAAATGTTGCAAAACTCTCCATATTGCTTAATGTGACCTGCATTTCAGTGTTTCGTCCTTGAAAATAGTTTGACTTTTAATGCTTGATTTCTAAATTGATCATTGCTTTCTTTTAGGTTCTCCAAATTATGATACAATGGGGACCAAAAGGTCCAGCTGGAGCCTCTTTGACACTTTATCTAACATAAACACATCTGACTTCAAGCTTCAGCCAGGTGGAAAAGTTTCCCGGGATCCAAGTCCCAGACCAGCAATGACTGCCCAGTCGGAGCGAGAGAGAGACAGTAAGCGAGAGGAAGACTGGAGGAGCGAGAGAGAAATGGAGAAAAAGAGGGACAAAGCAAGAAACAAAGATATGGACCCACGGGATAGAAATCCTGAAAGAGACCGACCTCCTGCACCCCGGCCGAGAGAGGGAGAAAGAGAGTGGAGGGAGAGAGAAAGGAGGCAAAGAGATGACAGGAGCAGGAACGGGATGCCGCTGTCACATCTAGAGAAGGAGGCTGTGAGAGAGGTAGAAAGGGTGACAAAGAAAGGCGGCACATTTCCCAGGGCGAGAAAACGCAGCGCAGATCGTGGTAAGGGAATGCCCTCCACCGCTAAGGTGGATGAGGAGAGAGGAGAAAGAAGGCAGAGAGATGGGCCGAAAAGAGTAGAGCCAGATGAAAGGGAAAGAGAGAAGGCACGGCAGAGAGAGAGGTACAGAGAGAGGGAAAGAGATGAGATCCGAAGTAGGGGAAAGGAAGAGGGAAAACACACTCTAGGAAGACCTGTAGAAGATGAGAAGTCACGAAAGAGGGAAAGATATCTGGAGTTTGATGTTGTTTCTCAAGACAGGGTAAGAGAAAGGGGTCATTCATTGGACAGGAGAGAGAGGGATCCAGGTAGAAAGAGAGAAAACCAAAGGCCAAACATGGGAGAGAGGGAGGCCAGGGGGCCTTCTCCTCGCAATCCAAGAGACATTTACTCAGATAGGAAAGACAGAGAAATGGCTCAAAGTAGAGAGGGAAGGAGGGGCACCAAGAGTGAAGGAGACAGTGACGAGAGAAACGTGAAGAAGGAGAGAGTGAGAGACAAAGAGAGGCAGGAGTTGACATATAAACACAGCAGAAGTGAGGGGGACGATACAGGCAAAACACAGAGGGAGAAAGATCCAGATAGGCAATTATACAGGGAAGAGGACAAGCAGAGATATAGAGACAGGGACAGAGAAGTGGATCGATCCAGGAGGAATGGAGGGGAGAAAGATGGGGTGAGATACAGAGATGTTGATCGGCGAGCTGTCAGGGAGGGAGACAGATTGAAGGAAAATGTGACAGATTTGAAATATGACAGGAGAGAGGGAGACAGATACAGACAGTATGAGCAGAGCACAGGCAGGAAAGGGAAGGATAAAGCGATTGATCTAAGGTGGGATGATAAGAAAGAGGGTAGCAGCCTATCCCAAAATGAGACAGCTCCTAGGGTGCCGCCACGAGTCCAGAGCAGCGGAGAGTGGAGCAGCGACATGGACAGTGAGGTGAGATACAGAAGAGGCAGAGACAGTCATGAAGAGAGGGCATCAGGGAGAGAGAGCACTGCTGAAAGTGACAGAGATGTAGAAGAACAGAGAAATCCAACTGCTGAAAGCAGGGAAAGGGAGAAGAAAAGAAGTGAGAGGCAAGAGAGAGACAGGAGAGAGTTGACGGAGCAGAGAAGGATGTGGTTAGAGCCACAGAGGGGCAAGAATAGTAAAGACGAGTTAGTCAACAGAGAGCGAAACACGAGGGGGAATGAGAGGAGGAGCGAGGAAGAAAGGAGTATGGAGTCACAGGCTGAGTGGGAAAGAGAGGGGCGGCGAGTAAAAGAGGAACCAGATGAGAAGTACTTGGACCAAAGCAGTTACAGGGGAAGACAAGAAGGGAGAAATGAGTACAGGGGAGACATGGAGAAGGAGAGAAAGGGTGTAGGTGTAGATGGAGAGGAGGTGGGTGAAGGGTGGAGAGAAGTAGATAAGGGAGGGAAGGAACATCTGTCTGACAGCGATGGAGGGATAGAGGGAAGTTGGCGGAGGGATGCAGTGGGAGAGAACGTCACAGATAACATGGAGGAGAGTGACAGAGAGGAAGAGGGTGGAAGCGGTTATTCGGGCCGCTCTGAGAACGAAGGAGGAAGTGAGACAGGGTGGGGGCAAGAGAGAGAGAGAATGGTGTCAGGAGAGGACGGTTTTGTCACCGTATCCAGCGGTGGAGACGAGGAGGATGAAAAAGAGGAAGAGGCGTTTGAGGACTGTAAGGAATACTTGGAAGGTGCACATGATGACCTCCCACCTGTCGCCGTCAAGGGGTGTGAGGGAGACGAGGAGAGGGGAATGGGAAAGGAGGAGGAGAAGCCGCCAAAGTTCGTCTTCTGTGTGATTGGGCAAACGTCGCTCCAATCAAAATCCAACGAGACGTCACTGTCACAAGTTGAGCACATGGGAGGTGTGGAAGGAGACAACCCAAAAATAGAAAGTCGTAATCATTGCAGTGATGAGGCCACACAGCAAACTCATCATGATCTGAGTAGAAATTCTGAACATCCAATCATCCACATCCAGGACACAGAGAGCAAGCGTGAGTGTGACACGCCAAGGGAGGAAAGGCCAGCTACAGGAGAAACCGCCGACGGGGACGTCAGAAACAGAGCGTCGTCAGTAGCAATGAGGAGCAAAGTTGAGCACCCATACACCGAAATAGGGACGATTAAAAGAGACTCGCAGACTGAACAACTTCTCACAGAGTGGAGAGAGAAAAATAGAGATGGAGAGAGAGAGCAGACTACGCCAGTCCCGAGCAATCCCTATGGTGACGTTCGTTCTCAGGTGGATTTGGAACAAATTCAACCCATCATGGAAATAATTAACAGCGGAGCAATGAGTCAAGAAGAGGTGGAGGCCATTCGGATTCGAATGAGCGGCACATGGAGCATGTCCGAAGAGCCCAAGCGGCATTCCCAAGCTCCCCACCTCAAATGGGCCAAAGATATAGTGCGGGAGATTTTGGGACGTTCAGAGGAAAATACCGTTGATGAACCTAATGCACAGGACAGAGGGAACCGAGAGAAGACCGAGATCAAGAATGACAAACAACAGGAGGAGGCTGTACAGGTGGCTGGAGACGTGCCCGTTGTTAAGTTGGGAAAGGACGAAAAGCACTCAGGGCCAGAGCTGGAGGAGGAAGAACCGTTGGAGGTGGAGGGACTGAGAGGTATGGGGCAGAGCCTAAATGACATGCATGCTGACCAATTCACAGCTATGCATGTTGGCGACACACCCACATACACTCATGCTGACACACTGTTAGACACAGAAGGGAAGGAGGATCCCGGTTTGGACACAGAGACTGAGCCGTCTGGTCCCCTTCAGTTAGAGGAGGTAGCTGTAGAGGAGAAACATAATCAAGGAGGTGATGAGGTTAAATTATCAGAAATAGAAAAAGAAGCAAGAAGGCAGAAAGAGGTGGAGATGTATTTGTCTGTGTGCAACACTCTGTACAAGCCTAACAGCTGCCCCATTCTGAATTATGATACTAGGTCTGACCTCCTCGTTCCCTCCAGAGAGGGACAGGGTGGCCAGGAGCTGGAAGACAGACTGGGTGAGAGTGAAGAGGAGAGGCAGGGAGAGGAGTCTGAGGAGAGGGGTACTGTAGAGGAGGTGGGAGAGGGAAACGAGGTAGAAAGCAGGGAGGGAGAGGTGGTCGCAGACAAGGAAATAGTGGGGGGGACTCTGGCGAGTAGCTGCAGTTTCCGAGATTTGGGTCCCGAGGCTCGATTTCGAAGAAGGGGAATCCGTAAAACCACTGAAAGAAGGAATGGAGAGCTTGTAGAAGTGGAAGAAGAAGGTGATGGTGGAAGGGATCGCAGAACCAGAATATTCTCGACAACAGGTAAAATAAAAGATGTGGGAGGGAGACACAGACTGCGTCTGTCTAGTTTCTTATCAATCGGCATTAAAAAAAAATGCACTGACTTGACCAGAGGAAATGACCTCATTCGATTTTTTTCACACAGATAACTTTAATCAGAGGCAATCTTTTACTCATTTCTTGTTTTACAGTCTGGGAGTTTCTTGCATGATTTCTGTTTCAAATTAATCACAGAACCCAAGGTCGAAGGGAAACATCAGCTAATAGACATCATCAGTTTGCTAATCTGATCACATCAAACTGCGTCACAGTGTTGTGGAGCACAGGTAGTGGGCGGAGAGAAATGGAGGTGGGGAAAGTGAAGGAAAAGCATGAGCTGCAACACTCAAGATGATTCTGCTTTGAGACATAAAAGAAGCACAAGTTTTGGAAACACATTAATCTTTGGATGCTTGTTGGAGCAGGGTTACTAACTAATGAAAAAATATTTATTGTATTTATTACCTATTTTTTTTATTGCCACTGGAGTTCATAGTCGCTTAATTAGAATATAGAGCAAGCATGCTGTTGTATAATGTTTCGACAAATGGATACTTTTTTTTATTTCAGATGATGAGGATGATAAAAGCAAAAGCTGGGGAGAAGTAGAGCTGAGGTGAGTGGAACAAATCACACACATACCACATGTTAAAAGACCAGGTCAAGATGTGTCAGATTATTTGATTAAAGTTTAGTTTTATGTGTTTGAGTGTCCCTAATATTTAAAACTCTCTTGAGCATATGGAGGTAAAATGCTGTATTTCTATGGTGTCAGAATGTTCACTGATATTTTTAATCACTCAGCACCGTCCTATTTCTGTAAATTCAATACAAATGTTCCACACTAAAAAGTTTCGACAGTTTAATCAACTCTGTCTACCAGTCTTTGTGGTTATAAATAAATTGTTCTTGTGACTCTTTCTTGGCACTGTAGGAACGTTTTGGACACAATTGACAGACGGAAAAGGAATTCAAGGTTTTTCAGTGAGTACCGTTTCCCCTTTTATTTGTGCTTCATTCAGGTCATGCAGCTGCAAAATATTACATGAACTCTTTAGGCACATATCAAACGTAAAAACGTCATTCATGCCTATTTTCACTTTTTTTATTTTTTATTCTTTTTTAATTATTTGACTTATTTCTCTTTTTTCTGATCACCGACACTTTTGTTTCATAGCAAACCTCAGCATTGATTATTAGAAAAGTAAATGTGTGCGACACAGTTGCGCGTCTTCTGATAGAATCTGTCTGTGGTCGGGAAAAGCATGACGCAGTTGAGCATTTCCCCTCAGTGTGTGTGATTCATCTCTGAGTTAATACACGCTCCCTAACTGTTTATCTCTCACTCTGAATATGTTGCCTCAGAATTTAAATGAAACACACCAATGAGAAGAAAGTCCACTGTTTGCTCACACCATTTTAAAATTATGTTTTAAACAACCTAAAATGGCAGCAGGTCCCTAGGCCTATGATTCACATGAATATTGCGAGAAATGGGGCAGTAGAGAGAGTGTGTGTGTGTGTGTGTGTGTGTGTCTGTGCAAGCCAGAGACAAGTTTCTGCAAGTATTCATGGCTCCTAACTTGAGACAAAAACAGCTGCTGCTGCAACTTTGCATTCCGACAAGTACGTGTAAAAGGAATGTCAAATGCAAACAACTCCTCTCGGCTAACGCTGTTCCTGTCTTTCTGTCTCTCTTTTTCCTTTTGCTCCCTGTATTGTTCAATTATCTTTCTCTGGTGTTCCCTCCTCTCTTCTGCTATGTCTTCCCCTGTCTCACTTCCTCTCTATCTTCCAGATGCTGCCCAGCTCTACCAGCAGTACAGCGAGGCCGCCCAGAACTTTGAGATCCTGCGTCAGGCTCGCTCCGATGGCGTCTCTGTGTGCGAGGACACTACCCCGTCTCCTGAGCCCTCACCCCCTCCTGCGTGCCGACCTCTTCCTCCCCTCCCTCCTTTCCCGCACCCCCACTCCTTAGCCCACACAGGCTCCATCACCAGTATCAAAAGCTTGCCTCTCCCTGAGCCCCCCAAGAGTGAAAGCCGGCCTTCCTCCCCACGTCTATCCGTCTGTCTCTCAAAGTCAGCCACGCTGTGGCGGGAGCTGCCCGGGGTCAGGGCCAGTGGTGAGCTGGAGGATCTCACAGAGGACGAGAGGCGACTACAGGAGGTAACGCGTTGTCTTACTGCAAATGTCAAATTAAAGTCTAGTCACTGTTTGATGGGAGTTTTTCATACAGCTAGTATGAAGGATTTAATGTCTGAACACTGTGGCAGAAACATCCGTCAGTGATTTCCCAATCCAACTAAAAATCCAAATCGAACTAAATCATGCATTTGCACTTCTTTGAAAGTTGCTTACACAACATTCACATCTCAGTGACATTCAGGAGAATCCTCTGGGCAAAAAAAAAAGCACAATGTCTAGCTTTAACTTCAGTTCACTTTCACATCCAGCTTCCGTGAAGGATTTTGATCTTGATTAGGTTGGAATTTTTTATTAGAGCAGCTAAATCTGTTCCTTCTTATGTACAGTAAATATTAAGCAGCAGTGTAAGAATCAGTGAGATGGTTTCGTTTTCATTTTCTGCAAAGTTGCACAACATTCTCACCTCAACCTATATGAAAAATGAATTCAGTTCAGGACATTCTGGTCACTTGTAAGTAGTAATTAAACATGGAGAAGTGAATCTCTAAAACAACAAATTCATCTTTCACTCATCAGATGACTTTCACACGCATTCACTTCTTCATGCGTATATTTACCACTTGCACCATAATGACTTCTGTGAAAGGACACGACTCTCATGGATCAGCTTTTCACAGTTTTTACCTCGCACATCAAACTACTAAAATCATGTGACAAATTCAGTCTTGCCACATCCCAGAACACCCTCCCATTGATCCACTTTATTATTGGCAGACTGGTGTCTCCTACCAGAAGACCTGATTGCGTATGCACATTGTTTCTCTGGAATTATAGGTGTTTCCCTCTAAACTGTAAAACTGACATGTCTTAGCTGTAACACTTATACCCATTGTGCAATCTTAATTAGTCACATCCCTGTCAAAATACTCCAGCCTGTAAATAACTGGCGCCAATGTGCTTGTTGTTCTTGCTCTTGTTGTATGACTCAGTGTTTTCATCTTTTCTCATGGTTTTTTTCCTTCTAGGTGAGATTTGAGGTGGTGACCTCAGAAGCCTCCTACTGCCGGAGTTTGGACATTGTTGTTGAACACTTTGTGAAGTCCAAACAGCTGGGGGCGCTGTTGACTACTCAGGACAGGAACTGGCTGTTTTCGAGGCTTGCTGATGTGCGTGCCATCAGCCACAGGTCAGAAACGTTCTGTAGAGCAGGTTCCCATCTACGTCCACATTTAGATACATGAAACATGCATGAAGTGGTTATCAAACCTATTTGTGTTGTGCCGGTTCAATTACACAAATCTGTGGGAGAAATAAGCTGAGAATAATTTTTGATTTTTGTTTCAGTTTTCTCTCAAAGTTGGAGGAACGGGTGGAAACTGACATCATAACCTTCACCGTGTGTGATATCATCGCTCGGCACTGTCAGCGGTTCAAAATGGTTTATGTCCCCTACCTCACCAACCAGTCCTATCAGGACGCCACCTTCCAGAGACTCATGTAAGCCACTCAGTCAAGCTTTTCTGTTCCGCTATCGTTTGTATTCTCTTTTTTTTAATTTATCTTTCTATGTATTCAATTTATCTTTTTCCTTCAGGAATGAGAATGCAGGGTTCAGGCGAATTGTGGAGAAATTAGAGAGGAGCCCTGTTTGTCAGAGGCTTCCTCTCCGTTCCTTTCTCGTCCTTCCCTTCCAGAGGATCACAAGAATTAAACTGCTGGTCCAGGTGTGTGTGTGTGTGTGTGTGTGTGTGTGTGTGTGTGTGTGTGTGTGTGTCTGTGTGTGTCTGTGTGTGTCTGTGTGTCTGTGTCTGAAACGGCAAAGCTTGATGGTTCACAACTTTTCTCTATCTCACTTTAACACTCTGTTTCTGTCCAGAACATTGTGAAGAGAACAACTCCTGGTACTGCAGAGGCGACTCACGCCATCAAATCTTTGAAACTTCTGGAGAAGGTACAGTAACATCCTCTTTACAATTGACATTAACGTAGGATTGCAATATTATAATATAGTTTTAAAAATATGTTGGCTATCTTGATCTCCTTGATGACAAACTTCTCTTTTTATTTAATTTATCGCTCCTTTAGCTGATTCAAGAGAGTAACGACAGCATCACTCAGATGAAGAGCATTGAGTCGCTGGTCTCTCTAAGTGCAAAGGTGGACTTTGAATGCAGGGTAAGTAATGGCTTCTGGAGACAAAATCAATATATGATATGATCATAACAAGACTGATTTCATGCAAACTGTAGTTGAAAGCTAAAAAAATAACTGACGGTTTTCTTTTATTTGTGTTGAGTTTTATTTTATAAACAGATTTACATGATTTTATAAACAGATTTACATGATTTTATAAACAGATTTACATGATTTATCACAATTATTTGACATTTGATTTTGCATATTTGTGCCATGATAATTTTTTTAGATCATAACATTTATTTCAGTCATCATTTCCAGCACTAATTAGTAAATGTCCTTGTGTTTTTAATGATGTTTATGGAATCTACAACAAAAACAATGTGACCAAATGATCTTAACTCAAGGGCCACTTACTAGCTTTTCAACTGCACCACAAGAGTTTCATCAGTGTATGGAGTTAACACAGTTGCCATGGAGATTTCTAAGTTGGCATCCCATGATCTGTAGTCATGAGAACAGGTGGTCGTATATATATGACAAATATACAGCTGACCACGAGATGTGGTTGAAAGCCCCAGAAAAGGAGCTTGAGTTAAGATAATTTGGTCAAACTTCTATTTCCATTCTGAAAATGTAACTTTCACGCTAAAAAATAATAATATGCTGTCTTTGTCTCTCTGTTACAGACTCTTCCTCTGATCAGTCAGTCTCGGAGGCTGGTGCGGGAAGGGCTGGTCACCGAACTGATGGATTTCTCTCTAAAGGACACAGAGAGGAATGTTTATTTGCACCTATTCAATGACTACTTGCTACTTTCACTACAAAAAGAGTGAGTCAACAAACATCTTTGAATAATCCCTTCCCAATTACTACATCCTGTTTTCCTCATAGCCGCAGACTTTTATCATCCCTTCAATCTTATCACAGTCTTTCCTTCCTTCCGTCCGCCATCTCATTTCTCTTTTGTGCTTCCGCTGCTTCCAGAGGGGGAAAGTTCACAGTAATAGACCACTGTCCTGTGTCAGACCTGCGTGCCGAGAACTGTCGTGTCAAACTTCACTCCCTCCAGAAGAACCTGTTCCGGCTGCACATGACCCACAGAGCCCTGCTGCTACGGAACGAAACACAGTAAGAGGCCGAGACCAGAGCAGGCAATGACTGTATGACATTTAGCGAGTCACAAAGTGGAAGAAGTTGCAGATGATAAACTCATCCTTTCTTTTTCTCTCTTCAGGAGCGATAAGCTACGTTGGATATCTGCTGTTTCCCAGCCGCATCCTGAAATGGATTTTTCTGCTGCACAAGGTGAGTTTTAGACATTGCAAAATGCTAAGATGTTGAAATCCTTGCCTACTTCACTCATTCCTTACATAATAACCACTCAATGTGTTACTCTATCGTGAGATTCCAAACACTAAAGACTTATTTTCAAGTCGTCATTTTGCATCCTGGCCAACGGCTATGTTGTCCCATAAAAGTTGACGAAGTAAAAGATAATAAGATATAATAAGAATAAAACCGTGACTGTCCAGCTTACTTTAAACGAAAGTCCATGCCATAGGTTGGCAGTCTAAAGAGCACACGAGGCACTCTGTAAGTTAAAAAGACTTTATTAACTCATGGATAACCAACGCGTTTCAACTCAAACATTCTTCATCAGGGTATAAAGTGCAATGAGGACAGGTGTTCAAGTTAAAACTCATCAAGAGGTCACATGACATGTAAACACTGCCCACTGAAAATATTGAGGGATTTTTGGTGAAATGGTACAATTTTGGTTCAACTGTTGAAATTGTGCATATGCAAAAAAGGAAAATGTAGCGCTCACAGTATAAACACCTTTTGAACTGCAGGGAAATGCAGTGAACTTCCATTAGAAGAAAAATGTATCCTTTGGGTTTAGTACACCATAACTGAGTGCCACTGCGTTGGAGAGTCTCATTTATTACTGATTCAGACTGTATTTAGAATTCTGATAGTCAGAGTTTTTCTGACTTTGTTTCCATGAATGCCAGGAATGTGATAAAGGCCGTGCACACTCACACAGGTGTATTCAATTACCCTGGCTTGGTTGGGTAAAGCTCTGCTTGGAATGACATGACTTCAATGAACTCAATGTACTAACCAAAGAAGAGTTTTTGCAGGCCCAGGTTTACTATCCGAGCATTACATAGTTTGCGTTGTTGATCGATGATTCTTACTGACTTCTGTTCTCTTTTGTCCGTACAGATTTTACACAGATGCAGTGTATCCGAGCTATTATTTCCCAGCAGCCTGATGAGCTGTCGTTGGATAAAGCTGACATCATTCTAGTGCACCAACGAAGCAGTGACCGTAAGATCATCACATTACATTTTTCATCATTCCCTCGTGGAAAGTGGGATTCACCAATGTATTGTATGCAGCCTGTTATTATTAGCGATAAGCATTCATTGAATTTCTATTTTCCTCCCAGATTGGGTGGAGGGGACCAGACTGTCCGATCGTCATCGTGGATGGGTGCCCGAGTCACATTTGGAAACCATAACCAACTCTAGAGTCCGGCAACGCAACCTGGAAGATGCCCTCAAACTGACAACTGCCACAGCTGCCGTTTGACCGGATGCTCCGACTAAATCCAGGGGAGTCCTGGACTCACCGTAAAGGATAAGACTCTCAATTAACTGCTGCAAACTGCTGAAAACTGGACTATGGACATTTAGGGCCCCAAATGGGGCATTATATTTTTCACAATAGTGCAGCAACTGCGATGCTGTAAGAATGCATGTAGCATTGGGTCTCACTTGTTTCACTCGGTGGTACAATATATTGCCGTTAGAGCAATCCGTGAACTGCTGAGGCCTGCCTGAAAGACATTGAGGACATTGTGACTCTATTAAGTGTTATCTACAGTACATTACACACAGTGTGAGTGCTGTATTGCATCAATAAACTGTTCTTTTTAGGAGAACATGTTTTTAAAGGGAAATCACTTCTTTTTTTTTTGTGCTTGGAAAATGTTTTATTTGTGTATATTGAATAGAATCAATTGCGTGTATGGTGTATGTCTAATGTAAAGTTGGCCCCTGAAGATCAAAATATAAAAGACGATTCAAAGATGTACAGAGACAGTAAAGACATTTCAATAAATTCAGATTGGTGGAGTAAATAACTTCTGATATTCATGTCTTATTGAGTGTACAGTGGCTTATTTTCCTTACTATAGAAACAGTTTTGGTCATTTATAGATAAAACTGTGACAAATTGTACATCAGCTCAGCAATGCTGCACGTGCAAAGCGACCTTTTACTGTGAATGGGGCGTGTTTACTGACATGTGTCTACAAGAGCTGAAGAACAACAGAAGAGAGAGAACAGATATTCCACGTAGCCTGGCTGAGGCGTGACCGGAGGCGTGACCCCGGACCTCGGCCTGGCCCTTTCCAGGACCTGCTATTGGCTAATTGTGCCGTCAGTCAGAGAAAACGGGGAGACAGACAGCAGGACTCATCCAATAAATTCACTGTAAACCAGAGCTCTTTGGAAGGCTCCTCCCACAAACCTGCCGTTGCTTCCCTCTGAATGGACACATTCCGCTGTCACTCCACATGCTCGTCGCTGATTGGTCACGGACGAAGTGGGCGGGCGTTGCAGTATTTGTTGTTTTCGTTCAGCGGAGTAAAGATACCAGTGGACATCTTTGAAATCGATCGTTTTCCCGAAGATTTTAAAGCTAATTCCCCCCCGAGGCATTACTTTGAGGTACTTGACGTGTCAAGGGACCAGTGGAGCAAATCTGGATTTCGTCGTGTTTTGAGTGAAACTTGTTTTTGTCTTCTCCAAAGGTATGTAAACAGTCTGTAAACAGTGTAATTAAACCCACTGAGCTCTACTGTTGACCTAAACAGCTGATTTCGGAAACGATAAACAAAAACCACCGCCCTTCACGCGACATGATCCGATAGATAAATCCTCACGATTCGTGTTGTTAGTTTGGTCGTTTTCTTTGAACCAGGTTTGAAGTGAACGCAAGTGAACTCAGCTGGTCTTTGTGGTGAAACGTGACGTGGCCTCACTTCAAAACATCCTGTACCCTGAAGGTAGTGTCATCGTGACCACCATCTGATCTGGACACTAAAACAAAGTGGGATGAGTTTGTGTGTGTGTGTGTGTGTGTGTGTGTGTGTGTGTGATGGTGACCGACTATGAGGGGACATCGTGTGCATGCATGAGTGTTTTTATCGTCACCCATGGGTGCTGTTTACTCCACCCACAGCTCACAATCAGCGCTTTATATTTGAGGTTATTGACATGAAAGAGAACTGCGGTTATTCTGTTTAAAAAAAGACTCCCATTTCCGGTGTATGGTCTAGGGGTAAATCCTTAAATCACGCTATATACTATACATTTTATATCTGTCTACACATAATGATGATAATAATAATACATTGTATTTGTAAAGCGCTTTACAAGGTACTCAAGGCACTTTATATGGTAAAAATAAACAATATAAACAAGATAGATGACATCACAGCAATGTGCCTGCTCTATATTTCTGGAAATTCAATTTAATGTCAATTTATTGATATAATAATCAGATAAGGCTGTTTTGTAGTAGTCTGTCTGGGGCCAATCCAGTAAATGATGTGGGAAAAATGCCCATCACAACTTCTAATAGCTGAAAGTGATGTCTTCAAATGACTAGTTTTGTTCTAGATATTCAATTCACAATGACATGATGAAGAAAATACTCTCATTTGAGAAGCTATAATCAGATAGTTTGTTTTTTCCCGCTATTTTTGCTTTACATTGACTGAACTGAACTCAAAATGAATGCGGTTTATTTTTATGCCAATTGACTGATCGATTAATTGACTAGTCGTTTGACAAATCAAGGTATTTCATCACATTGATACAAAAATCCTGTCAAACCATAAATACCACAAAGCAGTCATGCACAATGGTACTATAACTGATGTTGAATCACTGATAATTGAAGATTATTCCTTTAAAACATCTGAACAACATGAGTTAAAAAGGGATTGGCTATCTTAGTGTAAACAATAATGGGAATTCTCTTACATTGGCTAAATGTATATTATATATATATATACAACCCACACCTAATCTCTATAAACAGATATCTGTATATTAATGCAGATTTACAATCTGATTGTAGACATCGTCTCATAACTCCAGCTCCATTCTCACGTCTCATGTTGCTAATCTGGCCGTAAACAAAGGCCGATGCACGGAGGAGGAAGTCTTGCCCCGGATATCCGATATCCGCTGTTTACACTGGAACCCTTTGAAATAATAGCCGTTGCACCCAGAGTCTAAATCGTTGCCGGACCGATAGCCGACGGGTTCCGAGACTGACCCGTCCCTAATATGGCCTCCACAAAACATCTAATTAAAAGTGGCTTACATGTCATCTTGCAATAAACAAAACTGTGCCCTTTAGGCGATCAATATCTCTAGTTGACTAAGTGCACTGGTTGGTAAAGTCAGCCGGTTCTCTTTCTGCTTTGTCTGCTTGGTAAATACATCTTTTGTTCGGGGACTTCATGTTTTCTTGTGTTGTTTGTTTCCTTGTATTATTTTCAGATGGGCAGTCAGTACCAGCGCTCAGTACCACTCGAGGTGAGGAGAGCAGAAGGAGAGAGAGTTCGGGCCAAGCATCCTGACAAGATACCGGTCAGTATGACATCTGGCTAAAAACTCATTGCATTCCCCCTGAGTGACCTTCGATCGAAACTGGGTTAGGAAGTTATGTATGATAATAGAGCAATAAAGCAATCTAGACTCTTTTTTTTTTTTAAAGCCAGTTCTCCAAATAAATATGATATATATATATGTATGTGTGTGTGTGTGTATATGTGTATGTATATATATATATATATATGTATATATATATATGTGTGTGTGTGTATATATTAACATATTTATATTAATATATATTAATATATATATATATATGTGTATATATATATTAATACATATATATTAATTTGTATTATTTAAACTGTAATAGTAGTGTGAATTAATTTGTTGTTGTTTAGATTTTGGCTCATGAACACGTTCTCTTGGTTCTTTTTAACCAGATCATTGTGGAGAGGGCCACGAGGTCACGAGCTCCTGATCTGGACAAGAAGAAATACCTCGTGCCCTCAGACTTAACAGGTGAAACACATTAAACCCACTCAAAAGCTTCTCACATCTAGCAATCGCACAAGCTCGGCACCTGTGACTTGGACGAGACCAATTCAAGTTTGACGCCGTCAGTGATGCACTGTCATTGTTCACTGGGACACTTAATGCAACTGAGCCATAAGTCATTATTATTTCCACCTTATTTCATTGCAAATTGATTGAATTTTATTATAGTTCTCTTAAAAGTACAACTGTATTGTTTTTCTGTCTCGAGACTGAGCAGTGACCTTATTTTCTTTCAATGCATATGAAATTACCCTCGCTGACGATCTCGCTTTTTCTTTCTCCCTTTCTTGTCAGTGGGCCAGTTGTGCTTCCTGATCCGTCAGCGTGTGTCTTTAAGACCGGAGGAGGCACTCTTCTTCTTCGTCAACAACTCCCTTCCCCCATCCAGTTCCCCGCTCTCAGCTGTATATGAGGTAACTGCACCCATCCAGACACTTCTTTACACGACGATTCACCCACACATGACCAGCACAAAGATATTTAGCTATTTAAGTTTGCCTGCTTGTAGCTGCAGAAATGCAAAGTTTCAGGTTACACACAAACATTGTTCACCTTCCCCTCTTGACACACCAAAAACGTCTTCGATGCTAGATCAATCTGTTTACACAGCGATGTTGCTTTGCTTTTTTTCTGCCAGTAAATGCCTGCTCATATATAAAAAAAAAAAAAAAATCTGACCTAATTACTGACACATTTTGAAAATAAAACGAGAAGTTCGTTCCTTTGTGTGCATTTTGATGTTGGTAAAGGTCAAGAAGATATAAAGTCAACACATATTTAGTCATTTTTGGATATGAATTTTCTAAATAAAATTGTATTCCCAAGTAATCAAATGAAGCCAACAGATAAATGCATTTATCATGTAAAAATTGTAGTTTGTTTAGCCAATAGAGTCAGTGTGGTTGTGCCAGCCGATACTCACACTCTCACGTACACTTCTTATGATGAATTATTCATTTGTGTCTTGCTTTGTTGTGTTCCAGGAGCACCATGAAGAGGACCTGTTTCTCTACATGACCTACAGTAATGAGAGCGTGTACGGTGCCTGAGGCAGGACAAAAGACTGGAGAGAGAGAGAATGAGAGAGAATGAGAGGAGACAAAGAGAGACTGTCTGAGGATTAAAGAGTTAAGGCTGTTTGTAATGCATCACACCATTATTATTCTCTATATTAGTTTTTGATAAGCAAGGTAAATGGTGGAAGAAAGGCTTTGCAGAAGGCAGAGGGATCGCTGGGATGAGCGGGATGCATTTAAGTTCACTTCAAGTTATGTTGATTGTTTACTTGGTGAAAGATGAAAAGAAAGAAGTTATTGAAATTATGTTGAGGGCTCTCGTGATCTTTCTCAGTCATCTGTATTTAATGCAAATATTTTTCTTTTTTTTGTAAATTAATATCAAACTTTTGTGGGAAATAAAGTGGAAAATGCACACATTTCTGATTCTGTTTGTTTTTGTGTCTCCATCTGCGTGATCTGTCTCACTGGCGTTTTAGACGTCAATAGAAAAAGACAAAAAATTACATTTTAATCACTTTTAGAGTCACATCACACAGTATAATGCTTAGAAAAGCACATTAACACACAAAGCCTTCCCCCAGAGACACTTGAATTCTAAATGTGGTTTAGGGGAAGCACAGAGACACGAAGGAGAAAGCTTCATGGGGAAGTGTTCTGTCTTTACCGATTAGATTAGTCATATTTTCTGGATACTTAGAGGTCTGAGAGGATTTGTGAGTCTTAATTTTTTCAAACAAAAATATTGATACATTTCATCTGTATTGGCGACTGCGTGACAAAAGGTTACATAACTCAATAGTCCGTTGACTAGCTGGGTCTGAAAGACTTTGCCGGCAAATCGAAAGTTAGAGAAACAGAAGAGAGGAGCCATGGAGATGCAAGATATCCCCAAAGAGGGGAAAAGAAGCGAAGAAGATGAAAGAGCAAGTGCACTGAAGCTGGAGGTCAAAACTGAAGGTTTGAATTAAATTGTATTAAACAGTTATGCAGGCACCCTATTAGTGGTGTTTCACAATTATTTATTATTTTAATGCCAAATATTTTGAAAAAACCTTAATGAAACAAAAATACAAGGCATTTAAACTTAAGAGTAGTTTATGTCTGTTATGTTATAATATCATGTTATAATATGTCTGTGTGTTTTTGTCTCACTTTAGAGGAAGCAGAACCAGACCCCTACTCTAAACTAGAAAATCCATCTGAGGATATCTACTCGGAAGCTGTACATGGTGACACTCTGGTTAAAACAAGATCAGGTACACTTTTATAACAAAATAAATAAAAATAAATAAAATCAATGTTAAATGTATATTTAATATACAGCTGAAACGCCCAAAGACAGCATCTTTCAGAATGCATTTAAGCAGTCCTGTCTGTCTTTATGAAAAAATAAAAGGTCTTCATGGGTCGTCCATAACACATATCGATGGCCGAAGAGCAAAAACTCCTCTCTAAAAAATTAACTGTTTTGAGAATGCTAAAAAAAACATGTTTTCTTGCTATTTGTTAAGGATATCCAATACATAATACAAAATACAATTTGTTTTTAATATATATACAGAGTGCAGATAGGAGGTTATTGCACTTTTCCTGGATCATTTTTCAGATAGGAGGTTTTGCACTTTGGCCATCGATATTGTTTTAACACAGCTTCATCATATAATCAACTCATTAAATTTAAATTCAAAATAAAAAAACAACATTTTAGGGTGTTGGATCAACTTCCCTACATTGCTGAGTATTCAGGGAAGTGGTTTCATCATCATTGTTCCTGTATTGTAGTTTATAAGAATGACTTGAGTGTTTCTTATAAAACAAATTAAAATAAAAAGAAAAGAGGAAAGCAGAAACAAAGCTGTGTTTGCTTTAAACCACATCAGCAATTCTTCAAAAGGTATGACTCAACTATGACCAACCATAAAATGTTAATTATAGTGAGAATGTCTGTTATAGTTTGACCATTAAGGCTTTAGAGCTGGGACATTGTTTAATTCAACATATTTTCTCCTCCTGTTAGGAAGCCAATCGCCTTAAAAAAAGCATAAATAATATGTTTAGATATGTGTCATGTATTATATACAGAAAACAGAAAAATAGGGATTACAAGAAAATTGGTGTGTATTTTTAATACATATTTCATAAATGCCTACAAAGTGTCTACAAAGGCTAATTTTGAATTATTTCAGAAAAACCATAATCAAAAGAATATTATTATGTATATATTTTTTTTCGCCCCTTTGCTTACAAGGAAAATATATGTTTATCTCTTTTAGATTCAAGAGGCAGCAAGAATCTCTCAAGTGAGTCTCCCTTGTTACACAAAATCCTGCACTTTAATCACATATTTAAAGTTTCTGTATCAATGGTGTCTGTACATTCTGTCTGTGAACTGTGTCCGACATACACTCCTCTAAAATGACCTCAAAAACAAATCCTATCTGTTGTTTTGGAGTACAGTGTCTCCAGGTATCTGGGACTTTCTCACACACTCGTTTTTATCAACTGCTAAAACACAATTTCTAAAAACTAGCGCCGTCTTTACACTCTACACACAGAGACTAAAACACAAAACATCCTACATCTCTTGCAAAAGAAAACACTTAATTAAAAACCAAATAAACTCTTCTAAAAACTGTATTTTTGTATCACAACTTAACACACAAACACCAACTAAATAGCTCTTTCCACAAGTCGACAGCACACTGATGTGCCAAGTATAAAACATTGTTATAGAGTCTTTTGTATTTCTATATTTCTATTGCTGTGAATACAGCCTATGAGCAATGGGGAAACATTATTCTCTATACTCATATCAGCGTCAGAGCATACTGTACTGTAAGCAAAACATTTTGCAACAACCTTTTGTAACTCTTTCTAAATTGTTTCCATTGTTGTGCGCACCAAAAAGCAAACTTGAATCCTATTTAGAGTGCTCAAGCTCTGATTTCTGAGTGATTAAATTGGTTATAGATATTTTCATAGGTGCATTCTGGGTGTATGTGATTGATAATTGAGTGTGTTATTTCAATGGAAATGTTAGGCAGCAACACACACAAAAAAAGTATGTTTTAGAATTTCTAACTTGGAGTAAAGCAGACAATGTGCTTCAAGTTCATTGTACCTGGTCAATAGATACATGAGTTATAAGTGTGTCTTGGCAATTGTAAAAAAAAAAAAAGAAAAGAAAAGAAAAAAACTGGATAGACAAAGAGAGATACAGTAAAAGTTTTGGAAATTGAGGGACAAGGCGTGCTCTGTGCCCCATGAATAACTTAGCAATCAGTGAATGCCACGTTGCTATGGCAACGAGACATGGGAGGGGGCTGTTTCTTAAAACTGCACTCAGACGTGAGTCAGCAGGACAAGGCAGACGAAGCAGGACGGAGTAAACAAGCTTCATCACGAATACTGGAAAACACTTTTCTTCATGTACATCAAATTTTGTCGCAGTTATGGCGGGGATAAAAAAGATGAAGCCAGCGATAACTTGTCACCTGAGTCCAAGTTATCTGTTGAACTGGAGGGGGGTAAAGGTAGGCCAGAGCCTCGATGGTGGTTTGTGTTTGTGCTCATTGTCAAATATCTCTCAAATGATGTCTTCCCTCTCAGGCAAGCAGACTGAGGGGAACACGCGTCTGTTCCGCGCTGCGTGCTTATTCCTCACCATAATCTGCCTGGTCCTGCTGCTGGTCGTCATTATCCTCAGCGTGAAACGTGAGTATCTGCAGCCATGGATCATGTCGGCGCTGTAAAAACAACACCAAAGGAGACTATTAGTGGACTGTAGGTTTCACTGGCAGTGCAGAAATAAAAGAGAAATATATGCCAGGATCACTTATGTTCTATTTTTGTTCATAACAGAGAAGAATACAAGATATAAAGTGTGTCTGGTTGCACAGCTGCACCCTGTGGGCATCATTGTTTTCCCCTCACAACTCCTCCCACCGTGCTCTGCTTTCTAGTCCAAACTGGCTCCACCGTGTGCCCAGAGAGAGCAGAGAGTACAGCACCAGACAGTGGGGGTGCTCCGTCTGCTCCGAAGTGCAGCCATGAGAAGTGCCTGGAAATGTTTCCCACCCCTCAACCCCAACGTGAGTGTGGTGTCCTTAGTAGAAAACCTTGCACAGGCCAAAGAAGCATCTCAATCAGAAGAAAAACTAATTATATTTTCTCAATTGCCAAGTGTCTGGCGACGGTTCTGCTTTCGTGGTTGCTCAAGTTGTTTTTCTAAAGGCGTTAGAGGAAGTTAGTTAATGTGCTTGTTTTTAGAGAAATGAGAACAGTTTAAGTTAATTCAAACAAAGGTGCCAGTTGATTTTAATCAGCATTATTGTTTCCTCTGACAAAAATCATTTGAGAATGCTATGTGATTACACAAAGACACATTCATACATTCAAAAGTACATGCATGTCACAAAATATGGGCAGACATGAAAAAACAAAAAACGGAAGGAATAACAAAGCTAATTGAAGAAGAAGGAAAGGTCTGCTTTATTATTTGTGCAATGTAGTCCACATTTCCAGAGTGACCCTTAGTTTTCCTTGCTGTAGTATTTTCTGCACTGATCCCTCTCTCCTGCCAGATCGGAGCTGTTTGCGGTGCGCTAACGGGTGGCTGCTTTTTGGCCGGTCGTGTTTTTACCTGTCCGCCTTCAGGCTGAGCTGGGAGCAGAGCCAGAGGAACTGCACCGTCAGTGGAGGAGCTCTGGCTGTTGTCAACAGCCGGAAAGTTCAGGTGGATCTTATATCGATTTCTTCTCTGACCGTGAAGTATAACCAAGCAGTCCATTAAAAAAGGGTCATCATTTACACAGTATATTTTTTGGTAAATGTAAAAATGGTGCGCTCTCTTCTAGAACTTTCTGACTGAGAAAGGGAAAATGAAATACTGGATCGGGCTGAGACAAAAAGAATCCGCATGGACCTGGGTCGACAACACTGTGCTGCGAGAGAGGTGATGAACGACCAATCATCTCAGCTCATCTGATCTCTTTCTTGACTATATCAGATTTCATAAGTGTGGGTTGGATGTAAATATGTGCCAGTTTTGTCTGGGTGGTAAGGAGTAAGATGAGTTAGAAAAGGGGATACATTTCTTTGTGTAACTGCTCTTTGTGTATTTAACAAATATACTCAGTGGTCACTTAATTACCTGTATAATCTAATCCAATACAACAGCTCAGCCATACATTCTATTTTTACAAAGTTTATAATGTTTAGTTTGTTTGATTTTAATTATATATATTTCAGTATTGAGGTCATAGTTTAAGGTGGTGCACTAAGCTACACTATCTTATTATCCTATAGAGGGCAGAACATTAGAAACACCTCTGACCATCACTAACTATGATCTCAGTGCAAAAATATACAATTTAATTTACACACTTCTGACATTGTCACCAAAAAAATGGAACATTGTGAGCTTAATAAAGACAGATGTAATAGCAGGACTCTTGTTGCAGATTTAAAGTAATTAAAGCAAAAATGCTTCCAGGCCGAGAGTCCAAAAAGCAGGCAGATTAGAGGTAAACAAAACTCCATTCAACAACGAAGACAAACTGAAAATGAACAAACTGGGCTGTTAGTGATTGACTGATTGGGGAAATGAGAACAGGTGAGCAGGAGGTCTGGTGAGTGCAGGGCTAACGAGGGACAGGTGAAACTAATTGAGGCAGAGCGGCTCAAAACTGTGGGGTAAACACACACAAAGGCAGGAAGTGAAGTGATCTGAAATGAGAGGTTAACAAAATAAAACAGGAAACATTAAACACAAATGAATGACATGAAACAAACAAAACAGAACCTGAGAGCAGACGTGGGACATGACGCCGCAAAATATCCTGCGATTACATTGTAATAGTCAATATTCTTTTCTTCTGTTTGCAGTTACTGGGACGACGCAGCATCAGGTGTGGGTTGTGGGATCCTCAGCACTGGAAACCCACCTGACAAGAACTGGATCACAGCTTCCTGCGAGGCCGTCACCTACTACATCTGTCAGATGCAGCTCTGACAGCATATGTCTCTTTTTTTAACAGAGTAAGGAGCAACCAATCCTCTGTCAACAAGCATCAACTCCTCCATAACATTTCAAATCATATCTCTTTCCACTTTAATCATAAAAAAAAATTCTGATAGTTTTTTAGATGATAGTTTTATATTTAACGCTTGAAGAGCTGTTTTGTCAGATTGTATTATTATATATATATATATATATATATATATATATATATATATATATATATATTTGTGTAGAATTGTGTAGAATTGTATTGCCTAATCTGTATTCTAACATGTCAGTTATGCTTATAAGCATTAATCACTCAGGCTACGTTACTCTTATCTACTGTATGATTTATTAACTGCTGTCTCACTTTTCCACGAATGAGGGCCAGTAAGTTTGTTTCAACAAGGTTTTATTCTCATATAAAAACGTTCATACAGCTACACAATAAGTTGACTGTCTATGTTTCACTTTATTTTAGCTTAGCATATATATTACTGCTACACATGTTTTATATTGCTATAAAAATAACACACTCTTCTTTAGCATAATACTGCAGGAATAATTGCACAGTTGAATATATAGGCAGATTGAGTCAACCGACTCTTATACTCGTCGTACAAGTTTGTTCGTCGACACCTTACGTGTTCATATGTTCAGGAGCGTGAGATGAGACTGCTCTTCAGGCAGAATTGCTTCCTAAACATATTTAATGTCCTGGTCGTCCTCCGGCTCCATCTCCAGCCCCAAAGCGCTGTGGCGAAGCATGTGCCACCCTGCCAGAGACCTCCTGTTGTTTTTAGGTCTGAGTTTGGGGGATCCTGAGATGGACCCCTTTATTGTGTCCGTCTTCTCCAATCCCTCCTTTTCCTCGTCTTTGGAGAAAGCCTTGACGTAACGCCGCATCTTTTGCAACATTGGGTCATTTCTGTCCTCAACCCTGCAGAGAGTGAAAAAAACATTACAGTTGCTTCAAGGGAAATACTGTCACTACTTAAACTATCATCATGATGTTTAAAAGGGAGCTCTTGTTATTTACTTTTGCACATCCTTAAGTTGGAGGACTCAGAAGAGACAAGTCAAGCAGCAGCAGAGATATCAATATAGTTTTTGTCCTCTGTATGCCTCGAGACACCTATATTTCCCATAATGCAGCTCAATATCGTTTTCTGTTAGACTTTCCTTCGTTGCCTCGTTGACTCACATTTTTCAAACTCCATGCAGACCTTCCATTCTTGTTTTTAATGACATCAGAAAGCAAAGATAACCTCTAATGACATTATCAGATTTATTTTCTCAGACTTGAAAAAAACAGTTTTCACAGGCTGATTAATACTCCCTATATGAGTAGTAAACTAATATGTAAAATTGGTGGAGTGCCTCTTTAATATGCCTTTTCATAAACCACATAATACAGCATGTGTAAAGCTGTAGTGGTCCGTATGTTGGTGGAGGAGACGTGATAATAATAGATATGTGAGAGTGAGAGTTGAGTGACTTACTCACAGCACAACAGGACTTGTGGCTGCATTACAGACTACTTAGGTTGTGGTCAGTGGACAAACTTATCTTTGTATGGTTATTTTAAGCAAAAATAGTAAGGCTAAAAAAAGTCTGCACTCAAAATATCCAGATGCAATATATTTGTTTATTACATTTTTGCTATTTAAGGTAAGGGTGTTTTGGTGAGTTTAAAGGCCTTGATAACCTTTTATTTTTTAGCTTCTTATGATGGCTGATGGGGTCCCACATATTTGTAACAAAGTTCAAACAGTTTTGGTTGTTTCATATGCAAGTTTTTCTTCTTGATGGTTTTAAGTGGAAGGAACTCAGTTGGGAAAAAAGGTGAGGTCATGTATTTCTGTGCACCAATCAGGATTTAACAACATTTTAATCAAAATCAGACAAGATCAGACTACACCTACACAGTCGTGATGAAGCAGTTAAGCTGATTTTCAGCGGTGGTATCACCCCCCCAAAAAACAAACAACTCATTTTTGTTTGGTTGTTGCACATTTAGTAATAATTTATCATTTACCCTTAAGGAAAAATACTTTTTTGATCTGGAAATACATTTTCAGGGGCTTTAGAGCTTATGTTTCTGTTTCTGTTACTGCAGTATTGTCTCACCTGAGATACCAGCGTTCCCTCAGACCGTAGTTGAGCCCACACACCCCGAATCGAGGCCACAAGCAGCGGGGCAGCCTCCTCTCCAGCATCAAAGTTGTAGCTACCACCTGTTCAACATCATTACAGCTTTTAACCACGGCACACTAATGCATGATGGGATGTTTCTATGCATTTATGTTTCTGTCCTTAGATACAAGTCCATATCTGTGTGTGTATTACCTGAGTCCTCCAGAGCTCGTCTCTCTCCTGGGCCACCCTCCAGTGTGTGTCACTCATCATAGCTATCAGTAGATTTAGCAGGAGGATGTAGGAGACCACAGAGAAGGTGCAGTGCAGCACATGGACGATCGGGGGAGTAGCGATGGTGTGGTCCACGGGCAGATCTATGAGGCCCACGCTGAGCTCAAACTGGGAGAAGAGGGTGATGGGGAAGGAGCGATATGAAGGAATGGACTCAGGCTCCTGGGTCATGTACACCATCCACAGGGCTGAAAAGAAGTATGTGGGAGAGTAGAAAAGTCATCTCAGTTCAAGAATTTCTTATATTTCAAGCTTTGTGAGAGTTAAATACTTGTTTGTACATGTCACCCAGAATATACTCACAGGTGGAAAAACCAATGAGCACAATGAAACTCAGCCACATAAACTTTGTCAGGTCTCCAAATATAATCTGGGGGGAAATGAGACACATGGTAGGTCAGTCTGCAAACACAAATAGATGAACCTCAAAAACCAAAACAACAACTGAATACATCTGCTTCAAATACATTTTGGTGCAGGTGTGTTTGTCTGTGTGTGGAACAAACAGCTATTTCACCATGACTCACACGCTCTTACAGCATGCACCGCTGTGTCTGAGTCCTACCTTCTGTATCATGATGACATAAGGGCCGAGCATTTCAAAACCTCGGGCGAAGAACATGACGTTGCACCAGCCGAGGACTAAACACACTGCCATCACCACAGCCTCCCCTTGCACCTCGCAGGCTCTGAACACACACAGCAGCACCACCAGGCACGCGTAGCTGATTCTGGTCAAAACAACAACAGACAGGTTAGAGGGTCTTTCAGCACAGTGTGCAATATTATACTGCTAAGATGTGTTTTCTACTCACAGGATAACATGGAAGGGGCCTCCCAGTGCTGTTTGGCCAAAATAACGCTTTGCACCCACTCTTAGTATATCAGGGATCTGTTGGAAGAGAGAGTACAGGAGGATGTGGCAGAGCAATATATACATATTTATACAGTATATAAAGAAGATGAAGCATGCTTCATAAATTCACCTCCAGCAACAGAATGACAAAAGCTCCCAGGATGCTGATGATCTCGCCAGCCAGTCGCAGCTTGTCCTTATGTGTCACATAACTCTCCTGAGAGAGGAAACAAAGCATTATATTATTAGACTGTGTGTCATATGCAGGTGCACAGTTTGACATTTACACAGACACAGAATACATATGATAACAGATAAATGCTACACTGTACCTTTAATTCAAGTAGTGACACCTAAGTATAACAATACTACAAGTAAAAGTCTGTTTTCAAATTTGAATTTAAGTAT
Source organism: Ophiodon elongatus (assembly GCA_016806645.1). NCBI lineage: Eukaryota > Metazoa > Chordata > Actinopteri > Perciformes > Hexagrammidae > Ophiodon > Ophiodon elongatus. Next base: position 3,462,664 of record JACSYO010000415.1, on the reverse strand, counting down.
AAAAGAATAATCATTAAAATGTATTAAATTATTAAGATATATGTAAATATATTTGATACACATCATATAATCTATATACAGCTAAATTAAAGTAAAGTAGGAAAGTACAAGTGTTAAATAAATGTATTTAGTTATATTCCTCCTCTGCTTATGGTTGTGTCTATTTATAATAACATATCATAGTTGTATGTGGTCACAATAAAATATCACATGTATGTATCTACACACCTGAAGAGTTTTCTGGACACGGATGGTTTTGTCCATCTCTGACTGTGTGTAGTTCTCCGGAGCGTCCTTCAGAGGGCGATATGCACAACACAGTGTGAAGGTCCCGATGTACAGCAGGTACAGTAACAGCAGCAGCCTAATGCAACAAAAAGGAGATAAAAACAACACACTCTAAAAACAGACTGGTAATGTGTACTGTTCACATATTTGACTTTGGATATGAAACTGTACCTGAAGTAATGTTTTCCATACAGGTTCCACTTAAGACTAACCAGCTGCCTCACAGGGGTCACTTCCAGTATCCTTCTAGCCTGGAGAACAAAACAAAATTAAATTTCTTCACATCACATCAACGATGTTATTTCTCACCAAAATACTTTGCATCTTGTATCGTACCTCTTTCTGGTGACTGCCCACGATGAGCTCCATCACTGACATGTGGTCGGCCCATGAATCGATCTCCGTCAGGTCGTAAAGGTTAGAGGTCAGAGGGCCCAGACTCCACTGGACCACACGCCTTTTATTAACCAGGTGCTGAAACGCCTGAGAAAAACACAGGGAAGCTCAGCAGTGAGGATAGGATTAGTGAAATAATCTGCTTCACCTTTCATGTCGGGTTTTCACCCTGTGAGCCCCCCTCAGGCTTCATATCACTCACAACAACGTTTCCCTCTTTGGCAGCCAGTTTAAAGGGTGTAAGGCCTCGGTAGTTGGGCACCATGTCGAGTGGCACTGACTGGTCCAGCTCCACATCGCGTGCCATAATCAGGTCAATGGCCTGGCACGCAATCGTCTTGTTGGGCTGCAGAACCAATATGTGAAGCACGGTGTTACCTAGACGGAAAACCAAAGAATGCAGAAAGAGTGTAGACAAGAGACAAGAAGAGAGACCAGAAGGCTATTAATAATCAAAATATCAGACAGTGGTAAAATAATCCTGGTCTCTTTGCCAACTCTCCTACGAGAGGAGGTGTTTCATACCACGGTAATCCTGGACCCTGGTGCTGGCCCCGGCGTCGATTACCATGGTGATAATGTCCTCATTCCCGGCACACACAGCAAAAGATAGGATGTGCTCACCTGTTGACCAAATGCACATTTTAGAAAAAAGATGTGCTTTTTGTCACAAAGCATGAACACGTCAATTTTTGCAGACACAATCTTTATGAGCAATTTTGGGTTCCTTGTGGCTCCATCCCCCCCATTACCCCTTTTTACTTACCATAGTATATGAGTCCCCCTATCCTCTTCCTGAAGTAGAGACCGGTGACTCGAGGTGTAGCCGCGTCACCCCCACGACTGATCAGATGATGAACCAGATTGATGTTCTGATTCACAACAGCGATGTGGAGAGGAGTAACACCTGAGACAGAAGAGGGAGAGCACTGTGCATCAGTCCGCTGTAAATAAACTGTTCTCTCATAAACCTGTGTGTCTTGCTGAGCTGTGACAAGTGGTGGAAGAAGCATTCAATTTACTTAAGAAGACTATAATACACTACAGTAACTAAAGCTGTCCGATAAGCATAATAAGTAAAGTATTTGAATTTGAAATGTAGTGTAATAGAAGTATAAAGTAGCTTAAAACATCATTAAAGTACTTAACATTTTACTTGAGTACAGTACTACAGTAAGTTCTTAGATACTTTCCATCACTGACTGTAACCCATCCTTGTATGTTGTCATGAGTGTCCTAACAACATGTCTACATCAAATTTGATTTATGTTTAACTCTCTTAAAGTGAGTGTTAAGAGTTCACAATTGTAAAATGATGCTTATATTGTTTATCGGTTAGATGCTTTTGTAAATAATTCACATTTCAGGTATTAAAACTTTGACTCATATGAAGTGGGAAAGAGATTTGACTGGAGTAAAAGTTCACTAAAAGTTACTCTCTGTGAAGGTTTGTTGTTTTAAAATGTTATTTGTTTGTTGGGATGTATTTGCTGTTAGTTACACCAAAAACCTCAAAAGTTTTGCTGCTTAGTTGAATTTATGTCCCGTATTAAGTTATCATATCTGCCACCTTCAGAATTGTAATGCCTCTTGTTAGACTGATAGATTTTTTGAGGCAAACCCAAACTTTACATATAAATAATCCATCATCAATTTTAAATGCAACGATTCACGTCAAATGTTTCTACATTTTAAAATATCCTCTTTTACTCTGAGAAAAATAAAATGCATAATGCATCCACATCTGAAATGATGTAGTATAAACACACAGAATTGACTGGATTCAACTTCCCTCAACCATCTTATTTTTCTTCATCTCTATCTCATCTGAGTCTGTCTATTAAATCCTTTTTAATTTTCTTAGCTGCTGACCATGAAGCTGATAAGTTCACTTGTGTACACGTTGAATGAATTAGCATGCTGTGTGTTTGTGCTTCTTTCTGTCAGTGAGTTTCTGTGTTTGTACCTTGGAAGAGCTCTGAAGTCATGGGCTCGTTGATGAGTTCAGGAGCTCCGTCCATCAGAGCCACAGCAGCGTCCAGGTTATCAGTCATCACGGCCACATGAAGCGCTGTCTCTCCAAGAGCTCCTGAGTGACAGGATTACAGTTTCACAAATTACAACTGACACTAAAAATACTCTGAAATAACAACAGTCACAGCTTATTCTTACCTCTCTCAAAGATATTAGTGGATGCACAACTCAGCAGTTTCTTGATGCAACCAACACTGTTCTTTTTAGCCGCATAGAAGAGAGGAATGTCATTTATGCTGGAAAAAGACAGAAGAAAACATGTTCAGTATTGAAACAACTTAGGCCATACACCTTTATGGGATACATTTTGATTGATATTGTTGGAAAAATGTATCTGTTATGAGTTTTGTACAATTTGGTGTGTAGTAGAAACGTCTCATCCAACATCTCGTTCCATCCTTTCTTGTTTTGAAGGCGAAACCTCAGCTGGCTCCACCAATGGTTGAGCTCGCTCGGAGCAGATCTGGCCAGAGACGGAGACATCGACACCTGTTGTTCAACTGGAAGAGACAAATGAAACGTGAGGCGAGGACACAGAGAGAAAGGCAGTGAATTAAAAAAAAAAAAAACATACCAATGAAATAAAGTGCAGAATCAGAGAGCCATCATTTAAAAACGCGAACATGGATAATTTTAGTTTTCAAAATAAGTTTTGAAATACAATAAAACAACAAAAAAGAAGAAAGTGTCTCAATCTCACCCTTAAACAATAAAAGTGCCACGCCTCAGCTTCTGATGATCCTCAGTCATAACACTCTGTCAAAGTTAGAAACCACACCTGTAAAACGTCCCTGAGGAGAAGTGAAATCCCTGCGGCATCACCGTTATATATGACCCCAGCCAGGAGGGAGGAGACATGCGCAGGGCTTGAGAATGAATGGGTGGAGAGGAAGGATGAGTGAACAGCAGACAGGTAAGACAGAGAGAGTGATGCGGTAATGAGCAGGTGGACTTTCACTGCGGGTCAGAAATCCCACGGGGAAAGTTACGCTTTAAGATTCAACTCCTTTATCATGCTGATCTGAACTTATTGGCTGTATTCTGTCACCTTAAAAGTGAAGTGACAATGGGCCAGTCCTTAATCACAGTATATCTCTCTGTTACCACCAGGCCTGTCTGCATTCCACCAACTACCACTAAAACCTGCATGGCCACTATGAAAATTCTGCAACATCATGACAACACATTGCGGTCATTGTTTCAAGTGAACCGTTAAAGCAAACCTGTTTGGAAATTGCAAGCTTGTATGTCTGAATGCGGGTTTGTAATTTAAACCTGATTAAAGCACGATTGTCCAAGTTGCATTATTTGTGATGCTCTATTATAGGCCAGAATGTTCCTGGTGAAACTGGGATTATTTGGTGGAGTAAATCTGAACATGATGTATTATTTTCCAACATGTTACATCTTGAACAAACACGCACACTAAACTACACTAAACTAGTTTAATTCATAATGAGTTAACATGTTGAGCACCATTGATGTGTCAACAGGAATGATCACAAACACGGTAATTGCCACATTGCATAAGACCATAATGATCATTTAAAGGTTGGAAACGTCATTTCACTTTTCCACTGAAGGCGGAAAACAAAGCTCACGTTACATTGAGTCTTGTTTGGTGAAATTAACATTCTTTATTCCAGTGAGAGTTGATTTGGCAAAAAAGGCTAATCACAGATTTAATTCACATGTTAACTATTTGTAAACTGCAGGATCAGTTAACTTTTATAACATCTCTGGTCATCTGCGTTGTAGTGTTGCAGGTGTTTTGCTGCACCATTTATAGGTCATGACTAGCAGGCTGGTCAGCCGCAGGTTAAAGAGGGTTTAGGAAGACTCCAAAGGAGGCCCTGATAATGGTTGCCGATGTGGCCGTCATTTAGTATTGTGGAGATAATAGCTGTTTACCAGACGGAGAGCACCATCTTTAAGTAGTGTCATAAAGACTGGTGGTTTTCACTCTGTTAATGTCTTTATAAAGAAACAATAACACCATAAAAACATGATTTTGTGGTTTTGTGTGTCTCCTGTTTCTGGGTACCAGCAGTTCTTTCACAACACTTTGTTAATATGAGTCGGGACACCACAGCAAACAATTATTACAGACATCTACATTTATAACAGTCGACAGATGCTCCTTTTCAGTGTGACTTAACACAATAGAGCTCAATAATCATTATTAAAACAAAAGCATCACACATAGCTTCAACACAGTCATCATTTATATAACTTGAGCTCTTTCTCTCTTTCTCTCATACAAACTTTAATTAAACTTCTAAACGTTCAATACTCTGAATGTTTCTCAATTTTCCCTTTTGCACATTTAAAATATGAGTTAATTGGATTCTTTCTTTCTCCGCACAATTATATCAAATGGAAAATTCCACATGATTAATTCTCATATTCCCTATAATTCAGCATTAGATATTCTCAGTAGTGAAATAAGTATTCAGATTATTTATTTAAATCTGGAATTGAGTCCAAAAAGTAAAATAAAAATCTGCTGGTGTAATAGGAATATTTCAACCTGTTCTTTATGCAAACCAACTTGATTCTGAAAAGTACCTTCACACTGTACTTAAGTAGTAGTAGTAGTAGTAGTAGTAGTAGTACAACAACCACTGACTATTTTCTGTTTGGAAACGTCAACATAAAGTTGTGAGGTTCAACATGCCTTTGTAAAAATGACCAGCAGTCTGACATTGAGACAATGAGAGGACCAGTTACTGCTCTGCAGCTGGAGACAGTACAATCAACACCGAGCCCGTCGCATCAGGCTGGCAGAATAACGTGTAAGCGGTCTTGCTATCAGTCCAGATCTGCTGTGATATCAGCGACAGCGGGACATGTGGGAAACCAGTGTCTGTTCTTGGACGACTGCTGATCCCAGCAGATCTCAAACTCAGATTTGACTCAAACCTGCTGATCTGTGGAACCTGAAACACGCAGAGTTCCCTCTTTAAAAAGCTGAAGGTGACATCTGTACATCAAGGTGAATATATCGCTTCTTATTTTGTTGCTGAATTAAAGTTAAAACTGGCATTTAAGTTCAGATATTTCTCATGTACACTTCTCCATAAAGAGAGTAAGGTGGCATGGAAGGATATGGTCGCTGCACTACATGGCCTTGCATGACTTTATGGTTTTAGCTGCATGCACCTGTTTATTGAAACATTACAGTAAGATTATGAATCATTGTGAATCATTATGAATCATTGTCTGTTGAAAAATTTCCATTAGCATTTGCTCCAACACCAAAATGTTAATTCAAGTTGAGCAAGTCTCTCATATTTTCCACTTTGTCACCTTTTAAATAACAATAACAATATAAACTTTGTTTTTTCTTCTGAGAGAAGCGTGGCGCCGCTTTGGTCCAGACTGAAATATCTCAACAATCATTGGATGCATTGTCATAAACCTTTGGACAGACACTCATGGTCCCCAGAGGATGAAGCCCACTGACTTTGGTGATCCTCTCACTTTTCCTGAAGCGCTGCCATGAGGTTGACACTTTTGGTTTTGAGTGAAATGTCTCGAGAGCTATTGGATTGTTTCCCATGAACGTCATACAGGCTGACATTCATGTTCTCCTGAAGATCAATCCTAAAGATTTGGGGATCACGCAACTTTTCATTTTGTCCCATCATCGGTCACAATTTTTACATTTGTATAACATTTTGATCTATGACTAAATACCTACAAGTCTAATCACAAGACCATCAGCTGCAGATATACTTTGTGTTTATTGCTAAAGAGCCAATGCTAGCATGCTAAGATGCTAAACAAAGATGGTGAACATGATGAACATTACACCTGCTAAACATCACCAGGTTAGCATTGTCATGGTGAGCATGTGAGGATGCAAACATTAGAATTTAGCTCAAAACACCACTGTGTCTAAGTATCTTATCCTCTCTGAGCCGCTAGCATGGCTGTAGACTCGTAGTCGTGTTCATCTTATTGATATGTAACAAAGGTATCATGTGTTTTTGTCAGCGTGAGAGCTTTTGTCCCTACGTGATGAGGCTAACTTCTACACCTTAGCTACAATACAGCTTGTTTTCATGATTTTCTCTTCATAAGTCACATTTTCATATCATTTGTTCTCAAATACTGACTAGAATATTCCTTTTTTTTTAAAGAACTTGAGTGGCTGTTGAACCATTAGGTTTGATTAGAGTAGATAGCACACAAAAGAAGAGGCAAATAGCAATATATTAAATAAAATCATATCATTTATTTTACAAATTTGCACAATTTTCTGGAATACTCGTGAACACTCATACAAGTAAACACAGCTAATAATGTGTGTAGCCTGACACACTTCTCTCTCTCTCTCTCTCTCTCTCTCTCTCTCTTTCTTACACACACACACACACACACACACACACACACACACACACACACACACACACACACACACACACACACACACACACACAGCCTCATTTACAGCACAGACACACAGGTACTCACAAAGCATTTCTCCTCCTTCCTTCAAGTGTAAATCAGATCCGATTTTGTCCGTCTTCCACATTTCACACATTCACAACGCTTCAATGACTTCAGTGTCTTTAATCGAGCAATCCAACAAAAAAAAAGAGGTGAAGTGTGAAATGTACACATAAAGGTGTGTGCAGTTCGGTTGCGTCCTCGTCTCAGATGAACGTTTGTCTTTGCAGCTGAGGTGAAGTTTGTCGTATTACAGTACATGAGTTCTGTTGTCGCTGAGAGACACAAGAGTGAGAGTGAGAATTGTACAAACTGGGCTGCTCTCAAACCCTGATTGTCTGTTAAGGAGGGAAAACGTGACCTGCAGTGTTTAAAAGCAATTCTTTTTTTCCATTTTTGTTTTTTACGATTCTATGGCAGTGATTCATATCCAACCGCAATGTTTGCAGTACTGATTTTTGATTGGTGGTTTACAGCATTTTGTTGGAACAATTGAACAAACTGTACATTTTTCGAAGAACAAATGGTAATACCTTATAAGGCAAACCATAGGCTGCTGGGTAGTACACCATTTTCTTTTTTGCTAAACTTTTTTAGCATTTGGTGTTTTAAATAGAGGGGAAGTGATACAACTTTACAAACAACTCAAAAATATTAGAAAAAGGCTTTGATTGTCTTCACGCAATTCTTTGTGTGGAGGGATCTCCGTAAGTATGCTAACAAAAAACATTTAAATTATTTTTTTTTTGTACTCAATAAGGGTGGGGAAATTGAAAAGTCCATGGGGCAGTAGTGGAAGAGAAGGTGAGAGGTAGGATTGCAGATGGGTGAGAGTCTAGAAGGCAGACAACAATAAAGTGAAATCTAGTGGAAAACATCGAGGAGTCTTTAAAGTCCTCCTTCTCCTCCTCAGCAACTCCTGAACCTCACTTTGACCTGGACTGCAGCTCCCATAGTGCATCTCTCCTGTTATTTGTCGTAATTGACTGGCAGGAAGTCCGATCCTCTTTATCAACCCATCTGGTTGTAGTGTCGGTTGTATAGAAGAATATACAGAGTGGCACTCGATGCTTCTCCTCAAACAAAAGCTGATTCTCTTTTTGTTTTCGCTTAAAATGTGCTCCATCAAAAATGAGTGAAACCAGACACAACAAGCAGAGGAATGTGAAAACCACAGAAATCCGTGGCACAGGTTGTACTGAAGGTGGATTTCACACCTCCACCTGCCCCTGCGTCAGATAGGCTCTGAGCTGCTGGGCAGCACTGAAGATCTTCCTCTGGTGTCCCAGCAGGTTCACCCCGAGATTCTGGACATCACTGAGAAAGAGAGCAGATGAAGTGGGGAGTTTAGTTCAACACTCTAGCTTGTTGTTGGCCTCTCTGATATTCTAAAGGGCACTGGTGGATGTGCATGTGTTATTACATAATAGCCGTCAGCAGCTGATTTTACCTGAAGCTTCTCCTTAATACTTCGGCCTATCTTTGTTGTTTTGTATTTCTATTTAAATCAAATTTATTTTCCTATTATTCAACTTTTATTAGTTTCGTATACATAAAGTGAACAAAGATATAGACACAACATTTTTATCTTTGTTGCCATTTTTCACTAGTTTAAATTTCACAAAATAATTATTTCTCAAATTTTTATTACAAATTTGTTCAAATCCGGTGTTAAGGAGAACTTCTCCTTTTCCAATATACTCCATCCACCTGACATGTGTAGCACATTAATATGCTGATTAAACAGCATGATTATTACACAAGTGTGCCTTGGGCTGGTCACAATAAGAGGCCACTTCAAAATGTTAATTACACAACACAACACCTCCAATGTTGTTTCCATGAATTTTGCATCCAACCTGCTTCACAACCGCTGACCAGGTGTACCCACGCCGGATCAGGACTTCCACAACCAGCTTCTTTACCTGCAGGATCGTCTGAGACCAGCCACCAGGACGGCTGATCAAACAGTTGGTTTTCAAAACCAAAGAATTTCAGCAGAAACCGTCAGCAAAGCTCTTCTGCGTGATCGTCTTCCTCAACGGGGCGTTGACCTGACTGCAGTCCAATGCCATAACTGACTTGAGTGGGCAAATGCTCCCCTGTTTATGGATGCATCCCGTGTGACCATCAATGCATATCTGTAGCCCTGGTCATGTGAAATCCATAGTTCCATAGAGTGCCTACTAAATGTCTTTTTTTGCACTGTACCTTTTAGAGTGGCCTCTTACTGCTATCAGCCCAATGCACACTTGTTATAATCACGCTGCTTAATCAGCATCTTGATATGCCACACCGGTCAGGTGGATGGATTATCTTGGAAAAGGTCAGGTGCTCATTTGCACAGATCTAGTATTTTATTTCAACTTGTGAAAAATAGGAGCAAATGTATTGTGTTTTTGTTTATTGTAGCTTTTACTTACTTACCTATCAAACTACTTTGAAAAGTAAAACCAAGACACACACACACACACAAAAAAACTGATCCTTGATCAGAGACAGGGTTTACAATCTCCCCCGTATATATTACTAAATGAATGTGAACAAAATCCAGACATTCGTGATCTGATAACCGCTAAACCATCTCCATGACAACCGATCAATTCTGTCCTCTGAGGAACACCGAAATATGTGGCTTAAAGCTTCAGAAACAGAGTATGTGGACCTTGTGTTGAGAATTTTCTTATTCAGTGTCCATTTTAGAGGTCGAAAAAATTTCACCTCAGCTTTAACTCAATTTGTAAAAGTATACAGATTGTTGAGCATGACAGTTCCTTCTTGACCTTGGAAACAGATGGAGTTTGCTCATCTGTCATGAAAACCAAAAACAGCGAGTGAATAAGAAACTATCTTGGTTGTACCTTCCAGGAAACAACCCTGGACGAAAACAAAAGGCTCCCCCCGATGGGTAGAAAATCGATTTAAAACTTTTCATATGCCTGGAGAACAGTCGGCAGTAAAACAAAAATGTAAATGACTTTCAAAAATAAATAAAAACACACAGTCACCTGTCCTCTTCTTTGACTGAACATTAGAGTAATAACCATCTCTACTCACTCCATGCTGAGCCTGCTGACTCTGTCCAATGTGTCCAGGTTTGCCTGATCGAACTCATCCTGATATCTCTCCATCCTCAGAGCCTTCAGCCAATCACTGACTGATGCCACTGCCGTGAGGTCTGTGGGCGTGGGGCTGAGCAGCGGCTGCGAGCAGCTTCTGTAAAGAGGGGAAATGTCAATAAAGAGGGCATGACAATCCATAAATGTAGCAGATTGTTCATCACCGGCTGCCTCTGATATGTTTTGCCCAAGCATTCGCCAGAAGCTGGTGTCTCACCGAGTTGGCTCCACCTTGAGGGAGGCAGGGTGCCTGATGAGCCGATCCAAGGAGGAGAGGAGCGAGTCGAAGCCTGGCCGGTCCCCGCGATCAGCCTGCCAGCACTGAAGCATCAGAGAGTGGAGGGCGGAGGGGCAGTTGTGGGGGGCAGGGAGCCGGTACTGGTCTGCTACTGCCTTCATCACCTGCAGAGAAAGCAAGTGAGACATTAGACATATAAGCAGGGCAGATGGTGTGAGGAGACTTGTGTAATTGCCTTACATAAAAGGTCACAGACCACTAAGGGGTTGTAAAGAGTGACTAAGAGAAAATTATGCAAATTTCAGCTGCTTGGCATTTTTTCGCCACTTAAATGTTTCTGTTAAATCAAGATAGGGATGGTGGTAAAGCACAAAGTGATTTAAAAGTATGGCTTTTATGCACTGGTACTAGTTATAAAATATGTTCAGCCAAAAAGCTGCATAAGTCAATTTTTGTACGTTTTTTGTTTGTCACTTTGTACTTGCCTGATTGGCTTTGCACATTATCTGCCACAACGAAATTAAAGCAGTAAATTATACCACTAGAACTGTTGTGAAATTTAATACATATAATGTGACAATAAAACCACACAAATCAGAATTTTGCACTGTTTAATACTTCTTCCAGAAATTGCAGCTTGATAGCATGCTATTGAATGCCACACTTTAACGTTTTTCATTATTTTTGTGTCTCTTTATGCCTTTATTTAATAGCTTTAATAGGGAAGAGACGGATCGGGAACGACATGCATCAAAGGTCTCCGGCTGGATGCAAATACGTTGCAGCTCATGGTTGGTGCCACCAGGGCGCCTCGGGACTTTTAATGGCATGTTGTTCCACTATAGTAGATAAACTCGCTCTTAAGCACAGGATTTGAGTGCATTCCTATCACTAATTGATTATGACTTCCTCTGCTCAGGCAACCTTCTCATACATACTCACTTCTTGATTGCTCATGTCCCAGTATGGACGCTCTCCATAAGACATCACTTCCCACATTAGTATGCCGAAGCTCCAGGCGTCACTCGCTGAGCTGAACTTGCGATGCTGAAAGGCTTCTGGTGCCGTCCACCTGACAGGAATCTTACTGCCCTGATGGAGGACCAAGACAGACAGTGAGTTATGTTACACTGGAAGCACAAATCAGAAGCATTACAAACCACTCCATCCTCCAATACGTACCAATGAGGCAGTGTATGTAGGTATGTTGTGGTCCAGGCCCCTCATGAGTCGGGACAGGCCAAAGTCAGACACTTTACAGACCAGGTTGGAGTTGACCAACACGTTCCTGGCAGCCAGGTCGCGGTGGACAAAGTTTCTCTCAGCAAGGTAACGCATCCCTGCACCAACTCCTCTGAGCATCCCGATAAGCTGGAGGACGCTGAACTGGCCCTCGTTCTCCTGAAAGTGGCAGAGGGGCGAGAGATGTTTTGGTTTACAGTGAAGTGAAACACTGCGGTAACTGGTAACGTGCCAACGCTGGAGACAGCGTGCTGTTGTCTCACCCTGAGGAAGGCGTCCAGAGGTCCGTTCTCCATGAACTCAGTGATGATCCTCTCTGGGGCGGTATGAGTGATCACTCCCTCCAACTTCAGTACGTTGGGGTGGTCAAACTGACCCATGACCCCTGCTTCGCTGAGGAACATCCCCCTCTCTCTGTCGGACGCCCCCCAGCGTATGGACTTCACCGCCACTAGCACCTCCCTGCGACCCATCGGACGGTAGCGGCCCCGAGAAACCTCCCCAAACTGGGCTGGAATGGAGAGGAGGTGGAACAGATGACACTCTGTTGATAATTATCACATAGCTACGATACGGTTTCAAAGAAAAGAGAGAATTCTGCCTACCTGCACCGATCACCTCCTCAATCTTGAGATGAGTGGGATCTATCTCACGGGCAAACTCTTTGACGGCCTCGCTGGGGTCATCATAAGTGGATGGGTCCACATAATACTTAACTCCACCTGGAATTAAAAGGCATTTTTTTAGAACTAAGTCTGGCTTTTTGTCCCTTTATTTGCCACATTTAAACACATTTATTTGCATGATACAAGGTTGGGATGATCTGTTACTGTGTTATTCTACACTATGAAAGATACACAGGTGTAGTACTGTATGTCTAAGAATAAATCCCAGTTTATAGCACATGGAAAGAAAAGAAAAGATTTTTTTTTACTTGAAATTAATTATTAAACTCTAAACTTCCAAAACATCCATTGGTTAAAATATGTTAAATAAACAAAGAGACACAAAATGAATTAAAATCAAACTTTGTTAGTCATGACTCCAAATCATATAAAATATTATTCTAATAGGTATTTTGCACAAACCAACCACCTCACTTAATAGTAATAAAATAAAATAAAATAATTTAAACTCAACAAAATTGCATGAAAATAAACGTGCCAATGCTCACCTCGGTTACTGATGTACCTCTGGAGTCTGTCGCTGTAAGGACTCTCCCTCCTCTTTCTGCCATGTAAAAGCAAACCAAATGCATGAATGTGCATGTGATTAAAAAATAAACATTTGCCTATAGATATAGAATATGCCTGATCGACAACCTACCTGCGAAATACCAACACAACCACAATCGCTGCCACCACCAGCAGGAATGCTGCTCCACCCATCACTGACCCAACCAGCAGAGGAAGTCGATTCTGGATCTGCTGTGAATGTTCCTCTGTGGGAGAAAGGAGAAAACCATCAGCAGTTGATGTGTCATTGAGACAACCTTTATATTAAGTATTTTGCTGTTTACAGAGCTGTAAAATAATAAAAAACTGTAGTTACAAGAACTGAATATTTCTTTTGGAAAGTACACTCTGAAATCAGCCATTTTATTTTCACTTTCAGTGAAATTCGTATTGAATATCACACTTAACTACAGAATAGTCCACAGTAAGAAAGTTAACTTTACTTTGAACTTGAGCCATATTGATAGTTACATTATTCTGGTGAAATAAAATAGATTAATTTGAACTGAGTTAATTTTTTTTATTTATTTATTTATCACTTTTTAGAGAGCATCATTTGAAAAGTAAGAGTTGGTTTGTATTTTCATATTGAGTTGTTCAACATTACTTTCGTTCTTCTGCAGTGAACATTTGTAACCAAACGCAGTAGTGTTGAAAAAAGAGCCTATTTTATACTTCAGAGTTGCATTCGACACAATGATCTCATTAAAATGTTTCAGGAATGAACAGTATATTACTACTATATTTCTTCTGTATCTTTTGCCATGTTCCTACGATCATTAGGCAATAAATAATTCAAGACTTATTCCCAGTAACTAGTGACACTGTCCTGATATTTCGTCTTACTTTAATAAATGATGTTTTTCTCTACATTATTAAGGCCTCCTTCCCATAATATGTTAAATTCCACCGGTTCAGTTGTGTGTTAATTGCAGTGGATGCCACTGGTATCACAGTATATGAGAGTTGTACCCAGAGGCAGCGTGGTGAAGTAGATGGTGTTGCTGTAGGGGCCGTAGCCACGTTCATTCCGAGCTCTGATCTGGAAGGCGTAGATGGAACCGGGGATCAGAGAGTTGATGGTCACCGTGTTGGTCTCACTGTACACACTCGCTGCACTGTCCACGTCTGAACCCTGAGGGACGCAGAATAAGGACATTTTGTGGTGACTCTCGCTGTGAGTCAGTTCGGCCATGTACGTTTAGGACTATTCACTGAATGTACCTTGTCATAGTATCTAAGCTGGTACTCCAGGATGTCTCCATTGGGTCGGTCCGGCTGAGGCCACGAGAGAGTGATGGAGTCTGGGGCTCGGCTCAGCTGGTGCATCATGGGAACTGTGCTGGGAACTGTTGTAGAGAACAGATGACTGATGTTTGAGCTGGAATTAAGTTTTCCCTGGGGGACGTGATCATCGATCATTTAACACCATCATCCTACAACAATAAAACAGGCAAATTGTGTTAAAGTGATCGTGACCACAAGGGGGCAATGTTAAAGAACTTGTGGAGGATATTTAGTAGAGCATGAAAGTGGAGTTTTTAATGGAGCACCATGCAGGATCTAGTTACAGGCAGTGCTGGCTAGCCATGCCAGTTCGGGGACTTTCCGACATTCCTTTTCATTTAATTAATACACTCTGAGAGTAGACTGAAGAAGGTTTCTTAGATAATTATGTTCATGGAGACGTTTGGTCAATCTTGATCAGTATTTTTGGAAAATCGGATAATAGTGTACAATGGCCCACTCTCCTCTCCTCTCCCCACTAGTCTACTTTCATCTCTCTTTCTGTCTGATTTTTTGTCCTCCAATCTCTCATTTCTCCCTTTCTTCCTCCACAGTGACTATAATGGGATCTGACAGGATATTGTAACCTCGAGCAACCTCCTGTCTAAAGAGCAGGAAGAAAAAAGATGGAGCAGAGAGAGAGAGAGAGAGAGAGAGAGAGACAGAGAGAGAGAGACACACACACACACACACACACACACACACACACACACACACACACACACACACACACACACACAACCACACAGTATCTACACAAACATCATCATCAGAGCATGTCTTCTCTTTCATCTCATCTTTTTCATCCTCTCTGTCCGGTGCTCACCTGACTGGCTCGTAGTGAAATTGATGCTTGTGTATCGAGCTGGAAAAGGACTCAAAGCTGACACCTCATTCATGGCTTGCACCTGTCAATAAGAAGAACACACAGATGTGACATACAAAGCCTTTTTTCTATTTACTTTTATGACATGCTTGTTTGAGAAACAAAGCCTCACACAGCTGTGTTGACCAGTCAACAAACACCAGTAAATGGGAAATATCTGCCCATTATGAATAAGAAATAAGCTATGATTTAGTTGAGTTTGCCCAAGCTAAATAATACATGTTACTGTGTATTTGGAGCTTATGGAATAATGTGGCACAGAGGGCCTGCCTCCACTGTCGCTCCAGGAAATGTTTCAGTAATCAGTGCGTAAAACACTTTTTTGTTCAGGTGTCCAAAAAAGATTGTTTCACAAGGACACAGTATTTCTTTATTTCATTTCAATGAAAGGGAGCATTTTACAGTGCTGTGGATCCTTGAACCAAAAGGTTCTTAAAAAATCATCTAACTGTCGTTATTGATTCAGTCCAAACATTATTACTGTAAAACCAACGGTTTTAGACTATCTACAAGGTGATACAGTGACAGTTTTCTACGGTACCTGTATGAGATAAGTGACTCTGGTCAGCAGGTTGTTGAGGGTGACCTTGGTTTGTTTCAGGTTCGTCTGGGAGGGGCTGAAGGTGACGCCCTCTCCACACCAGGAGCACGCCGCCGGGTTGGTGAAGGTGGCTGAAGGGCAGATACGACACACCACTCCGTACCACACTTCACTGCGGCCTCCCATGTCCACTGGAGGGCGCCACCTTAAGGACACCCCACCATCGCCACTCTCATACTCCCAGGACAGAGAGACCGGAGCAGATGGAGGAGCTGGGGAGAAGATAGAGACAAGGGTAGAGGTTTGACATGCATAATGTAAGCAGCGGACACTTAGGTGGAAAAACCTGCTAAAAAGTTTAAGACAAGAAAGAAGCTGCTTCCTGGCAAAGACATTTAACCAAGTTAAGTAATGGAAAGAATGTTATAAAACAAATTTTGGCCGTGACACAATTTAAGTGAGCAGAGAAACTAAATACTTCACAGTTTTCTTCTGCTGGTGGAATTACACTTCCATTATATTATGATACAGTTCTCACAGTCTGAGTAGATGACAATGACCAATGAGACCCCTTGAACACATCCCTGAGAGCCCAGCACAAACAAACAAACCAACAAAGCTCACTTGTGCAGGCAGAAGAGTTGGCATCATTGACTGTCCGGTAAAATCCGCTGCGACATTCACATACACTCGATCCCTCTTGGCTGGTTCTGCTGTTGGACGGACACACCGAGCAGGGAATGGAGCCTGCAACGGGCTTGAAGTAGCCCACCGGACAAGCTGCAGAGGGACACCAAGAGACACATGGAGGGTTGAGCTTCATTCTCAGTTTACAAATAAATAAATAAGGTGTTCACTTTGAAGGGCCTTTCACACAAAATGGGACAACAGCACCACTGTTCTCTGGAACCTTTCATGTCCAATGGCTTGAGCGGTGCCAAGATGGCTTTTCGTAGTGTCAAGCAAAGCATAGGTGCAGCGCAATGATGTACTGTGTACACAGTGTACTGTGTCAAGTAGGAGTCAGCAGGGTTTCAAAGCTGTATAATACTGTCTCTCTACTGATTTGACTAATTACTGCCACACAAATTTAAATGTTTTGTAAAATTCAAACCAAACTGAAAAATGCCAGTAGTTCTATTGGCAGCTGAAACACATTAAAAGTATCAGTATAAGAGGTTGAAAGTACATTTTTGACCTTGGAAACAGCAGTTAAAAACAATATTAACTCAAGGTCTCGCTTTTGCTCAAATGTCATGAATCTGAAGATGTAGAAAATGGAAAGTCTGAGGCTCTGCAGTTCCACGACATCCCGGTCAAAAGCTCAGGAACAAGCGAGTAAGTGGACCTGGAGATAAGATTGTTTTGTTAACTATTAGTATTAAGGTTGGTTAATGATTATAGATGAATTGATTAGGTGTGTATATATAGAAGAAAACATACTGTATAAATGAAAAGGAAATACTTTAGGGTTATCATTAACAAAAGAAACACTAGTTAAATTAACAAAATATTTTCCATATCCTTGATTCCACTATAGATAAAACAACTATTTTGACCTCATAAGAACCACATAAACCTTTCAAATCTCAAATACCACGAACTATTTTTGGGTAAAGCATCAATTTTAATTTGGTTTGTGGTTCCCTTTGAGTCAAAAGTTCATCTGAAACATAGCAGCCTGCTGTTTGTTGTTGGTTTTCTCTAACACAGTCATTTGCAGAGGAAGTGGCTCGCGATAGCAGACAGCAGCAAAACCACCAGTCGAAACACTCCAGTTCAAAATGAACACTGGCCCTGGATCATAGTTTTGAGAGACGGACTTCTTCGCTTTCTCACAGTTAAAGTAACTCTCGTGTTTGTACAGTAAATACTGGAAACAGCTAGCCTAGCCACCATGTGTCATGAGATGAGTTACAACATGTTAATTAGTTTTAGAGGTTAGAGGTTCTAGTAAGTAGATTTAGTTAAATTTGGACAGAGCCATAGCTTTCCCCCGTTTTCAGTCTTTGTGCTAAGCCAAGCTAACCAGCTGCTAGCTTTAGCCTCATGGACAGATTAGACAGCGGAATAAATCTTCTCAACTAACTTTCCACTAGAAAGCGAATAAGTATTTCCCCTAAAATGTCAAACTATTCCTGTAAGATGAGGGTTGATTTTCTCAACCTGTGAAGGAACATTTCAATCAAATAAAAAAAAAATCTTTTCACCAAATCCCATTATAGTCACGGTAGAATATGTGTAATTATTCCCTAATAAAAAAGAAAATTGAGTAGAAACTTAATACAGTAATAATGAATTGTATGATTATCCTCGAATCAAGTGATGTAATGCATAAAAAATATCAAATCTATTTAAGTTCAAAGCATGCATATCTCTACCTCTCTCCCTCTCTCTCTCTCTCTCTCTCTCTCTCTCTCTCTCTCTCTCTCTCTCTCTCTCTCACACACACACACACACTGAAAATACCATTTGAACTTGCAGGCTGTTATCCTGAACTGATGTGTTTTACAGTGGAAAATCTGTGAAATGTGGCACTTGTTAATGTCAAAAGCAGGACAGCTGAGCACTGAGGTCAAGAGAACACACACTTCATGCTGCAGTCTGCAGCTCCGAGTGCTCGTCCTGAGCAGAACTATGAGAACATTGAGAGTTGTGCCTCTGGGTTGGTCTGCTGCCATTTTCACTGTGTGAACGCCGAAAGCAGAGTCCACTTCAGGTTGCATCGTTCAAAAAGAGCTCCCTTTGTCTGTGAGCTAAATGTAGAGTGTGTGTGTGTTCACAGACAGTCAGGCCTTCTTGTATCTTTGAGTGTGTAAATGGCACACCTGATAACACCTACCCAACGGCTTTAAAGAAGGATCCTCTCATGTGTTTTTAAACAGAGGGATGGAAGAGAGAGGATGAGTGTGTACTCTTTACGGTCAGAATGAACCCCTCACCTTGTTTACATAACCTTGTCAAGAACATTTATCAAATTTGACACGCTGTATGTGTCTGTGGATGCATGTGTGTATCCTAGATGGTGTCTGGGAGAAGGAGATAAGATGGTAAGAAGTGAAAGAGGGTAAAGAATAAACAGATAAAAGGCTTTCCGTGTTCTCACTTGTCTCAGAGAGCTGACTTTGCTTTCAAACAGGTGTGAAAAGGAGAAAAAAGGGAGATGGAGAGAAGTAAAAGGATGTTGAGAGATCACAGAGGGAGAATAAACTAGAAAAGGGTAAGACGTGAACATAGAGTAGGATGGCCCAAGACGGTTGTAGGATGAACAAGGGGATTATGTATATGAGCGACAGATGATGGGGGGAAAACGAGGAAGCAGAGAGGGGAAGAGGAGAGCGAAATATCCTCCTTGCTCAATCTTTTATGTCCCAGCTGCACATTACCGAATGTGTTCTCATACAGCTCTGACACGAAACATGACTTTGCTACAAAGCCTCTCATCGGCGTTACGAGCTCCGGCAACAACTCCCCTCTCCCCCCATCTTCATCCACCTGATTACAGCAGCCAATGAGAGTGCAAGTCCTCTGCCCTCTTGCCTGATGTGCAACCCCCATCCCCCACTGCCGGCTACATCCATCCATCTCCGAGCTATAAAGTAGACAATTCATGGCCATAATGGCAGAGACACAGATTCCTTTGCATCATCCATCAGTACACTCAGGAAAGAAAGAAAAGAAGTGAAGAAGAGAGGAGTTACAGCAAGGGTTGGTGATAAAGATCCACTGACGGACAGACATGGATATTGTAGTGTATGGCAGTAACAATAACATATATAAGTAATACATTTTTAATACATCAACTTAGAAATAAGAGCTCGGATCACTCGGTTAAGTGATTTCTCCATCGTCAGAAAATTAACATGCAACTAGGTAACTGAGTAATTGTTTTAGCCAAAATCTAGCTAGCTCCAGCGTCTCAGATGTGAGGTTTTGCCCCTTTTCATGTTTTATATCATCTTAAACCAAATATCTTTTGGTTTTGGACAAAAAACAAGCACTTTGAAGATGTCATGCTCAGCTCTGAGAAATATAGATGAGCAAACAATCTAAAAACAATCGTATGAAAATAATCATAATTTGCAGCTCTACTCACACACTGACAACTGGAGTCACATTACTAGCAGGTGCCAATGCAGCAAACTCTAAGCAGCAAAACTAAGAAGTATTTCAGGGATGACATGGCAATTAAAGAACAACAAAATGAGAAAAATTTAAATAATACAATCAGAACAAAAAAAAGATAGATAGATAAATGGATAGCGAATGATGTGGGGCAAAGGATTATTTAACAAAGGCTACATGCAGACCAAATGAAATCCTGTTAAGAGAAAAAACAAGTACAATTGAAAACTGAAAGTAATTTCTGAGAAGATAAACAGAAATAGAAAAAGCAATGAAGTGAGTAATTTGACGTTAACATAATACTTTGGTTTGTAGATCGCTGACCCAATTTCCCTTTTTCTCCCTGTTTCATGCGCTCATTCTCTTGTTTGGCTCGCAGCATAATCTCTCTCTCTCTCTCTCTCTCTCTCTCTCTCTCCCTCTCCCTCTATCTCCGTTTCCCTCCCCCTCTCTCTCTCCCTCTATCTCCGTTTCCCTCCCCCCCATCTCTCTCTCCCCCTACCTCCCTCTCTCTCGGACACACAAACACACATAAGCTTGGTCACAGATGCGACCACACAACAGGAGAGATGAGCACACATAGTTCCAACCGTAAATGTCTCCTCTGCGTGTCTCCATCCATTATTTTCTCTACATTCTGTTGATCAGTGCAAACAGAAACAACCTACATATACATTGGATCATATGCTATAACACTTGATTTCCATATAATCTCCATCAGCACACAGGCATATGTAAAAGCAAGCAATGCTTTGATTTTCTCATACAAGCAGTTTTTCACAGATCATGAACTGTAGCTAAAAACAGTAGATGGGCTTTATTTAAACAGAAAACAAGTCCCTGTCCATGTTTTAGACATATCCTACAAATCCTAAATGTTTACAAAACGTTTAAGTAAAAAGAGACATGTATTATTTCACACACTGGATATTGCAAGTTCCCAGAAGTTGAATATAAGGCGAAAACTACAAGGACAAAAATTACATTTACAATTACACTAAGGAGAACACAAATTATAAAATGTTTAGGTGGAGCTGTAATTGTATGTGTAGACCTTATACCTCAATAAACTTTGGTGATATTATCATTTTCAGTGTATTGCCTTTCTTCTTCTTTCATGCTTTTGTCCTGCTCCTGGCCAACTGAGGTTTGATGAGCACATTATTCACCTTTTTAATACGTAAATTGCTTATTCTCACTTCTAGCAGTTACGGAGTAACATTATCTATCATTAGGATTTGTGTTCTGTAAATCCAATATTCCCTCCCTTTTAGCTCTGTTTTTGGTCTCCCGAGGGAAATATTGACTATTTAGTTGTTAAATGCTCCACTAGTCTCTAATGGTGTCTGTCTGTTGTTTGGTGCTGAGCAGATAGTGAACAGTGGTTTTCTGCTGGAATCGACACTATAATAGTTAGGCTAAACAAAATGCTGAACTCGATATAAATCTTTGCAAAGGTAGATTTTTGGTTAGATGTCCCAAATAAGGTCTGTGGTGAAAAACTTTGTGGCTAAATGAGACTATTTAACATCATCCTCATAACACTCGTCCACCTTTAGCTTCGTGGTTGTGACGTGAAGTCATGTAACCGTGGTAAAGTTATTTGTATGCCTGACATTAGCGTTTTACTTCCAGCGATTGCTTTTACCCTAAACAAATTGTAAAAGTGGTGTTCATTTGTGAAGATTATCTTGCTGAACAATATGTGTAAATATCATGAATGTTTGTTTGTCACAGAGCTTATTTTCTGCAATAATCCAAAATCCAGTGGAAAAATCCAATTGGCTGTTTGTTGAGGGAACCAGTGTGATGCTAACTGCTTGGATGGCAGAAACTATGTAATTCCTGCAGCACTCTATGTAGAAAATAAAAATTGCAGAAAATGTTAAATATAATGTGAATAGATGGAAATTGAGTGTCAATTTCTTTTTTTGTGCCAGTCGAGCCTTAAAAGCGCTTCAAAAATTTGGGCTAAAACAAGTTTGATTAAAAAAAAAGTACTCTTATCTTGACACTACTTGCTCTTATGATCTAACATGCTAAATACATTACTGTTGTGATGTAGTTGTTCGTGATCAGATCATCTGTCATCACCGAGCTACTCTCCCACAGCAAGGTCCAGCCAACGGTCCATACTTGATCTCATTGATCGTTTTACTAAGTCTGGCTCAATGCCTGGTCTTTATTGATAGATTGGAAAAGCAACTGAATGTCAACGTCGCTAATAAGCATCTACTTGATATATTGTGGTGAATAACAATTATGAAGAAACGCTGAAAATTGTTTAATCTGAAAGGAAAAATGAAAAAAGTCTCGCCTACTGTCTGCTTTGAGGAAGATATCCATGCTGTTTGGTGAAATGTTTCTTTTTGGAACCAGAGAAGAGTCAGTCATCACACTCAAAATAATATCAAGCTTGCACTCTTACTTTTACTTCCTCCCCTGGCCAAATGTTCTTGTTTTCCATCACAACAAGC
This sequence comes from Ophiodon elongatus, assembly GCA_016806645.1. Lineage (NCBI taxonomy): Eukaryota > Metazoa > Chordata > Actinopteri > Perciformes > Hexagrammidae > Ophiodon > Ophiodon elongatus. The sequence continues at coordinate 3,440,341 of JACSYO010000415.1, read as the reverse complement.
CTCGGGATAGTTAGTGAATGTGTCTGAGGGCTAAGAGCGCGCGTTGTGGGTGACAAATCAGGACAATCTAACGTGTTGAATATTTCAGTCGCACGCCAAAGAAAATATCAACATGGGTCCAAATTAACTCAGAGCCCATTTGAGCATTCGGCACTAATCCTCGTCCCGAATCCTCGACAGTGGCTTAATGTTTGAGAGGAATCAAACAGAGCGAAGGAGCTTGTCTGAGGACGATGTACTGCCAGCTCAGACCAACTCGGGGAGCCCACAACTAAAGGACTGTTTCATGTTTGGCTGAACAGGTGTAATTGTGTCTCATGCTCAGTCGTGTTTCCGCTTGTTCTCTCCGCCTCTCCGTCTCCCTTGTGGGATGCAAATGTCAAAGGATGAAATCATCGGACAGCTGCTGCTTGTCGTCTGCCTCTGTCCTTATCATTTTTCAGAAGACTGAAGATAAATTTCTATCCAAAATGAGCTTTGAATGTCACAGCGATTGTATAGAAGCCAGATGTTCTTTTAGACTTGCTTGTGATAAACAGCTCTATAAATAGTTGAGGAATGATCTTTAAATGTCTGTCAGCCAAAATGCCAGCTGTGTTTTAGTAAGTGTTTGATGTTTCAGTTGATTATTTAATTCATCATCAGTCTATATGGTGTACTGTTGTTTTGGTGAGTCTGAATTAACAGAATAATCAGACATCACACATGTAGTAGATTAAAAAATTACTGTAAAGTTTTCAGCCAAGCTCCCCTCAAGTGTTTTGGTCATTTCTAATGATTCATTTTCATTTAAAAACAGATGAAAATGTGTAATTAAAAACATAAAATAAATTTGTTATTAAGTGTTATAAAGTTCCTGAAAACTTCTCAATCAGCTTCTTACTATGAGCGATGGGACTTTTCTGTGTTCTTTTCAGTGGTTTAAGTGGGTGGGGCTTCATTGGAAAAACATGACGTTGAGTATTAGCACATACCAATCAGGATTCAGTTAAACTTGAATCAATGCCTAATGACAGTCGTGAGGTTGTTTGCTTCATGTTGCTTTCAATCAAATCTGATCAAACCACAACCACACAGTCAAAATGAAGCAGATGCAAGTTAAGATCTGTTTTTCTAAATAAATAATAAGTAAGGATTATTTCCCCAATGTACAAAGTCAGTTTATCATAACCCATCAATAATATAGTTGGGGGTTCAATATTCCACCACTGGAAGCTATAAATGTCTGAAAAAATATTTTAATATTTAATTTTTTATAAGTGTAAGCTTTGACCTGCTGGTGGCGCTAGAGGAAAAGTCAGAGAATCAACCAAGTCATTAGGGTTCATTCTCCTGGGACCATGAATGTCTGTACAGAATGGAAATCCATCCAATAATTGGTGAGACCTTTCTGTTTGGACCAAAGTAGTGAGCCAACCAAACGACATAGCCATCCATAAAGCCTCGCCACTAGCACTGCTAAACATAAGTCTCTTTGGACAGAAACGCCAAATGTTATTGCTTAACGAATATGATGTAAAATGTTTTGCTAAGACAAAAACATGACAGCTCACTTCTGCACTGGTGTATTTCTTATGTTTTCAGTTCAGTTCAGTTGCATGTCTTCAGAGTCTGAAGTCCTTGCTATAATAATAATCCACTTTCACAAATAAAGAAATACATTATGGACCCCTTGAATCTTTAAATAGAAAGCTATTAGAGCTGTGTGTGTAGTTAAAGGCAATCATTTAACACTGGTATTCATTTTCACATGAGACCAAGAGGAAGAGGGATCTACAGTCTCTTATTTTTCCCATAAAATGATGTCTTGCTTGAGGGGGCAAAGCTGCGCTGTGTGTAGTATTCTCACATGGATACATTAACATTAATTCTCGCTATAGTGATTTACTTAAATAGCAAGAAGCTCAATGCAACCTAATGAAATAAGTGAAAAACGGACACTACATCCTCCCAGGGTATTGGTCAGTGTGCTAAATAATGTCTGAAATGAAATGCATGCATGTTAAGATGACGCACTCGTAAGTGGAAAACAATGTCAGTTTACTTCTCGACAAAGTGTTTTGTATTTCTCACAAAAGTGTTAATAGCTCTGGCGCCAGATAAACAATGACCATTTTGCAGAATGGAGTGCCTTTAATTACGACTTCCAACCAATACATAGGTTCAGTCCCTTCCTTTGCTCACCTTGAGCTATTATTACTTGTCCTTGGTGCTTAATTCAAACTAGAACAAAATGTACATGTTTGAATAGTTAAGAAAGTTCGGTGCTCCACTTTCCGGTGAGAACAAGGATCGGCTACTGTTAATAATTCTGCATCGCCAGTTAACCATCTGCCTCTTTTCTCAACATTCCCAGGGAGCTAGAGCGGACAACAATGTAATGATGCCAGTCCACATCATTAGTCAGTGAAGTGATCAACAAAACATAATCAAATCAGAGTTGGAACAAAAAGCCGGAGCAGCGTGGGCAGCAATGTGTTAGATCATTCATAGACAGTCACTGGGAGCCTTTGCTCCGGCAGCTGAGCTGTGTCGAGGGGTGATTTGTCAGTAAATATCAATCAAATGCAGACAAATACAAGTGGCGGGCCGAGGGCAGATGTAAGCATGACCGCATTTCACAGCTGACTTGGCAGGACTGGAGGATTAATTGTGATGGAGGTAGTTAGACTTTGAGGGCCCCTATATGCTAAGGAGCTGAGCAATTATGGCCATAGAAATTCCTGGTGGGCTTCAGTTTTAGACTCTAATCCCGGCATTTACAGACATATGTGGAAAGCTCACATCAGCAACGCAGATACTTGAGCATAATTACTTATTCACACAAAGAGACAATCATCCACTCTTTTGCCTTCACAACCTCAACATTTCTTGCCTGCTGAGTTCTTTAAGTCATTAACTTGCATCCTCCTATCTTTCACTCTCCCTCCACCTCTCCCTGTTTTCCCTCCACTCCCCCTCTCTCCCCCTGCGGTTTCTGTCACTTGTTCACAGACGAGTGGCCTTTACATCGCCATGACCTAAATGTGTCACATCCCTCTCACTGTGGCTCTCTCCCTCTCTTCCTGTCCTTCCTCCTCCTGCTCTCTCCTGATATGCCTTCCTGTCCGTCTGGACGTCTCTCAATTTTTTCCCACTTATTTTTTTCCCACTCACACACACTTTGAGAAGTGAAAATGTTTTTGATGACTTTTGCAATTGCTGACCAATGCCTCTCCTCTCGTCTGCTCTCTAGTAGAGTTAGCAGTAAATTACCAATTTAACAGCTTTGTATTCCTGAAGGTATGCCTGTAAAACTCTATTTTACACACCATTTTCTATTTATTACAGAATATATGCAAATGTTACATCACTAAAAATTCACTTCATGGATACAATACTGCCTCTCCTATTCTCATCTCCACCCGAACCTGCCCTCGTTTCCCTATGGTCTCTCCATCAAACACAGTTGTGTATCAGAGTGACAGCAGCTGCTCTCAATATTGATCCAGACGCTTCGTATCTTAACAAATACCAAGAAGAGAACCGACAGGAAGTCAAGGGTGGCTAAAAAGTTGATTACCAGTTTTTATTTTTGGAAAATTTATCTCAAATGAGCTCGAACAGAATCACTACTTTGTGCAATTAAAGGGGAAATTCACTGATTAAAGGATCAGGAAACAGGAAACGGTTGATTAGGGCGGTCACATTTTCAATTAGAAAGTCAAACTACTTTAGAACATGGGCCAAAAATATAATATTTTATCTGTAATGACCTGTTCAAACTTCACAGTATATGCATACAAAAGGCCAATGCTTGAAATCCAGCGCGGGTCATTCATAGAACACACTGTCTATCTGCTCCACTGCATCTCATGTTGCCCCTTCTGTTAACTAGCTATTATTTTGGATTTAACGCCATAGATGGAAACAAATTATATACTTTAAGTTTTTTTAAAAACGTTCCAGCTTTACTCCACCTGTGAAAACTGTTGTATGTCTTGTAACTTTGAGCTCAAGTCAAGTTTTACAAAATAATCTCAGTTTCAGTTTGGAGACTATAAACTTTTAATAGAAAATCTGCATTACAAACTAGAGTGTTAATCTCGTCGCATGATAAGAAGTGTAGGAGCCAATGTCTTTAGAATGTAACCGATATCTCGGCCTCTGCTGAATCAATTTGAATATTTATCATTTTTTATATGATGTGTCTCTCACGAGTTTCCTAACTTAATGGAGGTACATTACTAAATTGCTGGAATGCTTTTTAAATCATTATAAGAAGGCTGATGTACTGTAGCTACTTTACATGGAAAGTGAAATGAACATGATGAGGAATCAGGCTTGTCAGTATTCTTTGACTTACCCAAGCAGGCAGATCCATTGAGGTTCTGCTCATAGCCTTCATCACAGACGCATCCCCCTACAGGAACCATCCACTCCCCTTCAGCATTGCAGTGCATTCGAGGGGGCGTGCCTCCCTGTGCTTTACTGTGGGGGACGCACGTCCCACTCAGGGGAACTAAGGCAGTCGGCTCAGCCCCTGAGGGAGTTGCTGGGTAGGATGCCAAGTACACGCTGGTGGCTGGACAGCGCCGATAGAAGATTGACACACCCATGAGGGAAACACAAGCTCCACTGTCGACGACAGCCAGGACGAATCTGAAACAAGGGTCACATGTTAAGATGTGGGACATTTAGTCTCTTGGCAGTGATAATGTTAGTAAAACATGAGCAACATAGTGAAGCACAGTGATGATTACCCATTGCGTGTGAGTGGGGCAAAGCTGCGTGTCTTGATGTTGATTCGGCTGTATCTGTTGGGTTGGTACTGGTGAGGTGAACTGGGCTCCACCTTGGAGAAACTCTTATCAGCCGCGATGGTGTCGACCTTCACCCAACCCTCCCTGGTGTCCTTCTCTCCGTTGGACGGCTGTGGTGAGGAAAGGACAGAGTGGACAGCAGCCGGTGGAGGGAAAGATAATTAGTGGTCAAGAGAAAACAAAATAGCATGGAGAGAATGTGTGGCTGGCAGGAAGGAAAGAGGTCAACAAAAGGAAAAGGATGGACGTTAAAATGAGCTGGTTAATAGGATCAGGAAATATACAGTGCATCTAACTAAAGTGGAAGTAGTGTCTGTCTGCATGTAAGTCCATTGATTTACTCAACAGCCCTTCATCCAATCAACTGCACACTTGGCGGGTGCATTGCTGAGGATTCAAGGAAGTGCAGTGTCGAGTGGACCTCTTTAGATTCACAGGACATATTTATTAGTAGTGCGTTATGTACACACTGTGTAGTGTATTAAAAGGGGACCCCTATTAACTGTTACTCCACCAAAGAGCATGCTGGGTACATCTCGCTCTCCGCCGCTCGCTACAATATTAACTGTTACACCGCTCACCAGCATGCTGGGTTCATCTTGCTCTCTGTTCTCAGTGCTTCGTGTGAGCTCTTGAGAGCTACTGGACATATTTAATAGAAGCGTGTTACAAAGTGCACACTGTGTAGTGTATTGAGGGGACCACTATTAAATGTTACACCACTGGACGGCATGAACCAATACCGGAGGCCAAGCAACCAGCCTGGTCCAAACAGGCAGATTTTGAACGTGCACTGCACTAGTAAACCCCCCCTCCGCCCAAAATAAATTAAAGAAAAGGGGAAATGACAAGATGAAAGACAAGCTCAGAGTTTGCTGTATTTTTCCCAGGCACATGAATAATATGAAGTGGTTTGATGAGAAGAGTAAACGTTGACTTGTATGTATGCAGCTCTCAGTGGGGGTCCGTGCTCAAGTCCCTGTGATGACTTTCAGCGCTGCAGTGCTTCCTGACTCTTCTGTGACTCTCGTCTGATTCCTCATCAGGCTTTGATTTACATTTTTAAAAACCATCTCACTTCCCGAAGGAGAAATGCATTCATACAAATACTGCAGCCCTCCCACAGTGACTGCGACTGCACATGTAGATCAGGCAATTCAGACTCGGTAGCTCAAAATGTCCCAGAAAAAACAACGACAAAATGCATGAATAAATAAAACATCTTTGGACAGTCAGTGTGAGTCACTTGAAGCCATGCTTCATTCACAACACATGAGGTTCAGAGAGCTTCCTGCAATGAGTGTAAAATGGTCACAGTTGTATATTTTATGCCTCAAAGATGTAATTAGTGGGACTGAAGTGACATTTCCAGAGACCGCGGTGGCATATTTTTGCATTTTGTAAACCACAGTTCTCAACAAGTATGTGCTTCACACCAGTGTTTCATTCTCAACAGCTTTTCTTGACAAGCCCAACAATAATCAGGTTGATCACACAATTAAGCGGTTTTACAGTTTTAGAATAATATGAGCACTATATCAATAAAAATTGCATTTTACTTTGCTTTATGAGTCTTTCTGGTGAAGTAAATAGCCGGGAAAGAGGGTCTGTTGAACTGCAATAATCTGGATTCAAACTGGAGCGGGTGTTTTGCAAAAAAGCTGTAAAATAGCTATCGACATGTAAAGCGAACAACAGCTTGTCCACAGCTTTTCTTTTATGGCACATGGTCTTGTCCAAATTTCAGTCTGGGAATCTGTTATATAAATAAAGCTATTAGTGTATAAGTGCCACTTTCTTCTAATAACAATGTAAAAGGATTTGTTTTGTATTTGCATGCTATGTGAATACATAAATGTGGTATTTTGCCTCACCTCAGCTGCCCAGGTCCTCTCCAGCTCTCTCTGGGAGTCGGCCTGTTTGTAGTACAGGGTGAGTGTCTCTCGGCAGGTGGGTGATGGTGATCGAAGGCTGGCGCAGTCACGCACCGAGAAACGCAGCGTGACAAACACCCGTGGAGCAGAGTGGCGGTACAGGAAAGGCGTAGCCAACCAGTTGTCTTGAACACGCGGATTTTGGTTGACATTACAGACCTCGAAGGTTCGTATGAGCTTCCCCCGATCGTCCAGGATACTGACCTCATCCCACTGTGAGAGACAGAAACAATATTATGAGCTTGTGTAAACCCAACTTTGTAAAAGAGAAACATGATCTTAGGCAGGGAGATACGGAATCAGCTTGTGTAAACTCTAAAAACCCTGCCGTGTTTATGGTTTGTCCACAGTCAAGAATCGTCCTTGTATCTTCAAAGATCACAAGGTAAATATTGAACATATTGCCGGTGTTGCTGACATGTGGGTCCTGTCTTTCACTAACATCACACACTGTTGTTTGACATCTTTATTCTTAGTGAGATATGCATTTGATTTGTTCTGATATAACACACACAGTATTATTGAGTCTGTAAGTTCTTTTACTGTCCCAATGAAGTAGGTCATCTCTATGTCCTAGTTATAGACTTTCCTATGTATAATTAGGTAATCAATGATTATAAAACCAGTAGTGAATTAAATCACTTGAGCCATTCACTTAGAGCATACAACTTTTCAAGTGTTGCAGACAAAATCAAGAGACAATTAATTTCTACCAAAAAACAAAACATATTTCCTCTCTTCTACTGGAATCTAACCATTTAGATAATTTGGGTTTCATGTGTCTACTGTTTATGGTGCGAGACTCCACATCTGTGTTTTACAGTAGTATAATAATGTATTATAATAACAATAATTCAGTTTCATAATGTGACAGGTGGTTCGTTTATCTCGTGCACTGGTTTTGCATTTGCATGTGTATCACTGTTCACATGTGACAGGTGGCAGACACTTGTGTGTCTGACTTGTGGCAGCTGTTGTGTAATAAAACGAGCAGACTTTGTCATATTTTAGGGAATCTGAATACTTGTAGATGTACAAATGGATTGGGACATGAGTTTTGTAGCTTCATAGAGAAAAAACGAGCAGCGCAGAGACACATCTCTGAAAGAGACTCTGTCAGCTGAGTCAAAATGCAAATGTAGGCGAGGGATTTAGTTTCACCAATTATACAGTACGGTGCCTCCAAGGATGAAAAGGCTCTGCTTTAAGCCTGTGTAGCCCTAAGTGACAAGCAGGGCCTTTTCTGTTGTAACACAGAGGAATTATGCATTAGGCCTCATCATCAGTATTCTCCATGCAACAATGGCAATGGACAAAAGGTCCTGACACCCTATCAGGGTGCATTTGGGGTGTGTGTTTCAGTGTTTGTGCGTGTTAGTGTATCTCTGCATGCTCATGTCTCTTTCTCTGTGTGGTTCTGACAGCCAGTATGAACAAAAACCTTTGTAGCATCGCACATGAGAGAGTGCATTCATATTTGGTCCAATTGGAATAATGATAAGATCAGTGAGCAGATAGAAAGAGTCTGAGGCACTGTCAGTCTAATGGAGTGAAAGGACAGTTTTCTCTCTACCGGGCTGTGATTCACTCTGTCAGACATGGGGATGAGGGGAATCGGGAAGAGGGGACAACAGAGAGCACATGGTGGGATGAAGGGATGCAGATGGGGAACAGAGGGAGAGAAAAGTGGGTGAGTAGTAAACAGAGAGTGTATGTGTGTGAGGTGGCTGCAGCAAAAGCCTGACCATGTGGCAAAAGGCTTAGACTTTCAGGTAGAGAGAGCAGCTGCTGCTATCTGTGTTTGGTATTGTGTGCAGTTTGCTTCCGTACCTTGGTGAAAGAACACAGCTTTCATTTGTTTTCTGACCCCAAACCCCCCACCTCTTCCCTCCCATCCCTATTCTAGTCTCATTTTCACCCTCCCTTATGAAGAAAAGAAAAAAAAAAAGGGGGCAGATTGTGGAGGAGGGGTGGATGAAGCGTTGGAAAGAAGAAAAAAATAGGAACGACTCATCTTTGTGATTTAATTTGAACCGAAATGCCAGAGAGCCACGCAATCTCTCCAGTGACAGAGCACTGGGAGGGGCAAGGCCTCGGACACACACACGCACACATACACACACACACACACACACACACACACACACACACACACACACACACACACACACACACACACACACACACACACACACACACACACACACACACACACACACACACGTAGAAGCAGAGAAAGGCACGCAAAGACACCCAAAGACATGTGCAATCGCGCGCGCGCACACACACACACATACAAAGCAAACACACAAAGGAGGAATAGTGTGTGAAACATGGGGAGGGCAAAAAGACTAGAGTAAGAAGTCGAGAGTCTGCTGGTTTGACACTGAGGGGAAATATGCGGCAGACTGGAGAGTTGGGGGGATAAAAGGAAGAATATGAAGCAGAGACCCAGTGGCTCCGGGACTGTGAAGGGCAAAGGGAGGAAAGATTAAAAGAGAGAGAGAGAGAGAGGCAGAGACAAAGAAGCAGAGGGGGTGCCTGTTGGTACATTAAAAGAATGGAAAGACGGCAGAAGCAGGAGGAGAGAGCAGAAAAGGATATCCACAGAGCCTCAAGCAAAAGAAAAGATGGGATGTGAAAAGAAAAGTGAGGAAAGGGTTAAAAAAAGAGAACACTCACACACACACACACACACACACACACACAACCTCCCTTTTTCTCCCTCCTCCCCCTTTTGGTCTGTCTTTCTACTTCTCTCAGCTTGATGCCCCAGGTCAAATAACCATATCTCCATCGCAGAGCCACTTCTCATCCTGGGACCATAAAAAAAGAACTCATGCAAATGCTTAACTTGCTCACGCACACACACACACACACACACACACACACACACACACACACACACACACACACACACACACACACACACACCCCCCCCCCCTCCTCACCCCACCCCACACACACACACACACACCAATGGATGGTCTCCTATTAGCAACTGCCATCATGGTTCACAAATTCCTAACACACATAGGGTCCTAATTAATCAAACATCATGTACAATTATGGAGGCCAGACTGGGGCGATAATGACAGCGCGTACAGTTAAACTTTAATGTAAGGGGTGATAAAAGGCTCCGTGTGAGAGTGTACGCTCGCCAGATGTTGCTTTGAGACTACTGTATTTTCATCTGGTACTTTTTGAGCTGCCAACATTCTGGTGGAAGCTGGTCGTAATTGTCGGCTCACTTGTTTGCCAAAAGTAGCGTGTATAAATGTAGCGTTAAGAGTTTGACTTTTCATTTAATGCACTGCATGATACTCTAAATTTATACATCAGATGTTTTGCACATATCATCATCCATGATGGACTAAGGATAAGAATAATATTGTTCTGTACTGGTAGAGTAAATTACATAGGAATTTCCTCCACAGTAACAAGTACGAGTTCTGTGCTCCAGTTTCTCACAAGTAGTTTGACTGATAATCTCAAAGATGAGGACAATGAAGCCGATGTGTGTGCGTGTAATTATGAGCCATATTAGAACTGAGCCACAATCACTCACAGATGAACGGATTTAACTGACCCGGGAGCTGACCCTAGCACAGTCACGCAAGAACACACACAGACACAGACACAGACACACACACACACACACACACATAATCCCACACACATATTTACACAGCTCAAGGCGCTGCGACAACCTTAAATAAAAAGCAGCTCAAGACTGGGAGATCTATAGTTCAATCACTGCAATATCATCACAGATGAAAACACACAGTAGGGACCAATAGAAAAAAAGCATTTAATCCCTCAAGGCTCTCTTGAAGGCAAGGTGAGACCTTGCTCATTCTCGTGCTGTGTGTGCCAAAAGCTCCACCAATCAAAGTCAGATGCCAGACATCCTCCAAGATAATAACCTTTATCTTAACCCATAACGAAACATTTATCCTTATTTCTGATCTGAGATCTGTAACTTTCTGCAAACTGTAATTGTCTGCAGCAATGGCATGTCCACAACAAAAATAGCAGAGACTGTTTAGTGGAGGCCTGCTGTGTATTCCTGCTGTTTATTTGAATCATTGCAATCAATGCAGCCTTGAAAAATGTGCCAGCTGGCAAAATGGAACGACAGTAGTCATGTTTGATTTTGATGTGTGAATGTCTGTCTCTATGTTAAACAGACTTTAAGAGCTTGGCTGTGTAAGCCTTTCAACATATCTACAGAGCAGAGTATAAAGATATCGGCATGGTAAATGTTATTTTTGAAATACCCAGCTTGAAAATTGATATGTAATTTAGTTATAATAGCAATTATGATTGATTGAGAAACACAGACATGGTTTTTCTTCATCTACAAGGTTTTTTTTCTGATTATACCCAGCACTAAATTGTCATGATAATTACATACAGGACCACGACTAACCTAATAAATAGGGCTGTCCTTGGATCAAAAAATTCTTCAGAGACTAATAGTCATACGATTTTCTCGACATATCTGTAAAACTGAGTTTCTCCACAAAGAAACACACAAAAGCACCACTTTAAATCTTGTGTTAACCAGAGATGAGCTTCTTTTTCTTGGAAAAAGCATAAAAAAATGACTAAAGTCTACAAAGACCGATTAGTTGACTAATTGGCTAAGAGTAGGCAGCCCTACTAATAATCTTTTTTATTTACCAACATTTATTTAAATTTTTTTATTTACCAAATCCCTACCAAAACTTCACCAACATCCTTCAAATGTAACAGGTAATTATTTTCAACATTGATTTGTTTTAAGAAAAGTCTTAATCTGATGGTTCTAGCAACTTAAATGTGAGACTTTGCTGTTTTCCTTTGTCTTAAATTATCGTAAACTGAATATTTCTGACTGGTCGTAAAAATTACAATGTGAGTACATCACATTGGGCTCCAGGAATTGGTGATGCGAATGTCTCCCTATTTCTGACACAGCGAATTGATTAATCAAGACAATGACCATCAGATTATGTTGAATGCTAACCTGAGCATCAGTTGCCTAACGGGACAGTTTTTGTAAAATAATGTGAAATGCATTCTTGTGTTCAATCCCTCATTAGAGTTACACCACAAAGCCCAACAAAGAATGTGAGTATAACCGTACACTGAAAACGTAGCCATGTGTAACATGTGCGCAACACATTTGATTGGCTTTAATGCGCCAACAGCTGGAGAGCACGAGAGAAAGCGAGGTCTCTGCTTACCCCCGTGTCTGGATAGGTGGTCCAGCCCAGCTCTGAGGTAGACTCTGTTGTGTCCAGCAGCATCACTGACAGGTGAGGAAGCAGAGACAAGGACAAAGTGTGAGAAAACAGACAGACAAGATTTACAGCTTTCGATTTAATGCTATTGAGTGCTGCTCAAGAGTTTAAACCTGAGCAGAGTGAGCATTGAATCAGGAGATGTTCTCTCCAGGCTTGAATCACGGACTGTGATTCTGTGAAGCCATCAAGAGCTAAAACTTGGATCTGCTCCAGTAATACTAAAGTTGAAGACACTTTGTGAAGTCTTGTTTTTAGGGTTAAGAGTCTTTTAACCTTTTACTGGCTGATGAACAAGTCCAGGTTGATTTTCTCCCCCATGCAATAAAATCAGTGAGTGCTCCGGCTGTGTGCATCTGTCACACCTAATAACTGATTCTGAGTGATGATGCAGTTTGGCACAATGTTCTGGTGTTTAAAAAATTTAACTGATTGACCTGATGGGGCACGGTGATTAAAGGTCACATTTTCCAACTTAAAAGGCCATAACAGTTACTGTCACTTTTTGTTGAAACTCAGCAAGCTGATGCTTCTTGTAGCTTGGCCCAAAGGGAACCTTCATCGTTTTGTGGTGGGCGATATGTTCAGCGTTGGTTTCACTTTTGTTTCAGGTATTAACAGACATTTGCTCATTTCCAGTGATTTAGAGTGAAAGCACGAAAATCGACTTTCATGTTGGAGTGTATTTTCCCGTAATTTGCTTTTAGGTTTAAGTGCTTTAAAAAGCAAGCTGGCAAGAGGATCACACAAACACACACACACACACACACACACACACACACACACACACACACACACACACACACGCACGCAAACACACACGCGCACGCAAACACACACGCGCACACACACACACACACGCACACACAAACCTAGTGACTTTAATGCTGAGTGCTGCGTGCTGACACATGGCAGCTTCCCACACAAAACTGAAGCCCTTGAATTTTCCATTAGTATTCCAAAACCGTGGTGGCTGCTGTTCCTTCAGTCTGGCAAAGTCTGCGCTCGGTTCTCTGTTGAGGAGCTGCTGATTGAACGCAGGCCAAACTTTCTGATGCACACAGAGGTGGCAAATACATCCGACTTCAGGTTTGGATGCTCGCACAGATGGAGTTAATGGAAAAAAGTATGCAGTGCCTGATTTCATCAAGCACAACACTAATCACGTAAAGGGCTGTTGACACACAGAGAATCGAGGAAGGCAGCTGCCATCCGCCTCTGTTTCCAAATAAATAATTCTTCTCATTGTTGTCATACAACTTTCATGCTATCGTTTCCATTTTGCGTCACACAATCTTTCAACAAAGAGGAAGGAGGCTTTATTTCTCTCTGTGGAAAACAGACAAAGAGCGACAGAAAAGTATTATCCACATAATCATCACACACACAGGATGGGATTTGAAAAGGTAGCCTGTCTCGCCACAGCACCGGTGATTCACTGAGATAGCTAAACATTTATTTTCTCAGGTGTGCAGGCTCTTGCACTCACACGAAATCCTTCTGTCTTCTTAATAAATCAAACAAAAAACAAGGAACTGGTATCTTTTGTGGCTTAAGACATAAATTCGCCCCCACCTCTCCGTTCTCTGACTGTGCTGTAAACTGATTTTTTTGAAAGGATTATACTCGCAGATGGAGACCAGGCAAATCTGTCCTCCAATCCTTCATGTCCCTTCTCTTTTTTTCCCTTGACAAGCCCCCCTCCCCTCCAGTCTGTCTATCTGTTTTCACCCACTAGCTTGTCTTAAATGTCAATCTTACTAAATTCACATATTTTCCATGGAGGATTCCTCCAGGATTGTTGAGTGATATGAATTGTATCAAGAAAAGTACACAAATGGACTGTGACAGGTAAGGATTATATGCAGCTACAGGCATCGAAATAAATAGTTTTCAGTGCTTAGTGTACGTCTGGACAGCTTGGCGGCTGGATGCGTAGAGCAGATTAGGATAAAATCAGCAACAGGGAGAAGACTAAATCCACGAGCCAGGATGTTTTAAATGTTTTCACAAGAATGGGGATTTATATTAGTGGCACACCTTTCCTGCTTTGTTTAAAGCCTAATGCTTAATAAACTGGCAACCAATGTTACACTTGGTTGCCAGTTTATTAGGTACACCTAACTAAAACTAATGCAGTCTAATACAACAGTCCTAATGCTAGAGAGGCGAAGATTCAACTTCATGATCTTTTTGGAGGATGTAGTTTGGGGGGAGTTGCATTGCATTGTACAGAGAGGTGTTTCTGTTAGTTAGCCTACCCTCATCAATATAAATGATGTGTATTAACGACACCTGTCAGTGTGTGTGATGACATGGAAACGGCATATTGACTGGCTTTCCAAGTTCTCTGTCTCTTGTCATGAATAATCTTTCATTTGTCAAAAATAGTAAATCATTTTTATATGTACAAACAATATGCATTAAAACGCACACACACACACATCTATCATACATTCTGACCTCATGAAGCAAAATCCTATTTATATCAGATAAGGACACACACACACACACACACACACACGAATGCTTCAAACGTGTCATTCCAAATTCAATTAACCCTGAGCTTCGGGGCAGAGTCATGCATACATAATATACAGCTAACTATTTTGACATTAATATTTATGCCTCTACTATTTAGCTTCTTGTCGTGAGGCCTCGGGGACCCCAGGTCCTCACGTTGTTCCACTTTTTCTGCAACAAACCTGACCTGTACATGAGGATTATATGGAGCAATGTTCAAAGAGCTTCATGCGTGTCTCATTGCATGACATTAGTATGTTGAATAATTCACCTCTACATTCTAAGATAAGCGTTGAGTGCTGTGTTACACACACCTTTTAAGGATTAGCTGGAGCTGAGGCATCATGACCGGCTCTTGTGTGTGTGTGAGACAAAGTTGAACAAAAGAGAGGAACATTTGCGAGCAGGTCCACTTGGCAGTAAAAGCCCCTTTATTTAACTCTCAGAGAACTGCGCGACAGCATCTCTGTTATTGGTCCATCTGAGGGCCGAGACACTCAAAGTTTGTCCCTGACAGTTTGGAGAAGTGCTGAGTCTACAATCTGGACCTGAGTGCTGTGTTAATGCACGCCGTCTCTCACGTCTTCCTGCTCCACTCTGGTCTTTTATTTACTCCACTCCATACCTTTCCACCCTTTTTCTACCTCCATCTTGTCCCTTGTCCCTTTCATCTCCCCCCTCTCTGCATGTGTGTATTATTCATCTAAAAAGTGACAGCAGGGTAGGTACGTAATAAGGAGATACGCTATGTTCCATTATTGATGCCAAATCTGCTGTTTTGTTACAGAATGCTTTGATACTCGAAGAGCGAAAAAGAGGAGACAAAAGAATGAAAAAGGCCAGATTATGAGACAGGAATGAGAAGAGGATGAGAGGATTGTGTTTTCTGCATTTAAATGTGCTTCTTTCATGCGTTGCCCCTCTCTTTCTGTGTGTGGCGTGGGTGTAAATGCTCTTTTCTATTGTGTAGAGGTGTCCTGCATTAGTTCATGACGGTCCCCCCCTGCCGCTTGAGTGTTCACTTCAGCTAAGTGACCCTCTCTCCATCCATCTCTCTTTGCCCAACACTTTGCCTCTCTGTGTGGTCATGCATGCACCGACACTCTCCAGCGCCAAGTGTAGCACCGTTGTTCATGTCACGCCTCTCTGACGGTGGATGTATGCTACATTACCGCACACTTTCCAGGCAATAGAGCCCCCCCCCCCTTGAAATCCAGCAAAGAGTTTCGGTGTAAATATTAACATAGGCTAGAGGGGTGTGAGAGTGTAAAATACCTTAACACCAAAGTAAATGCCCCTGCAAAGTGTACACAGTGTCACTGAGCACACAGGTAACAACAAGCTACAGGAACACACACATGCGCACACATTCCCACCAAAGATTCCCACAATGGCTGCAAGCGTTCTCAGCAGCGGTCAGATCGAGTTTTGTCTTTTGTCCACTCATCCACCCGTCTCCACCCGTCTCCACCCATTCTTTATACGCTCCAGATGCTCCCACCCACAGACAGTCAGTCAAGGACAAGGCCTACACCAAACCATCATTACAAACAACCACAACGAGAGAGTGATACGCCAAGACAGAGAGGGAGCAGGAGGGTGGAGTGTGGAGGAGTGAGGAAAGAGGGGGATTAACGCGATTCCAGAAATAAGCATGCACATGTCAAAGGGAGTTATCAAAAAGTGTCTGGCGGTGCTGAATGAAAGTGCAGCTGCAACAAACAGCACTTAAGCCAGGTTAGATGACAGAGCAACGCCTGCAATGTGTCGCTGTACAGGCAGCAACAGGCACAGGTAGGAGGATATTTAACCGAAACTGACTCTCGTGCTTGATTACAAGACGTTTGCAAAAATAAGACTGCGGTCACCATCTGGGGAACTACATCTTAAAGGAATAATTTATACTGTTCTTTGGTACACTTTTGGAAATATGCATATTTGCTATCATACCATGAGTTAGGGCAGGGTTATATTAGAAAAGAATTAGGTCACATTATGTGTTGTCTGACCTCATTGTTCCAAACGGCTAACCCTCACAGGCGGACTGAAAAGTCATAGAAAGACACACCCTTTGTTTGTTTAATCTGTACAAAAACAGAAATATAACAATTACCATTTGTGGGTTTTATGGCTCATCATGTGCCTGAGGACTAAACAAATGATATACAACATGTTAATTAGTGAGCCTTAACCGTGCGGATAGGCAGATTTTGTTATAGAGCCATTCCAGCCTTTATGCTAAGCTAAGTTGTACCATATTTACCATATAGACATTAGAGAGTGTCATCAAATCAATCTTCTCATCTAACTCTGCAAATAAGCATACTCCCCAAAATACTATCAAACCATTGTTTAAACCTGTTCAGGTATATTCCTACACTTCACTCTCCTCTTTTTTGATCAGGGGACATTTAATTTGAAAACAGCTGAGACACATTTGTTGTGTATTTTCGGCCTAGGAATGCTTAGATTTGTCAAGAAAGAAGCCAAGTTTATTGAGACCCAATAAACACTGTGGAAAAATACTCCTCAATGGTGTTTGAGGTTGTCCCTGCCCCTATTTAAATGTTCACTGGATGAGAGTAATGTGTGCAGAGTGGAAATAAACAGTACCAGTGAAAAGTTTCTCATGAATGAGAAGGT
Source organism: Ophiodon elongatus (assembly GCA_016806645.1). Classification (NCBI taxonomy): domain Eukaryota; kingdom Metazoa; phylum Chordata; class Actinopteri; order Perciformes; family Hexagrammidae; genus Ophiodon; species Ophiodon elongatus. The sequence goes on along the minus strand of JACSYO010000415.1, from coordinate 3,423,151 downwards.
GTGTCCAGACTTTTGACTGGTACTGTAACATCTAAATCTAAGAGAATAGTACACATGTTTCTCCTTCACAGCACTTACTACAGTTACTGAGCTACAAACATATTTTCATTACCACCGCCACCCTCAACAGCCACTAAGGAGAAGGAATGTAAATCTGAGAGGCGATCGGTTTACTATAATCTCATTTTGTCATTTCTGAATAGTGAAGCCTTCAACAATCAAACTTTGCTCTTTAGTTGAAGCCAACATGCAAACTGCCAAGTGCAGCGCTAATGTGAAATTGAAAACGCCAAACTACATTCCTCTGTCACAACAGTCAATACCACACATTCATCTTTCAATTACATTTTGGCTCTAATTCATTGCCCGTCCACACAGACATATTATCTACGACCCTATCTGCGTTGACACTGACTGACTCAAAGCAGAGAGTCTTGGCTCGCAGCCGCCTGACAGCTTCAACCTCTCATAACTCAAATAGCAGTTATGTGATTCATTTGAGGAATTACGGAGCGCTCAACAGCTACAGAAAATGATGTTGCTTATAAAAATGACATGCAAAAACACAGCTAAAAATAAAGCCTGGTCACAGTGTAGTGTTGCGGTGTCAATGATGGGGAGGCTGCTTCCTCCACTTCACACCAACTTGTTAATTCTCTCTCTGCAGCTCGGTACACACGCAGGCAAGAGGGACTAGAACAGAAAGCTTTTTAGGGCTGTTAGTGGGATCCGTGCAGCTGCACTCCCACTGTGACAAGCATGCCATTTATTTTCTTATCTCTAATTCATCATGTCCTAAAAAAGTGGCTTACTACACCCAGGATAAAGGCTGGTAATCTGCCTAATTAATGTCTGGTTAAAGCCAGAAAAAAGTGACGGCAGGAAAGATGGCCCACTTGACCTTAAAGTGAGAACGTCAACATGGCTGAAAGGATACAGAGCCGGGTGTTTTTTCTATTTCTGTACAGATGGTGGTGGAAGATCCTTTGATTTATTTGAAGTTCTAGTGCTACAATGTAAAAATACTCCATCATAGGTGATAAGTGTAATCAGTGAGTCCGGCATTCAAAAATCAAACTTAAATGTACCAAGGGTATCAAAGTAAAAGTACTCAATGTGAAGAAAATGGTCCCTGTGAGTGATATGCTGTTAATTAACGTACAACTTTATGAGATCCTTAATGAGAACTAGAACAGTTAATTAGCCAGGTCAATATTTTGACCAGTATTAGTTTTTCTGCAGATATATTGGCATCAGTGTATATGTTAATGAAACTAGATTTCAGGTAATTTAGTTCCTCTATTACATAGTGTGTCAACCAGAGAGAGCTGGTAGGTTTATTTGTCAACTGTAAAATGTTCAGCTTACTATGCCAAGATTATTTGTTTATGTTACTTGTTAAGAGAGCGGTGCAATGTTGTGGTTGGGCCATAAGCTAACCAGTGATGCACGCTCACGTGCACTGACATGCACTAAAAGCACGGCACGGCGCGGCTGTGTAAACCAAACACGAAGAAGCTCGGTTAACAACACACCCAGAGGGAGAGCGACTTCCTTCTCTGCTCAAGTAGAATGTACTCCACTGTATTTTTACATGTATAGTATTTGTCTGCTGCTATATTAATGTGCAGAATGTTAAATACAGCTCATTTAATGTTAATGTTGAACAGTTAACCAACTCCGACAACAACAGACGCATTCGGCTGAAAGTCGCCAGTTAACAGGGTCGCTTGTTAAACCGAAACACCGGAGCTAAGTGAGTCTTCCTAGTTTTACGCCCATTAAATACAAAAGAGTTGATGTGGTTGAGGCACCTTTGGCGTTGCTGGGCAGAGTAACGAAAGTTAGGCCACGTTAATACACTTGGTGATTATAAAGTAATTACTTTTTCGATGAGTAATATGTAAAGAGTAGGCTAACGTTAGGCTAATTTATTATGGCCCAACACTGGGAAACATTGGGTTTATATACATTAACAACACATTGTTGAAATATTGTAAAAGCTCATCATATTGTTTTATGTGATATCTGAAAATAGCTGTAGCTGTAGATGATAAATGTTGTGGATTTAAAAAAAGGACAATATTTCCCCTGAAATGAAATGCAGAGGAGCAATGTAACAAGTACAAAATGTTGTGTAATTGTTTAATTGCTAAAAATACTTACTTACTTTCTAACACTGCAGATAACACCTGCAATTTTGTTTTCACTTGACTGGATTTATTTATTTTTTTACAAGGAAAGACATTTGCATTTGAATCAGTTTTGTTACTGGCAAACATTTAGTCTACAGTTTGTGCAGCCTGTTGCCTTTTGGCAAATGCAGATTCAATACCCTAATCAGTGTATGACATAAGTTCCATGAATGATACAAGGTTAATTTCAGGAAATGCATAGCTCAGTGAGCTTTACCACTCATCCATGATGGGAAGAGCAGGAGGGGCATCAGGTGTGCCTCCTGCACATACCTCCCCCCTTCAGTGTGGTGTGGTAATCCAATGTGAACAGTGAACACGCAATCCTCAACACAGATCCAATACTTTTAGAGGCTAGCCATGTGGCTTCTCATCAGTACCTCACATCAACAATGCATGTGGGCGAATGTGTCAACACTTACACAGTCAGCTACTGAGAGTGATAAATCAAACACCCTGTCACTCACACTGCAGTTTGTTTGGATGCGAAGAGGCAGAAAACTAGCTTTCATACTCTTCACAGCAAGAATTTAAGGCTTAAAATGACACTTCCTTATGGTTTGTGGCGTGAAAGCAGGCACGAATAGTGGTTGTTATGGTGGATACACAGATATACTTCAAAAGCATGAGACAGACAATAAACAAAAGAAAAACTGACAGTAATATCAGTCAGCAAGTCAGACCAGACAGACGTCATTTACTGTGATCAAACCCGAGGCAGACGCCAAATCCTTCCTTCGTGACATAACTAGATGGTTTAATTTATGTGGATTTATATGAACGTCCATGCTGTTGGGTTAATACTGTATTACGAAGAGCTCTATTTCAATTACACAAACGGAGTCAGTAGGCCAGTAACGCTGTGCAGCCTTCTCCCTCTCTATCATTCTGTCTCATCTTAGTCCAGGCCATCTGTTACAAACGCAGCTCAAATCTGTGGCATGAGGCTGACATATAAGTTACCTCTGTTATAGACTATTACTGACACACACCTCGCAGTAAACTAACGCCAATGGGAGATGAGCGTGAACAGGTGCAGTTCTTTCCAACATGCAGCCAGAACCTTTGAAAGTAATTTGTGTGCTGCCTGCTGAAACCTGAAACCTGTATAAGAAGCACCTATAGGAATACACACACACGCGCACACACACACACACACACACACACACACACACACACACACACACACACACACACACACACACACACACACACACACATACATTTAAATGCAGTTTGAGTCATCAAATGAATGTCAGGTTAACTAGCTGCTTTTCCAGACAGTCTCTTAGTCTCTCTCTTGATTACGCACTGACTGACTGACTGACTCACTTTTGCTCTTTTTGAGATCTCCAAAATGTCCATGGAGCCTATACAGACAAAGTGTGTGGAGTTAAGAGCAGAGCACATTCATTGAGGAGACTGGAGACGAGGGTTACACTGATAGAGGGGGCAGGGGTCTCTGGCTGTCACATCCGCAAGATCATGAGTGACACAGGGGTTAATATGTGAAAGAGAAACGGGTTATGCAACTTATTATGCATTTGTCTCCCGCCTCATTTCCATATTCTTTTGTTGTGGGAGCTTGATAGGCCCCGGCACGCACCTGGCACATCCGTGCCAACAAAGTATTATCTGATTTGCTGCCAGTGGCACTCACGAGCATCTGCATACATATGCATGTACACACAGATGCACTCAGACACAACACACAAAAATGAGCATATACACAGGACTGTGTGAGCAGGGGGGGGGTGCGGGGGGAAGAGGGGGACGTGGTAATTATTCAGGGAGTCCCAAGCTGGAGGTGAGGCCCCAAAAATTGAGAATTAATCAGGCTTTCTTGTGTTGTTGCGGCCTTTCCCTTACTTGCCACAGTTTCACACATTTTCAAAGTGGCCAACATTCCCAGAGAACCACATTCTTAGAGAGCTATTACAGACGCATACCAAGTCTCCATCCTTCACTTGTAGGCTCATTATGAGCACATGATGGGAGCGCTGTGGAAACTCTCCATCCCGCTACACTCACATAGACGCACGCAATGCAACAATGAATTTAAAACCAAGTAAAAGTTTAGTTCTTACCTTCCTCAGCTGAATTGGGCTGAAAAAACAGACAGAGAGAAAGAAAGACACTCCACATCTCCACTACAGAATGACACTGACAGAGAGAGAGGGAGGGAGAGAGCGTGAAAGAAGGAGATAGAGTGAGTATGTGTGACAGAGCTAGGGAGAGAGAGGGAGAGGGGGTGAGAGAGGGGGTGGAGTTTGTTTGCTCCCTTTATCTGAGAGAGGGAGAGAGAGAGAGAGAGAGAGAGAGAGAGAGAGAGAGAGAGAAAGAGGATAGGGGGTGGATGGGTGAGGGAAGGAGAAAAATATTTACAGAGCAGCCCATACAATAAGTACACTGCCAATAGAGGAAGTAAACAAAACACTGTTGAAACGGGGTGAGAGGAGGAAAGTGGGAGAGGTTTTATTCTTTTTTTATATTTGAGAGAAACAAAGACAGAGAGAGAAAGCAAGGGAGAGTCAACAAGAGAGAGTGACAGAGGGAAAGGGAGGTGGAGAAATTAATAAACAAGTTTGTGTGGTCTCTAAAACAACTGTCTAGACACGTCTAAAGACATCAGTTCCAGCTCTCCTCAAAATGCCGAGCATAAATTTCAGTGAGGCCGGCTGGCAGACTGAGCCTCAAACTGTGGCATCCCTCACATGTCTGGACGCTGTGCTAACTTGCATTTTTCAAGCTGTGGCATGTGAGATTGCCCAACTTCTTTTCCTTTTTTTCTTGATCTCTCTTAGTTCTACCGTTTATGGAAAATGAATGTAATTTAGACACATTTTTGGATGCTCTTCATCCTCCCTCTTCCCAACACCCCCTTCCACCCCCCCGTCTCTCAGACACACTCCTCGCCTCGCAGGCTTGCTCATCCAGACAGTATCTAGACACGCACACGCGCACACACACACACACACACACACACACACACACACACACACACACATGCAAACAGACGTAGCTGAACACCCCTCCGGCTCACGCACGCCGCTCGCTGGTCAGACTTCAGTACTGCAGCTTGTTGATGGGCTTTCATGCCCCAGTTCACTGCATTGAGTGAGACTTCAGTAGACTCTTGCAGGGAGATGTTGCCTATTGGCTTGACACAGTTAGATGGCCCCATTCCCAGCCAGCCGGGGGCCCTGTACCCAAGGCTCTTTGCTCCGAGAGGTAAAGTAAAGAGGGAGATGGATCACGGTCCTTCAGTCATTAAGCAGGGAATTAAAACTTCTTAATTTGTTTGTGCAGCAATAACTTGTTCCCTGTGCCATCTTGATTAATATGCCTATGCTTTTTAGAACTGGAACGATTAGTTGATTAATCAGTTCATTGTTAACTTTTGTTCAATTGATGAACTGCCAAAAATCACTAGTGGCTAGCTTCTCAAATGATATTATTTTCATATGTTGTCATTTTAAGAGATCATCATGTGCTCTGGCAACTTGTGACCAAATTATAAATTGTTGGAGAAAATTAATCTGTAATCTAAGCGATAAGAAAATTGTTAGCTGCAGCCCTAAGTTCTTTTTAGTCTCCCTCCTAAACAAATAGATCACTTACAACTGCACTCATAAAACAAAAGCAAAGACCTGTAATTTTAGAAGAATGTTTTCTTTAGAGCTGCAATGTTAAAGTACATTTTCAGGGGAATTCCTCTTTTGGGTCACATTTCTCTTGTGTCTCTACGTGTGTGTTCTTCTGATTTGGCTTTTGAAACTGTGTGACCCAAGAGGAAATCTGACCTCATAACTCCTCCTCACGCATGCACTCCTAAAACGTCATCACACCCATGAATACATCTTTTAAAGCCCAGCAGCAGCAGCAGCAGCAGCAGCAGACAAAGAGATAAACTGAAGTCTGCTTTTCAACTCATGGCTTTATTTCAGTGTGTCAGACGGTTGGTTAGCTCTACAGTGTGTAACTGCACAGCTGACTGAGGGGTCGCCGCGGTGCAGAAAAGGAATCAGAGTTGCCACAGTGCAGAAGTGGAAACCAGACAAAATATCAGACAAACCTCTCGCACTTTCACTTAAACCCAGAGACCGCAATTACATTAAACATTCATTCCTTTGACTCGTAGCATTACAGACTGTTTATGCTCATAATTCAAGTCGAACATTCCCTTAAAAGATGGACAACTTTATTTCCTTTTTAGTTTCTCAAAGCAAGTGTCACTCGTACTTTTACAGCAGGAGAAAAGAGGACTGCACGATAGAAAAACAGTAAAGGTTATCTCTTATGTGACTCGCAAACACATTCAACACTCAACTTCTTACTTACGTTTACTGATGAGCAACTTAGTGTCATTCACCATAGTAACAGTGCAAGAAAATCAGTGGCTACAACGTCGATGAAAGAGTATTATGAGGCACAAATAACAACCAAACAGCATACACATCCTAACATACAGTATATTTACAGAGAGCCACACACAAAATAAACATTAGAAAGTAGTCCGACTGCCAAGTGCAGATTAAAAGCAGCTAAGCTCAAACATTGAAAAGTGCTTCCTTTAGAGTGTGTGCCAAGACGAAGATGCAAATGTACAAACATTGACACAACATTTATAAGCATGTATACTGCGCTGTAATAGATGATCATGATGCAGTAACTAGAGATTCTACAACATATACACATGATTTCAGACAATTAGAAACAAAAACATACAATAAGACATCTTTTGTGCGTTAAAATACAATTCATTTAGTGTTTTTATTTAACATCACTATGCCAAATGTTTATCAGTACACTTGGATGTGTTTCAATGCATCTCTTAAACGACTGTTTTAGCACTCTTTTAACACTGACAAGCACATTTGATTTGATGTAACACTATTTTAGAGATTGTAAGATATTTATTTTTATGACCTATTGTGCAGAAGTTACTGCTACGTACTGATGTCAAAAGAGCTTCAAGCAGTGAGAGTACATGTTGTTTTCTATGCCACAGTTAGAAGCCGAGTATAAAACAAGTAGCCAACTGAGTTTTTGTACCGAACTGCTGAATTGCACAAATGACTGCACTACGACATCCTGACTGCACTCTTCAATGAAAACACAGAACACAAGAGATTAAGTTGTGTTTTTTAGAGCAGAAAGCCTATAAGGAGACTTTATTTAGGGTCTAGTAGTGCTAGACTACACCTCGTTATCATACAAACAAAATACGTGAAGCAGACAGTGCTAATTTACAGAACTGCCCTATTTTTGTTATGACTTCAAAAAAACACCCAAACATCCTGTACTCTCAGGGGATGCTACAGGATGAGAAAAAATATTTATTATCTTCTACATGGTTGAATATATTTATTCTAAGTCTATAGTCAGCACTTTGTTGTGCACCTGAAAGGGCGAGGGACTTACGGTAGCACCTCTATATATATTCTGTCTTCTCAAGAAAACGTGGCTCCCTGCCCGTGGCAGCAAGGCATATCAGGCAGGAAGACAGGACAGCAAGTCAGTCTTTTTTTTTGGGTCAAACTATTGGGCTCCAAAACCGTTTTTTTAAGCTTGACCTCAATACATAAACCCCTCTAAATCCCACAACCTTTTAACACTGGGGGTAGCTGAAGACCTTGGATTCACCACTCAACATATGTTGATCCTCTTATATGGCAGTATGCGTTGAGCTGGGCATGTCAACAAATATTAAGTACGAGTAATTCAGTTAACTTTGGCCCCCTGTTTGAAGCAGGATTAGAGGGAATTCTGTCAATTAATTTAGCATTGGTAAATGGAGAATCTTTAACACTGTATTTAGTTGGCTTTTTCTAAACACACACGGCTCACCATTTGTGTGTTATTAAATATAGCTCCTTACAATATCAATGTGTTTGAAACCTGTTGTCTGTATTGTACCCTGAGTCTTCCTCCTTCTCTCTAAGGAAGATTCACCATGGGAACCTTGTCTGTGGGAGACATGGGAGCAGGTTCTTTGCCTTCTGTCAGGCCAGCGTTCACCGCATCATGCTCCATGGAGGATTTCCCTGCACTGGAAGCGAATCCCTGAGCAATATCGTCAAAGGTCCTTCCTCTGGTCTCAGGCACTTTCAGGAAGGTGAAGATGAAGAACAGGATGAGGAAGATCATGAAGATGATGAAGACGTAAGGACCACACAGTTCCTGAGAGAAGAAGAGAGAGAGATGTCTGTTAGTACAAGACAAAACTGCTCGTACGGCTGAAGATTTTAGTGAAGTAAATGTTGCCCATACCTCCAGTTTAGGGAAACCCAGTCCCACCAGGAAGTTGGCGGTCCAGTTGGAGAAACCAGAGACGGCCATGGCAGCAGGTCGGGGCCCCTGGGAGAAGAGCTCAGCCACGATAAACCAGGGGATTGGACCTGGACCCATCTCAAAACTGGCAACAAAGCCAAACACAGCCACAATGGCCAGGTAGCTTAGATACTCGTTTGTCTTCTGCTCAGAGAGAGAAATAAAGAGAGTTAGGACAATGTGTAATGAGGGCGCAATAGCGACACTTTTTTATTTCTGTAAGCTCACAGGATAAACATAACATCACTCACCACCAAAGCCAGGGAGATCGTCATAACGAGGGCAAAGATAGCCATTCCAGCCAGACCAATCAGGTGCAACGTCCTTCGCCCCGCCCGTTCAACCAGGAAGAGCTGGGGTCAAAACAAGAAAAATAGCAATTAATAATCCAATAAATATGAATCATTCCTTGTATTGAGGCACCAAATGTGTAGTCAGAAACTTACTGAGACAACAGTAAACACAGTGTTGACAACTCCAGCTCCTATGGTGGCGTAGATGGGTTGAGTAACACCAGCTGTGTCAAATATACCTGTAGAGTAGTAAAACACCTGGAGGGAGAGGAAGACTATTATGAGTAACTAGTTATTTTAGTGAATAAAATTAGTCTATTCTTTAAAATTATATTACATTAAACCTGCATTAATATATTTTTTGGCCACTTGGCGGCAGAGCAACTGACACGTGAACACTTTTTAAAGTTGATAAAGCTAACGTGTTAGCAAACAGTTGCTCCGGAAGACACGGAGCAACATTTATTTTTTCTGTGTTAACATCCACCTTGCAATGTAAGTCCAATATTCACTCTCTTTGGTCTCCGTCAACATCAACCTCACAGACATACAGTATCGGGTGGTGGGTGAGATAGGTCATGAGCGTTAATATATCTGTCAGTTTAATCAATGTTGCAGTCTTTAGCCGCAGGCTGCTGCAGCTTAACTGTGATTATCAGGTCAGTCGAGGGAACTCTAACACATTTAGTCAGCCTGGTGAAATGACCTTATTAACAAAATACCTATCAAATACCATTGTATTTACCCCTTCCGTCGACCCTTAGTGGCTTAGATTATTCCACTCAATCTAACACTGCCTTGAGCCAAGAAGCATCTCTCGTCATGTGCTTGTCATATACATTTGTGTAATTTCAGTGAATGCTCCTTTAAAGATTAATGTATAAGATGACATGGACTGACACTTGATGATCATATCACTAACACGCTGCTCCTTTTTAGGAGTCTGTGTTTACTCACAGCGTTGATGCCAGACAGCTGCTGAGAGAGCTGGAGGACTATAGCGATGATGATTGGTTGACGGTAGTTTGGGGAGCGGAAGAGTTCGAGGATGGACACTTTCTTCTCCGAGGCCATTTTCATCGCTTCTTCCTTCATCTCCTGAATATCATCGCTCACGTCCTCACAGCCGCGCAGACGCACCAGCGCTACAGAGAGAAGAAGGGATGGATGAATAGAGAGCAAGCAAGAACATTATTGTGCAAAACTGATGTACAGAAAATGCTGGAATGGTCTTGGAACATCATGTGGTAAAACTTTAATAAATCACAGGGCCATGCTTCAATCCGCAGATCATTAAAAATGCAAGAGTAATTCTAGATGCAGTCTCATTAAAACCTAATGTTGCCATCTTGTTGGAATAATGTCTCAAAACGTACCTTTTCTAGCCTCCTCTTCCTTGTTGAGGACGATGAGCAGGTAGCGAGGGCTTTCGGGGCAGAAAGGCAGCAGGATGCACTGCAGGATGGCCGGCAGGATGGTGAGAGCCAGCAGCAGAGGCCACAGAGTGTCAGAGCCCAGAAGAAACTCCAGACCAAAGATCTAAAATAGATAGATAACAGGGAAAGACAGACTTAAGATGGATTCATATGAGGCGAGTTTCAGTTTGGTCAAACTAAAACAAGTCGCAGAGCTCTTCTTCAGTGCACCATGCTTTGTTCTCCTCACCAAACATTTTCAGTTATCTTGTCTTTATAAGAGTAGCGTCCGGGGCTGTTCCTAGTTTCCTTATATACAGTCCTTTGATCATGTAACTGGTAAGAGATCTGACTATACTGTGCTTTGACAAATGAGGTTGAAACAATACAATATGTGTTGGTTTGTATTGAAAAGGGGATACTCAATTTATTACCATTTGATTGGTTATAATTAAATGCTCTATTTGCTCAAAAGATATTCTTTAAAGATGCTTGTAATATTATATGTTTCGTATTTATGGTCAGGTATATTTTTCTTGTACATTTCTGTATCCACTGAGAGTAAATATGGTATTTTGTAAACATTTTCACAAAAAAAGGATGATAATTTTGTTTTGTATACTGATGATCTGTCGGTCAAACGACTGATCAATGGACTTTTATATTAGAAAGAAACAGCCGCTGATACCGCTCTAATGACGGCAAGATGTCCAAGAGCGTTGCAATGTTTTTATTTTGATGGACATGAAATTCTTAGCTGATATCTTTTGTCCACATTATTCTGCAGAAATTCACAGCTTTTGCACGATGGAATACAAAAAGGACCAATAATATAATCACAGTTGTATTATCACATACCTGTGCCACCAGGATGCCAATAACCACGCCCAGCTGGTGCAGCGTGCCGAAGGCTCCTCGGAGAGCAGTGGGAGCGATCTCGCCCACGTACATGGGTGTGAGTCCCGTACACAGACCGCAGAACACTCCGATGATCAAGCGACCGATAATGACCATCTCAAAAGACCCACACAAAGACGACAGTCCCATTAAAGTTCCACCAAGTAAAGCCAGGACATTGGCTAGCATCATGGACTTACGCCTGGTGAAGAGAGACAAGGAGGAAAGGACACGAGTGAGTAAAATAAAGCAACTAGAAAAGGCATGTCTAAATAGTATGTATAAGGAAATGAGGGCTGCAGCAAATTATTACTTTTATTATCAATTAATCTGCTTTTACAATCTTATATTTCATATAAGATATTTCAAACAATACAGATATTTCAAATAATATCAAATTATTTTCAGGCAATTGAATAATCGAAGGAAATAAACAAAAAATATTACTAATACTGTAAAAGTGTACTGATAATCTGGAAAGGATTGCTTTGCTGTCGCTCATTTTACATTAAACTATTCCTGATGTTCTCACCTGCCAAATTTGGTGACCAACACTCCAACAGAGAAAGACCCCACCATGCCTCCAACACTGAAGATGGCAACAGCGAAGCTCCACACCATGGTGTTGGCCCCTGGGCTGAAAGGCTCCCCGTACCGCTCCATCGACACATTCTGGAAAAACCTGCGCAGTTTCTGTCAAACCACAGAAAAGAGTGGCGGGATTAGAAGTGACTGCTTTTAAGTAAAGTGTCTGTCTTGTGTTGTTTATGTTCAAAACAGTTCATTTAAGGTCTAACATATGACAGAGCTTGTGCTTGATGAGTGAGTTTCTGACACATCCACACGGGGGCAGTGTAGCTTTTAGCATTGCCACCTTGCAACTACAAATGAGACCAGACATGTCGAGGACCATAACTCTAATTTAGGCCTCCTCGCAAAACCACTGATACAGAACAAAAAGATTAAAAAGTGTTAAAATGATGGCAATTAAAAGGGTCGTTTTGGTTACTACAGTAATCATATTAGAAAATGAGTAATCTATTATTAATCCCTCTCTTTTAACACAAAACAACGTCCATTACAAGTTTCATCCAGAAAGCTCACACACACACACACACACACACACACCTGCTCGGGTGCATTGATGACCCCGGTGTTGTAGCCAAACTGTAGCGAGCCAATGACTGCTGTTGAAACACAGTAGAGAAGGTAAAAGGTCAACTTCTTCTTCGGCTGTTGAGAGAGGAAAAGACAGAAGAGATATGAAAGATTAAAACAGTGAGTGAAAGGAGTTTATGGACAATCGCCCCCTCAGTTTGTGTGGTGGACATGGCCTGTCCTTGGCTCTACAAAGCTCTTGTTGTTTTATAGTGACACTGGTAACACACACACAATGAGCCTTTCTAATGCTGCTCTCCCTCCTTGTTTTCAGCTTTCTGCATTAGCAGCTCGCATCACTGCTGTGAAAGCTAGGTGTTACAGCACAGCACAGCTCTGAGGTATTTCTCAGCTAAGTAGCTAAAGACACCCTGAGAGAATAAGACTGAATCCTATTGTGAGTGTTTTTTTCCCCTGCTGGTTTCAGAATTAAAGTGGGTTTAACTCATAATAACGAGCTAATACACCTGACAATAATCCCTAACATGGCAGCTCATGCTGGGGAGTGAAATTTGCACATTTTAAAAGTATCCAACCAAGTAAAATTGAACGGAGTAATTGGTTTTATGAAGTTGTCGTTTACTGTATGGAGGTTGCATGCCCAAAATAGTTTCACTCTGATTCAACAACAAACCCAGATATATCTCTTTTACATTTACTTTAACACACCAACTGTCTGAGAAGTTTTGCATCCTGAGTCTAAAGGTCCTAATAGGGTCATTATGAAAATAAATAAATTTGTCATTATCCTGTCTGTTCAAAATCCGCCCCTGTTTCGACAAACTTCATGTTGCAAGATAATTAGTTGTTTTGCGCAATTTATAATCGCACTCAATTCAGAAAGCAGACACAAAGACAGGCACAATGCGTTTTTGTGCCAATGTTTTACTGGACAGTATATCACTATCTGCACAGATAAAATACAGATATATAGATGCAACTCCTCCCAACATCATGAATCCACACAAAACTAAAACAAAAAAAAACTAAATCAAAAGGCAGTTCGAGGAGTCTCCCTCCCCTGAAACAAACAGTCTTTTCTTTCATCAGGTCAGCATAAACCAACACAGGTCAGAGTGAAACAACACACAGGAGGAAGTGATGAATGACTTGAAAATATTTCACCATAGCAAGATAGTAATAATCAGTTTAAATCAAGCCACAGTGTGTTTCTCTGGAACATCATGACCTTGTCTCATAATAAGGACTGAAACTAGCTGAACGCTCTGGTGGTACAGTCTCTTGACAGTTTGCCACACAGGAAGTGCTGCATACATGCGAAATGTGATAGCGAAGGAGAAATACAGAGTTCTGGTAACAAAACAAATGCATGATGAAGATTAAAAGAAAGTGAGCTAACGTTTACATCATTAACATGTAACCACAAATGAATCGCAAACCATGTTTGACTTTTGGCACAAGACCAGCTGAGACAACCTGCAGGGTTGCGCTGCACTAGAGAGGATTGTGGGGGTGTGGTAATGTGTGTGTAAATGTGTGTGTGTGCTTGTGATAGAGGCATGCTGATGTTGAAAAGATTTAGACACAACGATTGCATTGATAAACCTCTTCCTATAGCAACCCTGATGAAGGCGTGGCCGACTGAGTACATTATGTTATTGAGTGCGTCTGACTCTGTCTTTCATAATTGCGAGCAACAACCAAGCATACACAGTAATGTTGTTCAATATCTGCAGCTGTGTACTACAATATACTGTACACACTGGTTTCAATTATAACATACTCTATTACATTCTGCTAAAATAGTTATGATCAATATGTAACCCCAACCAAACAATACAGTTTTACTAAGATGAACTTAAAGTGCACAATTCAAAGTCTGCTCATGAAGAGCATGTGATATGATTGAAAGCTCCAGAACAGCTACTAAATGGATCTTGTGGTGAAATAATTTTCTTAGCTGCTGTTTCCAATTAACTTTAAACCTCAGTTTCTAAGCTTTACTCTCTTAATGTGGACATTTCCTATACTTATGTTTGGTCACTTTGCCCTTTAATAGTAAATACAAATGCTACCAAATTACTCCAAACCACATGGAGTTACTTTGTTTCAACAGTTCACCGCAGCGCTCTCAATACTCAGAAGACTCTTGACACACCTTTTTTTGACACGCAACTACCACTTTCATGTCATCTCTGCCCCTTTCTCTCTCTTTTACTCAAAACTTCTTTTTCAGAAAATTCATTTTCTTTCTTTCTTTATGTTGTTTGACTATATTGCATTGAACTTTTCTTGTTTCTTTTTATCACAAACTTGACTTTTGCAGCAGTTCCTGTGCACATTTTTCTCTTCAGTGCGGTACAATCAAAAGGAAAAAATATTACGAAAGAAAGTAATATTGCTTATGATAACTTTGTGCTTATGTTTTGCTGGAGGCTTTTTGGAGTACATGCTATAGTATTCATTGTGGTTTGGTGGGTATTTACATTAACACACATGTAACAGCCATGAAAATGAAATAATTGCATGCTTCAAAAGATAAACCACAAGGAAAGACACATGATAGCAGGCAAATTCAGTCTAGATATTCTGTATAATGCCAAAAAGTTAATGCTTTCAAATTCAAAGTTCACCATTTGATTAATAACTATAAATCCTCTGTGTACCACGTCATCACTACAACCTATTACGTGTGTCCTATATTTGAGCAGTTGCAAGTTGTAAATCCTTGCTTTTCCTTTTCCAGATCTCTTTTTGTTGTCTTACTCTTCCCACGTCCCACCTTTCTCAGGAGGATGAAAATAAAATCAAAAGACTAAAAACACACAAGTTCAAACTTGCCACCCCCCGGTCTCCCTCTTTCTCTCTTACTCATCTCCTGAAGTACTCTCCCCCAATCTCCTGCTCTTGCCAGAATGGAAAAATACAGAATTGGCAGTCTGTGACTGGTAATGCCACACTCTTATTCATTAGGATGTGTTTTCACAAAACAGGCACAGAATGAAACAAACAATGGCAAAATGGCTGGCACTCTTCCTCAGGGACCACTGGGATTATAACAGACAGCTTAAAGTAATGTGTTTGTAGCTGAGAAGATGACTGTAATGTGCAGAAACTACAGCAGTATCACACATGTAGATTTTAAATGTTGAAATGAGTTTGAAAAAATAACAGAACAACACCAGCAACCCATGAAGCAACAGAATTAATTAATGAAGTTATATTTACCTTATCGTCCTCCATCCGCTCCATCTTTGCTGCTTGATAGAAGATATTAAGAAGAAAGACAACAGGAACTCTTCAGTTTGCAGAAGGAAGCTTCTTAGACGGAGCTGTCTCTTATTCCTTAAGCACACACAGTCTGTGCAAACAGTCAGCAGAGAAACCTGAATACAAACAAACACAAGAACAATATCATCAATAATGCATAAAGAATAAATGTGTTGAGAATCTGAGCAGCTGTCCTAGCTCATACCAGTAAGGATCATAAACCACAGAGCTAATAGAGACTTGGGTAGAGTGGAGAACTTTTCTGCTCTCACTGAATTCAACAGGAGTCAGTGCCCAAAATGACAGTAAACCCCTCCCTTTGCTTCCGTATTCACCCTCCTCTTCTGCTCTCACTAATCATGAACTCAAATGAGAACAAAGTGATGTAACTCCTTCTCTTCAAATCAAATTACTGTCGCTTTGCTTATTTTTTTTTAGCAATACAAAGCATGAAATGCCAAATCAATGGGCTGCAGAGACTTCAATAACCTGCATTGTGCGATGGAGCTGCAGATGATGCTCTCCGGGGTTTTATTTAAAACATGTTTTATGACGCACAGAAGACTACTTTACCAATTAGTCATGTTATAATGGCAATACTGACATGGAATTAACACGTGGATATTTTTTTTTGACATTGACAAACCGCATGAACTAATAGGCGTTGTTAAGAATATATATATTTTTCTTTTTTACCGTTGTGTGGGATTTGTGTCAGCCTTTGTATCCAGTAAATCAGTCCTGTCCAGATGTTGTATGCTCAGGCAGATGTTCAGCCCTCCCTCCTATCTGTGTGTTTTTATAGAAAGTGGTACAAGTTTACCAGCACGTTTCAGCGTTGATGAATTCTCCACTCTTTACGCACAGGAAATCTCCCCTGTGCGTAAAAAGCGCATACAAAAATTCCCCACCCACTCGAGTCGCTTCGCGTTTACTCGTGTTGTGTCGTAATGTCTGTGGCATTAGCGCGGATGCATTTCCGCTGAGCTGAAGTTGGGAGGACGTGCTCGAGCGAGCGTAAACCTACAGTACGGAGCAGAGACTGAGAACAAACGGTGCCGGTGAAAGGAGTCTCTGTGCTGCTGCTGACCCGTCGCCTGCCCACCGGGGCGCGAGAACAAAAGGCAATGTGCACCGAGTTCAGATACAAAGCCCTGTCATGCAGAAATCATGAGACCGGCTCAGTGGGTGGCAAACAAATGGGGAGCCCTCATAATTCTTCATCAACTATGTCTAATCTCCACAGCCCACCTAAATCCCGGTCTGGAATTTGACAAGTTCTCCAGAGTGAGCAGGGCCATTTTTAAATCTGGGTTCCTATTTAATTGTATTTGTACATGTATTGCCATTGGCAGTTTTAATTAGAGGCTCAGGACTTAAGTTTGTATCTTGGATTTTGGTGACAAATCTTTAAATATGAACATATTTTTCTCTGTTTTCTTACTGCCACCACACACCCCATAAGATTTTGACCACATACCAAAAATGTAAGTCTGTAAATAAAGTTGGACATAAAAAACTACTTTCACCCAGTGTGTGATGTTATTTTTAATATTTATATTGGGTCATCAATTAAATCAAAATAAGATTATTCTTTTTTTACCCAGGTTTAGTGTCATTTTTGTATTTCTTTTGGGTTATTGACCCAGAATAATGCATGGTTATTTTGACCTACAATATCATATCTTTATATGTCTGCTTATTATTTGTATCCAGTATTTTTATCTGAATATTGGGTCATCAACATAAACTGCATTAAACCTAGAGTGGGTAATGTACTTTATTATAATTACGTTTTCCGTACCTGTTGAAACATACAGTAATTTAGTTGAACAAGATCCGGCTTGATTGGCCGGCCTGCCAGCTGTGACCTGCGCGCGCCTTGCCCGGGCACACCTTGCGCGTCACCGGAGTTTTTCACAAGTTGCTAGCTAGACATCTGTGAGTCCGACAGCCATGTTCGATGTTTACGTTAATCACCATTTGTTTACGTTCACGATGATCATTTGGGGGGAGTGGCTTAGGGGGAGGCCTGAAGGGACGAGCTGTCAGTGTTGCAGACATAACGACTTTCTTGCTCGACGTAGCGGCGTTTGGAGCTGATGCTGCTCCTTTCATTGGACACGAGTTGGCAACATCTGGCTGGGTTTTGCGGTTGGAACATTTTTAAATATAGCTTATTCTTGCTGGTTTCTCAACGTTACCTATCTCTTAACAAGCTCTAAACGATTTTTTGTTTTTCAAAGTTCAGGAATACAGATATTAAGATTGATTCAAATATTTTTTAAACCGATTTTTTCAGTTGGCCTTAAAGTATTAGTTTAAATGTACAGAGTCCAAAAACTGGAATTAGCTCCAGGTTGAGGACATGCACTCTGTGCCCTCAGCCCTGACTGGTATTATTTATAAACCCTCTAAAATATGCAGGACTAAATTATGAAGTAATTATGTGTGTTGGTAAAAAAGTCTTAAATTGGCCTCAACTACCAGCTCACTAATGGTCTCGGGCAACACTTAGAGAATGTTTCCTAACATTTCGTCATGCATTCAATGATGTAAACTGTAGCCCATAAATAACAGTCCAGTTAATTACTCCATGTTTATTTATGAGACATTTCAGAATAATGTATATTTTACAAATTCATTATAATTATAGATTAATTAATGTGTACAATACTTAATGTTGCATTTGGTAAAGGTGAAGCTATACTTTTTTTTTACTACACATACGTGCACATACATGGTAGTTTGTGAATTTCACCATGGGAGCAATAAAGTATTATCTTCATCCATAATAATACAGCGTAATCTATTTGTTGATTATAATTTGTGTTATCAATCTGAATCTGCAAAACAACTAGCAACTAAAGTCATCAAATTAATGTAGAGTAAAAAGTACAATATTGGCTTTCAAATTGTAGTGAAGTAGACGTTTAAAGAAGAAGAAAATGGATCTACACGTAGCTCAAAATGGTACTTTCCTCCACTGACCAAGATTGACCCTTTAGTCAAACCTATGGCCTTGTTATGAAATTATGACAACATAAGTTATACATGCAGAATACACAGTATTTTATTTTCTTGGTAAATTAAGATTAAACCACACATTTCCTGAGGCACATAAGTGTATGATTCATCAGTGAGTCAATATCCAGAGTTTCGGGAAAAGAAGTGACCGAAAGACTATTGTAACAGTAACTTTGCATCAAATAAGTCATGTTCCATCCCCTTTCTATGAGTAACACTGTTCTGTGCAACCACACTTCTGCCATTCACTGTTGACATAACCCCAAAAAAAGAGGAACTAACAGAGAGAGAGAGAGAGAGAATAACGTGTAAATGTTCAGGTTCAGTGCCCCAAGGGTTTTGCAACAGTACTTACTCATTCTTCTGAAAGTACAACTCTCTGTCCCGGGATCCCATCTGGATCTTCTGAGCCGTTGCCAGGGAGACCGATCCCGCAGCATCTCCTCAAGTGACCTGGCCTGAGTGTGCAAATCAAATTATAAGACATCTGCAAAGAGCAAACACAGATACACAGGGACATAGATAGATCCTTTCGCACTCGCACACATGCACCTACACACATTCACACACACAGCCCACCACACACCACATCCTGTTGCCCGAGCTAAAGAAAACACCTGTGTGTGTAATGGACTTTTGCCATTGATTTCATTCAAAGAAATAAAAAACTTAAAAATGAAATATGGCAGTATAATCCAGGATTTAAATGTTTATTATTCAAGTTTTTAAACACTCAATGTGTATTCAACAAGTAGTGCGCGTTCCCTCCTTTGTTTTGCTTATAGGGCACCACACTAAAGGTTTAAATATGTTTGTTTATTCTTTGAAGCTTTCAAAGAACAAGAAGAATTGACAAAAGCAAGAAATAACCCTATCAAATAAAATTTTCCCCTGAAATTTAAAATGGCTCTTTCTATGCATCAAACATAAATATTCTGAATGTTTATATAACTTGATACGCATTTCCTTTTAGTTCCATGTAGCATTTGAGGTATATTTGGTAAATGCGGGACGGTGTGTGGGATTACATTCTCAACATGTATTTATAATGAGAATCTGTTGGTTCAGGGTCAACAGAGAGATGAAGCGTTGTGATGACGGTTTACTGGAGCTGGTACTCGTTTACATTTTGGTGCAGCAGTGCCACCTTCTGCTTCTGAGTCGCCATCATTTATACTCATGTTGATACCGAGCAGAGAGACGTCCACAGCTCTCCAGCAGTCACATAAATAGCTTTACGTGTCGTGTGTTTCACTCACTTGATGTTGTAATGTTTAAAACTTTTCCACCATAACCATGACAGTGTACCAGCAGCAGGCAGAGGGGGAAGGGGAATTTGTTTGGTCTCACAAATTAAGTCAGCAGAGACGAACACACCCTCTCCGGCGTGTCAGAACATATCACAGCATAGCTGAGGTGAACTGTTTACGAAAACCGAAAGAAGATCACGACTGTGCTGTGAAGACGGAAGTGTCAATAATGTAACTAATATAAAACTGTAACACAAAGCAATTAAAGCAAGTCTCTGCTTGTCACTCAAGACCGTGAAGGTTAAAGTCACCGACAATTGGCAACGTGAAGTGAACCGTGAAATCCTGAAGATCAAAGGAGCAAGTTTACATGTATTTGTCTGACGTGTAATAATTATATACATCGAGACAGAACATGTAAC
This sequence comes from Ophiodon elongatus, assembly GCA_016806645.1. Classification (NCBI taxonomy): domain Eukaryota; kingdom Metazoa; phylum Chordata; class Actinopteri; order Perciformes; family Hexagrammidae; genus Ophiodon; species Ophiodon elongatus. The sequence continues at coordinate 3,402,930 of JACSYO010000415.1, read as the reverse complement.
AGACAGCGGCGTCTTAAACCCTCCACCTTCGTGAAGGTTTCATATTACTTCATGTTTGTCTGATTTCATTAGTAATATTACTACTTTGAATTAAGGTACTGAATAATAAACTTAAATGACGAGAATCTTTGCGGGTGGTTTTTGGTAATTCAGCAAAACGTACATTTGTATTATTGTTTTAAGAAGTCATTGATATCCTGCATCTTTTAGGACTTTATAGAAGCTTCTGTTGTATAAAAATTGAACAGGAAGTATAATCCTCAATACCATGTTAAATGTTTTAAACTTTGTTTCTAATATTTATCATTGAAACCTGGTCATGTAGTAAATCTTCTGTACATTTTCAGACTATTTGTGCCATGAAGTAATTGATATTCTTCTGCTTCGGTTACAGAGACAACAGAAGATGTCAATGTATTTATATGCACTGTCACACATCCAGCTCTGATGAAATGCACAAATATTTGTGGTTTTCAAACTTAAATCATTTTAGATAATTGTCCTGAAAAATGTACAGTTACCCCACATCAATAGGCCTCATCATAATTAGGCACACATGTCAACTGGTTGGTCAGAAACACAGTTCAACTGCGCCACAGTGTGGTGAAAATAGAGAATTACATCAAAACAACCATCTGGTTTCATCACCACTGCCACCTGCTGGAAAAAACCTTGTAATAGTTATGTTGAGTTTTCACAGCAGACAGACCTGAGGGTGTTTCAGAGATGACTAAATACACTTTATCAGTATTGTAAATAAAGTCTGGAATACTTTGATTAAGAGAGGATGAGGCTGCAAAATCAGGACAGCTGAAGGCTACGTCGGGTAGTCCAGAGAGACTACAGTCGAAAACTGATACTCTTAATAGCAACCACTGCATCTGCCCCTGAACGGGTAGTTAATAACCAGGCTGGCTTTTTTTTTTTAAATTAAGGAACCAATTTAAGAAAAAAAGTTCACTTGGTCTGGTTTAGCGATAAGCCCCTTAAGTAAAACCAATATAACAAAGTAAAGTACTAAAACACTATAATGAACAACATCCTTTTGATTGTTTAAGTTATTTATTGATTAAACAAACTGAAGAGTAGTTTACAATTGAGACGGGGGGGGGAGGGAGAAACTTCAGACCTCAACATGCAAAGTTGTGCGTGTTTAAATTTAAAGTTAATAACAGTAGCATCACTAACAAAGATGTCCTTCGGCACACTACTGGGCTGCAGGTAACAGAATGTCCTGGAGTGGACTCTCCTGATAAATAACGGCTGCAGATTTCAGATCTTCCCTGGGAAACTTCCATTCTCTATCTGCTCGTCCCATTTGGAAACCTGTGGGAGACATTAGAGAAAACATTAGCCTTATTTGACAACAAGCTAATGCTCAAGCATCAGCAGAACTGTGGCTTTATACACCGACAGTAGTTTCATGTCAATCCCGAGAATGTAGCACCAACAGAGATTTGAGATTCCCTGGTTTTGGGAACGCAATGTGTATCAAATAACTTCTTTATTACTTCCTTATCTGAGATTTCTAATGAACCAGCTGTGAGAAAATGTCATGACTATAAATGTATGATGGAAAAGGCGTTCTATATCACATGCAGTTCAATGGATGTCGCAAAGAACCTCAAATTCCAAGAGATAACCAATTACCAGTTAATCACAGAAAGACAAAAGGCAAGCACACGACACAGAATCTCACGAAGCAGTAAAACAATAAGTCTGTCTTGGTTACATAAAATAATCTTGTCTATCCAGCACTATCAACATTAAGTGTGTGCATTAAAACATTAACAAAACTATCATAACTGTAATCCTAGATCTTACCCAGCTCATAGGACAGAGGCTCTTGTAGACCCTCTGGTACCAATCACAGGGAGCCACATCCTGGTCTTTGGCGGACAGGGCCTTATTGCACCTGTGGAAGTCTGGGGCAAAAAAATAACAAAGGGATCAAGATTTCCATCTGACACAATGTTCACACTTAAAACACGATAACAAGAAGTCAGCACCAGCATGGAAATGACCAGTCTGACAGAACAAGCTTATCTTGGTTTTATGAATCTTATTAACGAGATGTTCAAGCTTCAATGTGAGGCTTAATAATCCCACCACTATTGTGAAGCTGTTTCTATAAAACTAGCTTCAATTATAATCTGACACGGTTATAAAAAGAAGACACCTCAGACAATTAAAGTTTTAACAAAGAATTTTGAGCACAGACAAAGATACTTACAATGTAATACATTTTGTATGTTTTTCTTAATGACAATTGTGGAAATGTCTTATATTGCTCTTTTTAGACGTAACTTGTATGGCTTAACCCTGAACATATAAAAAAAAAATTGATTTCCACCACAGCAATGAATACAATTGTCCAATATTTTCACTGCAAAGTTAAAAGAGAAATTGTATTAATTACCAATGGATTTTAATCAGAACACTGGTTCCAGTTGTGTGTATATAGTAAATAACGTGCTATATAACTTGTTAAAGATGTATTTTTTATACTACCAATGTCATGTGGAGGACAAATTTAAATTCCATATATAATTGTATTAATAAGCTTCCGTTTACTGCCCGCTATATTAAATATTTGACTAAACAATCTCACATCACAGATGTTACGGATGACGTCTCTGTCTTGAGTGTCATACAGTCCTCAAGAGTAACTCATGGACATTAGAGTCCTCTAAAGAGTAACTCATGGACATTAGAGTCCTCTAAAGAGTAACTCATGCACCATAGAGTCCTCTAAAGAGTAACTCATGGACCATAGAGTCCTCTAAAGAGTAACTCATGCACCATAGAGTCCTCTAAAGAGTAACTCATGCACCATAGAGTCCTCTAAAGAGTAACTCATGACATAGAGTCCTCTCAAGAGTAACTCATGGACCATAGAGTCCTCTAAAGAGTAACTCATGGACCATAGAGTCCTCTAAAGAGTAACTCATGCACCATAGAGTCCTCTAAAGAGTAACTCATGCACCATAGAGTCCTCTAAAGAGTAACTCATGGACCATAGAGCCCCCTAAGGAGGAACATATTGATCCTCGTCCTCACCCAGGTAGTTCTGGAAACAGTTGCGGGTCTGGTTGGTGTTGGGGAACCGGGCGTCAAAGGGAGCCGTCCTGTAGTTCTTGATCTTCTCCTCGATGGTGTCAGACATATTTGTTGGCTGAAGTCACACGCCTAGATGATACTGAAACAAGGCGCAGGGTGGATTAACTCGCAGCTGATGCAGGTTCAGAAAACACGTCAGATGAAAACAGCCATCAGTGTCACCTTTACTTCAGGCTCAATGTTAGCCGAGTTAAATATAGCATCGTGATCAGAGCTACGTTGAGGTTAGCTTGATTTACTCAATGCTCATTAACTAATAACTCTCTAACCTTGGCACTTGACAGAAATAAAGACTGATAGAACAAGTTAGCATCGCTTGACAAAGTGTTGTCAGTATGCTAATGCTAGCTGTTAGCTCGTTGCTAACATGTTAATACATATAGTTATATGGACATTGTTAGCTAACACGTTTGAGGACGGCTGGTTGTTTCGATAGTTTTAGTAGCTCAGTGCATCAGACAGCCTGATAAATATACACGTAACAGTTAAAGGTTGCAAATAGCACGCAAAGTCTCTGGTTTACCGACAGCTAACTAACCTTGGGACGTTTCTCGATGTGTCCTCGGTGCGCTCCGGAAACAGACTCTGCCTCTTCGACGCGCAAAGGATTCTGGGATACGGGCTCATTGGCACGTCTGACCAGACACCTGACTTCAGTTTTCAGGTTCCTGATATCAGGTTTTATCGATTTTTATTGCGGTATGAAGACCATAAGAATGATCATTAGCCTGACTTATAGTAGAGAGATTAGTTTAGTTTACAAATCTAATGCAACACACACAAAGGACAGTGGGATATATAATGTTGCCTTATTTATATTTCCTATGGATATATCTCGCAGTTAGATTGTTCTGCTCAAAACTACAACTACTACATATGTTGGTGGTTGTAGGATAATCAGTATTGACATGCTAATTTTAGCCATTGTTCATGGTTTACTGTTTTGAAAAAAAATACATTAGGTTATGGATACAAAGATGACCTCGTCCGACTGCGTTCAAGTTAAAATCAGCTTAAAGCAATACTCCATCCACCACTTTTAGTATGAAATAGTATTGTAGACTTGGAAGATGGCTGACAAAATTGAGTACTGAATTTAAGTTTAGTACAATTATTTTCCAAAGAGGACTCCAGCTGTGGCCAGTTTGAACTTGTGTTGCTTGCAGTAGATCACAAGTTTTCTAAGAATAAAATATTAAAATATGTATAGCAACGTTTCAAAGAAACATATCATGTTCTCTGCTGTGTTCCACTTTCATATTTTTGCCAAATATAGTTGAATACAAGTGTCACACAACAGAAACACACAATAAACTCTATATTTTAGGATGCAACTTAAATTACTGTCTTAACTTTAAATTCCTTTGATCAAATATTTATTTTTAATGATTGAAAACATCCCTCACAGTAGTGTTGCATTCCTTTAGCCTGTTTCACATATAAGAATCGCAAAGGGGCCGATTACAGTTAGACCTAATTTATTGTGTTACGAATATTACAGCCACTGTATATGTTGTCCACATTTAACTTGAAGCAATCTATTCTCTTCTCCCTCAATGACACTTTGAATCAGCAGAGGAGCCTTTAAAATGGGACACAGGTTGTGGACCTGTATTTACAACGTATTAGGTCTGGAGATGCAGATTTCAGCGGATCTATCCCCTGAAGTGGAACACAGTGACAGTCTCCTTTCTCTTTTCTTCACCATCTTCCTGTCGAAGAAGAGGTCAAAGATCACAGGTGTCTCTGTCGCTCCCTCTAGCTTCCTGTCTCGCTGTATGTGTTTTTCCTTCATCCTCTTTTCAGCAAAACTTCCTCTGCGTGTTTTGTGATGGATCACAATATCTGTTCTAATCATAAAAATCACAAAGTAGTACCAGATTTAAATGGCCACATTTTTGAGACTCTGTTGTGGCTTTAAGACCCATTAAACTTTATTAGGGTGAAACAGTGACACTATTTTTGTGTTTAATCCAGACAGACCAAAAGATAGATATCTAGATTGATTTGTGGTGTATAATGCAGTGTATATTAATCCCAACAAAGGTCTCAAAGGCTCATATGTGTGTGTGCAAATTCACCCTTCTCTTGCTCTCCACCAATTTCTGCCTCTCTCTCTTACTCAGTCAGGATATAGGTGTTGTCCACTGCTGAGGAAGGAAATTCTGTCACTTAGAACAATGGGCCTGTTTCTCTATCTATAGACCCAGAGAGCCTGAGAGCCAAAGGGAGAGAGGGAGCGGATTTTGTCCAGTTAGTTAGAAAACCAAAAGAAAACGGGTATTTTAGTCAAGAGATGATTGAACTAATGGTTATTAAGAAGTAGCAATGTGTATGTAGATGTATGACAGGTTAACGCCTTTTGAAAATGGAATTTCAACGTGGGGAAAAGGGAACATACAAGGTTATTAGATTGCTTTGAGCTGCGTATTGGCATTTTGGTGGCGAAGATTCGTCATAAAACACTGTAGAAGGATTAGAAGTAACTGCGGGTAAGTGCATTCAAAATCTAACAACTAAAAGCATTGCTGTTTCCTTCTTGTAGCATTTTGATTTCATGGTTTTCTTAATATTTCACCACACCATCTAGGACAGTATGCTCAGTAAAAACTGTTAGATCTTTTGTGTCGAGAACGATAACAGCAGATTTTAGGTGTGGATGGACATGTCATGTCAAGACATGACAAATAGTTTTGTCAGTAATCGCACTTCAAAAGGTGGTAGTTTTCCAGAGGGATACAATGATTTTGTTTAGGCCTCCAAATTCCACCATGAGCTGAAAACAATCGTGTGATCCTTAATTTTGATTGTAATCTACATAGAAGTAACGCTGGGAATAGGACCAGTGACCTTTTGGAGTGGGTATTTCCCTGTCAGTGCGACAGCTGGATTTGAGTCCTACTGAAGATGCTTCCTGTTTGAGAATGGGAAAGTCACGCTATGATTTTCAGGAGCTGATTGGGATGTTCTTGGTTAATTTCTTTCTTTTTGTTTTCACCATGTTGACAACCAGCTTTAGGTATCCTGTTGATATTTTTTGATGGTGACATCATGCCATTGTTATATTGTTTCAATCCTGGCATTGCTGACACATTCTTCACCACAGTGTGGAGGTAGATTAAGTAGATACGGTGAAATTTGACCTATACAGTATCTTGACATTATCATTGTCATCATTATTATTATCATTTATTGGCAGATTATTGGGTTCAAAATGCCGGATTTGCTCTTAATATCTGCATGTTATTTATCACACTCTGTCAGATGGAGGGGTCTGGCAGTCCTCGCTTCAGAAAGCTCCATTTCCCAGTGGGTCTGTGGATCAACTCGCCCAGGAAACACTTTGCCAAGCTTGGGGGTCGCTGGCCCAGCGCTATCTCTGTCAAGTCAGTCTGAAGTACTCTTAAACTAATTTTTTTATCTCCTGTGTGATGCAACTTTCATGCCAGTTATTGCTTAGTTAGAATTAAATGCCTGATTGTTGAATTAAGAGTTAATGTGTTGATGTCATCTTATCTTACTTCCACTGTCATTGGTATCCCCTCACCCCTGTATCCCTTCCCGGTTTTATTTTAGTCCTTGTTGTTTGTCCATGTTTAGTCCGTCATAATTCACAGCTGACTTGTCCCTTCCTTTCTCCTTCCTCTCTCCTCCATCTGTCTTCCCCTCCTCTGTTGTTCTCAGGTCGACCACCAGCTCTGACGCAACCTCCCTCCACGAGGCCCCCTCTGCTCCTTCCTCTTCCCTTTCTAACTCCACCCCCTCGCTGGCTTCCCCTGCCCCATCCCCATCTCCTTCCCCAGCCTTCCTAAGGCCCCGGCCTGCTGGGCCCCAGTCCCGCACAAAGCGCCTTTCCCATCTCTTCCTGCGAGGGCGCTCTAACAGTGACCGGGACCGGGCGGTGGGGGAGAGGGAGAGAGAGGTTTGGGCTCATTCAGCTGCCCCGTCCTCACACCACTACTTGCCCCCTGCCTCTTCTTCTGCCCCGGGCCTGATCAAAATCTATGGGGATGTCTTTTCCAGTGGGGCCAACTATCGCTCGCTTCTGGCCAGCATTCACTCTACAGCCAGACAGCTCATTGCCCAGGTCATCACCCGGTACACTGAGAGGGAGAGGGAGGAGACAGATGACGCAGGTATGAGAGAGGGAAATGTTCTCTCATGTGGACCTCTGCTGCGACTCATTACTCGGAATTGTTTGCTCAAATATTTTTAACCAATAGGGAATTACTTAATATAAACATAAACAGTGGTGTTATGGAAAGATAATTAGCCCCCTCTCCTTCTCCCTTCCTCCATTACCTTCTAGTTCTCCAGAAATACAGCCCAGAGGACTTCCTGTTGTGTGATGTCATTGGAAAGCCCATCCAGCAGCCAGATGGAGCTATCAAATGGGAGACAGAGTGCCGGAGAAGCGTTGCCCCATGGGAATGTCCCTTGTTGTTAGTGGACATGTGGCGGCCCAAGGAAGGATTTGAGCGGCGCTTTGAAATCCAAAGAAAGGATGACTATGAGAGAGAAGAGAGGGAGAAGGAGCATGAGAGGGAGGGAGAAAACTATCAAGGTATGTTTGAGACTCAATTGACAGGTCTCTTTATTCATGACACACGGTCAGACTGACCGATCCTCTGATTGTCTGGGCATCAGGTGTGCGCTGGCGGCGGAGCAGGATGTCATCAGGGGGGGGACCAGAGGAGAGCGAGCGCGGTCACCGAGGAAGAAACTCAGAGCTCAGGAGGAGCATCAGTGACATGAACCTGAGTCTGCGGCGTCGCCAAGGCAACCATGTCAGTAATGACCCATGTGGGTCAGGCAACCGGCCTAACAACAATGGAGGAATGCAGGACAGGAAGAACATTGTGAGCATGATCAACCCACAGCAAGGAGAGGTAAAGAGGAGAATGTTGTGAGGAAAAAACTGAATTACTGAAATTGTGCATGTGGCATTTTAACATGTCTGAACCTTTTTTTCAGATTAGAGCCTCAAAAGTGGAAGCAAAGGTTGGATGGACGAACCAGCTTGCGGAAGATGAGAAGGATTACTCCAGCTGTGACCTGGAAGTGATGTCACAAAGTTTGATCCTTCCACCCACAGATCGGCCCTACTTCCTGTTGCTGCAGGGTTACGATCAGAGCAAGGCGAGACACGCTGACAGATGATATCACACAAACAAACACTCACAAACAACACCCACACACACGGAGGCTGTGTAAACACAGGCACACAGGCAGACATTTATGTGGTATACTTAATAGCAAGGTGCATACACACTGATGTGCACAGATGCAAGTTTACAGGAATTCTTGTCGAGGACTTGTGCAGACGTACACGCGTGCACACACCCTGCACATGACATCATACCTGCATGTCCGTAATCGCCACATACCATCAGGGTTTCCATCCCTCTACAAGCCGCTCCCATTCAGCATCCAGCACAAAACAGCCTCAGAGCAGCACAATGCCTCAACAATGTGTCCAACAAAGTAAAACAACTCTGTGTACATCACTTCATCTCACACAATGACCTCATACAGGTCTCCATTGTAGCAAACTGTGACACACTTCATACGTTATCAACCGCCTTCTGTTCAACTTAACATCTCTGAGATGGAAGATTGATGTAAACCATAGCACTTAAAAGATAACAGACAACAGACCTCCCTGACTTTGCTCTGCTCTCCACTGTGTGTTTTGTTTAGGATTTTGTTTTGTACATCATGGCGGGACATACGCATATGTTTGGAAGAAAGCCCACAATGAGGGAGAGAGAGAAGGATAGAGAGAGGGAGAGGAAGGGGAAGAGACCTCTGAAGGTGGACACGTTCCTCTCTGCTCCTGACCTCTTGGCCAGACACTTGTTGGTCAGGAGAGACTCAGCTGTTCCCGACACGCCCACCAGACAAGGTACTAACAGTCACTAACTCATATCATATATACATCCATGGTGCGATTGCTGTCGACCTTAATCTGATTTTATTTTACAGTAGCTGTGATGCGACCCTTCAGAGGAGGTGCAGTCACACACAACGGAGTGGCCCTTTACAGGGAGACGATCCTAAAGCCTGGGGATGTGATTGGTTTGGGGAACCACTTCCTTTTCCTGTATCGTGACCCCCGCGTGACTCCAGCTCCACCGCTGGCATTGACCCTGCCATGGCAAGCTGATGCCTCCACCCCCTGCTGCCCCTCAGGGTTAGTGGACAGACAGGAGGCTCTGAGGCAGTACCTGGGATCTACGGAGGCAGTTCTGAAGTTTCATCCCCGTCACGCAGGTGCTCTGTTACAGGTGAGACAGGAAGATAGAGAAGCTCTTACTTACTATCCATTTGTCTGGTATAAAAAACGGCCTTGCTGACTAATGTTGTGTTTATCCCTCATTATTTCTTAGGAGATAATCTCCAAAAATTCCTCCCCGGACTCTGGAGGCGGGCCATTAGCTCCTGCTTATCTCCTGTCAATCATGATAGATCATGCCTCAAAACACTTGGACCCTGCTCTCACACCACAGATATTACTCAAGTCAGCCAATCATATAAAAGAAATTGTCTGGGTAAGTAAAAAACAACAACAGCTCAATATCTAAAATAAAAAAAATGATATGTGGGGTGCCCTGGTGGCCTGGGAGTTATGGTGACAACCATGAACCACAAGGACAACAACCGTGGGCCTGTGTTGCATGTCTCTTCCCATCTGTGCTTTGAGCTAAATGATAACTTTGACTTGCTAACACGCTCACAATGGCAACGCTAACATGCTGAGTTCGCAGATATAATGTTTGTTATTTTCACCATCGTAGTTTAATGTGTAATTAATACGAAACACAAAGCACTATTAGTGCTCACAACACACTAACACACATTAGTTCTGCAGGTTTTTGATCATAAACTTAAGTATTGGACAAATTATAATTTTGACCTGATGATGGTGCGAGATTAAAGGTCAGGCGTTTACCAAAATTATTATAAATCAACTTAATGGGAAAATAAATTCCATTCCATTGTTCAAACCGCTTATCCTGTTTAGGGTCGCGGGGCACTGGAGCCGATCCCAGCTGACATTGGGCGAAGGCGGGGTTCACCCTGGACAGGTCGCCAGTTTGTTGCAGGGCACATATAGAGACAGACAACCATTCACACTCACATTCACACCTACCGGCAATTTAGAGTCTCCAATTAACCTGAGCTGCATGTCTATGGACCGTGGGAGGAAGCCAGAGAACCCGGAGGGAACCCACGCTGCACTGCCCGGGATCGGGGATTGAACCCCGGGTACCTCTTGCTGTGAGGTGACAGTGCTAGCCACTACACCACTGTGCAGTCTGGGGGAAAAAATGTCTTGAACAAATTTCTTGGGAATCCATCCAGTAGTTGTCGAGACATTTCCCTAAAAGCCATAAAAGTCAAACTGCTGGTGGTGCCAGAGGAAAAATTCAGGGGATCTCCAAAGTCAGTAGGGTTCATCCTCTGGGAACCATGAACGTCACTCCATCCGATAGTTGAGATATTTCAGTCGTGAACCGACTGACATTCATAGAGCCATGCTGATAGCTTGGCTAAGAAACAACAGCTCAGCATACAAAATGTGCTACATGTTGTGGTATGTTATGTACAATTATAAAATACCTCAGGGGTTTAGTGGTAGTTCCATGTGTTGAACACATAACAACTAAACTATTATATATATTTTTTGGGATAGTAGTGCAGGACAATATGGCCAAGTCCTTACTTAAACCGGCTTGGCAGAAAAACATCAGGTAGGCAGATTGAGATTGCCACATTCAGTCAGACAGAAAAACCAGCAGACAGACATGTGCCCTTCGTTGTGGCCTGCTACGTTGTGGACAGAAGCGAGGATGAGCTGATGTCACTGCCCTCCTGCTGGAAAATGTGCTGTAATTGTCCTGGCTGCAGGGCGAGACTCCGCTCCCCCCCCCTCCACCCCCACACTAACCCAAGATGTCTCTCCTCTCTTCTGTCTCCAACTCTCTTTGCAGGATAACATTAAGGAATTTGGGGATAAGCATCCCACGCAAAAGTAAGAACATTTTTGTTCTCCGTCCTGTTTCCTCTGTTTAGAGATCTCCTGCTGAGTGATTCATGATACATTTGTGCTTGTTCTGTTATGTCTTCGGTAAATTTTTGTGGTATGATGAAAGCATTGTAACACGCTGATGTTGAAATATGGCTCAAATATAGTTTAGTAATAATAACTCAAGTCTATTTTTACTCACAGTATGGTGTGTTTCTCTTTTAAAGCATAAACAAAATACTGACAGGAAAGTGTTCACAACTATTTTACAGCTAACATAACTTTGGCATTACGTTAATGTCTCCAGTTCCACAGAGCAAGAAGGTGAGATAAGCACGCCGAATGTCCAGAAACTGTCCTCTGACCTTCGACCCTTGATGTTCTGGATGTCAAATGCCACAGAGCTCCTTAACTTCTTCCAGGTCAAAGTTGAAGCCATGGAGAAAGAGTGGGAGTTTGAAGGTGAGACTGATTTGAAAACAATGGAAATTACTGATTCAAGTAAAAAAGAACCTTTGGAAGCAATGACCGTTTCATCCAATGAAATAGAAATCAAAGTGGGCACAAAATCTTTAACTCCTCTTACTGCTTTTTTCTTTAAAGCCCCAGGGGACCCAGTTTTGACAGCTGACATGGACACCTGCTCAGAAGCTCTGGCACAGCTGGATGACGTCATTATGCACACCTTCCAACAGTGTGTGTATCACCTCACCAAGGTACAATATAAAAATACTACTTTTTTAATTGCCACTATACTGTTTTAGGAGTTTACATACAAAAAAAAGTCAACTTACTTTACCGTTTTATATTTGTGATGCTGGGAATACTTTTGAATACCACCGCCAACTAAACTTTACAGAGAGACAGCAAAATATCTTTCTAAAGACTTAATACATATTTTTTTGTTTTCCGAGATGTTTCTGAAGCTGTCTAACCACCCGCTATTTATTCTAATTTTTTCCAGCTGTGTGCAGCTCCTTAATTCCCTTTGTGCTTTGCATCCTGGGAGAATGTGTGCAGCAACAGCACACTTGAAAATTGACTGTATTTAGTAAACATGCAGTATAACTTCAGTATACTTCATTTTGTCACTTTTCCATTGTAAACACACTACATACTAAAACACTGCTTAGACCTAGTGTGTAGGTGGGATTTGAGACTACATTCACACAGCCACACTAAGGACTAATATACTCACAATGAAAATGCTAACATGCTGATGCAGATATAATGTTTACCATGTTCACTGTCTTAGTTTAGCGTGTTAGCTTGCTAACACTTGCTAACTAGACACACTGTGGGCCTGGGGGTTATGGGAGGTCATTGGTTTTGCAGATATTCGGTCATGAACATCAAATAAGACATTTGACCTGATGATAGTGCTAGAAGAAAAGTAAGGGGAACACCAAAGTTATTAGACCCACAGGGGGACATGATTATGTGCACCAAATTTGATGAAAATCTACCCAATAGTAGATCCACAAGTGTCAACCTCATGGTGTAGCTGGAGGATATGTAGGAGGATCACCAAAGTCAGTAGGATCCATCCTCTATAGACCATGAATGTCTGTACGAAGTTTAATGGCAGTCCAATCCAATATTTGTTGAAATATTTCGATGTGGATCAAAATGATGGACTGACCAACAGTCAGACAAACGGAAAACTACTCTCCCGCGTCATCTTCATCTTAATCCATCCCAATTCAATCTGTCTCCCACCCCCCATCCATCATTCCAGCAGTATATATTTTTTCTTCAATCCATTTTCTGAACAAATTAACTCAAGTTTTCCTTCTTTATGTCCACAAAGACTCTGTACTCACTCCTTCCAGCTCTCCTGGACTCCAACCCATTCTCCAGGGAAGAGAAGAAGGATGAAGCTCGGAGTGCAGAGGGAGAGGAGAAAGAAGGAGGGGAAGGAGAGGTGGACGACGTGTCCGCCTTACCGCCCAAAGTTGCCGGACTGGTGGAAGTGTACCGCTGTTCTCTGATGTTGTCACAGGAGGCATGTTTGTCCCCGCCGCTCACCTCCCAAACCTTTGGCTACCTCTTCTTCTTCACCAACACCTCCCTGCTCAATACTTTGCTGGAGAGAGGTGAGAGAGCACAGGTTAAAGTGTAACTTTTGCTGAACAGTGCCAGTGTGACCACAGGTGACAATTAAGAGATAATGTTAAAGGTTAAAATGTAACAGTAGCATAAGTAGACAAGAGTCAAGTTAATGATATTAATCAGCAATGCCAGTTATACCACAATTTCTAGTTTCGAACAATAAGCTACTGGTCTTACCAGTCCAAGGAAGGTTGTAGCATGAACACCCTGTTGTGTATTGAATTGAGCAATGGTCTTTTATTGTTTATGAATTAAACTTTTCATCCGTAAAAGGAGGATTGTGTTATTCTTTCAAAAGTTAGATAGTCTTGCGTTAAAGATCAAAGGACCTCTTTAATGTCTCCCTTTGATAACAGAATTGTGTCGTTCTGTTCTCTCTCTCTCTCTCTTTAGATGGACTGTTTTCGTGGTCCAGAGCAGTCCAGATCCGTACAAACTTGGACCTTGTTCTGGACTGGCTACAGGGGGCGGGATTAGGAGACATAGCCTCTGAGTTCATGAAGAAACTGTCAGTCACAGTCAACTTCTTGTGTATTCCCAAGACTCGACTTATCCAGGTAACACAGCTACATGTGAAGAAAGCTTCTCAGTTCAAGATTATTAATTATTCATATTGATTGACCTTGACCTCTTGTCTTGTAGTCATCCTGGACCAGTTTACAGGAGGACCATGTCTTATTAAGCCCTTCCCAGTTGCACCACCTGCTCATCCATTACAAGTTGGGTCCAACCAGAGCCCCACCAGCATCTTGGGCCCCTCTGCCAGGCACAGAGCTGAGTGGAGGTGATATATATTTATAGATAGATAAAACTAACTAAGATAAGAATCCAACCAGGGAAATGATCCATTTAATGAATTATTTATTTTCCTTTCTTATCTTTTAGACATCTTTGAGAGCTTCCTGGACCATCCTCCTCTAATCCTGCCAAATGAAACTCCACGCCTTGACCTGTCCCAGCCAATCCCGAGCCTTGAGCTCCAAAAGGAAGTGACACGTCTCCGCACCTTCTTGTGGGGACTCGACCAGGATGAGCTCCCCGCCAATCAGAGGACTCGGCTTTGAGAAAGCCCATATTTGTCTCTCTATGGATGTCTCGGAAGTGAAAAATTAAATCACCAGAAACGGCACACACAATAAAAAAAATGCAAACTGGACATGTTTTCTGCATTTTGTTGCCTGGTTGTTGTTTTTTCATGACATTTCCATATCAATTCATTTATCCATTTAGATATTTTCAAGTAAAATAAATGTATTGGCTTTGGTATGTCTTAATAGATTTTATTTTAAAGCAGGGAGTAAAACCCCATGTCTGTTGGATTGTGCAGTGTTATGCATTACATATGACAGTTTTACTTGGCTCCCATGTATGTTTTTAAACTACTTGTTTTTAATAAAACGCTGAATTCTAGTCTTAAAGACTTACAGTTTCCGTGTGATCTTTGACAAGCTTGTTTCCCACAGCAGGGCCCCTTGGGTTTGGCATTCGCCCTCAACCTCAACACCAGAGGAATATTCCACAAGGTGGCGATGCAGGACTCATTCCCCTTTGACATTAAGTGATGAGTCTGCAGGTAGAGTTGCTTGACTAAGGAGGCAATCATACAACTAAATTAAAGTCTGCTCCAACGGCTCACTCTCATTTCCTGTAATCAAGGTAGCATTTTACGAAAGAGCCATGACTCAAGCTAGTAAATGAGACTGTGACGACCACACACAAAGCTCACCTTTACCAAGGTGAGCTGTTGTAAAGGTCAAAGCTGGGGACTTGAGAGCCTGGGAGATTTACATTTTCCTTTGTTGGTGTGACACACACAAGTGGTCTGATTGGTAGGGTTTCCTATTTCATTATTATTGTGGTACAATCCCTGGCCTTATTAGACCAGTTCAGGTCATGAAGCATGAATTAGCATGTGGCTGTCATGAGCAGACAGGTGATATCATCAAGTGAGTAACAGCTAAACAAGAACTGTCACAATTTAGTAATATCCAGTCAATTTCACTGTCTAGTCAGCCAGACCTCCTTGGAAAACATGTCACCGCTTTCTTTGTTTTGAGAGTGAAGCTCTCTGACGTCTCCAAGAGACTTATCATGCTTCTCCTTTGGCGCCTGACCAAAGGGCTTCCTTTCTTCCGGTCAGCCTCACACATGAATGAATGAATTCCTTTACTGTAAAAAGCTAAAAGTCCCGTGAGAGACCCCCTGCTTACATCACCACTTCTGCCTCCAGTCCTGTCTCCCCAATTTTTTTACTGTGATGACATCAAAAACATCCAAGTGAGAAAAACCGGTTATAGATTGTGAATCATGAGAAGAGGCTCTCTGCGGTCACGCTTATCAATTAAGTGATTGTAATCAGTCTCATTTGAAATTCAATGTGGTGTATGAGTGAGAGTGAGACTGTGTTTGTGTGCTAATTTCAACTTTCCAGTAATGTCAAACAGATGTAGTCTGCAGCTTTATAATTAACAACAGATGGGGTTCAGACTGGTATAGGTCCGTGCTGATTGTGCGACATTACAGTAGTCTGTGATACAATATGGTGACCAATGTCTGAGCACTATTAAGTAACATGTCAGTTTTGGTAAGCATGTGACACACACAAGGTTTTCTGTGATCCCAATCACTGACACAGACAAAATGTCTTACACACTTTCACCCAGAATTGCGTAGTCATACATATACACAATCCTCTTTCTCTGTCTCTCTCACCACACACACACACGCACGCACGCACACACACACACGCACTAAAAAAACTTCTTTACCCAGGTGCAGAGTCCCACACCTGTTGTAGCAGCTCTCTGTAATTAGCTCAACACAATTATCATTGGTGGATGGAGGGGAGGGGAGGGTGAAGACAATGGTGCAGTCATTCTCTCCCTATCATCTCCTTCTCTCTCCCTGCTGTCGAGTAATGAAAGATTCTTCCCTTCTTCAAAGAGACGGAGTTTCCTACAAAACAGCTGAGTCAGAGGAGAAAAGAGAGAAGGATGAAAAGAAAAGGAGAACAGTAGGGAGGCGAACACGGTAATGCAATGCTGCTGGTGTGAGGCCCAGTGGACCACAGTGATTGTGTTCATTGTTGTTACACACAGGAGTCATTTTCAGGAACCAGAAAGGGCCCATGGCTCTCACACTTTACACTAACAGCTACAACCTGGAATGGCCTCAGTATCTGTTTGAGATCTGGTAACACTTTACCTGAGCCCTGCGTCATCCTAAAGCCCGAAGTATAAGGAGGTTTTTCAAGTCGTACGTCAGCGGAAAGGGCAGAATACCATGACTGTAGGGCCACTGATGGAGGTTGTGACATGTTTTATCAGGAAATCAGGGAGGAAAGTGTAAGGGTTGGAGTCCAAAGGCGTCATCATTACCAAGTATTACAGAATCTGTTCTCTAATACCAGTAGGGACCTTCATTGTGGGGGGCAATATTACTTTGTTGAGTCTGTCTCTGAAGAAAAAAAGCTAAATTTCTCATTTTGGGTCTTAGTTTTAAAATATAATGATAATATATGAGTCAGCTCTAGTCTGAAACAACGTGAGAGTGGAACAATGTGCATGGCTCGGGGCTAAGTCCGTTGTTAAGGCCAGGAAGGAAACACGGGAGCAGGGGAATCTCTGTTAAGTCACAGACAGACAAAAAGACAGACGGGGGGTGTAGGAATCTGCGACTGTGATAGGTTTGAGACGTGTGGTGAGAAGGTCAGAGGTGCCGGGAGGGAAATCAGTCAGACGCAGACAGACGCCAGACTGTTGCTGAGGTTGGAGATGAGGAGACTCCTGGATGAAATGGACAGCGGGGCCTCAGTGAGATGACTAAAAGGCCGAGAGAAAAGCCTTGGTCCACCTCAAGGGACAGATCTGTTTTCCTGGTTACGTCACCAGAATGTGAAATGCACACATAAACACACAAATTTTCTTTTTTCTTGGTGCACACATGCATGCCCCTTCACACAAATGCACACAGGCACACGTATACGGATATAAAAGAACCCCTGTGAGGTCAGATCCACCGTGCTGAGGCTGTCCACTGTTAGTAGGACTAGCCAGCTAAGCCTCACAGTCTCACTGGCAGCTACAACCACCACCACCAACCACTGTACCCTGCCTTGCCCTGCCCTGCCCTGCCCCGGCCTTCTCTCCACTGGCGGCTGTCTGTCCTGGCCTGCTGCTACTGGTTCTCCGGGGCAGCGGAGCGTTAATGTGTGTGCTTTTCAATTTGGGACAGAGCCAGTTCCCCCAATTTGGGACTGGTGCTATTTTCCTCTTTTTCAAAATGTCCTCATCTACCTTTTCCCTCCTTTCCTCTTCTTTCCTCCCATTTTCCTGCCTCTCTCTCTCTCTCTCTCTGTCGTTCTCGCTCAGTATGTTTCTCTCGGGCCGGGGGGCCTGTGGGCCTGTGGGTAGGGGCCTTATTCCATCAGCCTGGGGCTTCTGTCAGAGGCTTGTTCCATTTTGCGTCATGGTGTTGACTGAGCGGACCCCACACTTAACTCCCATAGAGCTATGGGGTTGGGCGGCAGGGCAGCCGGCGCGGGCTAACGCGGCCCGTGTTCAGCGTGGTAATCTGATGGCCATGTTTATTTTATGCTGCTCTCCTTTGATGGAGCAGAAAAAGTCTTTGGGCTTTTTGTTTCAGCACTTTCACTGCCAGGTCAGAGGTGCTCGCCGTGGTTACGCTCAGGAAGAATAATATTTGCCCTTATATTCGCTCCAAACAGGCTTTTTTCCATATTAGTGTCAGGGATACTCTCTGAGTTTCTGCCTTCCACTGATTCGGCACATTGGAGGTGAAGGGTGGTGGGGGACCGCACCTCAAATGGATCGCTCCCTGGAGGATAACGAGGGTGTTCCATAGGTCGTCCCGGGGGCCTGTTCCTATACCCCTGAGTGAACCCCTGTCACACTCAGCTGCAGACCTGAGAGACAGCCCTGCAGCCATATATATAAGTCCCTGTAGTGAAGGAAAACACACACATAAACACATGAAAACACTCTCCCTCCTGCTTGGCTGCCCCGGGCTCCACCTCAGCTGTCAGTCGTCCAAACCTCCCAGGGGTTCTCTTTAATGGAGTTACCAAAAAAACAGAGTTACCTCTCCTTGTCTGCCTGTGCCATTCACTGCCTCACCTCAAAACTCCCACACCCACCTATCTGCCTTGCGTCAGCTGTTTCAGATGGGTCGAAAAGCCGGCGAACCGCACAAAGTCATTATATGAGGTTTTGACCTAAACGTACGAGAGAGAGGCAGAACTGTCCACGTTCACTGGATCGAATTCTGACCCCAATTTGTTCTGTACAACCACACCATGAAGTACAAATAAAGTCTCATGTATTGCCCCTCACAATGTTCTGCACTTACTGTATCTCTATATTTACAATGTTGATCTGACCTGGGGAAGAGTTCCCAGAGTGGTGACTTACAGGACTTGCTTTGTCATGCAAGAATGCTCTTTACTTTGAAGATTAATCAGAACGTAGCTTTTGAGAGAAGAAGCCCAGACTGTGGCCGGAATATTATTTACCTATCTCAATTTTGTTATTGTAATTGGCCAAGGTCTATGCTGTGATCATGATATTACAGAAATGAATCACTGTCACACAAGATAAGACACCCCGGGGAGTTTTATATGGATAATGTTTCATTTCCTTCTGGGTTGTTCATTATTTATGATCTGAACACAGAAAAGACTGGGTTAAGGCCAGATTGGAACAATAAGCACACATGCACACACACACACCGGCATGCACAAACAGAAACTAGATCACCATCAACCTACAGCTACATCTCTTATCTTTTTATTGGAGATGAATAGAAATCTATGTGCAGGAAGGACTGTTTACACTTCCTGCTCTCCTCCATATATCCCATTATCCACCTTTCTGTTCTAACACATTAGACATGTTTCTGGCCTCCCCTGTGACTGTGAGGTATGTGCTTACTCACAGATGAAGGAGCCAACACTCTGATGTAATTCAGGAGAAACAGGGAAACAAGAATGGGGGGTGGTTTGGTGGCTGCCCTGGTGGTAGGTAATCCAATCCCTCCTGGTGCAATCTAGCAGATCAAAACAATTACTAACCGGCTGTCACCAAATCAGCACCACCAGTCAGACAAAAGGATGTGGCCTTTGCCTGTTAGTAGATGCTGATTTGAAGTCAGATTTAGTAACTCACTACAGAGGGGAAGATAATCTGGATCAGGGTTTGGCAATGCTGTTTCAAACTGAGCTTGAAAGCCTCTGCAGATGGTACAGTGTGGGGACACAGTAGAAAAGTCGGGTCAGTGAGTCATAAAGAGGTGCTGTCAGTCAAACACAAAGATTCACCAGCCAGAAATCTGCCTGTGAGACATGTGTGTGTCCTCCTCTTCCTACTCACTGTCACCCAATCAGGGGCTGATTAAAGGGGTTCACCTTTCTTGTGACATGCCTCTATCTGTATCCCTCTTCCTGTCCCACAGTTGCCCCTCGCTGTCGCCCAACACCCTTTAGATGGGTGATAGTCTGTTTTAAGTCTAGCTATCTTTGTTTAGTCATTCTATTCCATAGCATCACTTTTTTTTTTTTTGCTGGTCATTGGCTCTTTTCTCCATGACCATCTCACCTATCTCTCTCCAGTCATCCCAACCCATCCTATTCTTTTCTCTCTTCCCCATCACCATCCTACCCTCGTCATCACTCTCGGCTTCCAAGGAAAGCCTCTGTCCCTGTATTTATTGTCTTAATGTCAAACCTAGGCCTATGTCTGTCCAGGCATCCTGTTCCATCCCCTCCCATCCCACTCTTTGTCGTCATCCCTTTCATTTCTCCCCAGTGATTGTACGTGCTCCTGTTGTTTCTGGGCTTTTAGTCCAGTCCGATGCGGGGAAATTCATTCTTATCGTTCAGAGGGCCATTCCTTGCATTCCTGGCATGCTTCCTGGCACTACCGGGGGTCCAGCCAGATGCAAGGGCGTCTGTAATACAAGGCAGATGCTGAGGCCAACTGACACCATTCATACATCTAGCAGTGACCTTCTGATGAGAATGGACAGTGTGATTGATGTACAAAAAGAGGATGAGGAGCCAGGGAGAAAAGGGAGGGGGACACATAAAAAGACAGTGGCGTCGGGGGTGTAATGGCAATGTGTGTGAACTCTGTGCCAAAAATAGAATATTCTGGATAGCTTTCATTTTTAAGTCCTTGACTCACCGACTGTTATTGATAAAAGTAGACATGTAAGGCATTGAAACATCTCCCGACAGAGCAGTTTGTGGCTAATTGGAAACAGCAGGGGGTCAAAGTGTACATAAACATTGGGAACAAGAATAGAGAGTTTAGAATAACTTTCATGTCATTCCTCTTAGTCACAGCCCTCCAATGATAAAGGTGGTTCTCTAACTGCACACTAAACAAAGCTTTTGTGAGTTCCCACAATGAACAAAGGTCAGGAAAATAAAACTGGAGAGACGTCGGGGCTGTGACAAGGTCGTACAGATGTACAAGTAAAAGATGGCAGTCAGACCTGTCAGCTTGAGATAACGATAATGGTGGTTACGAAGAATGCACGCAAACACATTACTTCCATATCTTGCTATCACTATTCCTGAGATAAGATGGCTTGTCCATGAAGGATGAGGGATAGATAGCCCACAGTTTATGAAAACATTTACATTTGCACTTCTTTCCACAAGAGAATGCAAAAAAGAAAACTGCAATACGACAACAACTGCAGAAACTTCAATCTAAAAAAGGAAGACAGTGTATCTTCTGTGCCGTGTTTGCACCGCTTTGAGTCAAATTCGCTTCAAACCAAAGTTGACATTTCAGTGAACTTGAGGTCCGCCTCCCCTCCCTGTGCGGTCAAAGCAGAGCCTACTGAATGTGGAGAGAAGTCTTTCTGATTTCCAAACATTTTCAAATGCACTCTGTCTCCAAACTGTTGTACTCAGCTCCCCGTTCCTGATGTCTATACGGTGTCAAAGAAATAAACAGTGACAACATCCGGATATGAAATTTCCTTTCCTGTGTTTGCTCTTAGTTATGATGAAATTTACACGCTCTGCATGGCTGACGCACAGGAAGTGGTCGGCGGAACGACAGCAGAATCAATACAGCTGCTCATGCTGTTATAAGTTGTGTTATCTGCTATCATTGTTGTGGGAGGTTGATTTACGATCGGTGTTGATATTCAGCATGTAATGAGCATTAATTTAATGAATGGCAAGTGATGGGGCCTGATGTGCGTCAGCATTCACAGAAACAGCCAGGACACGTCAGGTTAAAGGGCAGCAGTGGGTTATAAATTGAGTTAAACGCTGGGATAAACTGTCCAACAGACGTAAGCATATGTGTGTTTCTGCGACTTTGTTTGTGTATCCGTGTGTACGTGTGTGTCCATCTGTCTACAAAAGGGCATGTTCCACCCCCCCGTGTGACTAAGGTCACGTTACGTTGACGAAGTCACTCAGTAGGGCAAACTGCAACGTCACACAAGTGCTCTTCCTTTTGTCTTCCCGCTCCCGCTCCCCTCACTCTTTCCCCTTCGTCTCTCCAGACCCCGCTGCCTCCTTACACACACACACACACACACACACACACACACACTTCCCCCGTTTCCCCTGCATTTGTCAGCAGCTCTCAGCTTCGTGTAGAATAACACGACAACAGGCTCAGTGTGTGGCTGACGCAGACGCACGGCGCGCCGGCAAGTAGTGGTCAGCTCTGATACAGTATACATCACTCACACACAAACACAGAAACGGTGTAAGACTGGCAGAGAGACAGGGAATGCACAAATAATGTTTCCGGGATAACTATTCTGCATGCTGAAGAATGCACCAGAAATAGGACCATCACTCTCTCTCCCTCCCCTCTTTTACTTCCCAGTAGAGGAATACCGGAGCAGAGATATTGCAGCCAAGTGATAAAAGTAATTCATTGCTTGATTACATAATGCTTTGATTGTTTAAAGCTTGTACTGTTTATGTTTCATTGATCCTCCTGCGAACCAGACTGCAGCACAGAAATCATGAGAGGGACGTGAAGTGGAGGCGAGTGAGTGTGTGAAAGAGAAAGTATGAGGAGAACTGAGGGGAAGCACTTTGAAAGGAGGAAGAGATGGAGGGAGCGAGAGGGATGCAGACAGGACACGCAATGACAGAGGAGGAAAGAATGTTTAGGGCGACTGAGAATGGCGGTGAGAGGAACGGGAGCTCTGAGACAGGCCTGGGCTCTCCAGTGTATTAACACCAGTCTGAGATGGAGGGAGCAAGCAGGGTAGATGGAAAGAGTGTTTGCACAGTAAAAAGTTCCTTTTGCGTGGGTTGCTTGCTTCCCGTTGTACCCCCCACTCCCCTACCCCTCTCTTTCCTTCCTCTTCTCCTTCTCACACTCTGTCTGTGACCTATTGCTTCAACTAGTTCATTCAGAGATTTCCTCACTGGCAGACGCAAAACTGAGTGAAGCAGGTGAGCAACGCAGAGCCAGAAAGGGAGAGGGTTTCTGTTGATCCTCGCTGTTACACGTGCACACACATGCGCACACACACACACACACACACACACACATGCGCGCGCACACACATGCACACACACGCGTGCACACACACGCGCGCGCGCGCGCACACACACACACACACATACATGCATACACACACATACACGCATACACACACACGCATACACACACACAAGCGCACGCACACACACACACACACACACACACACACACACACACACACACACACACACACACACACACACACACACTGTGTTTTGTCACATACCCTAGAGTTTGGTTTCCAAACAAAATGAGCCTCGTAAATGTGTGTTTAATAGAGAGCTGATTTAAACATTTTGCTCCCCCAAGTTTCTGCCGGGAGAAACGTTTGCCTCATGCTCTTCCTTTCATCCCTGCATCCTGCCCTTTGCTCGGCTCTGTGAGTTGAGCGAGTGGAGGAAACCTGCAATAATGATGCTGGTTAATGTCCCTCTTTAATGGTCTAATAAAAAGGAAAAGCAACAGATGCACAACAGCATATCTGCTCCCACTGGGCCGCTCACATGGAAAAGGAAGAGAGCAATTGACACGCATAATTTGTAAATCACATCCGTGGGGAGTTTTCTCAACTAAAGTCTCGCCAGAGGAGGGGAGATGAAGGGGGCTTGAGAGGAGCACCCTTTCCATATATCCATTTGAAAGAGGACAACAGCACTTTGACTCTGATCACCGACAGTGAGAAAGAGAGAGTCATAGACGTCACTTTATTGCCCAATGATTGCAGCCCCCTCTTGTGTGTCACTATTTCTCCCGCCCCCCCTTGAACTATTAACACACTCACTTGCTCTCTGACGTAGGTTGAAGTAAGGGGGCAAGCTCGGGGGAGAAGAGGAATGGGGGGGATGATGGCAGTGGGTAGCGAGTTAGGGTACGGTTACCATGACGATTCCCCAGATAGGATACCCAGCCGGAGACACGCACTTGGCAGTGAGCTGGAGAGAATGAATGGGGGACAGAATGACGGAGTAGAGAGGAAGAAGAGGAGGAGGTGGAGGAGGTCATGGGTAAACTTGAAAGTGTCCTGTTATAGGAGAGTAAATATTAACAGTAAAAGGTCAGACCTTTGGTTTTCCCTTTGAACGTAATCTCTGAGTTTGTTTACTCAGACCCTGCTGGAATTCCCTGAAGGAAATGAGGGTGCAACATGAAAATGATGAATTTATTACTACTGCTTCTCCAATAATCCCTTTTACCATCGGAGCAGTATTGCGTCACAGCCAACATATTCACTGTTTACACATGACACTCTGATGTAAGCAGAACATGAGAGTTAACCCTAAAATCCACAAGACTACTTTATCACCCACCTGGACATGGAAATTAACCCAAGGAAGCAAACGTCTACGGAAAACCCGTACGATCAGATTGGGCTGATTTGTTGTTTGTTCTGATAATCAGACTATACAACCATAATAACACTGGTACACAGTGAAGAATAAAGAAAAAAATCAATTTATGCTCAAGTGTTCCTTGTCAGCTGAATAAACTATGAAGATTACATTAATATTTATTCTGAATTTGTTTCAATCAAACTTTTAAAAAAGTGACTCCGGTAAAACCAATGAATCGAGCAACTGTGCGAATTAACAGCCGGGCAAAAGGTGAGCGAAGAGTGTGAGGCATTCAAATGATTTGAAGCCTGCGTAATAATGTGTGAATACATGCCATGGCGCACAGGAAACCTAGTGTAAAGCATGACCGAATTGAGTGAAGCTTGTGTGAGTAAAGTTTGTCTGGCAGCGAGGCCTGGCAGGCCCTGTCACAGGTTCCCCTTCCTCTCTGATGTCTTTGAGGTCGTAGTCTGAGTGTCTCACTCTGTTTCTCCTCCTATGGTGGTTTACACAGATTGGTGATGTAATGGGTAGCATATGAAGGCCACACACAAACACACAGACGCACACACAAACACTGATGCTCATGCACGTTATACAGACACCGCACTTATACCACCACATACCCATAATTACACACATATACTGTACGCACACCCATTCACACAAACCCTGGATTCCCCCTTTTCCAACAGGCATGCACCAGTGTGTGCTCGCTCTCTCACACACAAACACAAAAGTCTAAACAAAGATACATGACCCTTTTGATTTCGCACACTGACATCTAGATACGTGCGCACACCCACAGACGCACACACTTAAGGGCACCCACCCGGTGTCATAGTGTGTGAGTGATCAGTGCTGGCGGACGGCCTAACAGAAGACTGTGTGCCTCTGAACCACCCAGGAGACCCCCATCATGAGAGGCAGCCCAGAGAGGGAATGAGGGAGAGTGACTAACATCACTTTTTCTTTTCTTCTTTCCCCAGCTGTGTCTTCAAACGGCCCTTTGATGTGGGAAATTAAAAAGAGCGAGTGTGTCAATATCTCCCTACGTCCAACCTCACTCATCTATTTCCTCTCCGCCTTCTCCTGCTTTTCTTCTCTACTGTTGACCCGAGAAAACAGAGCATGGCCCCTTTTCACCACAACAACTCTACCACCCACTCGCTGCCACCAGGCCCTCATCATTCGGACGGTGTTTGTTTGTCTGTGTAGGCCCACCACTGGACTGGCAACTCTGTGTGTAAATGTGTATGAGTGTGCGACTGTGCGCATACAAGGCCCACCACTAATTATTTTCTAACCACACATGAGTGTATGTCTGCGAATGAGGGTCTCCTAATCTCACACCCAGACTCAAAAGCGCTTTCTTCCTTTCCCCTGGTCTCTCTCTCTCACTCTCTCTTTCCCTTTGTGTGTGTGTCTGTATTGACTGTAGGTAAGAAGTGGACGTAGTCACTGTGATGTAGTCACCCATTGGTGGGTGGACTACCGTTTTGAAGTCTCGAGTTCGGCATTGTGGCCGTCGCCATCTTGGTTTTTGGTCGTTGCCATCTTGTTTTTTTGTAATTAGAATTGACAAGAGAGGGTGGAGCTAAGTACAACCTCACCCTGAATGAGACATTTTCAGGCGACTACAAATGTTACAATGAACTCTCATGAACTGAAAACACTTTGTGCCCTAAAGCATAGCCTGTTTATTTTTCCATTTGACTCTAAATAGGACCATAATTTACTAAATGAACATCATGCTGTATTTAAGGAGACTTGAAACAAGTGATTGAGACCATAATCTCATGTTAACAGTTTACTGAAGTAATAAATCAAGTGAGAAGTAAATTAATTTTCTCATTGACTTCAATACAATCTGATTTATTTTTGCAACCAGAGGAGTCGCCCCCTGCTGGCTATTAGAAAGAATGCAGGTTTTAGGGACTTCCACATTCGCTTCACTTTTTAGACCCAGAGGTTGCCACCTGGTATGTCATCAGTTTTCCATCCAAATGTAACGCAAATGTTTTGAAAATCTGCATTACAAACTACATAAGCACATTTCCATCCTCCACTCTTGAGCAAATATTACGGGTTGGTTCATTGAGATAAGCAGTATCTCAGTACTTGGTGCTAATTCTCAGATGTCAGGTGCCAGACTACTGCTGAAGAAGAGGGTGCAACGAGGTGACACAACAAAAGGCCAGTCAAAACTAAAAATGGTGGGAAGAAATATAGAAAATATGAGCATTTATGTTTTTTATGGATTAATTTGAGGAAGGTTACATTCTCCTTATCGTTTCACAGAGATCTGATATTTCGGTCCGTCGTTATTTTTCACCTTTCGCCCAATTTTCAGCATTTTCGCTGGTAGATGGAAACGCACCTATTGACTTCCTTTTGATTTACAGTATATGTACAGTATGATGCATCAACTGTCCCCTTGTGATGCCAGGAAACTCATTTTTGCCCTTTGCAACAGTAGGCCACGCTTTACTGCACCTGACTGAGTGTTTCCAGGCTGCCCCACTCTACTTGTGCGTGTGTGAGAGAGAGAGTTTGTGAGAAATCATGTTGATGTGTGTACAGTGCATGTTTTGAAAGTGTCTTTTTGGTTATGTTTCAATAGAGCAGCATGTTTTTTTATGACACAGCGTATGTCGTGTGATTGCATCCAAGTGCATGTTTTGTGTGTGTGTGTGTGTGTGTGTGTGTGTGTGTGTGTGTGTTGTGTTGACCCCGCCAACCACCTCCCACCCCTCAAGCGTGTGTGTCTGTGTTAATGTCCTGTGGTGTGTATATATATATTAGTGTGTGTGTGTCCGCTCACTGTTTCTATGCAACACTTTCAGAGGCCCCTTCTGGTCTGGACAACACCTCTCTCCTGCTCCTATCCGTCTCTCACTCCTCACTCTTTCCTTCACCCAGGAGAGGGAGAGAAGGAGTGAAAAAAAAAGAGGAGGTGGGTGGGGGGGCAGTGGAAATAACAGGCTGCTGTCTCAGGAGGGGCTCTGAAAAAAGAGAGCAAGGGGTGAGAAAAGGAGGGAGAGAAATATGGGAGAGAAAAGGTGTTTGCTGTGCGTATTAGCTATGATACAGGGAATGTGGCATGTGTAGCCTAAAAGAGCGCTGCCATAAATTAAATAACACAGACGAGAACACACGTTCTGTGACATGTCACCCTTGAATATGGCACATATCACCACAAGAAAAAGACAGGGCTCTAAAAGATACATGGTTACATAAGATATGCTGATACACATGAAAACAATGGGCTTTTTAAAGTCTGCTGTGATAGAGAGAGAGAGAGAGAGGGAGAGGGGGGAAGAGATTTGGAGATGGAAAGATAAAAAGAGGTAGATGGGACTGATTGGCGCAGGTAGCGGGATGCGACAGAGGAAGTGCTGGAGATAGGAACAGGACAGGACGGGAGAAAGTGATAGAGGAAAGAAAAAAAAAAAACAGAAAAAAAAAACAACGGAACATTTTTTTTTTAAGTTTCGCAAAGGGAGACAGGCAGCAGGGAGGGGAGGAGGAAAGAGAGAGAGAGAGAGAGAGAGAGAGAGAGAGAGAGAGAGAGAGAGAGAGGGAGAGAGAGAGAGAGAGAGAGAGAGCGTGTGTGTGTGTGTGTGTGTGTGTGTGTGTGTGTGTGTGTGTGTGTGTGTGTGTGTGTGTGTGTGTGTGTGTGCGTGCGTGTGTGTGTGTGTGTGTGTGTGTGTGTGTGTTTTTATGAATGAAGTGAGTCACTGCCGATGTGTCATAGGCCCGACGTCTTTATAAAGGAAGTTTTAAACAAGCCTAAACACTTCACTGCGCGCAAAAATTGGACTTACCACACTCGCATCCCTCTCTCTGCATTTCTGTTGCCTCTCTCTCTCCAAACTGTCCAAGTGTCTCTCTGCCTTCAGCACTCCATAAAGACTACAAGGACTCATCTCAAACTTTACCAAAGACAGAAAGTTTGATTACTTTTACCTTCTATTTCTCTCTGAGTGCTGCAGTCATCACTCTGCTCTCTCATTCATCCTCTCTCGTCCTGACAACTTTCCTCCTCACTCTGACTGAAGAGTGCGAAGAAGAAACCGGAGCACGTGACAGTTTCCGGAGTTCAATTTATTTATTAATTTTCTATTTATTTATTTATCTACCGTTTATTTGCTGGTTTACCTATCCCTTGGATCCGAACCAAATATGAAATGTAAGTGTTTGCATGAGTGTGTTTTTTATAATTTCTTTATTGTGGTTTCTTTGTACAGTTATACATTATTTATAAATGTTAATGTGACTGTTACCAGATATTTTGTCGTTCTTATAGGCTTTGTTACAGGCTAAATTTTGTTGTTTATTCAGATTATATTCTAAACAATCGACTCACAAATGACTTGACATTCAGAATGAACAACTTTATTCCCTAAACTGCAAAAGTTACACTAGGACATGGAGATGTTCCTGCAGTGTTATGTTGGCTGTGATTCTTGTGGTTCACCTGTAATTATCAAGCATTCATCATTTCAACACCACTGTGGTTCCCTTTTAATACTTAGTCTACCTTGTATTTGAACTTGAAAGGAAAAAGAATGAATGAGCTTACTGTTAGAGAGTTGCCTTGGCCGGGTCTATATAATTTATACCACCAACTCACGTACCTATCCAGTTGCAGGTGTGACAATCAGCAGCATTCATTGCTGTTGCTTATGGTAAAGGTGTGATTGTGATATTCAGTGTCAAAGCCCGGCGTTTTAATGATTTAATGATTTGCATTCAGTCTGTGTAAACATGAGTCTGACACTGAAGCTCTTGAGGATCTCTCTGCCAAGTCTGGAGCTATTGTTTATATTATGGTGCAGTATCTTCCCATGGAGCTGACAGCCGTGGCCTGAGGTCATTATCATTATAGCGAGATGACAGCGCCTCTCCACTAATTGCTTCCGTTTTGTTCTCCCCCTGCAGTGTTGCTCGACTCCTCCTCGTCGCTCCTCTTCTCGCTGCTATTGGCTCAGCTGCCGGTGTTCACGACTGCCTCTCCAGTACCGCAGCGGCGGCCCACTGACATGGACAAACTGTCCAATCAGACCAAAAATCTAATGAAGCTGACCCAAGAACTGCTGGTAAGTGAAGATGTCGTCATTGTGATTGCCAATCGCAGCTATTGATTGGAGGCTAATGGGGCTGATTGGATTGTTAGCGTGAGGGTGGAAGAGGATGCACAACCTGTCTGATCTTTGCCTAATTGGATTTAGGTGTTAATGTTACCTTTCAGTTTGGGTAACGGCACTCACTTTGCACCCTGCACAAAGTACACTAGGTGTGCTCAGGTCCTCAGTTTGATTTAAGCTGCTTTCATTGGTGACAGACTGGCTGCATGCTTAGATTAGGGCAGCAAAAAGCCTCAGGGGAGATTTGACCGAGTGATCTCACTTTTAATCCACACTGGACTCTGTGGGGAGGGGAGGTCTGACTCAGCAACCTCCCGGTCTGCCTGCTCACCTGACTGGTGGCAGTGGCAGTAAGATTGGTGACCAGGCCAGTGAAGGTGAAACCAATATAAAGTTTTATAGAATTAATGAGAATAAACACACATTTACAGTGATGGTCTCGCAGGATACGTGATGTGGTCAAGGGGCTAGAGAAACAAAACATAAAGTTCTAGGAATCAGTTCACCCATTAAGACTAATTTAGAACTACATATCAACACCTGTCTCCATCTAAGCTAAGCATACCATCTGTGAAATGACAGCAAAGTATATCACTGGCCTGTTTACATAGAAACATGTTTATGTTCTGCGGCTAGACTGTGGAAGTGAGGATGGAGTTGAAGGAGTTTTTTTCCTCCTATGAAATGTGCACCGTACTGACAACGCTGGCTCCAAATTTGAATTTGTTGACAGTCAAATAAGTAGGAAAATCAGATTTGAGAACTCGGTCAAGATTTGGCTTCAGCTGGTGATTGTGTATCAACAGCGTTCTAACAGGTGAAAAGAAAGCGGGATCATATCTGTGGATCTTCAGTTTCGCATGGCTGATCTAGATTCTATTTTTGCATTATGCAAATCTTTCAACTCTTTTGTTCAAGGGGATGAAATCAAAAATAGCCACATACTCTCTCTAGTCTTGGCCGGTAGATATTGTCCTGAAATTGTGTGTGTGTGTGTGTGTGTGTGTGTGTGTGTGTGTGTGTGTGTGTGTGTGCTTGTTGCTTGTTGCTTTAAAACAATGTTACAGGCCATTGTGTAGCAGGAGTCTGTAACCTGGGGTCCAGATGTGAACAAACCAGCATTATCAAAGAGGGATGGGGACAGTAGAAGACAGTGTTCAGTAACATGGAAGATTTCTTTTTTAAATCCTTATTGTGTGGAATTCCACTAAAGAGAGGAGAAAGTTAGGAAAGATAAATAGAACGGGAATCCATGGAAAGTCCCTTCAAAAAGCAATGAAACTGATGCTTTAGGAGAGAAAAATGTGTGTGTCCACACGTCTATATAAGTTTTCTGACGCAACTGTGTGTGTGTGTGTGTGTGTGTGTGTGTGTGTGTGTGTGTGTGTATTTGCATGCATTCAGTATGGGTGCAAATTTATGTGTGCATGCATTTGTGTATGCATTTTTGTGGCTGTGTGTGTGTGCGTTGAGGGTTCTGTAAATAGTCATGGTTGTGTAGGTGCGGTGTTTAGTGTTTTGCTTTCGGTCGCCACAGCAAAGTGACTTGATAAAAATCAAAAAGATTTATCACATTCCAGTATTTGCATTCAGGAAGAAAAAGGTTGGATGCGAGGGTTCTGTTGGGTGAGGTCATGATCTGTGATGGAGAGAGCAAGAAAAGGAGAATAAGAGGGAGAATTAAAGGCTGAGAAAGATGGAACAAAAACCACAAGAGATGAAGAGATCAGAGAGCCAACTAGATGACAAGCCAGTGGTGTATGTGTGTGTGTGCATGCATGCACATGTGCACGAGATGTTGCATGTGCTGGTGCACCTGGTAAGAGACACAGAGAGGGGGAGAAAGGGGGAGAGAGGGGAGAGGGTAGGGAAGCAAGGGATGGAAGGGGACAAAAGCAACAGAGACAAAACATTGGACCACAAACAAGTGAGCTCTTACGAAAGGCTGATGGAGAGACATGCGAGACAATGCGGCACATTCATCGCTAAAAACGTCAACACAAACAACTGGAGGCAAACGGCAGGGCACGGAAAACACTGAATAACAGGTTAAGGAAGCATTAAGCACACACAACCTGTTTACACAAAACTTTTCTCAGCACTCATCATCCTAATGTTGTTATGTTCCTCTACTGATTGGAAATGACGCATGCCACATCAGTCATCTCCATTTACCCCATTCATTACTGAATCAGCCATACATCTTTGATACTACCAATAAACAGCACAGCTGCTTTTGTAAAGGAGAACTCTATTGACCTGCAGTCAGGTTGTTTATCCCCCTCTGGTGGCCACAATGGGAACTACATCAGCTGTCTGGACATAGTTTAGAACACAACTCTAGCTGGGTAGCGGTACTGCGTCATTCCCTCTTTTTATAGCTGTGACCCTGGAGTTTCCCTACAGTTCTGTGTTGTCTGTCCCACTTGGAGCTTTCTTAGTCATTGCATATGTTGTTATCCTCGCTCCCTGTAGAAAACATCCTGTGGGTTCAGGTCATTTGCTCTTATTGTTGACATTTGGGGAGGCTGAATGTGGGTGAACTCACACTGACCCGATCGACCACACTCCCTTCAGTGAGAGCTACTGTCTCTAAGCACAGAAAACAGTCATCCGATGGAGGTGCTAGACTAATACTTTCCTCATGTTGCCGTGACTTGTCTCAGGATGAGTTAAATTGCACCGATGCAAATTACTAACGGTCTGCTTTGCTCCCTGTTTTCTCTTTCAGAGGGAGCATGCATTTGACTCAGATGTGGAGCCCCACAGGTTCAGGTCTCTGCCAGAAATGAGCAACAGATCAGCCAATGACCTCAACAATCTTGAGGTAATGCCTGATATTTGGATTCTGTATTTGTGTGTGACTCTGTGTGTGACTCTGTGTGTGTGTGTGTGTGTGTGTGTGTGTGTGTGTGCTTGAGAGGGTAGAGGGGCTTGTCTTGTTGCTATACACACAGTCACATCTTGCCACACCCATGCTAAGTCTCTAAGTGTGTCTGTGCTGTTTCCAGCTGAAGCCAACACTCTCACAGCTGCATGCTGACCTGAAGCTGTATGAGCACCACTTTGAGTGGCTGAACAAGGTTTCAAAGAAGCACCACCACCCTGCACTGCCCAAGCTGGTGGAGATGATCAGAGAAATGAAATCTCTCATCAATCTGCTACACCGTCAGGTAAAGAGCCGAGTTTTCCCCATTTGATTCTCAGGTGTCTTAAATGTTTAATTTGAAAGTTTTCGCGTAAATAAATGGATTGTTTTTCTAATCTGTTTGTCTGCCTGTCATCTCTGCTACAGATGCTGAGAGTTGAAGCACCAAGGCTGACTCAGGCGACCCCCTCCCTCCCCCCTCACCTCCCCTATCAGTTTGATGTGCTGCAGTCCAGCCATGAGCTTCTTCAACACTTCAAGCTCTTCTGTGATTGGGCTTACCGAGCATTCATCAGCCTCAAGCCCAAAGTCTCTGCAGCACAATGACGATCCAAGCCCATTCATTCTTTTCCTCTTCACTACATGGCGGCATAGCCAGTGAGGATACATGGAGCCCCGCCTCAGCCAGAGGGGAATTAGGACCATGTCAGTGTGCACTGTAGTCAGCAGCATCCCTTAAAAGGCCAAATGTCAACCAATGACACTTGTGTTGAAGAATGTGTTTCCATCATAGCCAATAAGGACGTGCTATACTGCAGCCAGTTACAACATCACGATTCCTGTTAAAGCAAACTGCCAGTTTAACTATGATAGTCACAATTCCCCAAACTGTCTCCTAAAGGCCTTGTTCATGACCATGTTATTTATATATTTATTTATTTATTGACTGTTGGTAATTTATTTAATTGTATTTATTTGAAGTTGTAATGTGTCACTCTCATCTTTGTTTCTGTATTAACGTGAATTTATTTGCCCAGATCTCTGTAATCTTTCTTTTTGTATTGTGTCTCACTGATCCTCATGAAAAACACGGTAGCACTTCCTTACTTTTGTTTAAATTAACTTAATCTACTTTGCATTTGTGTATTTCTTTAGCCAATAATTTTTCCAGTAGATGTAGCATACATATGGTACAGCCAATGTTTTCACTATCTATCACTAACAGTGCCTTTTTAAATTAAACATTTTAGATGACATTAATGTCATCTTCTAACCATGTTAAACGTGCCACGTCTTAACATATCAATTTAAATTAAATGTATTTATCTGAAAATGTCAAAATGGTAGCCGAAGAGAAGGGAAAACTTTCTTTTGTACCAAAGGCAGAGTCTCTATTGTTTTTTGCCTGTTCCTCGCGTTCTGCATGAGGAGGCATATTTAACGTTGTGGTAAAGTTGTATGAATATGCCCTGTTGCTGAGCACTGATGGACCTGATTAGATTCTTTGCACAAACTTGTTAGGATTAGCCGCTTGGTGAGTGAGATGGCTGATTTTGAACCTGGGCTTCAGGGTAGAAAAGAGTGTTTTTGTTAGTTTAACACCCAAAGCCTTAAAATACTATGTATTGTGACACTCTGTTCTTAGTGTGTACATAAGTGTACAAGAATGTAAATTGTTGTATACAGTGCTTTTGTGTATTATGTTGTTTTTTTACAATATAATGTAGATTACTTTACCAACTTTATCACTATAATTTTTTCATTCCTATTCTAGTATTTGTTACAGTATTGACTATTTATTTTAGCAACTTGGTGGAACTATTTATTTCGTGCTGCAGTGGAGCAAGTCTCCTATCTTTTTGTACTTTTATACAGTTTTTATTCTTATTTACTATTAATATACCATCATGTTTAAATTATTGTTATTACATCAAGATGCCTCTTCCACACACTGATTGGCCTCAATGTGAAATATGTGCCTTGGTGAAATAAATACTAAAGAATGTGCATAATGGATTTGAGTATATATTATTTGATAACCATGGTCCAACTACTCTGCAATGTCAACTGTGAAGTGAGGGCAGAAACACACACACACACACACACACACACACACACACACACACACACACACACACACACATACACTACACATACTACATTACCCAGATGTCTGTGCGACAGAGTCAAGAATATAACAGATATATTAATTGTAGATACAACTTTATAAATTAAATTTAAGATATTTAAGATGTTGGAGAGTAGACGCGTCACGTGCTTTCCCCTCAAAACGTGGAGGTCAGAAATAATTACAAGTTCGGTTTCAAACCGTCGACCTGTCCGTCGCAGCTCTCAGCCAATGAGAGCCGCGCGTCTAGAGGAGCCGACAGCCAATCAGCGTCGCTGTTCTTAGGAGGCGGACTCGGGTGGAGAACTGCTGTTAGTTTGCGCTGTGTTTATTGTTAAGGTTGTGTGGATTAGCACAGCGGGACCCAGTTCCTTTCCCTAACGTCAACACTACCTCGTGAGGACGAGGTAACGATGCGCGGTGAGTAACGTCTCGGGCTGAATCACCCACATCCCCGTCGAGCAGTTTAACGGCGGTCCTCAGCTCGGAGGGCGGCTCGATTAGCTGTACATTAAGGCCAGTAGCTGGTTTTGTTGATGCTGGGGAAACTGATATGTTCCGTGCCTGCTGTCCGTCTGCTTGCACAGCTCATCGGGTGCATTGGGACGAGCTCGTGAAGTAGCTTCATGTGTAACATGGCTATAACCTCTGAGTCTGTTGGGCTGGAGCGCACCGCACTGCGGGGACGGACAGAGAGGGACTGACTGCCAGAGGAAAGACAGCAGGGAGGGGGGACTGGCTTCATTAGCAGGAGGAGGGGAAAGGGGAGGGGAGGGGAGGGGGGGGGGCTTAAAGGGGACATTCTCACCTGGAGTTACCAAGTTGTAATACTGTATTTATTTCCATTTCCCTTTATTAGGCCAGCCCTGAGCTGTCTACTCGGGATGACAGCTTGTGTTTCCAGTGGCTGACGGGGAAAGAATTTATGAAAGACACAGAAAGAAAAACATGAATGAAGGAAAGGTGAAAGAAAAACCATGATATTGCACCAAAACTAATCCACGCCTGCTGCCAAGGAACACCCTCATCTGCTGCCAGCTCGCGCTGGTAATGGCTAACTCGGTGGCCTTAGTGGTCCAAGCAGAACTTTTACCGCCACAGTCCACCTCCTCCCTCTCTCCCTTCCCATCTCTCCTTGGTTCGGGAGAGGATGTTGAGGACGACGGGGACAGAGGGGAGCTGGTGGAGGGGGACAAGGGAGTAGTAGAGGGCGAAGTAGAGGTGGTTCTGGACATGGTGACGTCGTCGGTGTCGGTTCAACCCCAGCAGCCCGAGCAGTCGGACCATCCCTTCCAGTGCATGGACTGTGGGAAGAGCTTCAGGTGGTCGTCCAGGCTGACCCACCACCAGCGGAGCCACAACAATGAGAGACCATACCGCTGCAACCTCTGCCCCAAGGCCTTCAAGGGCTCCTCTGCTCTGCTCTACCATCAACGGTACCCATAATTAACATCTCTTTACCTTATTATACTTGTAACACTGGTACAACAGAGTCCCGAAGCTGTTATTGTTACTTTATATAATGAAGTGAACAGGAGGGAGAGGGAGACGTGTCCAGGAAACTCAAAGTAGTGTGGATCATGTCAAATTAATAATCCATACCTTTTTAATAAAAACATCTACGGTGCCAGTGTATAATACGACGTATCACAAGAGAAAGTGTTGCAATGTAATTTTAAATTTATTATGTGTCACACTTATGTCTATATATATATATATATATATATATATATATATATATATATATATATATATATATATATATATGTGTATATGTATGTGTCATGAATTGTTTTATCCTCCTGAATAGTTGTGTTTCTTTTGCAGGTCTCACTCAGGGGAGAAGCCTTACAAATGTCAGGAGTGTGGCAAAGCCTTCAAACGCTCCTCTCTGCTCCAGGTGAGGTGTCAAACAAAGCCGTTTTATAAACAAGGAAATGCTTACAAATGAGCAAGAGATTTCACATCTGTATCTCTGTCCATCTCCAGGTCCATCAGAGTGTCCACACTGGAGTGCGTACCTTCTTGTGCCCCTATTGCCCTCTGACCTTTAAATGGAGCTCTCATTACCAGTATCACCTGCGCCAGCATACGGGAGAGTGTCCTTACCCCTGTGACACTTGCCCCAAGGCCTTCAAGAACTCAAGCAGTCTGCGGAGACACAAGAATGTCCACCTAGGTCTCAAACCTTACACCTGCGCAGTGTGTAACAAATCCTTCACTCAGTCTACCAACCTGAGGCAGCACATGCGGATACATACAGGTGAGAGGCCCTACATCTGCGGTGAGTGTGGACGAAGCTTCACACATTCATCAAACTTGGCCCTGCACAAGAACTCGCACTCCAACCTCAACGCAGGAGGGAAGGAGGGAAAGAGGGGAGAGGACGCGAGGAATGAAAATGAGGTAGTGGAGGTGGTGGTCGGGACAGAGGAAGTGACATCGTCCATGTTGACGGACATGGTGGGATTTGTGAGCCAAGAGGGAACTGATGGAGTCGGGGTGGGGATGGAAGAAGTGTTCCTGTCAACCACCCCGTCTGGGCAGAATCCCAGCCTTCTCCCCCAGCTCACCCTCACCTCCTCTAGGGAGGGCGTGTGTTCTTCTAGGGCCATCGGGACAGAGGTTCACCTGAGCACACACACCGGGGCCAGTTTGCTGCTGTACAGCTGCGGCAGCTGCAGCCACACCTTTGGCACGCGAACGGATCTAGAGGAGCACCAGGTCATCCACATGGCTCCAGAGGGACACGGGGCCGAGGGAGAGGCGGGGCCTGGAGCAGGGATGGAGGTTGGGGATGGGCTGGTGGGAGCTGGTCACCTGCTGGCTGATTTTGAGGAAGTGGTAGAGACTACCACTGTGGCTGAAAATGGACACACGACAGAGGTGCTCCTTGGGCTGACAGAGGGAGCAGATGGCAACAATACAGTAAGTGATTGGATCAAATAAGCTAGCTAGCTAGCTAGCCAGCTAGCTAGCTACCAGCATTCATGAAAAATACAGGACAATGGTGACAAGCTGGACGAGATTTACTTCAATTTAAAAATCAGCATATTTCTTTGATCAATTCGACAGATGTGGAATTAGATGTTACCAGCAACTGCTTCTAATACAGCTTCTGTGTTAACTTAAAATTACTTAAATTACACTCGCTACTGAGTGGTTTTGGGAAAACAAGACATCAGCTATCGTAAACGCCTCAGGCTAATTAAATGAATGGAAACAAAATGGCAATTCAGACTGATGATTAGACTGAGTAGTATGTTGCACAGTATATCTACTGTTTGAAATGTAGCATGGAACAGAATGACTGTACTCCTGAAGATCAAGAGACAAACAATGATTTGTCTACATAATCTAATATAAATTTCTCTAAAAAAAACAAAAATAAACGTACATATACAGTGTACACTATACAGTGCTTGAGTCTAATCTGAAGATACATTTTATTTATATGCATAACTTCCTTTGGTTTGTCCTCAGAATGTGGGAACCACCCAGGCCCAGTTTGACCTGCTGCAGAGCTTCACCGAGGTGACTCAGAGCTCTGAGACCGTTCAGCCAGAGCCCAGAACCACATGGGCAGGGCTGTCATGTGGCTACTGCAATAAGACCTTCAAGACCAGTGGAGGCCTCAATAGACATGTGTCACTGGTGAGAATGATTGTTCTGATTGCTTTTCTACTGACACTGGTATGCACATTACAGCACTGCACTGTATATTGAGCACTGAGATTAATTTCTTGCCTTTCGATGTATCTATCCCAGAATAATACAACCCCTTTTGTGTTCTGCTTTTGTTTGTCCAGATGCACTCTCTCTCATCACAGTCCCGCTCCCAGTTCAGCTGCTCCGCCTGCGACCGCTCCTTCCCCCTTCTCTCCTCACTCCTCACCCACCAACACTCCCACACGCCTGAGCAACGTCTCCTGGCTGAGGCCGAGGCTGAGATAGTGTGCCCTCCCTCCCTTTCTCTGTCTCTCCCCCTCCCCTCCTCTCCCAGCCAGGCCGACAAGCAGCAGGAAGGCCAGAGGGAGATCCACGTCAACATCATTGCTGTCGGGGAGGAGCAAGAGGAACAACCGGCCAAACCGACCAAAGCCCCCAGAAAGACGGCAGCTAGCAAGAGCACTCCTGCTGGAGGTAAAGACATTTTCAGAGCAGAGCAGACACAAAACATGGAGACAGTGGAGATCTAACTCTACAATAGAGAACATGAGCCAAGCACTCTGTTCATGTGTTTTGGTTAGATATGCTTTCCCCCTGCACAGCTAATGACCTCACTGCAAAGCTAGCCATGCAGTGTCCAATGTCAAAGTGGTTGTTTGATAGTCATACCAACCAGGGAACTTTACTTTATCTTTTTTTTTTCTCAAATAACTTGATGCTTAAGACATTTTTCTTAACTTTGATATTCACTACAATGGCTACTAGTCAATCGACAGGTTATTTTTATGTATTATATGTCATTTTTTTTAGTTTGAATTTTCAAAAATGTGACCCTCCGTTCCACTCACTTTGATACAGAGAGGCCATACCGCTGTTCAGAGTGCGGAAAAGCCTTCAAAGGTTCATCGGGGCTAAAGTATCACATGAGGGATCACACTGGGGAAAGGCCCTACCGCTGCACCGAGTGTGGAAAGAGCTTCAAGAGGTCGTCTCTGCTTTCAATCCATCAGAGGGTAAGGCTTCTGTTCCAAGAAATTTAAACACAAGTAAAGTTTCCAAACGAGAGATGCATCAATTTGGGAGCTAAATTTGATCATTTATGTCACCCCAGAAATTAAGATTTCTCTTGTTAACAGGGACGGCAGCTGTCTCGTATGGTTCACATCCCAGCAGATGAATGCAATATAAGACAGACAAAATACAAAAACGCAATAAAGAATCCCTTTGATGAAATAACACAATGTAGTTAAAACATTCTTGTGACAAAGTGCCTGTTATCACACAACACTTTATTTGTTACAGTTGTAACTGCTGATTGCGTGCTTTACATATTTTGATGTTTCCTTGGGTTCCATTTAGATTTTATTGGAATAAACAAAGAAATGGGAAATTTTACGGCAAATGCAACTAGAGACTGTAAAACATTTGTTTTAAAAACATCCACCAAAAGGTGTACATTAACATTTTTTCCCCTTTACCCAGGTACACACAGGCGTTCGGGCATTCCAGTGCCCTCACTGCCCGCTCACTTTCAAATGGAGCTCTCACTATCAGTACCACTTGCGGCAGCACACAGGCGAGAGGCCATATGTGTGTAAGGAGTGTGGCAAGTCCTTCAAGAACACCAGCTGCCTGCGTAGACACAGTCAGATGCACTCTGGCCTGCGGCCTCATACCTGTCCCATCTGCTCGAAGTCTTTCTCCCAGACGTCCAACCTCAAACAGGTCAGCACTGTCGGCACACACTCCGCTATGACCTCGTGTAGATTATTAGCTTTTTGCATCGAATGGATCTTCTTTTTAATCTCATCAACTGTTCTGCATTTGTCTCCCCTCATTTGTGTTTTCTTTGTGAGCAGCATGAACGCACCCATTCTGGAGAGAGACCCTTCCAGTGTACACACTGCAATAAAAGCTTTACACACTCCTCCAACCTCCAGCTCCACCTTCGCACACACTCCTCAAGCAAGGACTTCAAATGCCCGTACTGCTCTAAGGAGTTTGTCATGCACTCCTACTTGCAGAGGCACATCCGTACCCATGGAAGTGGCGTTCCACTGCCCTGCCCTGGTGGTGGAGGTAAAGACGGAGTGGCTGTAAAAGCCAGTGTTGGGGGAGTAACAACCACCACAACCCTGCTCAACCCCATCACCTTGGAAACCTCAGGAAACCATGGTAGCCTGATTGTGTCCCAGCCAGCACTTAATATTCCCCTCAACACCTCCCAGAACTACTTCATGATTCAGACAGCCAGCGGCCTGCAGCTCATTCCTCTGTCATCCCCACCACCAGCTCCTCCACCTCCACCACCACCACCACCTTTGTCCCAGACCCAAAACTTCTTCCTTCTACAGTGCCCCTCCAATAACGGCAGCCAGTCCAGCTTGATCCTCGTCCCCACATCGAACAACCCTTCACCAGCTTCGGAGCCTCAGACCCTCCCTATGCTTCAGACTATCCAAGCACTCCAGCCCGTCCTGAACCAAACACAGACTCAGATGTCCCACTTTCCGGCCATATCACAGCAACAACAGCAGACCAGGTTCATAATCACCAACAATAATCACAATGCAAACACTCCCGTTGTCATGTCAACACGCACTCCCTCAGCCAACTCCCTACTGACCAAGCCCATTTTAGGGAAAAGCACGCGGACTGCTCGGGGCAGACGGGGGCGCAAACCAAAAGCTAGTCTTCAGACGTCTGCAGCAGCTCCAGTCAGTCAGACAGCAGGTGGCGCTCTGTCAGTAACGAACTGTAACGTGACCGGCGCCTCACAGACTTCTACTGCTGCATTCCCATCTTCTGTATCGACAGTGTCACACTGTCCCCTGTCAACATCTTGCACTTCTGTCCCAATTATGTCATCTTCCACCACTGTAGCCCCTACAGTGGACACCTCAGGACCCTCATCAACTGTTACCATGGTTACACCAGCCACGACAGTATCCTCAGTTTCTGCTCCGGCCCCTGCTACTCTGGAACCTCACACCACAGTGGGGCAAATAAGGACAGGGGATACCATGACAGGGAAACAGTTTGTGTTGTGTTTTGATAATGAAGGACAGGCAAAGGAGGGGATGAGTGTCGAGGAGGGCGGGCACTCATACGTGTTACAGTTCGAAGGGGATGCATCGGAAGAGGCAGGGGATGGAGGAGTGGGCGGGGAGGGAAAATCCCTTGTGTTGCAGTTCAAGACGGATGAGCAAGGTGAAGGAGCAAAGGGGGGCGATAAGGGAGGGATGATGTCACTTCTGCACGAATGGGATGGAGAAAAGCAGGGGCAGAGAGAGATTGGAGAGGATGGAAGCCAGGGAGAGTCTTATGTCCTCCATTTCCACACTGAGGCACAGGACAGCGGTCCATCCAGTGCGACCTTCAGCCAAGGGCAAGAAACCAGCCTGCAGCTTTCCTGCACTCCGACCCAAAGTTTGGTTCCACTTGATGGGCAGGAGGTGGTGTTTGAACTCGGGGGTGAGACCAAGATGGAGCAGGAAACTGAGGAAGGCATGCAGATGATAGCCCTGATAGAAGGGGAAGGGGGAATGATGGGAGGAGAAGGTGCCGGTTGCAATTCTGCAAGTGGGGGGGTGGAGGAGGGTGGAGGATCCATGGAAGGCATATTTCAGCTGGGAAATGGAGAGGAAATTGTCATAATTGAGGTCAGCACCAGTAGTTTAAGAGGGGGGGAGGGAGAGATCTCACAAAGCAGTGAGGTGAAATACGAAAGTGTAACAGTTGAGGCAAATGAAAAATCTGTAAAGGAACACAGCGCTGTAGCCAATACAGAGGCACAGACGTCAACTGAGGACACACTAAGAAACGGACCTATACCCAACTCTAAAGAGATGCAGTTCTGAGAGGCTGCATGTTAGCGAAGATCAAAGTGTGTGTGCGAGTGAATGCCTCTACTCGTGGGCTCAGTGTGTTAGCACTTTAGTTTGAGTTTTCTCCTGGAGCTGAGGGAGAACATGCAGTGAGACGAGTACTGTATCGTAATCCCATGGTGCCACATACTAGAAATGTTATACATTCAAATAGGCTGTACATGGACCTCGAATATTCTTAAATATATTAGTTTAAATGATACTGTCATTGGCAGTTTGTTTATTAAGTAAATACTTTTTTGTGAATAAATGTTGTACATGACCCACTTTCTTTACAATGTCAATAGTAAATAGAAGTTAATATTAATAAATCTGTCAATACCTTTCATCATTTGTTTTCTTTTTTTCGCTTTGTAGTTTGAGTTTGTCCTTTTTTTTGTTTTTTAAACACACAAAGGTCATTGCATCTGGAGCGCTGTTGACGCCGTTACGTCGCGGTTGCCTTTTTACGTAGCCTTTACGCAGTCCGGGTTGCGCTTACGCAAATGGCGCAGATCGACACATTGAAAGCGTGAGACGGGACCTCAAACAGAGTACGTGTGTATTCAGAATCCCTCTGCACAAGAAACGACTCGTCTCAACCAATCAAACGTGTAAAGCCTGCAAGGACTTCGCAACCAAACCGAGGGATACGTTCAGAGTTTTTTTACCCCCCGTTTTCTGTTTAATTTGAGCAGCGTAACGGAGAAGGTAAGCGGAAACGCGGTTTGGCGCAGGAGCAGCGGTCTAAATGTGTCAGCAGTTCGCAACAACCATATAAGGGTTTGAACAAGGGCTCCTCGCTTCCGACTGTAACGTTGCCTTTCGGTGATCGCCGTTAAACGTGCAGATAAAAAAACAAAAATCTGAAATGAGTGATGGGGACACATGCATGCCACAAATCCTCCATAATCCCCATCTGTCTTTGTTGTTTGGAGCCAGTGTGATTGTTACATCGCAACTACTGGCTCATTGTAAGCAAAGTGGTAAGTTGCTGATAAGAGCGATTTATTTTAACCTCCATCCTTTGTGTCATAGTATAGATGACACATTAGATAACCAACAGTATCTGATCTGCATGATTTCGGTATCAAACATCCCAAAAATGCATTTCGCTGTCAACCTTCTGTCCACGTACTCTTAACGTATGTGTTTCTGCAGGGTCCCTGTGCACACCCCGTGGATGTGTGTAGAAACATTGGTGCGCCAGTGCTGCTGTTGGAGCTCAAAGCCTAAACATGGTGAGGCTGGAGCTGGATCAGGTGGTGATGAGGAGGATGAAGGAAGACGATATAGAGATGGTCAAAGCCCTCATCAAGGTTGGTGCAAGTTTTTGATGTCTTTCATCGTGATGGGGATTCACTCCTTGTGGTGCTTGTGCTAATTTGTTTTAACTTGCACCTCTCCAGGAGGGCTGCGAGGGCACAGAAAACCGCCTCATCCTTCACGTCCTCACTCGTCCGCTCTGCCTCTTCATCCTGGCTGTTTTCTCCTCGATGCTGCGCTGCCTCGTGCATTCCTTTATCCTGGCCCTTGCTATTCCTGTCTTCCTGCTAATTATTTTTCTAAAAATCACCATGCCGCGCTCCACGGGGGTCCTGGGCAGCAGCCGGCCCTCCTGGGACTATGTGGGTAGCAGCTACAGAGGGACTCAGGAGGAGACGCTGCTGAATCCGTACTGCAGGATCAGTGGCAAGGCACCGGGGACTAGAAAGGTTCGTCTACTGGTGTGCTCAACTGTGTGTTGTGTAGTTTTCACTTCATTCTCGTGACCCAATGTTGCAGCCAAATAATCGTATTTCTATTCCTCAGCCGAGGCGTAGAATCACACCCAAAGACAAGGACAAAGATCTGTCAACAGAGACCGTCACCCCAGAGAGGGAGCAGGAAGCAGGGCAGGTCTGGG
Source organism: Ophiodon elongatus (assembly GCA_016806645.1). NCBI lineage: Eukaryota > Metazoa > Chordata > Actinopteri > Perciformes > Hexagrammidae > Ophiodon > Ophiodon elongatus. Next base: position 3,359,202 of record JACSYO010000415.1, on the reverse strand, counting down.
TGGCAGAGTGCGACGGCGAGATCCTCGGCTGCATCTTCAGGGAAAGCGAGAAGCGAGCGGAAGTCCGGAGGATCTGCCGGTTGGTGACGGGCTGCTGGTACCGCAGGGAGGGTCTGGGCCGGCTGCTCGTCCAGAGTCTGGAGCAGAGAGAGAGGGAGGCCGGCGCACACAGAGTGTACGCTCACGTCCCGTTCCCGTCCAAACTGGGGGACACCTTCTTCAGGAAGTTGGGCTATCAGCAATTTGGGGACGGGACTGATGAAAAAGAAGATGACGATGAGGAGAGGAAGCTTGAGCCTCCAGAGAGGGGCATTCTGGGATACCCCCTCACGAAAGTGTTTTACAAAGACCTGTGATTGAGTGATGATGGACTCATGGAGAGAAAAAAGTGGCATTGGAATGGCTAAAGGTAAAGAAGCCATAACGCAAGCTGTCATTGCTGCAACATGTTTGGATATTTGTTTAAGCTGATCATTTCTTGAATATTTGTGTTATTTATGCCAGTATTTATTTACTGTATGTGTTGCTGTTCTGTTTGTTTTAACTGTATTTTGACCTTTTCATCCAATAAACCATCTCTTCATTCTTTTAAAACAGATGGTTATGATGTAAAAATGTAACGATAACACCAAGAAGCCACAGTGATGCTGTTCTTTCATCATTTGTAAGGAGATAAAATATTTATGTAAAATGTGTGGTTAGTTTCTCAAAAGCGTCCACACTGAATGATGTGTGTGAGTGCACACATTTGTTTGTGTGTGAAAGCGTACAGATGTGTAGGAGGACGTACAGTTACTGTATAGGAAGTATGTGTGGTTAATGCGAATCTGCAGAATTCATCTGCCTTTATCTTTCTGAGCTCCTTCGCTCACCGTCATGTACAGTATGTTGGTGCATGAGTCTGCTAAAGCAGCTCTCCCTCCCTTTTCCTCAGCCTTTGTTCTTTCATTTAGGTTTTCTTTGTTATATAAAAAATAATGGTGATTGTCGTGGTTAAATAAATATTTTAGGGCTCAAGTTTACAACTTTGAGTTTTTAACTACTCACAAAGTAAGCAATGTTATGGCTTCGCTTTGGGCTGTGGTAACATCATTAAATTAACGTATTAATTACAAATATAGATTCATTTATAATGAAATGAACTCTTAGCTGCAGCACTAAAATATTGAAGAAATTACAAAGTTGATCAAAATCACACAATTTTAAATCTACTTGGATATCAGTGTTTCAAAACTAAGTTGTATTGCAGATTGAATCAGCACATTTAATACACTTTATGCATCTGACACAAAAATGTGTGTGACTTGCAGGTGACTGGCAGTTTGTGACCAAGTGGGGAAATGCACACTGCCCCAGTCTGAGGCATATGGTTAGCAGCTCACACACTCGTATTGCGCATCTACCTCCCGCAAAACCTCAGGCGATGTCAGTATAGCATCAGTGTGCCACATATAAACACCACAGGATGTTTGTACAGCGTTAAAGTGTGTGTGAGAAGGAGGCATATCTCACCTGATGTGCAGACAAATATAGGCCTACTGTATACTCACTGCAAACTCAATCATACAAGCTGTAGTGGAAAATCACTGTCCTTTAATTAACTTTGATGAAAAAGCTGAGACACCCAGTAACATAACAGTGTTTTTACATGCATGAGTAAGTGTGTGGTCAGGTCGTGTCACCTCGTGAAAGCTGTACTTTACTTGTGTCACTTCTTTGGTCATCATCGGGTTGTTTCTTCATGACCGTCAAAGAGCAGACACCTGTTAGCTGTGCCTCTACCCGCCTCGATCTGTAGCTATTATTGTTGTCAGGAAACAGATGTGAGTTCACACACTGGAAAGAAAGTCTGTTTGTGACTGTGGTCATGTGCGTCTGCACGGTATGGTTGTGTGTGAGTGTTTTTGTGCACGTGTGCAGGGTGTGGGCGGGTGGGTTTTGGAAAGTATGACTTGGCATTTCCTACACCCGGTTACTGCCCCTGACGTTGGGTTAAATGCACAGCCGTGTCTGGCCATACTGTACTACTACACCACACACACACACACACACACACACACACACACACACTCATCAGAGGGGTGGTAGTGCACATGAGCGTTCATGTGTGCCTATGAGATGACCTTGGTCAACTGTGGTAAAACCCAGTGAGCTGGGTGGGAAGTGGTTACATAAAGTTTGGCATCTGATCAGCGTCTTGAAGTCGAGAAAAGACACATGCACACAGGATCAAATGTGCAGAGACATTAGGCTTAGTGCACCGTCAGAGTAATGCAATATGATGTGAGGTCGCTCGGAGCATGCAGACACACATACACATGAATCACTGTAAATTTCGGGGCACCACACAATCATAGGATAAATTAGATAAATTAGTTCCAGATGATGTATAACATATAGACTGTGTTAATGACATTCTCATACAGATGGCTAACACATACACACGTGCGCACGTACACACACAGAGGAGCTCCAAAAACAGCCACCCTGGGAAACGGTGAATTCCCCAAACCACAGAGTGCATGAGAGGGTGAGGGGAGTCATGGGAAAGCAGGATGCCTGCATGCAGTGCCACTGAGTGAGCAGACTGGGCTCGAGCTAAAACAGACAGAGCAAAGAAAAGACGGGAGCAAAATAATACACATCCTGATTTGGCAAAGGAAGGATGACAGCATCTGATGGTTCAAAGGCTCATGAGTGAGATTTATCCACAAACTGTGGTCGGTCAGTTGGGCGGCCGTTCTAGCACACACGTAGGGTGAGGGAGGTCGATTACAGAACTGCTCCCAGCCTGACACAGTTTGGGAAAACCCAGATCAGAGGACGAAGTAGGTGTCAGGGCCTTCGAGGTCAGGAAACGCCTATGGCTCCACCAAATCTTGGGGCCCCGAGGAAGTGGGGTGGGGGGGATTTGGGGAGGGGAGTAGCTAGGTGGAAAGCCTGAATAGCAGGACGGGACTGTGGATCAAGGTGAGATGGTATCTGGAGGTTTTTTACTTAATGATCTGGGAAAATTAAAGTGGAGGGGCCCCTGAGACTGGATGAGTCTTAAGTGTTCGGAAAGTTCCAGCCGGTTGGCTCAGTTTACTGACGTCTATGAAAAACTCCAAAGGTTACAAATCACGTCAAACAGCCCTCTTCTCATGTGTGGTCACTCAGATTGTTTAGTAAAATCTTTGTAGTGTAATCTGCCTCCCCAATAAAATGCCGTTATGGCCTTGTCCCAAAAGAAGGGTTTCACTTTAATCACTATGTGAACTAATGTTAAAATGTTAAAAAGAAAACACAGAAAACCATGATGTCATTAAATAGAATTTGGAAATCAAGTAGTTTATTTATAGCTTTAACTGTTTTTGCAGCAAAACAATGCTACCCATCTCATTAGTATCACGCCCTCTGAACTTACTTTGAAAAATGTGTCTGTCCAACCAGAAGCTGCCTCTGTATGCAGGATGCTTATGTTTAGAGGTATATGTTCTCAGTTCCCTCCTTTTAACCCCCCCAACACAAACACACACACACACACACACATACACATATACATACACACACACACACACACACACACACACACACACACACACACACACACACACACACACACACACACACACTTTCGCTCTTTGTCATTTACCTCCTTTTATTCGTCCCGCCGAGTGACAAAGCAAAGCGCGTCTTTCAAAATGATTACAAAGCTGGACAGGTGAGCAAAATGGATACATTCTATTTATACGATGTATGTCTTTCTATTTGACAGAGATTACTTTGCATTACACACACATACTATCAAATGATACAAAGGTTTTTTGACATGTGCTGATACTTTGATACCAATAGAAAGTATTCCTCATTGAAATTGTTTTCAATAACTATGGCACTGTACCACCTTTGAGTGTTATTAATTGAGGGTTCCGTATGAATGAGTGATGAATAACTGTCCTAGTTTCGCTAAAAGTTGTGAAACTGAGAGTGAGAAAAGAAGCAGTGAATGTTAGTCGTCTTCTGACTGTCCATCACTCACATCTGATGAACCACAGGTTTTACATGAGTTTATTGTGCTGGCTTAATAGGATTCAAACTTGAATTCATGTATGAGTCATCTGACTAATAATACGCTAAATTGGAATTTCCTGAGTTTCTTAACAGCATTTTCAGACTTTCCTGGCATAACATTTTTGAATAATACTAAGATTAGTTGTTACAGAAGATGCTGATTCACAGAACAGCAACACTTTTGAGAATGGCATTATTACTCATGAAATGTTGACTGGTAGATTGCAACGTTTTTGACAATGGATCTGGTCTTTAGATATTCTCTAAGCTGCGCACATGTCATTGGCAAATTAAAAGGGAACCTTTTCTCCCTTTGTCTCAGTGTGCTTTTGCCTCGAAAGAAGTTCATCTTCCATTACAAGAACGTGCGCTGGGCAAGGGGCCGCCATGAGACCTACCTCTGCTTTGTAGTGAAGAGGCGAGTGGGGCCAGACTCCTTAACCTTTGACTTTGGATACCTACGCAATCGCAATGGCTGCCATGTAGAGGTAAGTAATGTGGGTCAAGATGGGGAAGCATGTGAGAAGCGCCTGTTCAGATGAGTAAACAACAAGTGGAAGTAGGATATAAGATTGTATCCCTGTTCTCCTACGTCTTTATAGCTGTTGTTCCTACGCCACCTGGGAGCCTTGTGCCCTGGTTTGTGGGGTTCCGGGGTCACTGGAGAGAAGAGGCTCAGTTACTCCATCACCTGGTTCTGCTCCTGGTCTCCCTGCATAAACTGCTCCATCAGTTTGTCCCGGTTCCTCAACCGGACGCCCAACCTTCGCCTCAGGATCTTCGTCTCTCGTCTTTACTTCTGTGACATGGAGAACAGTCGGGAAAGAGACGGCCTGAGAATGCTGAAAGAAGCTGGCGTGCAGATCACAGTCATGAGTTACAAAGGTGGAGGCATGGATTGGTGTATATGAGATATAAAGAGAGAGCAATGTGTAATTCTAGAGCCAGAAACTCCTGGGAAGTTAAACAAGCCAAATTCCACCTAAAAAGCCATTGTTTGACTTATGATGGTTGCTTTCTGGATGTCAACAATTTTATCATTTATAACTTGTTTTCCTCTCTCTTCAGACTTCTTCTATTGCTGGCAGACCTTTGTGGATCGCAAGCAAAGCAACTTCAAGGCCTGGGAAGAGATGCACCGAAACTCTGTTCGGCTTGCCAGAAAACTCAACCGCATCCTCCATGTAGAAGATTTACCAGACTACTGTTTTTTTTTTTTTTTTTTCAATTAACAGATGTAAGTCAAACCAATAACGATTTGTTTAAAAATTAAAATAATTGTATGTTTTCTTTCTTTGTTTCTCAGCCTGCTGAAACAGAAGATTTAAGGGATGCCTTCAAGCTTCTTGGACTGTGAAAAATACCTCTGACCTCCTCAGGTGTTAGCATTACGTCTATTAATATGTCTGTAGAGAAAAATACATGTTGGCATTGGTCCATCACTACAACTCCCGAAACTGAGAATGAGAAAAACTGAGAAAAAATATCTTAAGTTGGGGCAAGGCTTGTAACGTTAACTGCTGCTTGCTTATTCTGTTGCAATATGAATATATGAAATAAAACAATAAGATAATTTTGTGTTTTGTGTTGTTGATGTATATATGTACGTGAGTTTGGCAATTTTGGCCATTAACACCTTTTTTTTGCAACCAGAAGTGACAAAAGAGGGTGAAGCTAAGTACAGTTAAACTCTGAATAAGACATGTTTAGGGAGCAATTAACTTTTATGAACTAAAAACAGTTCAAAATTCTGAGACAAATACACAGACAAAACCCAGACTGGACAACACCGTGGAAGTGACCAGTCAATCACAAAGTTGCCACGCCCTAAAGCGTACCCGGCTTTGTGGGGCAACAATTTACTAAATGAATCATGTTTACAATGTTTACTGAGGTAGATAAGATAAGATAAGATAAGAAGTGGACACGGATACATAATAAAAGAAACACAAGTATTATGAATAGCAAATACACATTAAACAGTAGTAAAAAGACAGACAGTAAATTGACAGTAAATTGAAATGAAATAAACAAATTATGTACAGACAGTATAACTGTTATTGCAGTGTATTTATATTTATATTGCACAGGTTTTAAGTGTGTATGTGTTTTTGTGGTCTACTGGAGCTCAGCTTGTTGTGCAGTCTGACAGCAGCAGGAAGGAAGGACTTCATCAAGTGAGAAGTACGGTCCTTTTCTCATAGACTTCTATACAATCTGACTTATTTTTTAAACCAGAAGAGTCACCCCCTGATGGGCATTAGAAAGAATGCAAGTTGAAGGCACTTCAGCTTTGGCTTCACTTTTCAAACCCAGAGATTGCCACCTGGTCCAAAGTGAGGCAGCAGAGGTATTGTACATTTTAGCCCCTGATACAAGTCAACACTTTGTGTTACTGTCAGGTAAATGCTTTCTTTCAAACTCCACACCCCAGTTTGTATTATACGATTCTCTGAGCCCAAACCAAAAATACTCATTTAATGTCACTTGAGTAATTTTCCTTGACTTGACACAGGCTCAGTAGTAGGCTACACTTCATGGTGCGTAAACTAACCTGTGTGCGTAAAAATAGTGGGAATGCCCCTTTAAGGGCATCAGTGAACGCGCAGCAGTGAGGCGGCCGCCGGTGCGCAAATACACCGTCTATTACGGTCGCGTCGCTGTTAACGCCGCACGGACACGCCACTCACCGTCACCACCACCACCACCGCCGGCGTGCACCGACTGAGTAAAAGTCAAGATGGCGACCGAGGGTCAGGCTGAGTACGAGTCGGTCCTCTGTGTCAAACCTGAAGTCTGCGTTTACCGGATCCCACCGAGAGCATCCAACCGGGCGATCAGGTGAGTGAGCGGAAGCGGCGGCCTGGCGGCGACGTTTGTGACCCAGCATCCACGAGCTGCAGCACCAACCGAGCTCATCCCACAATCTCGCAAGCAACAGCGGGTTTTTTGGGGGGGCTGGTTGTTTTTTTTGCTGTGTATTTACAAGGTCATCGTGGGAAGTCCGTAATATACCTGCACTGCGTTAGCCCAGTAAACAGGGATGGGATGGATGCATCCCTGTGTCCGTGTGTTTATGTATGCTGTCGTCCAATGGCACAGGGGATAAATACTGCTTACGCTGCGTAAAGGGATATTAAGCAGCGTAAGCAGTCGTGACACTTTATTGTGCTACACAGATTCTCATTTTGCATGCTTGACCTGGAAGTAACAGTATAAGCAGAGCAGCATCCCTGCAGCTGTACAGAAGTCTTGCTCAAGGACACTTCAGCAGGGTCGATGCTGCATGATGACAAGGGGGCTGTAACGTGATGAATCAGACTGAAAGACAGGGTTGTCCCGTCAGACATCTCCTATAAGCTTGTGAGTGGCCATGCAGGAGAGCTGTTGTGTTGTTGGAAAGGCTGACATTGAATTGTTTATCCCACATTTCATTGGCTGATGCTCCAGCTGCATCTTAGTGGACATCACACCAACCAGACAGTAGCACCACGAGACACATGATTGGTTACCAGTGACCGTATGTACAGTGAGTAAGGGTGGTGATGTAATATATCAGTCGTAGGTCTGATGCCTTAGTCACGTTCCGCATAGAAAATAGGCGAAATAGAACTACGGTGTGTCTCAGCGTTGGCCGAATCATCACAGACACAAAACTCAGTCTCAATAAACCGCTGTCACTACTTCACCTCCATCACAGTGTGTGTGTGTGTGTGTGTGTGTGTGTGTGTGTGTGTGTGTGTGTGTGTGTGTGTGTGTGTGTGTGTGTGTGTGTGTGTGTGTGTGTGTGTGTGTGTGTGTGTGTGTGTGTGTGTGTGTGTGTGTGTGTGTGTCCCAGGGCTGCAGATTGGAAGCTGGATTCTCCCGACTGGACGGGACGCATGCGTGTGACGGCCCGGGGCAAAGTAGCCTACGTGAAATTGGAAGACAAAATCTCTGGTGAGAAGGAAGCAGACAGAGCAGTGTCATTGTTTACTGTCGCTGTTGTAAATCATTTCACTGTGTTCGCCATCCCCTTCTCTGTTACTCATCTATTCCAAGGTGACCCAGCCCACGTCCAAGCATGCCGTTTATTTTGAAGCAAACAGGGTGATAATCTCTTTCTGTCTGTGCCAGTGCTTTTCAGGTATTGGCATGCTTGTTGTCCTCAGATTATACTTCTATATTGCCCCATTTCAAAAAAAAAATATAATCTTTACAAGCATCAGCCAAACATTTAATTTATGTCCCTGTTTTACATCCAAAAGTATCTTTGTTGAGTTTTGGCTTAGTAAATGTGAAATAGGTATTTTTTTTGTGTGTCTCTTCATGATCCAAATTCCCACTGGACCATTTTGCCAAAAAGAAAATGAACATATTTCTTTTGTTCTAACCCACAGGGGAGCTGTTTGCCCAAGCACCAGTGGACGAGTACCCTGGCATCACAGTGGAAACAGTTAGTGACTCAAGCCGCTACTTTGTGCTCCGCATCCAGGATGACAACGGTGGGTAAACTGTTTGTTGCTAAGCTATAAATATTTGGTAAATGTGCTCATAATCTAGAACACGTTTGAACACCAATGAAACAGTTTAATTGTAGAGAGTATTGTGACAAACTGTCAGGTTTAGTGTGTGTTTTGTTTGTAATACCTTGCACATCCCTGACTAATCTCTCTTTGTTTGTTGTGTTCATTCCTCTCACAGGCCGCAGCGCGTTCATAGGCATCGGATTTGGAGACCGAGGCGATGCCTTTGACTTCAATGTTGCACTTCAGGACCACTTCAAGTATGCAGCTGCTTCATAGTCGGTCATGAATCGTAAACCGATTCAGTAGTGAATTTGTTTATTCTATTTTATTAAACTATTTTGTAATCATTTTGCCTCTCTCCCCTTGTTTTTTCCAGGTGGGTGAAACAGGAAGATGAGTTTAAGAAGCAGGCGCAGGCTCCAGACAACACCCCTAAACTGGACCTGGGCTTCAAAGAAGGACAGACTATCACTCTCAATATAGGGGTAACCTTATCGTCATTCAATTTAATTGTTATAGGGTTGGAACATTAGTGGAACAGCAAACTTGCTTACAGTTTGACGAGTGAACCTCCCAAATGTATACAACTATTTTAACATTTTTAACTATCTCCTATGGTATGTTTTCTCTGCAGTCTTGACCAGAAATGTGTTTAATTCCACAAACACACACACACACACACTCACCCTGATTTTGAACCTTTTCCAGCAATCAAAAAAGAAGGACAGGTCTCGCCCGCAGAGTTCAGGTGGATTTGGGCTTCTTCCACCTCCTCCTGGGGGCAAGTTAGCCCCTCCTCCTTCATCCAGATCTACCAATCATAACACAGAGCCATCTGCAGTAGGAAGTGACACTGGTAGGTAATTAATAAAACCACTACAGTATGGAAAGCCGACAGGGTCATTCACCCAGGCCCAGCGTGCGTCTTTGCCTGTGCCCAGGACAAGATGATTACCAATGTAACATGTAAACATGTGGATTGCGCTTAAACCAGCAATGGCCGTTTTTACATGGCAGTAATGCGACAGCCTCAGAGGCAGTGACACAGACCGGGGCCGGGATGCGGTGAACATTGAGTTTAACAACAAATTAATCTAACTTTCTGACTGATTTCTTCATAATCACAATTTAAGTTAATGAAGACTAATTGTTGTTCCTGCTCAGCCTGCTTTAGTTTAGTGTAGTCCATTTTATAATCCACAATTTCAGAATAAAATAATCGGAACAGGTAGAAGTAAGAGGAGCACACCATTTTACTTGGATCAAAACAAGGCTTTCTACCCCCATTTCCCATCATGCTTAGTGCTGGACCGAGTAGTTTGTTAAGTTTGCTGTTTTATGTTTCAAAATGCAAATGTTTCTTTGCATGTGTCTGTTTGGTAATTGCCAAATCTGTGCATGGCCTGTAGTTTTAACCATTAGTGTAGTGGCTATTCAGTTTCTTGCCTCGAGGTAGCTCGTTTCTTCTCCTGTATCTGTTGCAGTGTTGCTTGATTGAGCTTTCACTTTTCAGACTTAAGTTTGTCAGGTAAAATAGTGTTACGAAGACTGAAAAAAATTTGGTAGCTTTGGTCAGTTGGGGAGGTTTTCTAAAATATTGTGAAGACACATATTACCAAACAAGCTGTTATTTTATGCTGTAAAGCTCGCATACAAAATTCAGCCAGTCCACTCACTCATATTCTGGCCTTCTTTAATTTGAGAAATATTTGATTGTCATGAGTTGTCAGTCAATCAATCAACCAATCAGTCAGTCAGTCAGTCAGTCAATCAATCAGTCATCGTGAGGGAGAAGGGAGGACATACTCGCCTCGACTTCATCATCATTGACATTCACATCATATTCGCAATTTGTGTATTTGGTTGTCTGACTGCAGTCTTTGTGGGTTGCGATAGCCTATTTATCTAACATTTTATTTGATGCAGATATGATGATTTGTATGCTTATAACAAGTTTTCTATTGTGCCTGTAAGGGTTTTATGTCTTCAAAAGGGTTTCTGGGAGGGTTATGATTTGGTCTGTTTTTTATTGAATTGGTTAGGTTTTAAATTGTGATTGAGTTGGAAACTGATCTGGCAACACTGATCAGCAGTTTCTCCGCGTATGACTGCGAGTCAAAGCTTGTGCTTAGAATTCATCAAGTTGATATCTTCATCTACTGCTGTTGACAGTGAGGGCCCAAATTGCCCAGGACCCGGGTCAACTGACCCGCTGCTCCCCCGCTGTCAGCGGCCCTGCAGGCACCTACTGTAATTACAGTCTGCCTTGTGTTTTTGTTTTCTCACAATTTGGAAATGGATACATCATGATCTCTGCATTCTGTAATCCTACAATAATGAATCTATGACCACAAGAAAGTTATTTGATGACTTGTTATGTCAAGAGAACACAATAATATATGTATGTCAAGATCACAAACGGTGGGAAAAATGTTTTGTCATTTCTCAATATCATGAGAAAATACAATTTGGAGACAAATTGTTGTTCTTTTGTCCAACATATCTATCAGTAAGCCGAGCAGTGTTCTCACCACTGTTACTGTAGAGACAGCTCAACCCAATCTCATCAATCCATCAATGTCGTTGTCGAGATCTGTTTTTTTAGAAGTCTAAAAGAAGGTTAAACGTTTAGCATTGTGGCCCCAAGAATCCATTGTGTTGCAGCTCTACTTCCACGGTCAACCTGCAGGTTGTTGTAGACCGGTGCAGCTGTTTAATCTACAGTGGGGCGCAGAGTGTAACCTCAGAAGTCATACAGAATGGAAGTTCATGTTAATGGTCAGAGGAAAGTTATTTCGATGTTGAAAGCTTGTATTTCCTTGGCACCATTGGGGACTGCTGTAAAGCTGTTTCCAGTGGAGCATGTATCCACAGTCTTTACAATGAAAGTGGTGAGTGCAATGTTATGAACACGAGCCAAAACTATGACGGATAGACTCCAGTTGTAAAATAATGGAATTTGTCTGTAAAGAAATGTCCCTGCCCCCGTCCTGTTTGGCCCTCTGTCATTTAGACGCTTCTGCCCTGATCACTGAAATCACTCTGATAGATTGATTTTATTGCTTATTGAAAAATGCAATTTGACTTCCCACAAATTATTTATCAGGATAATCCACAGACCTAACCGCAAACAGTTTTCATTGGAGCCACTCTGTCCTAAATACCACCCGTTTAATGTTGTCAATGATAAGCTGAGTTGATTATCCAGAGTACAGTCGAGGACTCATTGCTTGTGAATTTCAGATGTAACTTTTTATTGATTTTAGTTGCACAAATGAAATCCCATTTACCTCCATTGTGTTTGATGGTGGAAGAGGTTTCAAGGGTCAATTATAATAAAAATAAAATAGTAAAACTATCTGCATATTTAAATACCATTAGGTGAAGTAGGATGGTGCTGTGTGTTTATTGGTCTTACCCTCTAGCAAAACATAATTTCCAGACTTCATAAAGGGTGGAGTTACTCTTAATTCTTGTTTAGGAACAAACCGTCATATCAGACATCTATATTTCCGTTACTATTTCAGAGATGCATTATGTTTCTGTTTTATTTTTTTAACCACCAGGTTGTTTGCTTGATCTGGACGCCAGTAACTCAAACTCAGCGGCTCCGTCGGACGCCACCACCACAGGCAGCTCTGACCTGTGGGGAGACTTTGACTCTGTGTCCCCGAAGTGAGGACGGTTACACTTTGTTTTTCTCCCTCTTATATATCTCTGTAAATGTATGCAGCACTTTTTTGCATTTATTTTTCCCCGTTACGGGGTCCCGTTTCTCTCCCTGCCAAGCAGGGTAACCCCCTGTACTAGTTTGTTCTATTTTAGTTCTCGTGGCTTTTGGTCTTCGCCAGAGATACACCCAGACATCACAGTGCAGTCTTAATTTAGGCCATCATGCTCTCCATCCCCATGAGGATCCTCTTCCCTCTCCTTCTGTATATCCTCTCTCTCGTTTCCATTTTCCTTGTTTGAATTATGCTTTTGCCCATTTTCTCCTTGTCGCAATGTTTTATTTGCTGATTTCTATCGTAGAGTATAAATAATAGAAATACGAGCAAGGGAGACATAATTTGAAACATCTGATGATGACATCTAATTAAATATGATAATGAATGAATTTTCTGTACAGAGAATATTTATTTTAAATGTATATATTGTCAGTAGTTTGTAATTATTGTCATTGGTGTTGTCACCTGTATGTTCTGTAGCTTATTTTTTCTCCAAGTCCCCAGCAGCGGGACTGACTATATGCACTGACTGGCAGTCTGCTCTGTCTATGTAGTTAGTAAAGCATAAAGTCTTAAGCTTAACGCAGGGATTGTTTAAATAGGCTGACACTGCTGTTCAAAGGTTTGGAGTCACCTATTCTATTGATGTTTTTTTTTTTCTTTCCTTCAAAAAATGACTATTTCAAGAGGGACAAAAAGGGTATGATTCAGATATCAAATGTATTATTTACATCTTAAATAGTTTTAGACGCAAAAGAGGAAAAAGTAAATCATTTAAAACGTATGTTTAGTCGATTTTTGATGGGGAGAATACTGTAGGAACTATTTTTCCCCCAAATAACCTTTGATTTTGAATTAGTGTTACAGACCAGAAAAGCACGAGGTACCCTTGATCATTATTAAACCACAACGGTGCTTGTCTTTAGGCTCTAAATATTTTGGGTAACCGTATTTCTTTGGGCCTGATGCAGTCGACTAAGTGGAAGAGGTATAAACTGTCATTTGTCAGGCCATAGTATGTTCAGCTGATATTCCAATAGTGGTAACCCTAGACTGAAGCAACATATATGCCATCTTGTTAAAGGCTTTATTGTGCACTTGACACTGAAACTGGAACCTGTTCCTATTTAAATCTGCACACATTGTGATGCTAAGCTTCCAGTTTCTTTAGCCAATTAATTCTACTCTTCTTCAACTGTTGCTCAGATGGATCTCTGTCCCTTTCTGCCCTTTCAGTTGTCAGTCTTGTTGAAAAATTGTACAGCGTAGCAAAAAAAAAACTTTTTTGCAAACCTTTCATACAAAATAACATCTATTTGTAAAGAGGACTTTCTCCAACCTAAAAGCATGAAATAAACTGTCACGAATCAAACTTTTTCGGCAGTTGATCTCAAACTTTTGAAGAGCAGTGTAGGCTAAGAGTTTACCACACAATGATTTTACTTGAAAGAAGCTGATTTACAGATTAGTTGTGCTCTCTAGCTCCCTCTAGTGGCTCTACAGCATCATTATGGGAGATGTCAAATTGAGCTGCAGCTGTTGAACACATATTTCACTAGGGATAGGTCCTTGGCACTGTGTGCATTGTTTTAACTGTAAAGCAGTACAGAAAGACCAGAAAATAGGAATGTTTGGTGCGATAGGGTGTTGGCGGAAGAAATAGAGGCATCAAGCACTTTTATCTTTGCCTCAAGGGGAAACGGAGAAGATTTAGTCCCTGTTATGTCATCTCTACTCAGCCCAGCTGTTAAAGCTGCGACTGGTGAGTCATCTAGGTCACGACCTCTCTCCTCCTCAATGAATGGGTCTGTGTTTTTGCACTGTCCCGTATGTCATCTCCTTGATTCTTTATGAGGAGGTGGTCAGGTCGCAGACCTCAAACACAGCATGTTGTACTGTGCAAACTGAGTTTTAACTGTAAACTTCAATTCCATGCTAAGATGTAACGTCGTTAATGGTATTCTGATGCAGACGAATGCAACCCGGGACCAAGCTAGTCTGTGTTTGATGCAGTGTTTTGTTGTGATATAGTCATATACAGAGGGATGGATTATGTTGCACTGATATCACATGTGGTGTGATGATGATGATGATGATGATGATGGATATTGATTGGAACACACATAGATTGTGTGAGTGTAAAGCTCTAAACAATGTTTGTCAGTGTTTGTTTACTGTTTAAATTATATGCATCTCCCCCAAATGTGACTTGTTATTCAAACTGTATATGTGTATGTAAATGTATATGCAAAGAAAAACATAAAGATATCACTCAGTGACCATAACTTTAATTTGTTGTTTTTTCTCCTGATTAAACAGAGTGAAAAATAACAACTCAATAAACAAATGATTCATGAACAAATGTAGTTATGTGTTTTTTTTTTTTTTTTGGATACATTAGTGCATATAATACTAGATTGTCAATGAGTACACAGATTGGGTCGTTCTTTGTACAATAAAATGACTGTGCTGCTATAGGCCCATTACTACAGTACCGTAAATGGATTGTAAACGATAGAAGACATATTTGTCCAAAAACATAGAAATGAAATGAGCTTCGATATTCAGACACAGAAGACTAATACATAAACATAGATATGCCTCAGCACACATGTGCGTATGTGTGAAAGAGAAAGAGAGCCCTAGGTGTTGAGTGGTGGATTTACGGTGTTATGGGCTGTTTTTATGACGACGTCCCTGGTTTGTGTCTCTAAGAGAGGCTCCGTCCTCACAGGTGGTCACATCGCCATCCTGGGCCCCATCAGGCCTTGTTTGCCCAGGTTTTGGGGTTGCTACGGCGATAGCGACAGCGTTTCGTATTAGATGACCTCTCAACGCGCCTGGGCCACCCGGACAACTCTCTGCACAGTTCGGCTGTAAAGTGCAAAAGACGGATTATTTCCCTAAATGTGTGATCACGTATATCCACAAGCTTGTTTGACTTGCAGAGAGTCTCACCTTTCAGATGCTCATCCTGCTGGCACACCGTCCTCGTACAGACTTCGTTGTTGATCACGTAGACACGAGGAAGGCTGCGTCAGAAACAGGAGATCACATCATGAGTGTAGTAAGAGAGCCGTCTAATAATAACATCTATTTCATCAAAACACTGACGGGTGCTATTCTGCTGCATAACGAGTACTTTTATGTATAAGTACATTTTGCTTACATTGCTAATATGCTTGGACATAAAGGCCCCTGAATTGATTTATTCAATCAGCTTCTTATTATAAGCAATAGAGTCTGCCGTTTTCACTGTTTCCTGCCAACGCTAGAACAGTCTAGGCTTATTTCACATGAGAGTTTTCCGTGTTTCAGTTTTTGCCGCTGCTCTTTACAGTGTTTTAGCAACAGCGGAATCAAATTCTGATGACATTTGAGGGTTGTATACCTAACCTGACCGGGTCGCTGAGTATCAAATTTGATCAAACCTATCCCGCACAGTCCTGACAATATATAAAAACTAAGCATGCATGTGTTTACTTTACTTTTTCAGTACTCCATGACTTTAACGTTTCAAGGTGTATTGTTATGTCACTACTTTCACTTTAGTAAAGGGTCTGAGTACGTTTTCCACTTCTGATCTCCGTACTACTTTGTGTGTGTTTAAGAAACAGTCATGGATGATGCTAGAATACGACAAATTCATTGCTAACTTATAAAAGTCATTCTGAAGATAGCCTAAATTGCTCAATTAGAACTTGTGTTGTGTAGAAAGATTGCAAACCACCTGTAGATACAAAGAGCACCAATACATCTCTTGATGGGCCGGTGAACCGAGTACATCCTGGTGCAAGGATACATCTCCTCCCTACAGTCTGCAGAGACAGGCGAGACAAGACATATTTAAAGTGGATCAACCACACAATGACAAGATGAAGCATGCACAACGTTCAGTTCATGTGGCCTCCTGAGAGGCAGCCCAGAGGTCGTCTCCGCTCTGCTGTCACTCACTGCCTGGCAAAGGAGTTACAGCTGCACCAGGACTCTCTAGAAAGAAGGAGACAAAACAATATCGGATTGGGAAAATACAAGTGACCCATTGCAATGACTCACAGACTGACTGATGCCATGCAACATAACCCGTCCTGATCTAAAAGTGTGACTTATGAGGAGAAGAGCATTACCGGTCTGCTGGTCTTGGGCTACAGCTGTGAGCGCTGTGGAACAGAAACCACATGAGGGGAGTGTTTCGCAGCATAAAAACAAACACACAGCGACTCAACCGTAGTTAAACAAGATGATTTGTGTGTCCTGTTTGGCAGCGTTACCGTGGAAACTGCAGAGGAGCAGGACCACTGGAAGGCTGCCCATTCCTTCAACTTGTAAGAGTTTGAGCTTTACGAGGCTGGAGGAAACCGAAGAGGAAAAGAGTCGGGATGATTTCACAGAGTGGAACTGTTCAATATCCTCACTCAAGATTTTTGTTGCTGTTTATGTTTCCTTTAATCTCATTGCATATAAATGCTCCCAGATCACTGTAATGTTTTCCCTAAGGTTTTGCTCCAGCTAAAAACACAGAGTCGTGCTGTGTTTTGGATAAGTTGCCATCGTTATAGAGGAGTGTCTGATGTCATTTTGCTGTGGAATAATCTGTTCTGCAGTTCATTTCATTAGACTTTTGGACTGCTTGTGAACAGCTAGATAAAGTAATAGAGGAGCAACTGGAAGAGAGAGTTTTTTTTTAAATTACACACAGAAACATTTTGTCCTCTGACAACAATTGTGTTTTTCTCCTTGCCTTCACTCCTTCTCTTACTCTTTCTCCTTCCCTCTCCCGCCCTGCATCATTCCTCTCGTGATGTGTCAGTGTGACTTTGGAGTCCAAGACGTGAGTTCTCTCAAAAGAATGTGTTTTTTTGTGCCCTATTTGAGCGCCCCGCCGCCCCTCCTCTGATACAGTCGCACATTCTTTTCCAGCTTTCTTTTCAGAGAACACATTACTGCTTTCCAACTGAACATTCGTCACAAAGCCCCTCTGAGCGTTGACAGTTTTGTCACAAGTTGTGCCTTTTCCTGTTCTGATCATCCCAGAGTCACACGCTTGCAATTACTGAATTGAAAACTCTGAATTGTCTTGTTTAGCTCAGTGCATGCGTCTGTCGGCCTGTTTGTGAGAGTGGCATGTTTTTCATTGCTTTTACTTACTGAACTCTGCATGCAAGCGCAAATCACTCAACAATGAAATATAGATTCTGAAGGGAATCAGCCGAGCATTCACTCATACATTTCATGTTTACATCTCATCAATAGGAAATATCCTTCTAATTGATATCTTTGGATGTGAGATATCCTGCATGTGCCAATGCTCCTCTGTGTATTTCCTACAGTATGAGATGCAAATAGGTAAAAAGAAGCATAATTAACTCATACTCACAACTTTTGCTGTCGTCCACAACTGCTTTAGTTTTATGAATCTTTTGTCTTCTCTTCTTTCCTCTCTTTCCTTCTCCTCCCTCCTCCCCCTCTCCTCCCCCTCCCCCTGTCCTCCAAACCATCACAGTTTTTTTTTGCTTTTACTTTTTTTGTCCTGCCCCAATCTGGTAAAAAAAATGTAGCATGCAGCTACAATCAAAACTATTTCCAATTTGTTTCACAAACATGCCTTTATATTGCAGACATTTTTTTAGACAGATATACATACCCACTGTCCTGTATCTTAATGTATCGGTGTCTCATCACCACACAAAGATAAATATTCGCTGTCATCCTCCACAAAAAGTAGGGCAGTTTGTCTTGTTTATTAAATAGGCTCCATTGCATTTGTGAAGGCACCTGAGTGACTTTTTAAATCTTTATACCCAACGTTTTATAAACACTAACTCTCTTAATTTCAGATAATAATGTCAGAGATGCAGGCTTGTCTGAATACATTGTTTACACACATTTGCTACCAATTTCTTACTTAAGTTTCTCCTGGAACCTGCTTGGATTTGTTTGGAGAAAATTAAATAGTGACGCAATTGAAAGACACAAATGCCCAAGAGGCATCCAACCAAAGTGGGCCTCACATTTTACTTTTTCACTACTTAATTTAACCAGCAGATGGAGCAGTGCACATGGAATATGGTCTTTGACCTAAACATACAATCTTATGCAGCGATCAGTCAAAAACAATGACTGACTTGATAGAACAGCTAATGCTATTAAGTGAGCCAAGGCCTAGAGGATTAGCCATCCTGATCCAGGGTCTCTCTGCAGTAAGGATCAGAGAAAGTCCCACATTTTAAACTTGTTACATCCATGTATGACTTAAATTCTCCATGGGTACCACAGTTTGTTTCGTGTTAATTTAGTGCTCAAATGATTCAGACTGATTAATTGTTGAAGTCATTGATTAAGCAAAAACACCAAATATTCTGTTTTATATCGATGTAAACTGATGCTGTTGCTCAAACAAAAAGAGACATTTTAACAGCAAGTGGTGATGGGTATTTATATTCTTTTTTGACAGTTAAAAAAATAAACTACCAATCAATTAATGCAAAACACAAATACATTTCAGAAGTTGCAGCTTTAATTTATTGAGACTGGAATAAATCTTTCTCGGTTTGTTCTGGTTTTGAAAATGTATATGTTCAAGGGAAGTGTTCAAAACACCTGTTAAAGAATATAAAATGTATTTTAGGAGATCATGTCTGCTTAGCATTGTTATTTATACTTCATTTATTCTTGTCAGTGGTTTTGTAATATTGTGCATTAACAGGTGAAGCCTTCAGTTTTAACTTTACAAGAGCACATGTTTCTGCAAACATATTTGCTCAGTTGACCTCATTAGAAGAAAATGGCATAATGTCAAAGAGTTTTCATCCCTGATAAGAAGCCCAAGGTACTCAGCTACTCATCTGCTCTTCTTTGTTGTCTCTTGACGCCATTTCTAAGTGACAACTTGGACCACCAGTAGTAACAGAAGGGTATACAATCTTGCACCATTTAATTAATTGATGAACTTCAACCATTGGAATATAAGGGATTTGAACAATGTTTATGTTTGCATGTGTGTAATTAAACATTTGGCATATCTGACCCACGATTCCTTATCAGTTTACTTAAGCTGTCCTTCAATTATCCCAAGTGGTATCTGTGCGATGACGAAAGTGACTCAAGGCTACGGTTCCTGACCATTTGTCTCAGAGGCTCTTTGTGTTGAAAATATGCTTTTCATTGGGACTGTGGCTGCATTGGAAGGGAAACTTGACTCTGCATGGACTTGGCTAATATAAATATTGCTACACATTCCGTTGAAGTCACAACTCTCACTGGCTCTCACCCTACGGTAGGCCATGTCAGTTCAAGAGGGAGACACTCATCATCCCCTTGACATATCAGGGCTACACGGACTCGAGGGTGAGTGCCTGTGGGGGTGGTCCTAACAAGGTCGACTGGGCGAGGCTGATGACAGCTTGACAGATGGAGGCCATGTAAGCGAAAGAGAGTGGGAGGGCAGTCAAGAGAGGCGATCAGTCCTTTGAAGACATCGACCGGCCTCCTTTCCTAAATGCTGCTCAGGTTGTGGGGGATCTAAAAGAAATGGTTTCGGAAAGCATGCCAGATAGTAAACACATGATAATCTTTAGACTTGTTTATTAGTTAGACGGCATTTCAAGAGGCATGCCAGCTCTGCAATACTCCCACCGACCTCCTTTTCACCCCAACACTCCTCCCCCCTTCTTCTCTCTTACTCTCTAGCTGGTAGCTGTACTGCTGTGTTTCCTATGCATAACAACACACACACACACACACACACACACACACACACACACACACACACACACACACACACACTGCAGTAAGTGAACTCTCCCATTAACACCTTGTGATTCTCTATATGCTCACTCATGACATACTACAAACTTGATACAGCGTTACTCATCAGGTCTTCTCACCCTGCTAAAGTGATGATTTGAGGCTCTTCTGGTGAATCAGTATCATTACTCTCCGTCCTGTCTAAGCATTTAAAGTAGTTGAACCGTAACAAGCAGCAAGGTGACAGGTGTAGAGGGAGAATCAGGTCGTGATGACCCGTGTGTTTTGCTTTACTGCGGGGATACATTTCAGTATTTGCTCCACACTGAACATCAATCTGGCTCTGATATCGGTGTCTGTTTTTGCAGCTACCACTCTCACTACATGTGCCATCTTTTATAAGATATCTGTCTGAATATCTGTTACACCTAACAGAATTTTCCAGCTGTTTGTCTCCGCATCCTTCATCAATGCCACCTGCGGTAATCTGTGCTGCGCAAGAGAGAAACATTTGTGTTAAAGAACTGAAAACTCTCCTCTAAAGAAACAAGCAAGGGAACTCACTTTTTACAAAATATAGAATTTACATTTTGAAGATCATTTAAAGGCAATGAAAGTAACGCCATGCCTTCACGAAGTGTAAAATTTGTGCCAAAGTGAGCTTCATCTGATACTAGCAGCATGAAATCTGAATTTTGCTGACATTACGTATCTAAATTTGATGATCTCTGGTTTCCAGATTTGCAAGATTGTCTTTCAGCTTCACAAATGTCTCAAGCTCTGTCGTGACTTGGAAGTACAAACATGACTTAAAGTAAAATGAGCTGCATCTCTCTGACATTGTGGTTGGATTTTTAGTGAGGACCTGTGCGTGTAGCTGTCCTTGTTTCTCCTGTTTTCATCATCCCTGTGATCCGTCCTCATGGACCTCGAGCAGATTTGCACCTCGTTCAGCATCTTTCTGTTGGCACTCTATTGTCTCTGTGGTCCGCACCATGTGTTTCCATTTGTCAGGCTGTGGTCCTCCATTGACCCCACCCGAGTGTCACATGAGCCTTGTGTCCTCTGTTTCCTGGTAAACAGCGCATCACAAACAGCGGTTACTAAAAAAGATAGCGTTTTAAGCAAGCATACTTTACTTAGGGACACAG
Source organism: Ophiodon elongatus (assembly GCA_016806645.1). NCBI lineage: Eukaryota > Metazoa > Chordata > Actinopteri > Perciformes > Hexagrammidae > Ophiodon > Ophiodon elongatus. The sequence goes on along the minus strand of JACSYO010000415.1, from coordinate 3,338,016 downwards.
CTAAATAAACTGTGCTTGGTTGTTACCGGAGAAGGGAAGGGAGTGAAGGAAAGGGAGACAGTTGTCACAGTTAGACAAAGTAGACGTGACCACAGAAGCGAAGATGAAAGGGAAAGAAGGTCTAAGTGTCATGAGAGGAGAAACACAGGAGGAAAAGTAATCAGCAAGAGCGCCAGGGATAAAAAGAGAGCAGAGGCGAGAGAATTAACAGGCAAGATGGGTCACAGTGTTCTATCAGATTGTGCTGTTACAGGCCTGCAGGCGCCAATAGCAGCCTGACTTTTGCATTTGAGGTCTGTGCAGTACAGATAGTCAGAGGGAGGTGATGATGTGCATGGTGTGTAAATAGATGGGTCTGGGATCTATTTATAAGTCCATCTGGAGTGGCCCTTAGCAGAGGTTAGCACAGGCCCTACTGACATACACACACGCAACCGTACTGCACATTAGCAGCTCGCTACCAACAGGGATACACTCCAACTTGAAACTGAGACATTGCAATTTGAAATTAAAATTAAAGTTCATTTTCGATGATGCATTTTACGTGTGCATACTTTTTGCACTGGTAGTAAATACAATTCCCTCTATTGTGAACTGAAGTTAATTTGAAAGTTGTATTTTCTTGCTGCAAAGTTCTTTGCATCTACAATGGTAGACAGTTAACATCATAGCATAATTCAGTGGTGGCAGAAGTGTGCAAAGTGGCTATAAGCGATACCAAAGCCTTGTTTTGGAGGCACTGCATCAGGAATTCGGGTGATTTTTCAACCGGTATTTGTCCTGTGTGACAGATGTAGGACAACTACATGCGTGCAGATTTCATGTGAGTTTTTTTTTACTCTCAACACGTCAATCAATCATGTATCCAAGTGCAGTACAGTGTAATATACTATAATAAAAGTCCTTTTAGCTTCAGTGTGGAAAAAAATATTTTCAATAAATTGCTTAAACAGATACATTTTCTGTTTAAATTTCTTCTTGACTGTTTGCAGTACTTTTTATATGTATTTATTTTTTTCTACATTGTTATGCACTAAACAGCAAGACAAATTCCTTGTATGTGAAAACCTACATGGCAATAACACTTTTTCTGATCTCTGATTCTGATATCTTGTTTTTCCTGCTGCAGGTGGTCCTATGCCCTGGATTTGCATCACATAAACTTGGAAGAAGAGCACGCCGGTATCGCTATCAGGTTGTATTGTTCAGTCCAATTTTAGATGTGCTTCGTGTGAAGCACCTGTTGCTTTACCACGTCAAAGATGTCACTTCTTTTCATACGTACTTTCTAGAGTCTCTTGTAAAGGTTTATTAAAAAATTATTGATTTCATTATTTACAAGATGTGGTTATGTTTCAAAATTGTGTTGCCTGGTTTAGAGGTTGTGTTGTGTTGCCTGGTTTAGAGGTTGTGTTGTGTTGCCTGGTTTAGAGGTTGTGTTGTGTTGCCTGGTTTAGAGGTTATGTTGCGTTGCCTGGTTTAGAGGTTATGTTGCGTTGCCTGGTTTAGAGGTTTATAGGTTTATTTCAGTTGCAGCAGTAACCTGTAAGGGGAAGGAGCCGATTATCAACCATATAACATACAGCTTAATCCTATTAAAAAAGGTATCTTAGCTGGTCACTTGCACGAATCATATCAAATTTAATTTAATTTTGTTTTATTACATTTCTATGTTTATCATTACATTCATTTTTTTTAATTTATAATCAATAATTTATTAACCCTTACTGACGTTTGTCTTGTTTGTTTTTTAGCTTTGAAATATTAAAATGTCTTCTGATCGCTTCCTGTCCTGCATCAGAAACATTTAGACTTCAGTCAAACAGACCAGCGAGGTCCGGTTAGTGCAGTGGAGGGTTGACCTCACACTGCAGTGTTTTGGTGTTTTCAGAGGTTCAACCACAGATTTACAATTGTTTATAAACTATGAAGTATTTCTCTAAAATCCAAATCTTAATTGTGTAATAAGAGACATATCTGTAATTGTGCGTGATCTATAACATTTACTTGATATGACACTATATGTGTTACTCATGAACTGCTTCTCATGAGAAGTTAAATACAAGGAGTTTATTTTACAACAATTGCGATACAGATGTTTAAAGGCACTATAATACAGCTTTTAGTTTCAAACTCTTCTTGTATTTTCTAAAGACTCTTTTCATTATAAACACACATATTCACATATATACACACAATAGCAATAGAAGTGGTAACTTTAATAAGGATATTTATAAAAAAAAGATATGAAAATATAGCACCTTATAGAATATATGTTTGTACTAAATTTGAATCTTTAACTACACACAATAATACATTGCAGCAATATTTTTCAAACATGTTATACTCATTAAAAATCTAAACCAATTTTAAAATACAAAGCTTATCTCTCCCCTCTTCCTTCCCGCACTAGCTCTTCTTCGACACCTGCTCCCTCTCTTATTTTTCTGGCCTCCTTCTCTGCCTCGTCTGCCTTCCTCTTCTCCTCGATCTCTGTCTCCATCAACCACGGGCCTCCCAGGTAGCTCAGGATCTCCTCAGGGCTCCCTCTGTGTTTGGGTTCAGGGTGGAGCAGCTCCTTGAAAAGAGTCATCACTAGTGGGCTGAGGCCCTCAAACTGTGAGGGAGAAGGGTTGTCCCTTTGGTTCTCCTTCATGATTGTATAACTGTCTATTTCCTCCTCACCCCTCCATTCACCGTCCCTCATCTTCTCCTCCTTTTCAGTCTCACGGTCAAACCACTCCTTGAATTTACGATAGCCACGGTCGTCGTGGGTGCTCTCCTCCCAGGGGAAGCAGCAGGTTAAGAGACAATAGACGAGTACACCGAGGCCCCAGCTGTCAATACACGGCTCCACCGTTATCCAAATGTCCTCCATCTCCTCCTCAGTCCCATCCCACTCCCTCTCCTTCTGAGCTTCCTTGGCAGGTTCCACCTCAGGAGTGCAGAAGGGAGACTCGTACCAGACGGCACGCACAGTGGAGCCAATGGCCCGGGAGAGGCCAAAGTCTCCCAGTTTGACCCAGCGACAGGAACTGTCACACAGGAAGATGTTCTCAGGTTTGATGTCGCGGTGGACGAAGCCCAGAGAGTGGAGATGTGTAACCGCTCCGCTCAGCTGGGACATCACCCTCTGGACACACTCTTCATCCACCCCGGCCTAAAAGATAGAGACAGTCTGGGTCAGTTGCAGCCTCAACATGAGAAAACACACTCTCTATTACTTATGACAGTATTACATATTTGAAAAAATTAGGTGAGGTGCAGTCAGAACATCGTTGGCGCAAAGATGAACAAAATCTCTTCATTCACTTCCATGAGAGCAGGATGCTGTTCAATACTCTATTAAGTTACCGGCAGTGACCCAAACACAGAGCAGGCCGAGCTTGAAGCCTTTATCAAGCATGTCTCAAGTTTTTGCTGACACAAATGAGAGCTCAAAAGGACAGCAGTTACATTTTCCACAAAATCCCCATGAGAAAGCCACAATGCAGATATTAAGTGGAAAACGTTTGGGCTTATAGCTAATGGGCGGATGGGAATTAGTTGGATATAGATGTAGTGGTTGCAACCCAACCAAACATTCAAGCTTTTGTTTTGCTGAAACCAGAGGAAACCTGCTCTTTTCTTCATTTTACAAGAAAAAAAGTATATTAGACTGGACACGCCATGCAGGGCATTAACAGCACATTTCATGCCACAAATCAGCCAAACTGACCTCTGACACTATCACACTGTAGAGGTCACCATATAGACCAGCTTGCTGGGCAAAGACATAGTAGGACGGCGTGGAAAAGAAGATGCCAAGGGCCCGTGTCAGAGAAGGATGGGTGCAGTAGGAAAGTGAGAGATTGTATTCACGTAGGAAAGAGGTGAGCGAGGTAGACTGACGAGGGAAGAACTTCAGAGCCATAGGGGTTCCTGAAGGGGACGAAGCAAGACAACATGTGATGAACATCACAACATCTGATCAGCTTTGGTCAATAAACTGTCATCAGTCATGGTATGTGAGTGTTTTCCATCAGTGACACTATGAACAAATATAACTTCCCCTTTGGGTCGACTCTGTTACACAGCTACGTCCCCGTTGCAGCAACTCTATCTCAGAGAACGTCCCGAAGCGCTTAATTACAGCAACAGAAGTGCAAAAGGTTAAGTGAACACTATCAGAAGACAGGTCTCTCCTCATGTTACTGTGTCGCATACCCCACATGACATGTGTAGCCTAAAGAAACCTGAGGATAATTTGCTGTAGTGGAGATTTACCATTTCACCCTTTTCAGATTTGGCAGGAGAAATTTAAAGGCATAATTAAAAAAAAAACTCTTCATTTAATATATTAGGATTGGGAAATTTGAATGGCAATTTGTATACACTCTCGCAGACTGACTGAATTGAGATGGCCATGACTTTTGAACTTGAATCTTGCACTAACCTTTTTTTCTGTGTACAGCTAACATGACCTTTCCGTAGGATCCCTCTCCCAGGAGCTTCACCACCTGGAAGTGATCGGATACCTTCAGATTGAACATGGACTGTGCCGACAGGAAACATCGCTCATCAAGTTCCTGAGCTGCTGCAGCCTGGACACACACACACGGGAACAAATCCATATTCATATTTATGATACTGATGATTGGTTCAGTGGCGTCAAAGAGAAAGCAGATCTACAGCTTGACAGAAAGAAATCTAAATCTGTCACCTAAACCTTGTACACAACTGTAAAATTTAAATATTTCATTGGTTACAAAGATAATATGTCACTAATGGTGTTCTCATGAGATTTGTTGTTGTTGTCTTTAAGTTCTTTGCTCGCCTACTCATATTCAGAGTAAAATAACCATCCACATGTCATCCCAGCGGAGATTAGTGGAACATTCATTGTGTTATGTTATCACTTTCTGCAGATCTGGGATGATCCCCATTGTCCTGTAGGCGGGATGAACTTCAGATGTCATCAACCCGATGTCTTATCAGGGCGATCAGAACATTTGGCGCTGTCACTCAGTTTCCACCATCGTTCACATTCATGATGACTTTCTTTGATCCCGCACCACATACCCGAGCAAATTATGAAGGCTGTGAACAGTTACCGCGCACAGCTTAACACAAAAGATAAAACGATAACAGATTTTTAATTTTGACCTTCCACATGTTGCGTAACTGAGCTTGGTGGTCAACCGATTTTCAATTAAATTACGCCTGTTTCTCTGTCTCTGCAAACAAATGTAACATTTCTGGTGATTATTGCCGTAATATCAAAGAGTTTTTCTGATTTGGATTGAGATGATTTTGAGAATTGACATATCCAATTATCCATTTTCCAATCACAAATGAATCTCTGACAGTGATAAGAGATCAAATGGTGCCATATACGTCTTTAGATTTTATTTGAGTTATTTGATGACAGCAGCTATAAAACTGGATCTCAGTTATGGGTTACTGCTCTATAAACATCTGATGTGAAGCCAAAAATAAAACTGCAGGTTTCAGCCCGTCTGAGAGTGCTGCTTGGCACAACCTTTAACAATAAATCTTTATTTTAAACAGAGCCAATGAAGAGCCGCTTCAGGATCAATGGTGTAAAGATTGATGTAGCTCTATTTGTGCACCAATAAGAGATTGAGAGAAAACTGTGCATTTGAGACCATTTCCAAATGTAAATAGAGTCACATTTCCAAACATGACTTCTCTATAGGTAGCCTTATGGTAAAAGAAACGCATCAACTTAAATTAACTTTAATTTAAGTGGTAACATGGAAAAATATAAATATGTTATTATCTTTGTTTCAACTTTCAAGCTCTTTATTGTCATATCGACAACAATAGAAGAGAAGCAGTCGTTGGCAATGGAAATCGTAGATCTCAAGCTCCCTCCAACAATGCTCATTTAAATATGTAAGTAAGTAAGTAAGTAAAAATGGCATTATAGACATAAATTAGTGCAGAAGTTAAAATATAGTGATAACATATAACATATATAAAATATAGCCACGTTTAGCCACAGTTTTGAACTCGAAGCACAGTGTTAAATTCCTGAATTCTAATCTCAGTTGGGTTTCGTTCACAGAGTTGTTAACACTTGTCAGCGTTATCACATTATTACATTCTTTGTCAGCTCTTCATTCCACTCACGCTACAAATAAAATAATAGTTTATTACCTTTGGAGGCACTGATACATTAACCGTGACGGTTGCATTGAAAACATTTGCTGCACCAGGTGCATCCTGATATTTGCTGTGTCCCTGTGAACTGAGGTGATTATTTATCAAACCCTATTAGTTAATGGCCTTGGTATAAAGCGACAAGTGATCTGAGATTTTAAGAGGGGCTCTGCATGAGCTAAAGCCATTAACAAATTTGAAGTCCAATACAAGTGCTCAACATAACAAGCTGAAAATCCTCTCAACGACATTGTCTATCAAACCTTTGCAGCCTCACAGTAATTTTGCAATAAAAAGGCCTCAATGCATTTGTGCAATTCCTGCACGTCATCTCATCATATAGCTGCAAAAACACTCTTGTCATATGATCCATAAAACTCCAACGGTTTGCACTTACAGGAAATAATTGCTTGTAATAATTGTTTTAGTTGCCATTGTTTTTGTTTGCTTTTTTGTGGCACACTGTGATGATTTTATGAACTTGTCATTTAGATGTGCATCAAACATTTGGCAGCTGGATTCACACTCACAGGAATAAAGTGCAATACTTACTGTCATGTTCTGTTCGGTTGGTTGATCTCTGCTCACTTTCTCTCGACTCTTTTCAGCATCTAAAGACTTAAACTCCTGGCAAGCTGCTATACTGTTCTCTGCAGGAGCTCAACTGTATGCCCTCTGCTGATAGGCTGATACTTTAACTGGAATTGAAGCTGATATTTTTCCTTTTGCTCCGTGGGTCCTTTCAGGGGCACAGCAGCTTTATAGTGGAGGCTCATAGATGTTTGCAGGAGACCTGGATATTGACTGTGTGCTTCTCACTCACACGCTGGACTCCCTCCCTCTCTTTTTCTTCTCTTGTGCCAGCTCTCTCTATCTCGGCTTCTCTCCTGTTATGCTGGCAAATACGCGTGAACCAGTTACAAGGCATTTCAAACCTCTCCCTCTCTGCCCCCCCCCCCCCCCCACAGCCCCCTCCCCACCTCCCCCCCCTCTCTCTCCCACTACACAGCAGTGTCAATATCCAAACATTTCCAATCTGTCACTCAGCCTGACTACATTAACCTGTAGCTCTCCTTCCTCCCCTCTCCTCAGCTGTCACTCACTTTCTGCAAATCCAAAAACACCATCGTCCTCCTCCTCTTTCCATGTCTCTCTCTCACTTTTTCTCACCCTCTCAGCCAGTCTGAGTCAGGAATTCCCCACACAGTGTAGGATCTCTCATTTAATCAACAGGTATGCTGGAACGATCGGAATAGGCCAAAAGGCTGTGCCCGTGATCCCTGAATGTTATTGGGATTACTGGGTACAGTTAAGCATGCCACTTTATTGTCCAATATCACTGTTCTTTCTTCCTGTATTGTAATCTAACTCTGCAGGATGATGTTCATTTAATTCCCCAATGACATCCTATATTCTTTTAAGTCTACATGAGGAACATCTTCAAGGTTTTATGTGCTATTTTTTTTTCATCATCAGGCAACAATTTCCCTTCATGTTCCACTATCTTGTCATGAAACCCATCTTGCTTTATCGCTTTCCAAGTGCATATTATTGCCTACTATCACACATTGACATAGCTAACAGCTGAAACTATGCCTTGCAAAACACCTTTGTTCAGTGGTATGCTGTCTAGATGCCAGCTCGGTTTCCTACAGCTGCAGGTCAGGCCTCATCTCCAGCTCCCATAGCCTCGACACCCTCCTCCTCTTTCTGTCCACTCAGATAGATTCCCTTGGTACTACATACTACAGGACTATTCTTTCCACTGGCTCAATGGCTGTTTGTTATGTAACACAAACATTGGCTGCCATCACAACGGCGGGTCCCCACTCAGGTTACTATCCCTGCTCTGGTCATGTGGCTGGCTGTGACCAACATGTACTTTAACGTTTGTGCTCGCACCATAGGGTCATTTGGCCCCTGCTGTGACAACCCTCTCCACCACCAGAACTCAACTTTCATCACTTCAATAAAGTTGATGCCAAGACAGTGTCACTTTCATTCACAAATGCAGGACGTAAAACAGACACATGAAAAGCTTAGACGCACACAGTCGTATGCATGAATGTGGATTCATCAAGAGTCTTGCACACATGCACAATATCAGGCACTCAGGACAGCTTTGTTGACAGTTACTGTCAAGTTACATAATGTATGCCTTTGCTATTTGGTTACATGTTCGTATTTTTGAGTGCTGTAAAAGGAAATAGTTTTGCTTACGAGACAGATGAGATGGTCTTCTCTGTCAACTCTTGCACTTTAGATATATAGTATACAAGTACAACACACATGATGTATTAATTGAGAGAAGACTGCAAGATTTGTTTCCTGTTTTCTCTCATTTCAAAAAAGTAGACATAAATTTACATAATATATCATTTCAGAAAATCCTAATTGTTAGCCATTTACTAATTATATTAATACGTTAGTTGTACAGGTAATGTAATGTTTCAATTTCTTGATATGTGTTATGAGCCCAGTGCAATGAAAGAAATAACATAGTTTGGAAATTATGGAAAGAAATCTCAGAGTTCAAACCTTGAGAATTGGTATATTCTTCTATTGTTTTTCTTCTGGTGCAATTCATGACATCTCCTACAAAATAAAAATGTCATGGTACAACAAAATTATTAGATCCAACCCAAAAACTCTTATTCATCCTCAGTGAAGATAACATGACATATAAAAAGCACACTTTTGAGAGACAAGGACCATCATGTTGTGAGTGATGTTTTAGTTAAAATGATAACGTAAAGCTCCACATATCTATGAGCATCATCTAGACCAGATTTGACTACTGAATTAGATTTGTTTCTTAAGAGGGTGTTCTCATTAGTTAATTTGGGAATTATTCTGTTTTGCTAATATGTGCATCCAATTTACATCAAATATTTTGTTCTTGGGTGAACCATGCTGTCTAAAACTATTCATCAGAGTATGAGCAGTGAACATAAAGGAAACATAAAGTTTCTCTAGGACATAACAGTGGAACAACACGTGTCAAAATAGCTTGTTCTTAGCGCCTGCATTTGTTTTTTTGGTTTTCATGAGATTAGTGTTTCCAAAGCAGAACAACAGTGGATCACAGTTATATAGTTTGCTTGAGTCATGCTACAATGATTCCTTAAGTCCCCTCCTCCCTGGAGAGAAGGCAAAGATAAAAGGATAAAGAGTTGGAAGATAAAAGGGGAGCTTGTAAAACACATGCACCCCAGCTGTTACTGTGTTGTTCTGATCTATGAGGCTTACCATGCTTTATTTATGGTTCCACTTACAGGCAACTCTGAGGGACGCTGTTCTGGTTTCACTTGATGTTAGAATTAGTTCAAGGATGCCTCTTTGTGGACAATGTGTGCTATTACATTACTGAGGAGAAACCACACACAGTGTCATGCCTTATTAATGACGTTTAGAAAGTGAATTTGGATCAAGATTGGTCTTAATTTAATCAAGAATACATGTTCGGTTTTGTATGACTCAATATGATGTGACCTTTGCAGATTACTTTCAAACAACTGAGGATAATCAATCAGCCTGCGTATGTGTCTCCAACAAAAATACGTTTGTTTGGTGAGCAGTCATACTGAGAGTCTGTGGAAATAAACAGGATGTGTTTATAACTATCTGTGTAACCTACATTGCCTGAATGGCAAAAGTGAATTAAAGAACTAGCCCTGTGTGTGTCAGGATGCTTTTAACGCTGTATGGCTGCTCTCTCAAATGACAGTTTAAGCTGTCATATAACCTACACGCACTTTAACAAGGGCCATGACATCGGTGATAATGTCTCATTTTGATTAAAGTTGATCTAAAGTTTAGATGTAAAAACCTATATTATAATGAACCACATGCACTGGGTTATGTCTACTAAATCAGAAATAAGGGAGGGCAATTTTAAGGCTTCTAATATATTATCACACATTAACAGTCAATAGTGAATTAATTGAGTCAGAAATAATGTCTGTTTTGGTTTTAAAAGTTAAGTTATATAACTATAACATATCTCACCACTCTCAATGGTGTCTCTTATAATGATCTTCTCTGCTCTCTACGTGGGTTTACAGGCCCAATCAAGTTTAATCATTTACCTCTGATAGGCCTGTATGAAAGTATACAAAACATTAATAATCTAAACTATTAAAAGAAGAAAAGAAAGAGGGTGTGATTTATTTCCCCGACATAGACAGTGGGTGGATTCTGATTAGCTAAATAATAAATTTAAATCAAACGTGACGTCCTCATCTCTCGTCTCTCGTCTCTCTTTCTCTCTCTTTTGAAGGCTTCAACCGTAAACAAAACGTCGTTTTGTACATCTTTTCATTCGGGACTTTTCATTTAAACGTTGCGTGTTAAAACCTTAATTAATAATTCATGAGTCTTCTACTACCATCCCAGCAAAACAAGGCTACAGGGGGTGCGGTCTTTCCTGTCGTCGAGAACGGAAGCGGAAGTTCGGCCATCTCCTCGTACATTCAAGCTACAACAGGGTCAGTACACACTCAATTGGGTTTTGTACCGTGGTGTGGTCGTCGGTGTTTCTTGACATTTTAGCTTTTGGTTTAAACGTGTACGTCCAACACGGTCCCGAAGCGGCACGTGTCCTGGTTGAAGCTCGTGCAGTTTAGCGGTCCTGTTGCGAACTAACCAGCAGGAGCTAGCTAGCTAACTGCTAGCTTGGTAGCTAATCTTTTCCAGCAGTAACAAGAGGAGTGATTTATTGTATGAGTCCAAACTGACCGGTGACCTCAACGTCCCGCATCTGATCTGGCGTGAGTCGGTATTGAGACGGGAATATTACATTTAATGTGACGTTAGTTTGTCTCGTAGCTCCACCCTCCTGTAGTCCCTGGTCACACTTCACCCAGACTTCACTCCTCTGGTGTCAGTCACTCTTTATGTTCGCTTTTACTCGTTTTTCTGACAAGTGGTGGATGTAAGCTGACACCAACGTTTGATGACCAACTGATGAGCTTTAGTAATTGCTCGTAAACTTGTCTGACAGTTGTATAATGTCAGGCTGCCCGTTGACTCTGTCTAACACCCAACGTAAGTCAACGGTTGCTGGTTAGCGAGCAACCGTTAGTTGACTGAATTCGTAATGTTCCCTTACGTTAGTTACCTTGGTAACGTGAGGTGTGACAGGGACGCTGCTGTCGTCTGGATGGGCAACGTTAACGTGAACAGTTGTTAACATTGTCTGGATGGGCAATGTTAACGTGAACAGTTGTTGTTAACGTTGTCTGGATGGGCAACGTTAACGTGAACAGTTGTTGTCAGTTGTCTGAATGGGCAATGTTAACGTGAAAAGTTGTTGTTAACGTTTTTTGGATGGGCAACATTAACAGTTGTTGTTAACATTGTTTGGATGGGCAACGTTAACGTGAACAGTTGTTAACATTGTCTGGATGGGCAATGTTAACGCAAACAGTTGTTTTTAACGTTGTCTGGATGGGCAATGTTAACGTGAACAGTTGTTGACATTGTCTAGATTGGCAACATTAACGTGAACAGTTTTTGTCAGTTGTCTGTATGGGCAACGTTAACGTGAACAGTTGTCAGTTGGTAACGTCTGGATGGGCAATGTTAATGTGAACAGTTGCTGTTAATGTTGTCTGGATGGTTAACGTGAACAGTTGTCTGGATGGGCAACGTTAACGTGAACAGTTGCTGACAGTTGTTAACATTGTCTGGATGGGCAACGTTAACAATAATAGCTGTTGTCGGTTGGTGACGTTGTCTGTGTGTGCTAACATGGTGTGGGTAACTTATTCCTGGCGCTGTTCATGCAAGTGACCGTGGGATAAGTTGGCTTAGCTTTAGTGACAACTCTGAGCATTGTTGCTTATCTATGCAACGCTAACTACATATTATAACACTACCTATGATTTATTGGTACTTAATAATCCAGTCATTAGCTCGACATAGCCATCTGTCTGTTGATCTCAGTGAGGCCTCCGTCAGTCACAATACAGGATAGTGTATTTGTATATTTGTTGTCCCTCAGGTGTTTCAGTTTAAACTTAGTTAATTAAACCACCTGATTTTTTTTTTTTTTTTTTTTTTTATAAAAAGTGTCAGATTGTGGAGATATTTGAGATAACCTGAGATACAAAGGGCATGTTATGTCCCTTTATCAAAGATTAGTTGATGTGTCTGAACTTTGGTACGGAGCTTCAGGAGTCTCTGAGCTGGATTTTGCAATAGTTGCCTTATGTTCAGTTATGCAACATGGTTTCCTATTTGCCTTACCTACAAATCTAAACACTGTCTATATGTGTCTGGCTTGGTTAAAACACTTTAAAAGTATACAGCACACTTGTGTCTTAGTATAGCATATTTGTCATATTACTAGTTTACCAAAGTATATTTAAGATCTGAATAAATAGTAATTTCCAAATGCATTGATTCTCTAAACATTTTTATTCTTGTTATTTAATTAATTTACTTAATTGAAAACAGTACAGAAGCATAGAGTAAGTTATAGTATATTTAAGACTAATAGAAACAGGTATAAAGTACATTGTTTTTTTACATTGCTAAGACCAGAATAAACTCATTCATGTTTTAAAAGAATTTTAAACATTTATTTGGTGCGAAAATTCCAACTGTGTCAGTGAAAGCATGCATCTGGTCAGCAACAATGTGTAAGCCTGCTGTGTAAGCAATCAAATACAAACAACGCTCACGGAGGGATCCAATATTGTGCCACAAAATCATTCTCCGCATGCCATTACACACCGACCAGCAGCAGACAGGACTCTGATGTTAATGTCACATTCAGATCCTGGTGGCAGTAAAGTAGGAGTAATAGCAGCGTGAACTGTATGTTCTGAGATGCCCTTGCACATATTGTCTTGTTAAGTTCATATTTGTACATTATCTGTTGGTATAAAAAGTCTGTATTGTTATGACTTGTGTCTTTATCCACACTGTTGGAGTGTTTTTGGTAATTCATCCTAGGTAAACTCTCAATCCGCTGGACGTTACAGCCAGGTAATATGAGTTCAAGATAACAGTTCATGGTGTTATCAATCTAATTATAATACATGTTTATATTTAGCAGGCAGCAGATTTCAAAGTTCAGTTTCTGTTCCGACAGTATTTATTTAGTACTGCTGTTGCATCGCTTTACCCTGATAGAAAGATGTAGGTTAGTTGAATTATTGTAATTAGTAATTCATTATCTAGCTCATGATTGAATCAAAAGTTGGAAATGTCAACTTGATTGTGAACCATGTGTCGTATTCCTCAAACATGCGGCTCCTTGTGAATCCCACTGCGACGATACAGTTATTTTGTGAACACGTGACGTCTTTTCCCCTTCTGTGTCTTATTGGTTCAGGCGTAGTCTTAACTCTTTCTTATTCTTAAGAGAATAAATAAGGGCTTAATGACTTGACTTTGATAAGTAAGATGAAGTATATAACTAATATGTTGTATCTGAGACTATTAGGCATTAGGCATGGATCAGCAACAGGTCATGTGATTTCGTTGCTGAGTATCTGCTTTGTCCCTATTTTCTCTTGCTTGTGTTAGAGTTAGACCTCGCATTGAGTTCGAGCTTGTTCTTGTCTATTTGTTGTGATTTAGCGGCGATCTCTCAGTGCGTACGGGTTCTTTGTTAATGCTCATCTCAATCTTGCTCCATAGTTTTCATCTCTCTGCGCCTGAGGTTTTGGGACCCAATGTTGCCACGGGGAGAAACAGACAAACTGAGAAATAGCACTCCGTGAATGAGTGGCACACGAGCCAGAAAAACAAAAGCTACCGAGCGGAGAGACCCTTATTCTGCATCGTTCTTGTGTAACAGGTGTGCACGCTGCCTCTCCTCCCCTGTTGACACCAGCAGTCACATTTCAGAATGGTCTCTGATTTAACACCCTTTGTGTGATTGTTTTTCTCAAGGTCTCCTGCTCTTTCATCCAGACTCTTGCCTTTGCATACATCTTCTCCCGTCTTTTGAACTTTTGGTCTTCTTGACTCTTTTTTTTTTTTTATAAATAACAATGTTCTTTGCCTCGTGTCACTGTTTGTTTTGGCCGTAACTATACTTTACAACCCTTCTTCTCCATCTGCTGTTCAGATTGCAACAGAACTCGACGGCCAGACCGTTGCCATGTCGACCTCATCGCTACGGCGACAAGTAAAGAACATCGTCCACAACTATTCAGAGGCTGAAATCAAGGTTGTGTGTCCTTCTGTTTGTCTGGCTTTTCTTCTCATACTTTTTTTCTTCCTTTCTTACACCCACATTCCCCATATGTCCATGGCCTAAATGTAGCCCATGTATCTCCTTAGCACATATGACATAACGTAGCTGCTGATAATCTAATATTAATTTGAAGCAACCGCCTCACTCTTTCCCCTGGTTAAACATAATTAGCTAAATCTAATTATTGTCTATTCATTAGGTTGCCTCTCTCCGGCTTGTGTCATTATTGAGTTTGCATTGCTACTCAGAACATCGTGTACCATTTTAAACTGTCACAAAGTATTGGCCCTAAATTATTCTTATCACGGACAGTTTGGATGGAGGATGATTTGAAGTTTGTCCCTCCCTGTGTTGTTGTCCAGGTTAGAGAAGCGACATCCAATGACCCATGGGGCCCCAGCAGCTCTCTGATGTCAGAGATTGCTGATCTGACATACAATGTTGTGGCCTTCTCGGAAATCATGAGCATGGTGTGGAAGCGCCTCAATGACCACGGCAAGAACTGGAGACATGTGTACAAGGTTTGTGTTGAAGTTGGGAATAATTGTTGTGCAAAACGTCACCTGTCGCTGAGGATGCAGGATGTATCTTAAATCTCGCTTTACTGCTCACGATAGAGTAAACTAATGAGTGTGTAGGCAATGAGTAAGCAAGGGAGTGATGTCACAGCCCAAATATGGCTGCTGTTTTATGAAATGTATGAATTATATTTCATGATTTTGTAGTAATTAGTGTGTGTTTGGGTATGTACTTGGGTGTGACTGGATGTGGACTCTAATAGGATGTCTGATTGTAGCCTACAAACTGCTTTAATATTTGCATTTCTCTACTTAATTATCCAGACCTTTTCTGTGATTTATATTTTCACCAGGCTATGACTCTTATGGAGTACCTGATCAAGACTGGTTCAGAACGTGTTGCCCAACAGTGCCGAGAGAATATATACGCAGTCCAGACCCTCAAGGATTTTCAGTTCATAGACAGGGACGGCAAAGACCAGGTACAAAAACACACCCATGTCCACAAAGCTGCAAAGAAAATTGGAAGTGATTAGCGAGTAAGGTCCACCTTTTGTGGAATGAAGGCCCGCTTTGTCAAACATGCCACTTGCGAGTCATTCAAGGACATTTTACAATCAGTTTCTGACCTATTGTGCAAACAAAGCCAGCTGGTAAAGTTTTTATGGGTTGTTAACTGTTAACAAACTGTTAGACTAACAATAAGGTGTGCAGGGTAAAAACAGCACTAGTAATTAAATGTATGTCTGTTAATATAATATTTAACTTTAAAAACGGTACTTTACTGTGCTGCATGTGATTGTGTGCCGATACCTGTCCTTTGTTTTAGGGGGTGAATGTGCGAGAGAAAGCCAAACAGCTGGTGACACTGCTGAAAGATGAAGAGAGACTAAGAGAGGAGAGGATCCACGCCCTCAAAACCAAAGAGAAGATGGCACAGACCTCCAGCGGTGAGATTGGTACTTAAAATAGATGTTTTTAAAAGATTCAAGCAATGTTTAAAGTTACATTATTCCACTCTGGGAGAAAAGGTGGGCTTACAATAGCATAAAAGGCCTTTAGCTCCAAGTGGCTAATGACCTAACAAGCTCTTATCCATGCATATGCCTATTTGTTTCTGCCCCAGCCTCCTCAGCTCCCTCAGCACCCAGCCTGGGGGGCAGCCTGTCAGTGGGCTCCCACTCTGGAGGGGCGGACCCTGAGCAGGCCTGGCCACAGAGCACTGGAGAGGAAGATCTGCAGCTCCAGCTGGCCTTAGCCATGAGTAAAGAAGAGGCAGAGCAGGTAACACAAAGCAGCATATTCAAGACAAGCACATCTACATTAATGCTCTCCAAGATATGATTTAAAGCATAACTATAACTAACTACAGCTAAGTTTGCAGTTTGTACAGTCATGTGGGAGAACCTGTGTACACAGAGGGATATTACTGATATTATTCACGTCATACATCTAGCTATGCACTCACTATGTAATGCCTGACCTCCCCCAGACTAGCAAGGACCCTCTGGAGGACGCAGAGCTCTGCTATGCAATCACACTCAGCAAAGAGATCCAACAAAAGGTCAGGGGCAGAGAGTGTGCCCTGCTGACTGGCCATCCAGTCATCAACTATCTGTCTTTCTCTCAATTGGAATTTCTCAAACACAGTATTGATCAATCAATTAATCTATGCTCATATTTGTCATGTGTCATCTCCCTCAAGATACAAATTTGCATCAGACTACGGTAACTTGGTTGAGATAATTTGTCACTTTCTGTTATGGAGTTTGCTCTCATAAAACATGTCAAAAGTAGGTGCTTTTCAAATCCATGTCGAAAAGTGAGCACCCAAAGAATTGATTAACTCTAATTTGACTTTTGAATTTGCATGGCATTGGCAAATATTTCTCATAATTGACTAAATTAAACACTGATTGGTTTGTAAGCATTGATTATTCTTTTCTTCCTGTCATCCTCTCTGATAGCATGCATTCAACTGTAGTCTTGATTTGAAATGCACTCTTTCGTTACCTGTTACACCCGTCTCCTGCTGTTGTAACTTCCTCGTACTGGGTTCACCGAGTGCAGACCGTGTTAGCCTGTTGTATGCAAGTGATCACCGACTCCTGCACATACTCTACTACTTTAAAGGTTGATGCCATTGTTATTGTCGCTTAGTGGCACAATGCATAAGACTAGCTGATTTCTATAGCAGAGGTGGCCTTCTCCTCGTGGATAAGTCAGTGTGTTGCTGTTTTCACAGTCAATCCTCCTTGTAAAAAGGTGGGATAAAAGGTGGTATCGGGTAGGGAGGTCCTGGGACGATCTGCAAGGGGTGATAGAAGCATATTCTTTTTAATGGATTAAATTCCACTCCTTTTTTTTTTTAATTGTAATTTTGTGTGCTCGACTGGGCTGAGCTAAATGACTGCTACCTGTTCCTAATCCACAGCATTATGAGCAAGTGAACCACGAGCAGCACAAACAGATTAAAATCAGCCAATAGCATGTCAGCAAGTGAACTAACCACAGCTGCTGTGTCGCTGTCATCGCTCCTACAGTTGGTTGAAACTGCATTTAAACCTCAGTATTCTGTTTATGATGATTTAAATCCTACCCAACCACGCTACACCAGTTCTACAGCTCTCAATTTCTTTTCGGTATTTTAGGTGGCCATGTCACAGCCGTTCTGGATGAGCTTATTGTCTTTGTGAAACAAGCATCGTCTGATTTGATCATGTTGGTCAGTCATAAATAATGCAGTGATTGATTTGTGTTCATTTTCAGTTGACTGAAGACAATGATTAAAGATCAGGTTTTCAGTTTCCCCTCCCAACAATTCAGACTTAAATTGTGGAGTTGTAAACTGATCCTAAATCTGTACCTGTGGTGTGCTTTCCGAGGTTGTGTGTCTCAGGTTGCTGACATCAGTATGTCTGATTGGCAGGAAGAGCGACTGCGTAGAGGTGATGACCTGAGACTGCAGATGGCCCTCGAGGAGAGCAGGAGGGAGAAATCTAAGCCTGAGGACGTATGTGTAAAATAAGAGATTAAGAAGTTTCAAACGGCAGTGGTAATATTCATAACGACAGCATGTTCAGTTTACTAAATAAGATGCTTTCTTTACTAGTGAAGGAGCACACATACCATCTATGTAACAGACCTTTCCAATGTGAAGGATATCAAAATCGCTTAGTTTTTCTAAGAATTATTTCATTACCGCTCTTCAATCTGTAAAACCTTTCCTCATTTAAAAATCCTGTCCAAATGGGGCTTTGATGTCCAAAGCCTCAATGTTTGGATTTATATTTGTATTTCAGGCCAGTTAAGACAAATATCCGTTTGATGCAGCTCATCAGATGTGTCAGTTAAGATTTTGTATGTTGATCATACGCAGAAATAGAAGATGCCTTTGGGCTCACATCCTTTTGATTGCATCTGTAATTGTCATTACATGCTATATAAAAAAAATTAACCGGGGGAGGTATACAGTATTCTGATTGCCTTCATCCTGTTTGGGGTTTGGTACTGATTAAACTTTTTGGTTTAAATTTGGTCAAACTTCAAAGATTCTTGAATGCAGTAACTGGCATGATAAACTCTCTTGCTTGATTCAGTCTCAATCTGGGGCCTGAAATATCTGCAGAAACAATGTCTCTGTGATGATTGCTGATTGCCCTCAAACCTCAAAATTAGTGTATGTGACTGTAAACACGTCGACATAGTGCAGAAGAAATCTTGTGGCAGTTTTTTCAACATTGGCAATGCACAGACAAGGAACCAAGAATTTATTGTCAGAAGTTCAATCTTATTTCTTTCAATATCTATTTGACGTATGCATGTCTGGTCTGCAATTCTCTCTTTCCTTCTAATTCTCTGATTTTTGTGAATTTCCTAAATACCGCTGTAGGAACAATAATCCATAATATATTCTCTTGCACAGGGGGCTCTGATGGAACTGAGTGCCGCGGACCCCTGGGGGGCCTCCGCCGGCGCTGCTGCTGCCGGCGGCGCCACCGCGGGCTCTGCCGGCCCTTCGCCTCCCCCCACAGTTCCTGCCCCTGCTGCATCAGGTCCGTGGGGCACAGTCCCCACAGACCCATGGGGGGTAGCGTCACCCACATCTCCTACAAATTCTGACCCCTGGGGTGGGGGAGCCCCACCCACTATAGCCCCTCCTCCGGACCCCTGGGGAGAGACGTCCAACAGGGTTAACAACGTCGACCCCTGGGGGAGCTCGGGTAAGCAGCTACAACACTGGTCACATATCAACCCTGTAGCCAGTCAGGTTTGTGGGATTCCTCATCGCTGAGCATCAAAGCAGAACCGTGTCCTGCTCTGATGAACAAAGGGGATGTGAAGACCTCTCGACCTTTACTCCTCTTCACTCCACCGTTCCATTTCCTGTCACATTACAGCCTTGTTACATTTTCTTTCATGTCACCATGCTGTTGTATCTTACACACTCACATGCTTTCAGTTTGTAACGAGGAAAGCAAGCATGCTAAATCCATTCTCCCTCTGTGTCTAAACCAGGGATTTGTATCCTCTTGTTTCTACTCAGGACTGACTGGCTGTGTGTCAACCAGAGCTGTCTCTTCTCTTACCCCTTTGTGCCTTTTTAATGAGTGGGGTAGCTGCTTATCATCTCTCCTTTACCTCCACTGAGCTTCAGATATTGAGTAGGTGAAAGTAACATGGACAGCTACAGAAAATCTGCTCTCATCTGTCCTTGTCAAGTTAGTGGGACTGCAGAGGTCAAGGAGAGAAACACCAGTGTTGGAACCCAGCCCAGCTCCCTGCTTTTGTTGTGGATTGTAAATGTACGGTGTGGTGTTAACCCTCCCCGCGTCTCCTCCCCTCCCCTGTAGCTGTGACCCCCCCCAGTGCCGACCCCTGGGGTCCCCCAATGCCACCCAGCACGTCCTCCTCTGGGGGGCCAGTAGACCCCTGGGCAAGGGACGGGCCTGTCCTTGTCTCTGACCCTGTTACCTCCGACATCTGGAGTGGCACCGCCAAACACACAAATGGCACAGGTACATTCACACTAATGGCTACACGGACTCCCAAACACTGAGGTACTGGTACACACTTTTAAATAAAATGGGATTTTACATTACACACAGATCTTCAATTGCATGCACACAACAATTGTCTTGTCCTACATTTCATCCTCGTCTAGTATCTGTTGTAATGTAATATTGTGTTTTTTTTTAATAATGAAAGACAGTTTTTTGTATTGTGATTTACTGTTTCTATTCCACCTCTTTTTCCTTCTCAGGAGACCCAGAGCGACGAGGGTCCCCGGCAACAGGCTATGACAGCACAGGCTCACCGGTGCCCTTTGACCTGTCATCTCTTTGTTCTTCACTTCCTATTCGTAAGACTCCTGAGTCCTTCCTCGGCCCCAACGCAGCGCTGGTGGATCTGGATTCCCTGGTGTCGTCTAAACCCAAACCCAAACAGCCACCGCCTCCTTCTATCTCTTCCTCCTCAGCGCACAACCCCTTCCTCCAGAACACAGGTTAGTTAAGTGAAGATCTAATTAAATGTCTTCAACCACAATGCACGGCCATTAACTCACAAGTATGGAGAGTTTGGCTGGGACAAACTCGGTTCTTCCAAACACCCCAAATCAAAAGCAAACAATTAACAGACAAACAACAACAACAATAATGTTGGAGACAAACTGTATTCACGTTTTAAGTGTAAAGCTGATCCTTTTAGGAAAGAGATTAGGGAAAGTTAATAATTTTACAGGAAAGTGTTGCAGAATTTATAGTTTGTAATTTTTAAATGAGAATGTACTGTTTGAGTATCCCATGGCAACAGTTTGGTCCAGGGCTATACATTATTTTCATTATCGACTAATTTGCCTAATATTTTCAAGATTTATCAGATTAGAGTAGATTAGCAGATTTTCTCATCAGTGTCCATCCCTTCCAAGAAGTTTTTATCACAAATTTAAAACAAAAACAGGCACACAGTGTTGTCTGAGCACAGAGGCCTAATGTACTCAAACGCAAATCTAATTCATGGCTCCTACAGTCTTGTTTTGTTGGACTAACATTCAGTTTACAGTCACATCAAACCAAGAAAAGTGAAAAATATTCACACTTTAGAAGTGGAAACCAATGAATGTTTATTAATTTTCAGTTTATAAACTAATCAGTTAACCGACATGATGTTTCCAGATCTTAAAACCTTGAAAACATTGATGGAGAGCAGTAAAATAAATTATATGAAAATGTGTTGAACACAGAAATCAAATGGCAGATATCAAATGAGTCTTTTGACCTGCCTAACTGTCCCCTCTGACTCTCAGGCTCATCTCCTGCTCCTGGCATGGCAGTGACTCCAGGCAGCACCATTTCCAGTCGGGGGGTTTCTCCAATACCTGCCTCCTCCAACCCTTTCGGCGTGGCTCCATCCATGACCTCCATCTCACCTCAGCCCTCATCACTTGGCCTGAGTGGCCTCCGCTCCAGTCCTGTGCCTCCCAATCCCATGCTGGGCATGGTGCAACCAGGAATGGGCCTGGGGCCAATGAGTGTGGGTATGGGGGCTCCAGGAATGGGCCTGGGTATGATGCAGGCCAGCCCCATGGGCATGCCCTACAGCGGGCTCTCGCCAATGGGACCCCCAGGCTCGGTTCTGATGGGGCCCGTAGGCGCAGCGCCTCCTCAGCTGATTTTGGGTGGGCCCACTGGAACAGGAGGAGTGATGGGAGCAGGAGGAACGACGGGAGCGAGCACCAACCCTTTTCTCCTTTGAGGAAGTGTCACCACTACTTTGCTCACCTGTTTCAACCTCCTCTGTCGTACCTGCTGCCCCCTTTATTCATCCCCCTCAACACAATTTGTGTCCAAAAAGAAAAAAATGTGTACATCTCTATATTTAAAGAAAAAAAGGAAAAAAGAAAAAATTCACTTTATCCTTTCCTTAAAAAGCACTATTTTATTTCAGAATAATTTACCACATTTAGTTCCTTTCATTTCAGTATGGGTTATTTGTGGGCGGGAAATAGAAATCTATTTATTTTTGTTTTAATCCTGTTCTGTATCGTTCTTCATGTTGTGTTTTTTTGAGTCCTATCTTGAGAAGAAGGTAAGTCCGTCAGAGCCGGAGGCTTTTCAGTAGTGTCACTCCACTCTGTTGTAATATTACTGCACTGAGGGAGAGGTGGAGGGAGAGGGGACATAGCCACTAACAAACTGAACAGAGAAACTGTACCTGCCTCTTCCTCTTCCCTCCCTCTAGAATGAAGACAAACACTGAATCACTGAAATGAAAAGAGTGCATGAAGGATAATTTTCAATGAACTCCAGACGGTCGGTCAGAGATACGGACTGAAAAACCTGCATTAACATTTCAGGCACAATGTGGTCGAATCGTTTCAACTATTTCACTTTTAATTTAATTTAATGTTGAAATTAATTAATTTTTTTCCAATTTTTTGGGAACAAATAAACAAGGAAAATCACACGATGATGCCATTTAAATCAAATGCTTTTTTTTTTTTTTTTCTTCCTTATTATTGTAGAAAACTAAAAAAAGAGACATCTGTGGTCTGATGTTGAAAAAGGATGGGATGTTTGTTGAATGTGTGTGTTTGCAGCAATGTGCGAATGAGAATATGAATGCTTATTTGTGAGAATGCAATAGTGCAAATGCCTGTTTCTGTGTAAATGTATCAATATATGTCTCCAGTTTTCTCCTGCGTCAGACCTTATTTCAGTGACTCAGAAAGGAAGAAATGACATCCGTTATTTTTGTTTTTAAAAATTGTCACTTGTATAAATACTATGTAAATGTTGGGATTTCAAATGAGGTATTATAAGGGTCACACATTTCTCTGCCAATCATATTTCACGATATTTTTTTGGTTTTGTTAAATCGGAAGCATTAGTTTTTTTCCAATCACATTTCAAATGGGATCCCTGGTGTCCAGGTGTCCCAGAGCACCACTGTCCACTCGTTTCATCTCTCGTTCCTTCAGGGAGGTGGGAAAAAAGACAATTTCAACAAATGAAAGGAAGAAAAAAGAAATGGGACTCGACAACATGCTCCATGCTGTTCTTTTAATTTAGTTTGATGAATTTATTGTTATTTTATATCAACAAGAAAAAAATATCTCTTTTATCGGGTAAGGTTGAATTTTGTGTGGTGATGACTGTGAACATTCACATTTGAAAAGTAAAATGGAAAAAAATCAAAAGGAATTTATGAAATAAAACAAAAACACGGTGTGCGTTTGGCTTGTTTCATGCTTGCTCTGTAGTTGTCTAAATCCCATAAACGTTTCTTTTTTGTTCTGCTGCAGAGAACAGTAATATGACAACAATCATTTTACACTTTTAGTTTCTGAACATGTTTATAAATCTAAAATCCAACAGAAAAAATAAACACCCTGCCAATTACCTGCAGAAGAAAAGCTAAAAAAGTTATTACAACATATGCATTTGAATAAAGGTGAAAAATTGTACAACTTTTTCAACCTCGTAATACAGCGTTCAGTCATTTGTGACCAACTTGATCCCAAACTTGCTCTCTGAGAAGCTCCAAGTGACGCAGCCTCTGCATAGAGTTGAGTAAAGACGCCACATTTCTCTGAAAAGTTTTGTTGTAATAATTTCTCCACAGACGGCGAGGCTCAGACGAGCAGAGAGTCCCAGTCAAAGTCATCCTGGATCTCCTCGCTGTTGCTGTGCAGACTCTTTAATGGAGGACGCTGTCGTGGTGTCATAGACTGAGGCTGCATCCCAGCTGAGACAGAAAGAGAAACAGACTGAGGTAGCACACAACTAAAAAAGGAAGCCAGACGTTATTGGAGGAATTTATGTCTATTTAAATAAACTTATCCTTTACATTCCACTTAGTTGCCCTGAAACTAAAAAAAGAAAGCTTTTTGAACATGAGGTTTGGGTCTTACCGGTTGTGTTTGCAGGCTGTGTTAGCTGTGGTCTCAGAAGACCCTGTCCCTGCATGTGCAGAGCCCTGCGGGGCGGCTGCACTCCACTGGCGGGGTGAGCTATGGGGGAGTAAGGGAGGGGTGAGGGGTGAGTGAGGCTGGCGAGGGTAGGAGGGGGATTGGAGGGGAACGTTGGGACCTGTGAGGAGTGAAGTGCACCGAGGGCGAGTGGGGAGTTATTCCCAGAGGTGATCAGGCCTCTGTGAGTGAAGAAGCGATTCAGAGAGTCACAGAGGGAAGTGAAGAGCGTCGGGTCCAGGGCCCAATCGCCGAGCTCCGCCTGCCGCATGCTCTCCAGCAGGTCTACTGACAGAAAGTGAGGGCCTTTTAGTACAAAAGATTATTAAGAAGTCATGTTTTTACTCAACGTTTCTATCCTTTTGCAAAGATCTCAATAATCATAATATTCATTATTTCATTATCTGCCACTAATTACACAGTCTGGCTAATAAAATGTGTGTAAAAGCTGTTAATTTAGCTGCAAATGACAAAACATGTTCTTAAAGTGACATGTAGCCGTGAAGATGGTCTTCATATTTATTTGTTGAGGTTTTGAGATATCCATCTCTAAGATTTCTCCCTGCTCCCCAAACAATGTGGACAAATTAAACTCCCATCGTTTTAACAGATTTTTGTCATTATTGAATAATCTGCCAATTATTTTCTCAATTAATCAGTCAATAGTGTCGGCTATAAAATTACCAATATAATTTTCCGGAGCCCGTGGGGAAATCTTCAAATTCCTTGATTTATTTGACCATCAGTCCAAAACCCAAAGATATTCTGTTTACTATCACATAAGTCAAAATCAAAGCATAAAATCTTCATATTTTAGAAGAAAATATTTGGTCTTTTTACTATGAAAATGATTAATCAATGGTTAAAAACTAATTGGCAATTAATTTTCCTTTTGCCTGATCGACTTAACATTTCAGCTCCTGTATTCATGAGTCTAATATTTACAGTCTTATGAGTATTCTGTACGACCAACACTCAGAGAAAAGTATCTCAAAACCTCAGCAGATAAAACCCAAACAACCCCCAGAGGTGAGAGAATGTGTAAGTTTGTGATTTGGGTGAAGCGACCCTTTGAACAAGACTCTGGTGAACAGCACAGACCTGGGTGACCAGAGAGGTCTATGTTTGCCCAGTCTAGATTGCTGGCAATGCGGAAGCTCTCCTTCAGAGAATCTGGGTTAATGAACCAGTCAGCTGGCACCGCTAAAGTGGGAGGGAGGAAGGGAACTTTAGAAAGCAGTGATATTTCCTGTGTTGTTGCTTTGTCTGGGGTTGATACGGTAATATGAGACTCACTGTATTGTGGAATGCGCTCTGTCTCAGGAGGGTGTGCAGCTGGTGGAGGCGGTGCAGCTGGTGGAGGCGGTGCAGCTGGTGGAGGCGGTGCAGGTTGAGGAGACATCGGTAGCAGAGTCGGAGTGTGAAGTGGAGCAGTGTCATTGTTCAGAACAGCCTGCGGAGCAGCATCCGCTGGATCGAGCATAAAACAAGTCATTCATCCAGGCCGCCCACGTGTATGATGTTTACTTTATAGAGTTAATAGACACACAAAGTACTTACACTGTGAGCCTCCCCTCTCCCGCATGGTCCTGAAGAGAGACTTGAAAGACGCGTACAGGTCTGGCAAGTTCATCTCATCGAAGGTGAAACGCAGCGGAGGATCAGTGGAGGGGTTTAAAGAGGCAGCAGGAGAGGCAGCAGCAGATGAAGACGAAAGAGCGGCTCCTGACACGGTGCAGACAGACGCGGGCCCTGAGTTAGGAGCGCAGGAGAAAGTGGGAACAGACACTGAATTAGGAAAGCACAGAGTGGCGTCGGAGAAAGAGGGAGCCGCTGGAGGAGACATGTTGGCAGCAGACAGAGGCGTAGCAGAGGCAGCGGGGATAGAGTACGTGGGGCCGGGTGGATGGCGAGGGGGGAAGGAGTGGATAGAATACGTGGAGGCAGCAGGTTTGAGCCCAGCTGAAGGAGAAGCAGACTGATGATGGACGGGGTGAGTGGACACGGGGCTTGGCATGTAGGGGGACGGTTGCTGTGAAGATAAGACATTAGATTAAATGCTGCGACCCTGCTGCACCGTGATGAAGAGGGGAGAGAGTGACTCTACCTTGCATGGGGGAGGAGAGAGGGAGGCAGGGCGGGGTGGCTGCTGCTGCTGCTGCTGCTGCTGCTGGATGGAGTGAAGAAGTTGGTGGTCTGTGTGGGAGGCGGCTTGTGGGTGATGAGAAGAAGCTCTTCGCTCCGGTGTTTGAGGACCCTGTCACAGCAAAGGTAGAAAAGGTATTCAAATCCAATAGGAAAGTCAAAGTAGCATTACTTTAAAAGCGTTGGTCCACCCAAAATTATTATTATTATTATTAATAATAATAATTAAAATACAGATTCATGTAGCCATGCTTTTATATGACTTTTTAGATTTCTGCCTCCACCCCAGTGCAATGTAAGTGAATGATGACTTATCTCCAAAAATGTATGTCAATAGTTTTTTATATTAACAATTTCTTCATATAAAGTAGCCCTTACTAAAACTGCTGTCTGCATACTATCAAGATTAACCAGGACATTTTTTCTGGAAAGACATTGTTGTTGAGTTTTAAATCTTAAATCCTGTGAGTATTAAGTTTAATTTATCCTGTTACTGCGTTGGATGCACAAAATCTCATGTATTCTCAAAACCTGGACAAAGTCAAACCAAAACCAGTATCTGCATGGCTGAATAGCATTACATTTTATTAAACTAGGAAATATGTTTGTTTGTTGAACTGACCCTTTAAAGTAAATAGGTATCAGGAAAAACTGCGTTCCCGAAAACTGGTCCCATCATAGTGTTAAGTGAAGTTTATATTGTACATTATGAGGTTTTTTGTTTGAAATCATAATTTGCTAAGAGACTAACAATTACAGCTGTCAGGTTAATGTAGTGCAGTAAAAAGTTAAATATGTAGATAAAATGCCAGAATCCCAAAGTTGTACTTTTTGTGGTTTCTTTACACTTTTGAGTATTTGACATTTGAAGAATATAGGTTTGATAGTTAACAGGTTAATGAGTCATATCAAACCACATACCTCCTCCTCTGGATAGGGTCGCTTCAGTGCCCTCACTTGATTCACCTCTGCAGGTCCATCCATCGTCCAATAGGAACCCTACAAATACAGCACACGTTTCCAGCTCTACTCTTTTTTAAGCAATCCATCTCACATGATGCAAGTTATAAAAATAAAACGGCACATATATGCTTCCAATGTCATACTATATAAAAGTTTGTAACAAGTAATTCACCTTGCCGGGGTCACTCTGTGGCCGAGGAACTTTCCTGAAGCATTTATTCAGGGACAGGTTATGCCGGATGGAGTTCTGTTGAGGACACAAAGTGAGGAAATAAGTCAGTCGTGCACCAGCCGACAATGCAAATAATATTGGTTACAAATTACCAAACCAATTACTTTAAACGTATACTTTAGTAACAAAGTTATTACTATTCTAGTAAACTAATACTATGTTACTACTTGAAAAGCTTACTTTCCATCCGCGGCCAGCTCGGCTGTAGTAGGGAAACGTGTCACTGATCCAGGTGTAGATGTCATTTAAACTCAACTTCCTTTCAGGTGCAGCTGCTATTGCCATGGCGATGAGAGTAGCATAGCTGTGAGGGGGTTTCCCTTTGTAGTTGGAAGGAGAGGGGTCTGGTAGAGAGGGTAGAAAGTCTCCCCTCTCCCTCCCTCTGTCTTTTTTCTTGTCCCTCTCACCTCCTCCTCCTCCTCCTCCTCTCTCTTTCCCGGAGCGCAGGCTGCTGATTCCCAGCTGAGGCAGCCAGTCAATGCTGGTGAGACTGGAGTTCAGTTCAGAGGACATTGTCTCTCCTTTTCTCGGTCCTGTGTCTGAGGGACCCGAAGAGGAAGCACTGGATCAACACGTCCTTCTATTTGGACACGGTCGAGACGAACACAAACACAGAGAGAGGCTTTAGTAGATTCCCCTCTGCCTGTAATGTAACACTTCCACCCAGCAAGTTCAGACACTCTGTGCTGCTCTGGAAACTCTCCACTCACAAGCAAAGACATTGCGTGAATGTGACGGCATCTATGTGTGACAATTTCACCCACACTTTCTATTTTCTGAAGAAGAAGCGGTACTTGCTTACCTCTTTCTAGTCACTCGAGGCCCAAGGCCTTAAAAACTGTTCATATTTGATGTCATCAGCTGTGCTCAACTGCTGACCAACTGGTGTCCGTCCTTCCCTCCAGGTGTCTCCTCAGCATGTTGATCCCCACGCGAGGCCTCCTGTCACACCTTTGGTTTGTGAACGTTTGTGTTCTTTTGGATAAATAAACACAAAAAGTTACCGGAGAGCTTCCTTTTTCTCTCCCTCTGTTCTTCCCCTCCCTTTCAGACTTCACCAGAATTACATCACTCACCCCTCCCTCTCTGTGACATCACTCTCTGCACCCGCCTCTGGGAGCTGGTCCCTCCTCTTCAGATTCTCACAGCTTGAAGTAGGAGGTTTCTGCAGCTGTGTGCTAACCCGGATATCAACAAAGAGCAACAACCTGTACCTTTGTCCTCAAACTGTTTTGACCCAGGAGACCGTCGTACTATCAAACAAGGCTTTGATTCAGAAACATGAACACAAAAACAGTACAGATTTGTAGCAGCGTCACTTTATTGAAGCACTTTATTAGTCTGTTCAAAACACTGAAATTCTGCACAGTATATCTGGGACAGAATGGCCGGTGATGATCTCCCTATAGAGCGCTGAAGAAGGAGAGGAGGCCGGTGTCGGGAGACGGGTGGGCCAAAAGCTTCTGGATCTGTTAATAAAGAATATATATCATTGTCACTTTAGTATCTTATGCTGGCAGCATTATGAGAAGGCAAGATGGCAGCTTTACAACCGAAAGAAGTGCCAAGTTTGGGTTTCATCACTGCAGTATGACGTGATGAAACTGAAACTAGTAAGATCACCTGTAACTGGTCGACAGCGGCAGTAACAAAGCGTGTATTTTTGTCCGCTCTAAAGCTGCAGTCGGAGGGTATACTGCAGGACTCGTATGTATATTTATGACACATCTATACAAACAAGAGTAACTCAGGAGTGCAGGTGTAGTAAGCACCTCCTTGAAGTTGGGATGTTTGGCGTCTTGAACCAGCTGCAGCAGAACGGCCTCTGTGGTGGTGAGGAAAGCTCCGCTCTGCTTCAGTCGAGACAGAGCAAACAAACGGTCCGTCTGGCTGTGGAGAGACACAGACGTAGTCACACACACACCTATGCAGTTTCCAGACACACAGGGGAACAGATTTATATTTAATGCAGGTGATAATGATACTATATAGCAGATCAAACAAAACATACCTTCTGGATGAGATGGCATCAGCCACAATATGAACCTCAATTCCCTTTTCAAGCAGGTCAAATGTTGTGCACTGTGGAAAAGACGTCCTCGTTCATTAACCGAAACATAAATTGTTGGTAAATCTTAACTACAATAACTAGTATTTTTAGCATAAATATACAACAGACATACACATTCAGATGCATCTTGGAAATTGTTTGAGGCCGTGTCAGTAATTCTTTCATTTCTCGTGCCCAATGACAATTTGAAAAATAAATCACGCAAGAATGTATTAGACACTACAGATGTGTTTCGGCTTCGTCACCCTTCATTTAGAACGGTAGGAAAGCCAACTGGAGAATCAAACCTGCAAATAATTGTGTTTCCTGATTAATACAACTATGGTACACAGTTTAAATACATTTCAAAGCAGAGAGGGATAAGCGTGCTTCATTGAAGCCTGATGTCAACAAAAGCACATACTGAGTAGAGGATGAACGTGACTGTGAACATTAATGCGTTCCTTACTGGAAGTTGGCTTCATGTCGTGTTTTATGATGCTGAGAAAGAAGAAGTCATTTGAACAGCTCAACTGCAATGATGTGATCTTACTGCAATACAGGCGTGTGCCTCTATTCCACACAGTATAGCCTGCTTGGGGTTCCCCAGGGCCTCCAGCTCCTTCTCCACCGCCTCTATCATCATGGTGAAGGACGTTTTAGCATGAGCCGTCAGGTCTTCTGCTCCCAGCTCAGGTACCGTGGGACCCAAACCTCTGGGGTACTGCTCTGTCAAAATGGAGGGGATGCCCAGAAGGCGACTGGCCTGGGAGAAAAAGGGGAGGAATAATGAATACTTACAAATACATTTCTGAGGCTGATAACTGGTACGACTGAGATATTGGTGGGATGGAGAGTATTTCCAACCTGGAGCAATGTGGCCGCATTGCTGACGATGTTGGTGAAGTGGAAGATGTTGGGTCTGAACTTCTCTTGCATGTCACACAGTAAGATCACCGAATCCTTGGTGGAGAGCCGTCCTACGCTCGCCACTGCAAGAGCAAGGTCACAGAGAAGAGAAAGCAATTGTGTTCAGATACTTTAAGGTACAATTCCAGAGGTATTTAGGTATGGCACTAAAATAGCTCTGAAAATTGTTCTTTTGACAATAACAGCTGAAGAAATAAGCATTGGATGTCATGTTTGCAATGTGGTGGCTACTTCTGAGCTCTATTTGAAACGTCTAATGAAGTGTTTCATGGTGCAGTTTGTGTCGAGAGGTTATCTTCCTTGTGCGACGTATTTCCTCCATTGTGTCGCATTGTCTTCATAACGATGAGACCAACTCGTGTCCTGGCTGAACACAAATCAACTGGAGACAACATGATGATGACTGCGATCATTAAATATATATATTTTTAACTTACTGTTGTTGTCTGAATGGTCAGGTTGTGGGGAGAGGGGGAATGAGACCGGTTCAACAGGACTGCAAAGAGTTCAACTGTCAGGTTAAAGTATAACAAAACCAACAGAACATGTAACGTTACCTATTTTACTGGCAAGTGAAATAATGCATTCAATACCACACAAGAACGGCACAATATCAGTGGAACTCTTACCTTGTCAACAAATATCAACCAAATGATACCAACTACTCTAGCATGCACTTGAGAGGACACACACGTTCAACAGCCCTTCGCACGTCGTATAACTATGATTGACCAATAGAATGACGTGTACTGGTGATTGACGTTTCTGTGAACCAATAGCAGCGACTGTTCGACGCGAGGTGGGCGGGAACCGTAAAGAAGCCCACAGTGGTCACATGAAGATGTCGGACAACGCAGAGTCCCCAGTAGAAACGCAGAAAGAAGAGCCACAGCCGCCGGCGGACGAGTCGGCGACGAACGATGACAAGAAAAAAAGTAAGAAAGTGTAACGCGTCAGAAATTCTGCTCTAAAAGCGAATAATTGCATCTGTTTACGAGCGTTGTTGATAGTGCGAGTGTAAGCAATTCCGGGTGTGTGACGTGAAATGATCGACACAAATTCTGGCCAATAGGAGGTCTTCTTTTTTTCTGTCTAACCAATCAACATGTAGCTTTTAACACAGTACTTCCGGTTTGGGGAATACTAAAGCTAAAGGTAATATTTATCAAGGCAACATATCTCTCTGCTCTCATAGAACACGTATTTTTTAAGAGAGGCTGTTTATTTTCATAATGTATCAAATACATGTCACGTTAATGTCAAGAGCAACGACTCATCTTGTACGTAAGAGTAATGTAATAAGGCAAAGTCAACAAACTCCGGTTAGCTTAAAACTGTCACAGCTCAGTTTACTTACTTGCTCCATGTTTTGGGGTTTGTAAAAAGTATATTCAGGAAATACTGCTTATCGTTTTCATTGGCAGTGTGAAGTGTGAGGTTTGATTCAAGGGTGGTTTTCTGTTCCATATTTATTTATTTTTAAAATAATAAATAAAAAATAATAAAATATTTTCGACTTTGCCAAATTACTTTAACTTTATTTCACAGGTGCTAAAGTTTCGCGTGTTATGAACAACATTAAGATGAAACCCAATCAGGGTCAACAAGATAAAAACCAAAAATCAAACTTATGGACATTACTTGGACATGCGATTTAAAGTAAAAGTGAAATGAAGTCTCGACATAAACGGTCCAATGCAGTTTTCAGTAATAAAGCCAAGTTTTCCGTCACTAGACCGTCATCAGGGCAAATGTTTGACAACAGTGGATCTCAAAGCTTTTAATTACAATAAGTAGAAGGGTTTTCATGTATATATCCATGGAGAATGTAGTTCACAATTGTACCAAACAGGAAAGTAATAGGAAATTAAGATAATTGAAATAAACATTTGAGGTAAATAAAAGGAATATTGCATGGAAAATAATTGTTTAAACACCCAATGGATGTGCTAATTTTTATAGTCCTGATGGTATCGGCCCATTATGAAGGCATGTCATTCTGCTGTTTCTTTAATTCTTGACTGGAACTACATCATCATAACAACATTGTTTTTCCACTGGATTAAACTTCTCTAGAAATTCCTCCTAAACGGTTCGTGTTTAGATTTGCCCGGACCAGACTGGATGACGACGGCAGCACTTTAACTTTTAATTTTCTCTGTTTTTACAGTTGATGTGCTGCTGAAGGCAGTTGGAGACACTCCTATAATGAAAACAAAGAAGTGGTCCGTGGAAAGGGGGAGAACAATACAGTCCCTGTCTCAGTTCATCTCTCGTTTTCTCAAGCTTGACGGCAGTGAACAACTGGTGAGAATGTAGTTTGTCTACTAATTTCTTCACTTTCCAAAATCCTGTCTTGGACAGAGGCTTTGAAAGCATGCTTCAGGTCTTTCAATTATTTACATATACCTGCTTCTGCTTTTTCTTTTTTCTCCAGTTCATTTATGTTAACCAGTCATTTTCCCCCTCGCCGGATCAAGACGTAGGGGTCCTGTTTGATGTGAGTACATACGACGCACGTTTTAATGCCCTGTGACTGTAGGGCATCGTGTTCATTCTTGACCTTTGGAAGAGGATGTGGAACAAAATAACTCAACTCCAAAGTCCGCTCTGTGGCTCTTTCTGAGCTTTAAATCAACCGCAAGAAACACAAGCTCGCTTTCAGTTCAATTCACTGATGAAGACCATAAAATGTGGTTGAAATCACAGAAAAAGATAGTAACTGGAACTTACACACAAACTTAAACCATGTCAATAAAATTGCAACACACGTCCACACGATGTGTATTCATGTTTACTTCACTACTTGTCAACAACAAATATTTAAATATTGTTTGTTTTATTCAGTAAGTGATTACCGATGAGAACTTTTCAATAATGTAAACATTCTGTAAATAAGACATTTTACCTTTTTATAGGAGACATACTGTAAATACACACTCTAACAGATAATGTAGTAATATTTAGAACACTTAACCACAGTATAACTTCATGTTTTTACCATATTTAGTCTCTTGAAATATTAGAATAGTAGCAAATGTAATGATCAAGCCTTTGGCGCTCAGCCCATAGAAGTGAAATGGTCATGTGGAGCTTTGACCAGCAGAGGGGACAATAAGAGGAATGCTCCATGTAAGAAATGCCAAAATCCTTCACCACTGATTAAAGTAACATCAAAGACCTCAGAGTCCAGAATTCACAGTAGACATCCGTTCTCCCTGCTCATCAGGTCAATGATATAAAATTAAATGTAACAGTTAACATTATTTTTTTCACACGGTCATTTTGGAACTGTACTGTCACATTACTCTTCTGCTTTACTTTTTATCAAACATTTACGATAATGTATTTTTTTATTCTCTCTTTGTCTCTTTTTCAGTGTTTTGGCAGCGATGGAAAACTCGTTCTACATTACTGTAAATCTCAAGCCTGGGGTTAAACTGCTCTCGTCACCGCCCCCTTTCTTAAATTCCTCCTCCAAACATGCACACAATGTTGTTTTTTGCCTTTTTTTGCCTTTTTTTTTCAGTTTTTATGTACATACA
This sequence comes from Ophiodon elongatus, assembly GCA_016806645.1. Lineage (NCBI taxonomy): Eukaryota > Metazoa > Chordata > Actinopteri > Perciformes > Hexagrammidae > Ophiodon > Ophiodon elongatus. The sequence continues at coordinate 3,304,285 of JACSYO010000415.1, read as the reverse complement.
TATTGTAAATAAATTATTGTAACTATATAAAGCTCTTTCAACTGTTTTGTTTTTTTGAGGAATCACATTTGGCACCGAAGAATATCCACTTAACTTTGGCTTTGCACAGCGCTGCTTCTGATTAGGAGGGAAAAAAAGCTCAATCATATGGATACGTTGGGTCACATAATTATTCACTCTTTTAATGTAATAATTGAGTACCTAGTGAAAGTCAAATTTGCATAGAGCTCAGACTGATGTTAAAGGTTTTTGGGAGGTTGTGAAAAGGGACAGACACAGGAAGAGAGGGGGCACTACAGTAACAGATGGACTTAGAGGGATTACATGGTTCAGGATGGGTTTGTGACATAAATTCCCAAGAAAGACAGAAAAGAGAGTAGAGTGGCGTGGAGACAGACGCTCAGTCGCTCCATCAGTCTCGCATCTCCGTCCAACTATTGGCCAGGAGGATTAAAGGGAGGAGTGCAGCTGGAGAGGTAAGGGCCACTCCTGGAGGAGGAATAGTAGTGACAGATGCAGAGAGCAAAGATGAAGAGGTTAGTGACACGGAGAATCAGTTCAAGATGGAGCAACTAAAATCAAGTTCTTAAGGAGCTTTTTAAGGCTCTCGAACAAGGCGGACATAACGGAGGACTGCAAGACGTGAACGTGTTTTTCTGGGATAGCAACCTCATGTTTGACCTGAAGTGCTACAAGGGACAAGAAAAATATCTTTGGTGGGTATTTGTCACCGATTATTTTTATGGTAACTAGAGCTGAAAAGATTATCGGTCAACAAAAAAAAATCATAATTTCAAGTCATTTTTTACACCGCTTCGCTAATGTCAGAATGTTTGATGCTTTTCTTTCTTATTTATGATGTTAACTGAGTAGCTTTGGGTAATGCATTGATGTTCAGATAAAACAAATAATATTAAGATTTCACCTTCACATTCCTAGTATGTGCATTATTCACTCTTTTCTCACGCAAAGAAACTAAATAATCAATCAATTGTTACTTACAATAGCATATTGCATATCTTATTTAAGCCGAAATGGAGCATATTATATTTCGCAAATACATATATCAGTTACACTGAATATGTTCAATATGATATCGCTGAAGAGTATCACATTGAACATAATGTTCATTGAGAAGAAATTGAGACTGGAGTAAATAATCATAATATCGGAATAAACAGAGTGCAGGCCGTATACTGTATACAGCTAGCTGTTTTTAACATTTCAAAAATCACATAATTCAGGTATTTAGGCCGGCCGCCTTCCTCGGCTGTTGTATAAGTTACACATATTAATCAACTCTTTTCCCAGTTACAGTAAAAAATAAAATCTATGTACAGAAACATACATATTTGTACAGAATGTATTGTTTTGTCAAAATGTAAACACAATGATTTTTTTCCCCCACAGTTATTACTTAATGTGTTTATTGTCAACATTATTTTAGGTACTAGAAACCACCATTGTTGGGTTCCCATGTAGATCAGGCATTGTGCTACATTCAGTTGGTTTAACTAATGCTCTGTTGTATTCCAGGGTCTGTGGGCTGATGGGGAGACATTGCATGAGAGACAGACAGCAGATATGGTCAGAATGCACTTCACACTAAAACACACCTAACACAAACAGATTAAAGAAGATTATCAGGGATTACTAGTAAAAATTTCATTTACAACTGTGGTTTAGCCATAATTTCATCAAAAAAAGTAATCTCTTGTTTTTGCACCCCTCCGTCTTGTCTTCCACTGACTCAGGGTCCAGCAGTGGAGTTCATGATGAGCGGCAGGGTCAGGCCTGAGTGAGTCAATCAGGAAGCAGGAAGCCATTAGCCGGGATCACAGGACAACACACATTACTTGCTCTTCCATAGCCCGACTTTACAACCAGGAGGACGTATGCGTCCTCTGGCACTTTTATGGCTCACTGATATTCAACAAAGTTATATGTCACCATATGGACACCCTGGTTTTAGCCTTTATGTGCTCTGTTTTACAATTTCAATTTAGTTTTTTTGCCAGGTGATGAATTGGGATGAATTCAAAGATGTCCGCTATCGCCTCTTTAAAACATACTTGTCTTTTTGAAGTTTTTTTTGGTACAGTCACGCTGATCTATTAAGTGCACACACAAAAGGGTCTACAAGTGCTGAAGTCAGGGGATGTATGGCCACAATCATTCACCACAGGGACCAATAGCAGGATATCACATTAACGCTGTCTGGCCAGCGTTCTGTTATGTCCTTATATTTCTCCTAGAGTGAACCACCGTCCACCTAAATCCCCTCTTGTTCATTTTTTTTTTCTCCATCTGTCTCCCACGTGTATCAACTTTGGAGCATCTTATCCACCTCCCTCCCCTCTCGCTCTATTTATCTTCCTCTCTTTTAATCACGTTGACTTTAAAGTATCACTTTGTATGCTTTGTATTGTCGTCTTCTGCCCGTACTGCGTCATCGTATTTATCTTTCCATTTAAACCTGGCAGCTCATCACCTCTCAAAACCAGCCCAAAAACATCAGTCCCGCCCCCACGGCTCCATCTGTGACTGCACTCGTACCCTCTGTCCTGTTTGTTCGATTCCCACGTGCAGCATCTGCCCCTTCTTTACCTTTCTTTCTCCCCCCCCCCCTCTCTCTCTGTCCTCCCCCTGCCTCCCTCTTCACCTGTGTGGCCATGCTGGAGCGTATGTCCCGTCGATCCCGCTCCGTGCTCTCCCTGACCTTGACCACTCTGGCTCTGGCCCTCTCCATCCTGGCTCTCTGCACCTCTTACTGGTGTGAGGGCACCCACAAGGTGGTCAAGCCGCTCTGCCTGTCGCCTGTCAAAATGAAGAACTGTGGTCAGAACAACAGCGAGCCTTACACCACAGGTAGATGTCCCATTGTCTTTTAGCCCTCCACATAATTTGTGCAGCTTTATTGTTTTTTGGGGGGGGGTTTTACGTGTTTTACTGTAACTTGGATCGCTCTTCTATTTTTACTGGTAAATTTGTGTGCATTCGTTTGTTTTAATATCCAGCTCCCTCCTGATTTTGACAATGTTTTGAGTTTCAACAGATCATTTAGCAGGCAAGGTGGAGAGGTTCAGTTACTGTTAAGCTAAACTTTCTTTGGCAAAAACACTTTCAAGATTATTGGTGTACATACACAGATTTAGCGTCTCATAAACATCAACGTTTGTCTACTAACAAAGGAGCAAAAAAATTGAGTGCTAAGAACTTTTTCTAGCTCACAAGGAAGCAACAAGTATACAATAGACATGTTAATAGTGATGGAAGAAGTATTCAGAACCTTTTTAAGGAGGTTGTTGGTATGTTTTTTTATGTCAAATGTTAACCTGCAAAGTAATTTGTCAGTACAGCTGTCAAATAAATTTAGTGGAATAAAAAGTACAACAAGTGGTGAAGTAGAAGTTTAAAAAAGCATAAAATGGAGAAACTCTACCTCAACATTTTTCTCATGCACAGTACGACAGAGTAAATGTACTTTGTTACGTTCCACACTGCTGAATAGGAGTATTTCAGAATATTAAGCTTGGAGCTGGTCCAAAGCAAAAGAAGACGATACTAAACTACAAAAAGTTGCCTGGTGACTTCTCCTGATGTCTGTTGCAACACGTTCACGGCATGAGCTCATGGATTCATTTGTTTTCCCGACATTGGGGCTTTTGCAACAGTCATGTTTTAAGAAACAATGGTGCATTATCCAGTTCCAATGAAAATCAGACAGTTGTATCATTTATGTATCATGCCTTCATGAGCAGACTCTATCTAAGTAGAGACGATCAAGTACAATGACCAAACTCTGAGATGTGATTGAAAACTCTTTGTAATGGAAAACATCTAGGAAGTTGATTTTAAATTAAGATTAATTTATCATGATTGAATATATATGAATGGGCCTTAACGCTCAGTCTCCACGATGCTTGTTGAGGCATCTGTGAATGAATGTATGCCATGTTGAATGTGTGATGTGTGTCTCTGTTTGAGTCTCATGTGGTCAGTTTGTCGTTGTGCATCAGCTCTTAAATCTACCAAAACGTGTCAAGGATATAAATTGCAGCTTTCTGACTTTGACTTTTCCAAAATTTTGGCCTTGACCTTTGAACCTGATTACACCAGTATTGTATTTCTTTTGTGTCACTGCATAATGACCACTACCTCAAACTAATCTGAGTGGATAAACTCACAGGCTTCTCCCCGTGTGAGAAACTGATTGTCCTTGGTTTTGATTTTTTTAATCTCTTTTTGAACATACCTTAGTCCCACAGTGAACTTAATTATGGTTTAGTTATAATCTGCAGGGTGTGAGGGTAGATCCCAAAGGTTTATTGGTCCATGGGGGCGAGCGCACTGCCTGCTGCTTGGTTTTTATTTTCTCAACAGATATGCTTAATCCACAATGGGATTAATTTCTCTTACTGCATGGAGGAATCATCTTTCATCCCTACACGGGCTTTGTTTACTTGTACAAAAAGATCTACCTTTAAAGTGGTGGTTTAAAGTCTCCCTTATGCTTCTAAACATGATGTACAAACACACACGTGGGATGACAAGGTGCTAGCTGACAAGCCGGCATGTTACTTTTGAGAAAATGGTGTGATTAACACACTCGTTTTGTGCTCACTGTTTCCCCGTCTCTCATTCTAAAGCTCATACTCTAACACAGCTACATGCAAAGTCTATCTATGTCTCTGGCAAATGGTACATAAAGTTGTTGACGATGGAAAATATTCAGTCAAACAACCTTTTAGATATTTCTGAGGTATGAGTGAATTTGAAGGATGCACTTCAGTGTTTGTGGATGTCATACACGTACTGTAAGATGGATCAGTTGTTCATGCTGGTACCTGATAGGAAGAGGGTCCTGAGTTTGTTTAATGTTTGCATGATATTGCTCGGGCAGGTCTGGATTGGTTTGGAGAATAAAGTTTGCCCACAGATGTGTGTGAACGCGTTGCGTTGATGTTCAGAGCTGTGAAGACTTGGTCCACCCAGCGCATGTTTGGTTCTACTCCTGCCACCAACTCCATTATCCATAACAGGAATAAGCTTAGGAAAATGTACCTAAGATGCTCTTCTCATAGTCATCCTCCTGTGCTGTCACACAGAGAGTCCCACCCAGAACCCCTTCAACCGCACACTGTCTCCAGCCAGGAGAGACGAGCTGGCCAAGATCAGACAGAGGCAGCTGGCCAACGCAGTTCAGTACATCTGGGAGACGGGAGAAGACAAGTTTGCTTTTAGATACTTCCACACTGGTTTCTGGGAGAGCTGTGAGAAACACAGCGATGGTGAGGCCACAAAACACACGTAGTCTAACACACTTGCACCGGATCACATTATTAGGTATACTCTTATAGTTTTCTTAGGTTTTCATAGTTTATTGTCAGTCTCAGTTCTCCGCCAAATCTTTGCATTTGTTCTGAAAGAACTGTCTTCATTTTGTTCATATCTATAAATTTGGTTGGCAGGGGAGAAATGTCGAAGCTTTATAGAGTTAACACCTGGAGAAACACAAGGTGAGTTGTGTTTCAGCCGATATATATAAAAAACGTGAAATTATTATTATTTATATTTTTATATGGATTTGTGTGTGTCAATTTTGTTTGTACTTTCAATGTTGCAGGTGTGCTCTGGCTCTCAGTTATTTCAGAGTTTACGTACATCGGTCTGCTGGGGATGGGCTTCTTACTGATGTGGCTGGAAGTCTTGTGTTCCAAGAAAGAGATGCACTCGCTAAAAATTAATGCCTATGCAGCGATCTGTACTGTGTTATCAGGTGAGGCGCAGTGGATCCTTACATTGCACATTTATGTTTTTAACTAATTTATAACAACCTCCCCCATATATAATTCTCTATTCGCATGGTCGTCTTTCTTTTTTCTGTCTGTTTTTTGTTTGTTTCACCCCCCATATAGGTCTTCTTGGGATGGTGGCCCATATGATGTACACCACAGTGTTTCAGATGACAGTCATTGTGGGCCCCAAAGACTGGAGGCCTCAGTCCTGGGACTACGGCTGGTCTTTTGCGTAGGTGGCCGCTCTTTTGGGACAGCATACAAGCCTGTATTGTTAAAGCATGTACATACTTGTTATTTACATGTTTTTCTTCTCTCTTTAAATTATGCTAAATCTCCCCTGTTCCCAGTCTTGCCTGGGTGTCCTTCAGTTGCTGTATGGGGGCGGCTGTGGTCACACTCAACTCCTACACAAAGACCATCATCGAGCTCCGTCGCAAACAGAGGCTCCGTTTGGAGGAAGCAAGAGCCGCCACTCATGCTCCTGCCTATGATGAGGTCGTTCCAGGAGGCGGGCTCTACTCTGTCAGCGGCCTGTTGCAGTGTCCGGACGGCATGATCGACGTAGCGTGGGCCCCGAATGGCAGTGTGGTTGGAGTGGGAAATGGGGATGTACCAACGCTAGTCTTGGTAGGAGGCTGTGGCCCAGAGGGGTGTGAAGACTGTGAGAGAGAGATGGATGAGATGGATGAGGCCATGGACCGAGTTGATTCACCTTGTTAGGGGATCTTTTATATCCATCAACTTAAAAGGCCTGAAAAAACTGAAAAAGGAATGGCGCTGTCACCGTGCTGAAGACGGATCAACGTGAGAAAATAGATCCTGTTTTTCTTTTCTTTCACTATGACTTTCAGTGAAGTTGGAAAATACTAAATTGTGGTTGAAGGCCGGTCAAATCAATGCATATCAAACTGCAAAGACTACAATATATAAATATGTCACACTGACATGCAAGACTGCGACTGTTTTCTGGGTATTTCTCAGTGCCTCATGCTAGGAAAGTAAATGTGTGTCTCTATATGTTAAGGCATATACATGTTTAAATAATGTTATTGTTTATATATTAACATGCAATGTATAAGGACAATGATCATTTCACTGCTTAGACAGGGTCGATGTTTCTTCTCCTGTTGAAACCTTAACAGATCAGCCTGTCCTATAGAGTAAATATACAATATATTCTCATTTATCTGAGTAGCGACATGCTTCCTTTTTCAAGCTCTTCTCTTGCTTGTGACTGATTTTTTATGCAACGCATGTATACCAGAGGCTACAACAAACACAGTCTCTCTGCAGATGCACAGACAAACCCATACGATAGACACACAGTGAAAGAAAGATTACAGAGATTTTGAAAAGTCTGCTCTCTGATGTTGAACAGAAGATTATGTGTAAACCAGTAATCCCGAGTTGGATGGAAAGAAGGAGGAATAGAGTGAGGAGAGATGGAAAGCATGTGAAGGGATGGAGGGATGGAGGGGGGAGCGGGTTGTGGGGGGTCAGACTGAAAGTTGGAAAGAAACACAGGCACGCACACTCACACACACACACACACACACAAACAATCTGCACCATGACAAATTTCAGGGAAAGAATTGTTTTAAACTGGATATCACATTCAGGTATTTATTGTGTTTAACGTAAAATTATACAGGCAACATTTTCAAAATAAGTGTACCAAAATGTACCTTAAATGTTTGTTGGTTTTACATGTGGGATACTCCTAGATTTACTGTCTGGGATAAACAAGACCTAAAGCGCCATTTTTTGTTAGCATTATACTATACAGTATGTTTCCAGGTCATCGAAGAATTTATTGTGATCTGGGAAAGACAATAAATTGATATTTTCAAAGCACAGATTCATGAGAAAACCTTTAATTGATTGTACAGTGAATAGACATCACTTAAGAGCTACGACTTCTATTAAGACATTTCCAGTTCTGTAAAAAAAGATTAATGAGCTAACATTCAGGTATGATACTTATATATATATAGTTGTCATTACCATCCATTTCTCCGCAGCCAAAATTAAATGTGAACCATTTAAACGATTAACAATAGGACAATATTCATCATACACACTATTTATATATATATATATAATATGTATTGCATCAATAATAGTCACCATAAATCTTCTTTTTTATCTGTTCACACGTTTTAAACACTACGCCATAATTTGCCTCTTTTAGCCTCTATTTGATATAAATGTATCATCCATATGACATACACAACACTGCAGAAAAGAGTATTTACACAGAGGGGTTGAGTGGATCAAAGAGGAGGGGGGAGGAAGCATCCGAGGCTGGAAGGAAATTATGAAGAAATAACAGTTTAAAAGGGTCTAGTGAGAGCGGACAAAGTAGGAATGACTACTCTTTCATTGCTTCATGTTGGATGAGACGCATCGCATTCTCATTTTCAACCACTCCTTTGATGAACTCTCCTTCGGCCAGTCGCTCTATAAGGGAAAAAATAATAATAATAATAAGAGAAAACAGTAAACAAGATATACAGTAAGAAGTGAGGGTTAAAGATGAGGTTGAATAATGCGTCTATATCTTATCTAAGAAATCCGGGCTTATCTCTTGTGTGGGTGTGCTTGTGTGAATGACAGTAGCATGCAAAGCAGTGGAGTCACTTAAGGCTCAATGATACACGGCTGCTACATACATAATAAAGCTTGCATGACACATGGGATGCTGTAACTGGGGGGGAGGTTGTGCCCCCAGGTGGATTTATTGCTTGTATTATTGTTAAGCCAAAAAGCTGTAAAATGTAATCTTCACTACAGGATGTGAGAACAGCTGTTGAGGAAAGGTAGAAAGAGCTTAAGCTGATTTCATCTCTCCCTAACTTAAGTACATAGTGATAAGAACACAGTGACCTGTCACGGCTGGGGCCCAATGTATAGACATGCGTGTGTTGTTTCTTTTACCGCTGTCTTTCTTTTCAAAGTAGGACCACAGCTTGTCGGCTCTTTTCTCGGGTGTGTTCTCATCCTCTGGTAGCTTGCTCTGCTCCTCCTTGGGGATCAGCTTAAATATGGCCTGAGAGGGGGGTTGGGTATAAGATCGGTGATAATGCTGCATCATTTCTGGCACACAAATAATGTATGGAAAGTCAACAGCACAACACGGCACATAAAAGAAATGTGTGTGAGCCAAGAAGCGTTTTAGCCTGTAGGACAAGTGAGTAAGCTCAAGTTAATTAGTGTTTTGTGGTTTATAGAGTCCCTGTGGTTTAAAGCTACTGGCCAACACTTTTTCTTATGCCTAGTCCCTGATTACTGTCATTAGTCATTGTATACTCTGTAAAATGTGGCTGAATACAACCAAATCAAGTAGCCTACAATTAAATCTTACATAAAATGTAGCCTGCAATCCCCACATGACAGCTGATCTGCCTCCCAAATGCAGCTAAGAGAGCAATCCTGGAGGGCTTGGGCATCACAATTAAAACGGAGAATAATCAAGCCGCCCATGGCACCACATTCAGGCCTGTGTGTCATTTCTTAGAGATAATGAAGCTGGAATATGCCACTTAGAATCCAACGGATTGTAAATGACTAAATGACTGTGCACTTTAGGTTCAGGCCTTTAAGTGTGTGTCCCACTTAGAGAGGAAGCACTCATCTCCCACATTTAAGACACCTAGATTAACATGGATTAGTGCCAAGACTCAGGCCACAGGCCAAACACCAAGATGTCCTCTCTTTTCTCCCTGGACTGTCCCTCCATCTTGCCCCTCTGATTTTGTTGTCTATATAGTTCACATTTAAAGATGAATGGCATTTACTGACTTATAAATAATAAAAACATATCTATATCGAGCAGTCACATACAAATGTGGATACCCTCAAAGATACACTGTATTTACACCCTCTCTTAACTCGTCTATCATATCATATTAGTGTAGTATAATACACCAGAATTAACTATTGGTTAGTCCTGCCTTCCTCACTTACTTGTTTCCCACTTCAAATCCAAAAATGAAAACAGATACTCTGGATTATTCTTTCTGTAATAATGATGTTAGTTTCTGTGCATATAGTAGATCTGTTTATTGACTACGTCTGCATAGAGTCTAATTCTTTTGTAGTTTGTTGACCTTTCGGCAATGTGGGTTTAAAATGTAGCACTTTTTTTGTTCACTGGTTGTAAACGTGATGCACATGGACTCGGGCGAGTTTGCCAGGAATTAAATCCCATTACAATGCCAGCTGGATATACAGCTGATCTGTCTGAACCACTTACAATGCAATATCATTTAACAACTATTATACAGTGATTAGCATAAATGCATTGAACAGTCAAAAGTGGCAGCGACATGAAGATAAGAAACATGGATTAGACTCAGGGCTGATGAGCAGTCCTTCTGTAGACACAGAGCAATACAAGAGTAGTCTTGCTTAAGAGTGGGACTGCCTACATTATCTGAGAGTTAACCCTGTAATCACAGAGATTATCAGGGGTTTGGGGCTCAAATAGACCGGCTAATTGGGCTGCTCATTAGTACTGAGACCTACTTTTCAATAAATAGCAACTCATTTTACATGGACCTCAAAGGGTGTGGACAAAGTTCAAGGAAGACCTGACAATACTACGCTGCCCAACAGTAATTCTCCGAAACTATTCTACTTCAAACTAAAATGACCATAGAGTTATAGCAACACCTCACTGGTATAGAAATTACAACATTATAATCTTAAACAAAAAAACTGCAGGGCAGTGGTAAGTAATCCTCTGATGGAGCTTTGACATCCTCAAATAAAACATTTCCCTGAGCAACAGAACAACTTACATTTCTGACATTATATGTTTATAGCAGCGATAAGGATGAACATTATGAGAGAATAAAATAGTCTTTCTGTCTTTGGCACTCCTAGTCAACATGGTTTGATACTACTCTCCATAGAATAAGATGAATTAATCTGAAGAGGCAGACTGTTTAGGGCAAGATACATCATCACACTATGGAAATAGTTGAAACAATTAATTGCTTTTTTTTTCATGCTAGAACCACAATTAAAGTGTCTAATTCTTTCATCCATATCTCACACATCCCTGTATCCCCCCTCACCTGGCAGATCTCCGTCACTTCTGTCTTGTTGATGTATCCGTTCTTGTCCACATCAAACAGTGAGAAGGCCCACTCTAGTTTTCGTGTCGTCTTCCCGCTGGAGGTCATGTGCAGTGCGATGATGTACTCCTTGAAATCCAGAGTGCCGTCGTCGTTGGTGTCAAAGGAGCGAAACACATGACGTGCGTAGCTCTTGGCGTCGCTGTCAGGGAAGAAGCGGCTGTAGATCTGCTCAAACTCTTCTGGTGTGATGCGTCCCGTCGGGCACTGCTTCTGAAAGTTCTCGTACCACAGGCAGATCTCAGTTTCAGAGAATACGGTGGTGAGCTTGAGGTCCTCCAGGATCTCCTTTGACATTGCGCTGCTGGTAGTATTTCCCATGGTAGCTGCTTTCAGTGTTTTAGTAATCTGTCAGTTGTGACAAACTCACTGGCAAATATTTATAGTTTTTCTTGTGCTGGGCCACCTGAACTTCCCCTTTGTTGAAAATATTTCTTCACTGGCTTGACCTCTCCTGTCGAAACCTGCAAGTGGTTGTAAAAAAACAAAATATTCACACAAATGGTACAGTACACATATGAAATCCTGAATTTTATCAAACTACTAAAAATAAATCACATCGTGAGGATGGTCAAAATGCAGGGAACGCTCACCTGTGTGTTGTGTGGGTGGATGATGGCTGGAGCGTTGAGTATGTGTCTCAACAGGAGGACAGTGAGAGATAAGGAGGGCAGGGGGAAACCCAATCCGAGTGGGTTAATTATGTTAATGCGGGATTTAAGGTGGCTGAGCTTTTGACTAAAATGAACCCCCGTATCCTACTTTTCTCTATTGGTCCTTGAGGTCTAGAATTATCTACAGCATATAACAGTGTAGAGTTCATCCCTCTGATAATATTTTTATAAACAATAAGAATTCTGAGTTATGCCTTGTGGTAGTTTAGGCCTTACATGAGCCTATATTGACCAATCAACAGAGGTTAATCCTTTTGGTTACAACCACTTTGTGAAATTGACAAATATTTTGTTTCTACAGATTCATAAAAACGTTTTCATTACTTTTATAAACTGACCAACACATTAGCAGACATGTTGTGGGAAACCCTGTTAACGTGGCACAAGGAGGAGGAGGAGAGAGGGGGAGTGGGGGGGTAGGAGGGGGAGGTTCAAAGCTACCTTTAAGTTCTTCAGCAGTATGTCTGCTATTTCAGTAGTGGCCTTTCAAGGGGTTTAGTTGACCACTAGTCATATAATTCCAGACTACCATCTGTACAGGCAGTTTAACTCCCCTGTACTCCAATCCCACCTACGTCTCACACCACCTCCACTGCCGGCCTTCTGTGTGCATGACCTCCTTCCCGCCCTACGTGAGCTATGATGTCGTTTCACTGACTTTTCTGTCACTTCGCTGGGTTTGTTTTACCGATCCCGATGTTTAAACATTTAATCCGTCTTTTTCTTACACTGCAAAGTTAGGTTTTTGTTGTTGGGCTGCCAAATTCTCATTATTTTGAGCCTTTCTTGGTCCTGGGCTTGGTTCCCTCCACAAAGTATTGTCTCGTGCACTAAGGGCGTCCTGTTCGACATACTGACAGACACAATGCTCATTACTTTGCCTTCATTTTCACTGGTTTGACTTTTTCCAACCAGTCCCTTGTAACTCAGGCCCAGTCCTTTGGGGCTTATCATATCCATCTTTACTGTCAACAGCCACCTCCATACTGGACAGTAATCAGACCATCAAACTCACTTTGGCTGACACATTTACATCATCAGTCTGTTTTCTGAGTGTCTGCTTTGATGAGACTGAAAGTATTATGTTGATTGTCTTGTTGCTTCTGACTAATTTTGCAGTGTTTATGTGTTACAAAGTTGCACATGGGTGTGAAACGGGACAGATGAAAGCATTTGCTGACAGCTTTAGTAGCATTTCTTATTTACACTCAGTTTATTACACTATACGATGATTTTCATCCGTGTCTTATTTTTGTAGCAGGATTTTCATTGCTCCATAAAAATGCTAAGTGAGTCCGTCTATTGGATTACTTGACCCGCCAAATCCAACATTCAGCCAATTACCATTGCCAATAGAATTACCCCTTCCTCTCCACAAATCACTTGCTGACACCTAACCAGAACCCCAGCCTCAATTAATTACGAGAGCAAGCAAGGATTTGTGGCCACAAATGTTTTTCTACTTGTGGTGAAGGTGAGGATTCATATAATATTGATGTTTAACCACAATCTATAGCATATAAGTATTAATAATTCTGTAAGTAAGTGTAATTGTTACTTATAGGAATACTGATACTTACTTAATACAGAAATGACCAAATATGAATAGGAGATATTACATTGCTTTTAACAATAAAAATTGTATATATTTACTTAGCAGGCAGTGAAGTATTATACACATTAAAAATAGTGCAGTAACAGGTGGAAGTTTATTGATAGTAGAAGTCAACACATCTTGAAATATCTGCAATTAGGCCAGTGTCCCACTACTGGCAGCTTCCCAGTTGGCTGAACAGCATTAAAGCCAATTAACTGGGGATATCCCACTTCACCTGTGTGACAGCATTGACCTGAGAGCCAGCTCCACGTCAGCGCTGACATATATATTGTAAATCTGCCCCACTCAGTGTCAACAGGTCAGGCCTCTCGTGTGCTGGGTTTTAGCCCTCGGTGAAAGAGTCAAGCAGACTAAATAACTAAATAATAACTAAATAACTAGTTTGCAATTAAAGTATTTTAAATTTGTGTTTGAGTTTTATTTGTTCATGTCCCAAATGAAACGACCTCAAAACAACGTGACTTTTCAACATGCCCTCTATAACAGTAGAGAAAGCTCTCTCACATTCATGCCCAATATTTCAAGATAGTCTCATTGTTGAATAGTACATGCCACGTTTCAAAGTCACAAAGTTTTAGAAGTAAAAGTACTGACGAAATAAATAATATTTACCCTCCTACAAGTGACACGAGAAATGGTAAAGCTGAACAGGAAAAAAAAAAAAAGAAAGAAGAAAAATCCACTCTCAGCCCAAACAATGCCTCAACTCTTAAGACTGAAAGAAAGAGGAAAAGAGGAAGGGAGTTGTTCCTAGATAAATATCTGGTAATGGGTTATAATGATGGTTAATGACGGACAAGAGCTTCCTACTGAACACAAGGGAAGAGAGGAACAAACAAACGGTGACAACAATCTTGACATTTGTGTCCACCATCTAGTGAGGCCTCAGGTTGTGACGTATATGATAACAGCAACAGCACTTGGGGCCCCTGCTCACATTTCTACACTTATTGTCCAGAAAGAAAGTCAGCAGCACTTTAAGGCTTTTACTAAATCCTTCACATACCTGGACAAAAATAAATCACATCTATGAATTTAAGGGACCTTTACTTAACACTGACATTTGAGGTCCTGGTTCAACACTGAGGTAAGCCATGCCGTACTTTTTATAGAAATATATATTCAATATCTGATGTAAGCCAACTCTTTTGTGTTCTACTCTATCCAAAAAGTAAAGATATGCATCTATGGGAGACTTGTGTTCTTTTGATTTCAATTTAGTATTTAGAAATTTAGTGGGCTTGAGCAATTTTGTCCGCATCACATGATTTTTCAATTCCAGACCTGCTATTGTCCATTGGGTAGAAGAGAGTAAGGCTTATGTTAAGGCTTATTGCAGTTTGCTGAAATGAGGGCATTATAGTTATCATGCAGGCTCCAATCTTTGTTGGTGCCGAGAAAAAAGATTTTCATCTGTATTTGTATGTGTACTTTAACTCAGTTGCTTTGTATCTTAATTCAGTTAAGGAGAAACACTAGGTCCTATTTTTGGCGATAGTATATTATTATTATTCTATCATTTCAAAACCCAGCCGACCAGTGAATCAGTCTTTACATACTCGTGCTGTAGAGCCAAACATTCTTCACACCCACAGATCTTTATTTCAAATTGTTGTGGAGATCCCAAAGTTCCCAAAAATACTAAATATATAAGGACATTTTTTGGCAACTGTGTAAATTATGTACAAGACATCTTTTGGAGGAATAAAATAACATTGTTCGAAAATTTCACTTGGTGTAAACATCAAATAGCGAGTATAGAGAATAGAGTTGGAACTAGGGATGAGATGATTTTTCCAATCTTTAAGCTACATAAGGGGATATAAGATGGGGATGTTACAGGTTATTTAATCAGAACTGTGTGTCATGTTGTAGGTGTAAGAAAGAAGAAGAAGCTGCAAGAAAAAACCCTTTTGACCATTTGACAGAGGAATAAAAAGCAACCATGACAACCAAGATGAATACACTTGATCCTTCGACTCTATCAGATCTCACTTCTACTGTCACCTACAACCCTAAATCTGAGACAGTGACCTTACCAGGAGGGGTCGTCTCGGTGGCGGGCATCACCGTGGTGACTGGGGGTATTGAGCTGTCTTGTGGATCCTGTATGCTGGCCTTTGGATTTTGGGGCACTCTCATCGGCTTCAGTTGTATAGCTGTGGGGATGTGGGACCAACTGAGCCGGTCTAAAGGAGGAACCTCTCGCCTACTGAGACTGGGTTTTGTGATTCTGACCATCAGTTTTGTGGTGGTGGGAAGTGTGGTGGCATTTTACCTCCTGACGAAGAAGAAGAGAGAGAAGTCCAGAGAGCAGAGAGAGGACGGAAAAGAAGTTCTTGTAGAGAGTGAGAGGGTAATTAAAAAAGTCACAGTGTAAAGAAGAATTATTGACAGAGTATAAGAGAAACTTGTGAAAAGTCTGCATCAAATAAAATAGACTGTTCTGTAAACAACAAAGTCATACTGGACAGGAAAAAACATTGAGATCTTTTACAACATTCACTCCTGCTCCTCCCTTTATCTTTTGATCTCAATTATGTAGGAATGTTATTTTAGACTCCAGGATATATCAACAGCTATCTTTACTAGTTATTTTGATTATCAGGATTTTACAAAAAATATATGCAGTTTAAATGTTTTATTGTGTATGATTTGTTGCATTGATATAGATTAAACTACTCATCAGAATATAAAGTAGTTAATACTCTGAGATGTGCCATATTGCTGCCTGAAGAACATTTTATTAATTTTTACTTTTTTTACTTTACATCTACTTAAGTGAAATAATGAATTCAGGACAATTGCTTGTAGTGTTTTATATATTTAGGTATTGCTACTTATATTCAAGTATCTCGTGGTACCCCTTCCTATCACAGTTTTTGCACATGATAAATGTATTTTCTTTTGTTCTCAGAACTATCTATTGTATAGACAGACCATGTCGTGTACGTAATAAATGGACTACATTTAAAATGTGTTTGTTTGTATGTGTAAGAAACGTGCAACCATTTTAATTAATTCAGAAAACAAATACGTAATGTCCAGAAGTGTAGACATAAAAGGAGAAAAACAGTTAGCCTAACAATAAAATATCACCTATCAACACTGTAGTGCTCAGATAACTAACAGCTAGCTTGGTAGCTAGTAGCCTACTAAACTGATCGCAGAATATTTTTATATATCTCATAATACAAACAATAGTCACAAAATACTAGGCTACCTACAGATGGTCCAACAAAGGGATTCAGAGCATGCTTTCCAATTTGTCTGGTGACAGCTCTGACAAAATACCGGAAGTAACAACTGCCATTGAACTGTGCCAGTAGGGGGCGCTACGAGCACCAGGAGGTTCTACTGAAACCGACTGCTGGTGGCAGAATAACCTCTAAACCAGAGCCGTTTAATGAGAGTCACGTCATCTCCGTTCACGCCAATGGAAAAATGTTTATAGCAATGGCGGGCCATGAAGCCTCTCAACTGTTCCCGTAAGTTAGCCGCGTACAGCAGGGCTGTAGAGTTGCAACGGACCGTTCCTGATGGACTTTTAAAAGGTAAGAGCTTGTATATTATCAGCACAACTGATTAAAATAAACTAGCATGTTAGTGGATTTTACACCACTAAATAAATAGATTTAGAAAATGTTAACAGATAACAGATTACGCTTATGAACCATGCTGGATAAAGTTTAATAAAAAAAACACATAACGGTAAACACGACAAGAACAGCCTATGATTTGTAAGTTCTGTTTTCTTAAGGAATATTTTTTCAACTTTGTGTAATTAGAGGGATAACGGCTTTTAAACAGGAATTTTTTTGCAGGATGGGGGAGTTAAATATTAATATTGAATATTATGTATGATTTGGGGCTACATGGTGGTGTAGTGGCTAGCACTGTCACCTCACAGCAAGACAGGCCAGGGTTCGATCCCCGATCCTGAGTGATGCCACCTTTTGGAGTTTGCACGTTCATCCCGTGGTAGCGTGGGTTTCCTCTGGCTTCCTCCCACAGTACAAAGACAGGCAGCTTAGGTTAATTAGAGACTTTAAATTGCCCGTAAGTGTGAATGGCTGTCAGACAGCATGTCTGTCTCTATATGTGTGATAAACTAGCGACCTGTCTGTGAACCCTGCCTTCGCCCAACGTCAGCAGGGTTTGGCTCCAGCGCCCCCGCGACCCTAAATAGGATAAGAGGTTTGGATAATGGAATGTATTATTTGCTGAATATAAGATTAAGGCGAGTGAATGTAAAGTTATTGGTGGAGGTGATGGAATGAGCTTATTCATTTTGGGGTATGAGCAATAATAAGGAAGGGAGATATTTCTGTGATACATTGCTACTGGTATGGATTTAGAGTGCATATTTCAGAGTTATAAACACTAAAGAAAAATAAAACATAGGGTTGAATTATTTTAGGTTTTGTGACTGTTGACTAATACTTATCTATATTATTTTGCAGCTCAGCACATTTTTGATTGATGGATATTGGAGAGGGAAGTTGGAGGACGTTGTGAGATTGAAAACACAAGGCAAGTTTAAAATAGGCCAGCAATTATGAAAAATGAATCATCCAAGACTAACTGGAGAATAATACTGAATACAAAAAGTATTATACTACTGTATTATACAAATAATCATATAACACATGTATTCTATTACTATATTAGGGAATATTTTTAGTGTATATGAGTAACCTACTTTCTGCGTGATGGAGGAGCAGTGATACTGCTGTTCAGGAGTCCTGAGTTAACCTTGGTGAGATTGAGAAGATAACAAGATATGTTTCAAATAAGACAGCAATAAGGAATCCTGCTAATCGATCGATCCAAACCAGCATTTTGAACTTCTGTTGACGCTACTCGTTATACGGCTCTTCTCATAAACATGACATTGTTTGAGTTCCATTTTTTGTTTGCTTTCTTCATTTCTTTGTATTTTGTAAAAGTCATAGCCCGTATATAAGAAGGCAAACGTATTAGGGAGTGAACTGCCCCTTTAATATAAATAACTGTCATGGTGGATGTGGAAGATGTACTATGTTATAATGCTCTGTAATGAATCCAATACAGAGTGGGATACATGAAGATGTAAGGATCAGAGAAACAGGTCATGGTCGTATCTTAAAGGGCCACTAAGTGCATGTCAACCATGGATGTTTGAAGAGAGCATAACACAAACCAACAACATCAACAAAAAAACAAAAGGCTGAAGGAAGAAGGAGAGGACCAAGAGGTGGGAAACGTGTTACCTCCATCTGCTGGACTTAAAGCGAACTGAAGGTCCTTCATGACTCCTCTGATTTACAGTACAGGCCTACATGTTGGTGTCTCCTGTCACTCACTGTATGAAATACAGCAACTACCTTTGTCCGAGCTGTTTTCATAGTGAACATTTTACAGGACATGTTTTATGTAATAATAGAAATAATAATGTTTTTGTCGGTGATACCGCTATTAAAACAGTTCAATTGCCTCCTTGCCTTAAAATTAAAATGACACTTAACACCTGGATGACTTTACCTAAAAGCAGCGTTTCACAATGTAAACCTTGTTGACTTTCTGATACCATTCTTATCGCAACACGGGATAATGGACCAGCGGCGTCTCAGGTATGTGAACTATTTCGACAGGTATCCGACTTGGACCGCTTTACCGCGGTCACCTGACAGCCCGCCGCAACCCCCGTGGTCACGTGTCATCGTTCAAGTTTCAGGAAACTTTTTTTTTCCTCCTTCTGAAAACACAACTGCCCTCGTCCCGCCTCTCCTCCCCGACGACTGGTTGCAGCCGAGCACTACGGCCTCCCATTGGCCGGACCGGCGACCCGTCTCCGCACGTCAGACTCAAACAACAACCCCTTTTTAAACTGGTTTATGTGTAATTGATATCGTGCACGAAGAAGAAGAAAAAAAACAGCTGTAATTTCAGTGTTTTCGGGGGTCCGTGAAGTGAAAGTTACAGAGGAGTCAGTCGGGAAGGTGAGTGCGTAAAGCGGCCGCCGGGCAGCGCGACGACTCGGCTTGTTCTTTGGTCAAGTTACAACTTTGTAAGCTTGAGATCTGCCAAGGTGTCCACTGTCAGTCATGTTACTTATTCATACTGTATGTCAGTTCATGTGTTTCATTTTCAGAGGTCGGTATTCTTCTGAGCTTTACCAGGGAGACAGCGTTGTTTCATTATCGGCGCATAAAACTGTTTCGTGGGTTTACATGCAAACTTACACTGAACTTTTGTGGGGAAATGTAATTCCCTTTGCACACGCAAAAAAAACTGTCGTTTGGTTTGCCTCTCCTGTGCTGTACATTACATCCTTATGAGAGATGCGGAGATATTCAACAGAAAAATGCATTGTGTCTTTATTCTTTAACTAGAATAAACGCCAAAGGGTCTTCAAAGTTTATTAGCGAGACTCTAAAACCAAAAGATATCGTAAGAACCATAAGAAATATATATATATATATATATATATATATATATATATATTTATTTATTTATTTATATTTTATATATATATATATATATATATATATATATATATATATATATATGTATGTATGTATGTATGTATGTATGTAGTTCTTACGATATCTTTTGGTTTTAGAGTCTCGCTAATAAACTTTGAAGACCCGTTGGCGTTTATTATATATAATAAAATATATAAGGAGGCATATATATATATAACACTAAGAAGTTACTGATCTTAAATGAAAGTCTTTTTAGTGTAAAACCAACCATTTCAATTTCAGTTTCATCCTTACTGAGCAGATGCTGTTAAACAAACTACATTAGTCACAGATTATAATAGCAGAAAAGCTCATTGCCATGTTAAACTATTTATAAGCTGATGGTAATTAGTGGGGGGAAAAGAAAAAATGCATGCCTAAGCTTGCATTTTGCACAAAACAGTTGACTGACCTTTTGCAATTAAACTTAGCTGCAGTGTAGAAGAGATTAATTATCATTATATTTAATAATATTTTCTTCTTTTCTTTCCTAGGATGGACTCTAAAACGCCCCCTGACATCTGCTAAACTTTACTACAGTGACGACTTGTTTAATGCAGTCTAAGATCATGCTGCCTTTGTAAATGATAAATGAAACATAGAGTTGTGAAGGATGGGTGGTGCTGGTGTTAGCAGACATGTTAGAAAGCCAGATAAACTAGTTGTAGTAGGTGGTGAGTAAGTGTAGTCGGAAGAGCTACAGAATTGGCTTGAAGAGAAATCCTTTTCCTTCTGTGTCGAGTTGAGAAAACAGTTTTGACACTTAATACGGCAAATAAAGAGAATTGGCTGATGGAGTACAGTGAGAGAGTGCTTTGTGGGACGGGGGAGGTGGAGCTGGACCCCAACATCGTGAGCGAAGAGGCGGGAAAACTGTATTCAGAGCTACAGGTAAAGCAGCTCCTGTCCAGTTACATTTCCCTTCTATGCCATTATTATTTTTAAAAAACACGCCATGCTTTTCCGATTGGTTTCCCACTCTGCTGCTTTGCCCCGTCACAGACAGTTATTGAGACCCATGGTGAAGGTGTGGTGGAGTCGCTGGTACCCATCTTTGTGTGGATCCTGGAGGGGCTGGCCGGCTACAAAGCCCAGCTGAGAGACCGGGAGGAGGAGGCGGAGAGAGAGAAAGCTGAGCGGGAAGAGCTGCTGGACAGATACAAAGCAGAGAAAGCACTCAGGAAAGAAAGTCAAGAGGTGGGGATCGAGGAAAGGGTCGATGTAGTGTGGGACACAAACGTTTTTAGGTTAAGTGTTTTTAACAGTGGTGAAAGTAGGCTGTTGTCTGTGCTCAAAGCTGTTCAAGCATTTTGTTTTCCTCAGAGGTATCTGGAGCTGGATGACCAAGCTGAACAAGAGAGGAGAGCCATGAGGGGGAGGGAAAAGGAGAGGGAGCGGCGAGGGAGAGAGCTAGAGAAGAAAGCAAGGGAGCAGGCTGACCATTGTGAGTATTTGAATATTAACGGTGTGAATTTCAAATTGTACTCCTTCATCTTTCTTGTGCGTGTCATGACTCGATACATTTAAAATCTGGCTGAAGAAGAGCAACAGCCTTTAAAGATTTTAGTCACTCTAAAGCTGTATGCTATTGTTTCCTTGCAGTGATGGCCTTGGAGGACCAGAAGGCCAATCTGAGTAGAGAACTGAGCACGCTGAGGCACACTCACAACAAGGTACTGCTGTTTAGTCTCTTGCATCACCACACAGTGACTTCTTAAACACAATATTGCAATATTTAGACGTTTTTTGGTCATTACTGTATTTCTAACATATCGTTGATGTTTTCTCCTTTAGCTGGCTTACACATATCGGGAACTTTCGGAAAAAAGAAAAGATTCTGAAAGAGATTCTCCTTTAAGGTGGTTCTTATTCAGCACTCCTTTATCTGAAGTCATTTTTTTTCTACTGTAGAAAGTCTATCACAAAGAAAGGCTACAAGTGAAATGAAAGATGGCAGTTTGAGACCAAATGTAAATTGATTTTAGCTTTTTAGTCACACCTGGGAACACACTAGTACATTTCCCATGTTTTATTGTTATTAAATGAGACTTTTGTGGAAAGGGTTTGCAAGAAAGCTATACTTTCATCTTTGAGCATTGAGTCTGAAAAAAAAAACAATTTAGTGGGAATTTTCAAACTGCTATATCAGTTGTTGCTGTTTATTAATCAAAGATCACGGGCTATAATTCAGTAACGGCAACAGAAAATGGTGCAAAATGTAAGAAAGTAGCACAAATTCATGAAGTTCATTCAGTTGACTTTTCTTTCCTATGTCACACTGCATGTTGCGTTTAGGAATCATGTGGGTCTCAAGAATAATGAGTTTCCATCCAACCGATTCTTGTTAGAATTCAGCATGAATGAAAAGGTAAACATATTCTGATCTTACACATAAAACTATATTTATACAAGATTTTGGCAGAGAAGTAGCTTTTGTTTCCTCCTGTTGTTGCAGATGATACAAAGACCACATTCACACTCTGGCCCCCCCTGTTTGGAAGACCTAGTAGCCAAGGAAGAAAATGCAATTGACATTGCAGTAAAGCCCGCCGCAGATACATTTATCAATGACATCATAAGCTCCACTCCTGAGCTGAAGCAATTTCATGGCAGTGAAATTGTAAGGTAATAATCTGAAACCATAAACTAGTTTTTGTGAATTGCAGATTACAGTGAAACGAATGTGTAACCATTAACT
The DNA here is from genome assembly GCA_016806645.1 of Ophiodon elongatus. NCBI lineage: Eukaryota > Metazoa > Chordata > Actinopteri > Perciformes > Hexagrammidae > Ophiodon > Ophiodon elongatus. The sequence goes on along the minus strand of JACSYO010000415.1, from coordinate 3,281,847 downwards.
AAAACCCGAGTTCACTTTAGCTCATGTTCACACAGAGCAAATCAAAGATTCACGTAGTTTGTCACATTTCTTACTCTTTCACTTGTATCCTCATCAGCACCCCAGGTAGATCGAACACCAAAACTCCACCGAGAGATGAGTTGGAGATCAGCGTGGAGGACGAGTTAAGGGAGGTGGAGGAGAGGGACTGCAAAGTAGAAGAGGTGCAAGGAGGAGAGAGGCAGGAAAAAGACAAGGAGGAGGGGGAGGTGGAGGAAGATGATGGTATGGAGTACAAACTGCGCAACAATGACTCTGTGTTCTGTGAGCTGTCAGACATGAGTCTGGATTACCTGGAGAGTGTAGACCGGGGGGCCAGCGTCAGAGGTAAATTCACACATTTAAAGAGCTTTTATCACGAACATGGTTGATGTGCTTTTGCTTCATCCTAACGAGACAATAAACTGCCCGGGAATTACACCGTTATCATTTTGCATAAAGAAACTGAGTAATGGCTGTGTTCTGCAATGTGCAGCATTGAAGCGCAGAGTAAGTGAGCCCAGATATTAGAGGTGACTGAAGGTGTTAAATCTGGCAATTGTGAGCAACTATTTATACCCTACTAGCAAGAACCGCAAGTACAGTGCAGGGAACAAGTTCTCTTTAATTATGTTTCATAAAGCATTTTAACTATTTCACACCATTTAATTTAGTTATTTATTCCTGTATGTGAATGAAGGGTAAATATAAATACCAGTTATTACCACCAATATTTCTCTGTGTGTTCAAGCATTTCTTTATTCTCTGTAGGCAGTGCGGACCAGTTTGAGGAGATTCTTTCTCAGTATGAGGAACTGAAAGTCACCCAGTAAGTCCTATATTTAATTTCTCTGACCTTGTTGTGACTGGTCCACTGTGCAGGGGACTTTCCAAACACTTTGGTTTCTTTCTTCAGTGCAAACAAATGAATGAAGAGGAGAAAATGTTCTAGTCACTAATGTTGGAACTGTTTTCTCTTTTCACCAAAGTGATTGTCTTCATTATCTCAAACGTCTAATCTTTCAATGTGTTTTGTTTTTATCCTTTCAGTGAGTCAGTAGACGCTGCCCGTAAGGCTTTGATATCCCGGGTCGTAGAGCTCACTGATGACCGCTCAGCTCTTAAGCTGGAGGTGACCTCTCTTCAAGAAACCATCTCACGACTAGAGGGCCGGGTGAAGGAGAAGGAGGAGGAAACTAAGAGGTGTGGAACATTTTTATGTCTGTTTATTCTGTAACCTCTTGAAGAAAATTTCGCATTTATTTTTGTTATCATAATTCTGATATCATATTTTATAATACTATATACTGCTGTTACAATACCTCTCTGCTTTATATCCCACTATTTGTCCTAGACTTCGGAAAGAACTGGAAGCGTGCCAGTCTGAGGATTCAGATGTAAGTCATTTTCAAATCTATTGTATCACTCAGCAATTACATCCTAGCTGCGGAGTGAGCATATTGATGTTCGAAACTGATGCATACACTCCATTAAATAGCATAAATCTTTCCATCCAGCCCTCTCTACCCACATCCATGCGCATCCACTTCTCTCGCTCTGAAATGGCCCGTGTGGTCATGGAGAAGAACCAATACAAGCAGCGTCTGTTCGAGCTGCAGGAAGCTGTAAGACGTAGTCAGACACTCCGGTAACTATGCTGCTGAATCAACACAGTTGTGTAAATGTGTTTGTAAAGTTGAATGTCAGCTCCAATAGAACAATTAGTTTAAAACAAGAACAATTGTGTTCCAGGTTTTTTAATCTCCAACCTGATTCAGTGTTTTTCTTTTTTCTCTCTTTCTTTTTTAGAGCAACAAAGGATGAGAGGTTAACAGAAGACAGAAGGTCAAGTGTTTGGGGAAAGTAAGTGTTTTTGTTATGATTTGACATTGTACTGTATATCCATCCTCTTGTCAATTCAATTTGCAGTGAAGTTTATTTCCTCATAACACACTTACAGTTGGCTGGAGGAGCTGCTGAGGAACATGTCTGTGCTACTGTGTGTCAGAGGATAACGCATGCAGTAAAGCTTCCTTGTGATACTGAAATATTGGTATTACAGAATACCTTGAATAAAACCAATAACATAATACACAATAAACCGTATTTAAAAAAAAAAATGAATTGGGTAATACCAAGATGTGAATTTTTGCCAGATTGCCCTCTGTTGATAAGGCAACCTGTCGTCAATAAACACAGTATTACATGGACACAACACACAGAGCGGCTGAAATAAACAAGTGTGCGATGTAATTGCACGTTTGGTAACTGCTGTAGTCAGATATTTTATGGTCTTTATAGAATATTTTCTTCTTTCTTTTAAGGTTCAACCGCTTGTTTGGCCTGTCCAAGGTGCCTCTAATCCCACCTTCTGCATTTGCCCTGCCAACTTCTCCATCACTCACTCGCTCTCCTCTGGGGTCTCCACAACTACCGGCTGTCAGTCAAACTCACGCCGAGTAAGCTCCTGTTTCTGGTCATGCCGCTCTTGCATATGCTCTTCCATTTACATCATTTTTTGCAACACAATTGAATCATTATAAACGGCTCAGTCAAGCTGATTAATAGCAGAAGCATTCTCTCTAGATCTGCTTCTCCTGCTGCTCTTTCTCCTCGTGTCAGGAGGCGAGAACTCTACAGAGAAATTCGCTCCCACATCTGGGGATCACTTGGAAAACGGCAGATTCACGGCTGGAGCACACCGCTGGCAAACACACAGGTAGAACCACACACGTGGGTACACGGAAATAGAGCAATCTGAGAGAGTATGTACAAGAGTACATGATTTAAAAATGGGCTTAAGCTCTCCAGGCTTTTTTTTTTTTTTGCCTGAATTATGCATTTCTGTTACCATACAGCATTTATTTGAACTCAACCAAAAAAAAAATCTTGGCTTCTTACTACAGAGCATTTATCATAGATCCCTACATTTCCACAATCTTAACAAAATTGTGGTGTTTAACTGTCATCGTTGTAGGAATCCCATGAACCTGTGCCAGAGCCTAAGGACGTTCCTGTTCTAATGCAACTCAGACTGCTGGATCAAAGGGACTCCACAGCGAAGGTAGATCTTTTCACTGCTAATCTCCCTAAATCAAGAACCTAGGAGCAATTACATTAAAGCTCTGGTGCAATTAAATGTGGACCCACACTTATTCTTCTCTTCAGCTGAACTGTGCGCTTGCTGTCACACCTGACATCTCAGGAGAGGCCACAGTAAGTCTGTCATTATCCTGGTTGAATAGCAACTGTAGTTATACTCTAATCACCATGTACAAAGCCATCCAAGCATAACTAACACTGCCCATGGACACAACACTCATCTTTCCAAACTCCATATCCGTCCTTCTCTGCCAGTGTTCTGTGTGGGTAGTCTCTGGCCCTGCCTCCTGCAGTGATATTACTGTGATTGATCCAGCACGGTCCAACACAGTACTGGATCAGTTCTGCCTCCCTCCCACAGCTCCTGCTCTCTGCATCTGTGCTGTGCCTCCTATAGGTCAGTGCCGGTACAATGGGTTGCAGCAGCTGCCTACAGACAACTTATGGAATGTATTCTGTACTTGTGATGTCCCCTTATACCAAACTGATAACTGCTCACTTCCTGTCCTTTCTGGTCTTGTTATGTCAGGTGACACTGCAGGAACTGTGTGGATCGGCACTCAGGAAGGAAGGTAGTGTGTGCTGAACAAACATGCTCTCTTCATGAATACCACTCTGTCAGTAAAATGGATGTTGGAAAAGCACTTTAACCCCCCCACCCCTCTCTCTCTCTCTCTCTCTCTCTCTGTCTCTCTGTCTCTCTGTCTCTCTGTCTCTCTTTCTGTCTGTCTGTCTTTTTCCCCCCTCTTCCTTCTCCCTCTGTCTCACAGTATTCTGGTGCACTCGGCCTCTGCTGGCAGGAGGCGCTGTCTGCAGTCTGTTTCTCTCTCAGAAGGTGTTCATTCGCTCAAGTGAGTTCTGTCTGCGCTCAGTTTTTTAAACACATTTGTCTTCATATTTAAGTATTAGCATAATGTGACTTTGAGTTATGTTCATGTCTTCATTAAGAAATCTTTGAACATTATTTTTGTTGACTCAATCTGACAGGTATTCCCAGGATCAAGTCATAGCTGGTTTAGCTGATGGGACTTTAGCATTTTTCTCACACAGTTCAGGTAATGATGTTTTTATGTTTCCTCTTCATGCTCAAATCTGACTGTCTCAATTGATCAATCTCTTCCTTTTAACATTCTTGACACAAATTGATGCTCAGTGGTGTAAATAATGAACCTGTGTTTGACAGGTGGCTGGAATCTGCAGTCGCACTCGGTGATGCCTCTTGGATCAAACCCGTTGCAGCCCATCCGCTGCTGCCTCGCAAAAGGTGGCCGCTTGTGGGTGGGATATTGGAACAAAGTCCATGTGGTTGACATTGTCAGCAAGAAGGTTGAGGTAAGAAACAGCGGAGGTACCTATCACGCTTTGGTCTCACGTTCACATTGTTAGTAACTCAACCCTCATTATTCCTTATTTGCCGTTACAGCAAACCTTCTCAGTGTCTGAACGCAGTGAGCAGCAGGTTCGTTTCCTGTGTGCTGGTGGAAGTGGTGTTTGGACATCCTGCCGACTTGACCCCATCCTCCGACTGTTTGACTGGTCCACAGGACGGCCGCTACAGGAAGTCGATTTCACTGTTTTGGTCACTAAAACATTAGGTGCTTGTATTTCTTGCAAATTTATTTAAAATGTAAAAATAATATGTTTACTTTTGGACATGTACAGTATCTGTATCTATTAGTGTGGGAATCGACTGTAATTTACAGCATCGTGTAACACTTTTGTTTCCCTGTTCTTCATGTTCATATTGAGGAAATACATTTCAACCTGTGATATTTGTGAATATTCATATGTTATTCAGTTATATATATTTTAGACAGTTTAATCGTTGTGGCTTTAACAGTATGTGCAAATTCCTCTGTGGTGTGTTGCAGCAATTCATAATCAAACTGACTACCTGCTAACGTTTTAAAAAAGAGCAGTTATTGTTATACAACCAGGAGGATAATACGGCTGTCAAAAGGCTACAAACACTGAATTGATTATGTGACTATGCCTTGTAAAAAAAAAAAAAAAGGCATATTTTGTTTTGCCAGACAACTTTGAGCTTAAAGTCGTTCCTGCAGCTCAGCTAACATGCTTCTGTCTCCCTCTGTAGGCCAGGCCTTCCTGACACTCTCACCTCTCCAGATCTCGTCTCTCACAGTCATCTCTGGCCGTCTGTGGGTGGGCACCGGAGGGGGGGCCATTTTCTCCATCCCATTATCCATAAGTGAGTTTAATTTAGATTGAGAGTATAGGTACTTGAATCTCTGTGCTCTGTCTAACATTACCTGTACTGATGACCATCTACAGCATCGGAGGCTGTTTCCATCCCATATTGCTCCATTTCATCGGCCCAGCTGTGTTACCATGGACACAGACAAGCTGTCAGGTTCATCATTGCCGCACCTGGTAGGAATCTGAATGTTTTAAACCAAACACGCTAAAGATTTTTAACAACTTGTTAATTCAGGGAGATCCTTCAGAGTGCTCTTGCATGCAGAATCTGTCTTGTAGTGACGTCTTTGCCCAACAGGTTGTTTGATCGTCTCTCCTGGCAGCAGCAATGTCACTACCTCTCAGCTCATCCTCAGTGGAGGAGAGGGCTACATCAACTTACGGATTGGTGAGTTGAAGGAACATATCATTGTTGTTTAAAATTGTTTAAAAACTGTCTGATGCATTGGATCAGCGTTCCCCGCTGTATGTTGCATTTATCTAGTGTTTAGTCAGTGCTTTGTTTATTTAGTAATATAGTTTATATAATAACAGCTGTATGCTTTTTCAGGAGACGATGCAAATGAGGGATCTGTTGAGTTGTCCCAAACTACACCTCAGCGGTCTGAACGCAGTCACATGATCATCTGGCAGAATCCCCCCCCCTCTATGCCGAGCCCCGCCCTCTGACATTGATCATCTCCTAGTGCTGTCCTTTTTGGAATGAGATAAAGACGGAGCTGTCCTGTACTGCACACCAGCAAAACTAGAGACATTGGAATTGGTGCTTTCATGGAACTGAATGAACTGGCGTCTCAATGTGGAAACAATAAATGTGTGTGTGTGTGTGTGTGTGTGTGTGTGTGTGTGTGTGTGTGTGTGTGTGTGTGTGTGTGTGTGTGTGTGTGTGTGTGTGTGTGTGTGTGTGTGTGTGTGTGTGTGTGTGTGTGTGTGTGGTTTCATCCTTGTTTACCTCATTCATTTTGAACATCTATCTTTTGACTGGATTTTTCCGATGGATGTTGATGCCTTACTGTTTGCCTTCATCTAACTTTATATAATTTCTGGTCAGTAATTCAGATGCGTGATTTGTTAACTTTGCACTAACAAAGCATTCAGTTTCCCTGACAAACTGCTTATCATTCCTCTCAGGGGGCACCAGGTGTTTCTGTCCAACAGCTTTTGATTATAACGTTTAACTTAATAATGTAGCTGCTCTTGAAGCTGTTGTGTACATACTTTGTTGTGAACTGGAAACCGGTATTGATCTTCTCTCAGTTTACTGTACAGCACAATCAGACACTCCTTATCTCTTGATGTGGGATAATTTATTTTGATTGTGATGTTTTTTCAAATTCTTCCCCTTCACATTGCATATGATGTAACTACAAACAGCACATTTTGAATGTGTCTGTATAAAAAATATGTGATCTCCCATCTTCTAAATGAACAACTTTGGTGCTTGTAGTCAGAAATTATTTATTTTCTCTATCAGTTATCTGCCTAATGTCTTTGGATGTCTTCATTTGTTTTATGTTTTAATTTGATTTCACTGTCTTTTGTAAAATAAGGGAGTTTGTGCACTCTTTGGGTCTCCTTATGATTCTTGGAAAGTAAATTCAGACTTGAGTATTTGTTGACGCTCAACTTGTGCAAACATGATTATCGTCATTAAAATGTCTTATATGGTTAATGTAGTAACTTTCATTCTGAGTTACTTTGCCTTAAACTGGTGCTACGAAATAAAAAGTTAGGTCAGCAGATGAATGAACAACAAAACAAATTAAAACAGCAGATTTATCATTTTAATCTTCATATATTGAAATTTACTGTAGAGCCTATTACATTACAACCCTGAGTGTAGTACACATAAAACTACTTGAGCAGAGAGATTACAAATTATCTCAGTTTTCCATATGAATACAAAAAATGACACTTTTTTCTTCTTCATGGGACCGAGGTGTTTGTTAACTCCACAAAGAGAACGACAAGCAACAGCGACACTCCTTTGCCTCAGGCAGTTTGGCCTGCGACCTGGTTAAAACAGCTCTTTTTGTAACAGTCAGTCGTTAGTTAGTTGGCATCTTGGGGCCCCACTTCCTATGTCGGGCTACTGTGAGTCCTGGGGAGCCGTATTCTGCGGCTCAGGGAGCGGGCAAGGCGGTCCATAGCTCCATTGCCGGTTGACCCAAAAGCCTTTTTGGAGGCCAGACCCTCAATATTGCCGCTGTACCACATGACCCAGCCTGCCAGGGACATGACTACCAGGAGGGCTCCTGAGTACACCAGCAGATCCCCAAAGTCTCTGCCTCGGATCTCCAGTGGAGCGAAGACTCCCAGTAGCAGGGATGTCACTCCCAACAGGTCCATGAGCACAGCAAACGCCAGGGCCAGCTTACAGTGGGACAAGCCGTCATATTTGGGCGCCATGGCTGGAAAAGATAAGAGAGGATGTCCTGAGAAAATGTGGCCTCGTCTTCAGGACATGCCAGTTCCATAATAATAAAGACGGTCACAGACATGTATTATTAACTAATAAATGGTATTACCACTTACAAATAAATAACACAGAAAAGTGAAAAAGTATATTTACAATACTGGCTTCTTTCTGTTCTCACCACGTTTTACACTGGCCCTGCATTTACAAATGTCAAAACAGGTGCCACACCTGCCCTGTAGTTTCAAGAGCCTTTTAATATGCAGACCAAATACACACCAGCAACAAAAGTCAACATTTGTACAAATACATTTGAGGTAAAACTGAATCTCAAACTTACCGGCCTGTCACCAGTTTGGTAGTATATGAAATTCAATGGCGATTACAATGGAAATCATGCGTTTTGTATTTTTCCGGTTCGACGCTCAAAAGCCACCAGCCAACCCCGAAACCTGACACCTGACACCTGGTCACGTGACACCTGACACCTGCTCTACCTGTCCAACGTGTCCTGCTGCCCCGCAGTGTGTCGACGATGAGACTGGACCATAGTTAGTTCACATTTTAGTTTAAGCACAAATAATGTAGTTTCATTATTATTATTTATCAAGTAGTTACATCAGCAAAATTATTCACAAAAATGTTACTTTACTGCACGCAAAATAATATTTTTTTCAGAATGCATTATTTATACACCTATTTTAAAAGACTCATCGCTTTAAATAGTGCAATGAGTGATAATATACTTTACTCTACCAAACAAAGCCTCTGCAGGACTTATTTGTCTGCTCTCACCGTTTACTAAAGACGGTCATTACACCCGGAAATGACGCAGCAGAGCGTTAAAAAAAAACCCAGCGATAATTGTTATTGTTAGCTTGTTAGCTCGCAGACGAACTGGTGAATGGAGATATGACTGAGTAATAACGTCTTATTACATGTGCACGATTCAGTTATTACAAACGTAAAGTGGTACGTACCAATTTCTGCACAATATACTGGCGGCCCGGGGGTTGTGGTGATGTCTGAGGGACGGGATAAAACACGAAAGAGGACTGAAAGGATGGAATCGTAGTTTTATATTCGCAGCTAAATTCTAGCTAACGTTAAGCCACAGCTACCGTAGTGCGGAGCTGAGTGCCATGTTGACTCCTCATACGGAGACATTACCTGTCCGCTACACACTTATGTATACATGGACATACTAGTATCAAACTGTAATGTGTCATGCATGTGTAAACTGATACATTGTATCACCTCTCTGGTCATGGACGTGTAAACTGATACATTTGTCAGTTTACACGTCCATGACCAGAGAGGTGAACAGGGACATTAGCTGAGGTTTGATGGATTTATTTTTAAATAAATCTATATATTGATGTAACAAACGTTAAATCCCAGCGAGGTCCTGTGCATTTCTTTAAAACCAGTAATTAATTAAACGGTTTTTTTTTTTTTTTCGTGGTCTGGTTTATGAGATGGAGGACGGAAACAGGACTGATGCTGCTTCCACATCCAAGAGCCACGCAGGCTCAATCCACCTGCAGAGTAAGGTTTTTAGAGCTGCAGATGCAGACGATTTTCAACCTGCAGGTCAGGCATTTAATGAACACTGTGCACATTTCCTCCTCTTCAGCTCCCAAAAATGAAGACGCCTATGAAATTTCCATCCCTTATGAAGAGAGCAACTTTGAGCAGCAAGGATTTTTCAATCAGAGTGATCAGAATTTTGAAGGTGAATGTTTGAACCAATGTTCACTTTTACCTGTACAATAATTTTATTCTTCACACTAAGTTCCCCTGTGCTAAATATTGGTGATTTCCCAAACAATCCTGTCTGTCCTCCTCAGAGTCGCCCCCATCTGCTGCCTCGTCTCAAGTAAACAACTCATACATGGTGATCACCAACCTGCGAACCCAGCTACAGATCTCAATGGAGAAAAACTCTTGGCTGCAGAAAAGAATTGAGGACTTGGAAGAGGAGAGGGACTTCCTCCGTTGCCAGCTGGACCGCTTCATCTTTTCCACAAAGAGCCAGGGACAGGAGCAGAGTCAGAGCCAGTACAGTAACGGTGAGGACAGGGGACAGGTGTGAGATGATAACCTGTCCAATAAGAATTTGAGTATAAGTGGATTAGAAACAAAACTTTTTGCAAAGCAACTCTGGAGATGGAAAGCTAACTTTTAACTCTTTGTATTTGTCTCTCTGTAGGTTATGAATCTAGACGATTCAACTGGAGGGTAAGAAGAGAGGAAGATCGTCCCGTTGGTAAAAACAAAGATTTATCTACTTAACTGCTAAATTAAAAACTGTTCAATATAGTTGTGGTTCAATATACTTGTGCTTAAGTGTAGCATGTTCATGGTTTACTGTATTACACATGTATTCCATCTAAAATTACAGATTCTCAACCGTTACGCCTTTTTTCTCTTCATAGAGCAACAGAAGTCAGAGTCTCAACATTTCCCCTCACGTCAGTTTATCCAACGAAGGCCTGGCCCCCCAACAATGGTGCCTTCCAAAAACCATGTCTCCAATCCACTAACCAATCAGCTTGCCTCTATAAATGCTTTGTTCAACTCTTCACAATCCCAGGCCCTCTTGCAAGGCCATAGTCATAGTACTCCCAACACCACAGTCAGCGGCAGCAACAGCAATAGTGCTACAAGGTCATCCATGAATGAAATGAGTGGGCATAGCAACATAGGTCCAGGTAATACAAACGGCACAAACCCATCACCTTAATTGATCTAATTCTTGGGAGTGAAAATGTTTCCTGTGGGTTTTATCTTGTGGGTTTTGCTGAGGACTTTTTTTTTCTTCTATGTTCTCATTAGATTCACTTTCACTCTTGGGAGAATCTGATGAGTACTTGGAGCAGGACGGCTACCTCGAGGAAGAGGAATTGATAACAGGGGAAGAGTTACTACAAGATACCATTAACAGCAACAGACACCAATTGAAGAGAAGGCGGGTCTTCCGAGCCCCTAGAGAGCGGCAAAGAGGTGAGGGAAGGAGAAAAGTCCTGCAACAAAACTCAATATTTCTGTTTCAATAGTTGACCGTAGACTGCCTGCCATATAACCGTTGTAGCTAACTCTCTTATACGTTCTTGTTCTTCAGTGAAAGATGCTGCTGGAGTGCTGTTTCGCTACAAGAAGATCCTGCTCACATACCAACGTCTGAAAAATATGTCGAAAGCCTTCCAAATCCACGGTGTGGACCGCAACACGGTGGCCTCCACCACACCCATCGCCGAGCTGCTACTAGTCGCCCCTGAGAAAGTGGCAGATGTGGGCGAGTTTGACCCATCCAAGGAGAAGCTGCTGGACTATGCCCGGCGCTGCTACACCGCCCTGGATGAGGAGACACTTAACAGGGTGCAGGCCCTGAAGAAAAATAACCTGCTCCTGCCCATCTCCTACAGGTTTAGACACTGAGGAGGGAAAGACAGAAGAAGGGCATTTTTCCTCTGGAAAATGGGTGGACTGGTGCTTAAGTTTGGAGAGAAGAGGCAGTTTTGTTCTGATGCAGCAGGCCCCTTGGAGCACAGAGATGTCTAGAGGCATGAGGAGTTACTTTGCTCTCTCTTGGTCCTGGATATGGCCATGTGACCTGTGGCTGAGATCCTTCGCTTTTCAAACAGATAAACATTTCACATCTCACTTTTATTATCAATATGATTTCAGTTTCTTTGATAAATCCTCACCATTGTTCCAGTAATATTAAGGAAATCGGAGTTCCTGCTACATTCAGAAAGAGAAAAAACATGATTCTCATTTCTTAAAGAGCAAACATGGCATGTCTCTGTGATTCAGAATGTGTCTTTACTATTGGGATTACTTTTATTCGGTACTTAAATGAGTGTAACCAACTTAACTCATTCATGTTTTTTCGCCTCAGAGTTTGTAAACACGTGCATACCTTTCTTTGGCTCGTAGTTCATCAATAGATTGTGATCTCAGTTGCCGACAGTCGAAGTTATTTATATACATAGCATTTTTTTTATCACATCATTTGTGTGTGCAATCCTAAAAATACGGGAGCTTTCACTCACAATGTCTGTATGTTAAAATGATGCTGCACTCCATATGTTTTGTAGAATTATACTGTACTTTTAAGAGATCTTCATCATTTCCTTTTCTTTATATTGCTCTATGTGTCTTTGTTGTGTTATTTTTGACATTGTCATTATGTCCTCAAACATTTTCACTTGCCTTAATCACATTTTTGGGACATGGAACAGTTTTGGGGCTACTTTCACTACCTGAACACCCACTAAGTTAGAACTTTGGAGTAATTTTTTCTTTTTTTGCTTTCCATTTCTCCGGGTTTAAAGGAGAGGAGAAGGACACAGATCACTGTTGGTTAAAAATCAAAGGCAAACACAAATATGTTCGTGATATTGTATGTGTTTGACTCATTGTATTAATAACTGTTGGTCCTGGGTTTGAACAACAATACTGCTGCATTACTCAGATGTTCCACTTTAGGGTTGTACCAACCCTTTTTTTTTATTATCTGTACTAAAATACAGTAGGGGTCTTCTAAAGCTTCTGGTATTGAGACTCTTGCTATAATGCTTTTGTGACAAAAAATACTTTTTGTAAGACTTAACTAGCTATTTGTAACTTTGTGTAACTTCTGGTTCTGTGAGAGAAACTGTGGGCATTAATCATACAAACAATTTCACAATGTGAGTTACAGAATCTGCAAAAGCAACTCTCTTCCCAATACTCCACGACAAAATCATGTGAAAAGAGCTCCTTAATGGTCTGTAGTTTGTAAAGGTTTTGTCAAAATTCATAATTTTCAAGGCAGCAGACATGTTGATCGGATTGTACAATAATGCGTGGTGTTTATATCAGTGCAGTGAAATTATGATATATCTTATATTAAAACAGATTAGGTAACAGTGGAATACAGTGACTACTGGCTTAAAAATTAATTTGTTTAAGTGAACAGATAGGTACTCCAATCTGTGGAGTACTTATTTTCACTATTTGATTGTTTGTATGGCTAACAAGCAAGCAGTGCAACTTCTAAGCAGGCTTTGCAAAATCATACCAGGGTACAGTGTTTTCAAAAAATAACAATCTATTTGTCATATTTGTATGTCTGTATATTTCTGTATGTTAACAGACATGTGTATCACACTGAAACAATGCCTATCATTCACCAAATGTATAGTAAGACACACATTTCATTAAGGCATTTGATTCCTTCCAAAAATGTTTAGATTCAATTTATTAATCTGTAAATCCAACATCACCACTCGCTGGAAAATGCTTACGATTGGGGAGTAAATTCTCCCAATTTTTGTGTTTTAGCATGTCTATTGGGAGGTGCTCTCCTTTAGCCTCTGGCATAATTCACATATAATCCCACACATTACATATACATACAATGATGTGCACAAAGGATTTTATTTCTTATTCAAGCATCAAAAACCCGGGCCACTACATTATGCAGTAAATGGTCTTTCACCTAAAAGGAAATGTTTACTTTGAGCACTTTGTTTGTTATCTCCAGTTTACTCCATTAAACAATGTAGTCAGAATTCTATCCTTCGGGGAAAATACTGAATATATTCATTATGGCATTCGGAGATTGTAAATATCTTTACTCAATTTGATTAAACTTAAACTTTATTTCATTCGTCATATTACATACATACATACATACTGTACATACATGCATGTATGCATACATACATACATTCATTCATACATACATTCATTCATTCATTCATACATACATACATACATACATTTTAGGAGCAGTGGGCTGCTGTGAAGCGTCTGGAGAGCAACTGGGGGTTATGTGTCTTGTTCAAGGACATGCTTGATAAAAATATATTTTGTAATATATATATATATATATATATATATATATATATATATAAACACACACACTTACTTAAAAAAAAGAAGATTTGTTCAGGACTTCTAATCCTAAATTGACTCTTTTGACTTTGCCTTGAAACTGGTGACCTGCCAAATAAAACAGGGATCCCCCTTAAACAAAAAAGAGACTGAACGTAGCCGTTTAAAGAATAAGAACGGTGAGCACGTGGAGGCTTCACCTATTCCCCTAATGTACCCCCAACAGGATATAACGCGCTTCGGCCTCTTTTCTCCCCACTTAACGTTACCGGAAGCCTGTCATTCATCAACTTCCGGTGTCACGGTACCTGGGAGACGGAGCAAAAAAGCGGGCATACCGAACTCGTTATTGTTTTCGAAAGCCTTCTGGCGTTTAAAGGCGTGTACATTTGACCTATACGGTCGCATAACTTCGCGTTGTGGACCAGCGGCCGCCTGGGATTTGCTTTTGACTCAGAAAAGAGTGTTAATTCATCCGTCTCTCGCTCTAGCTAGCTGGCTAACGGACCAACGGTCGTCCACCAACGTCTGGAGCAGCAGGCCGCGCGCTCCTGGACTTTGCTGCTAGCTAGCTAGCTAGCTAACATTAGCGAGCACGTTTTCTCTCTCAACGATTCTCTCTGTTGCGTTGTGAATAAAAGCCACACGGCGGATGTGTGAGCTGGTTAACGATTTTTTGGTGGTACTTCTGTGGTTAAGTAGGCTGCGAGTTTAAGTGAATTTACCTGAAGCCGACGTTACATCGGCGAGGCTCTGGTTTTTTTTAAGTGTTGTGCACTTTGTTGCTAGCTTAAGCTATCTTAAGCTAGCCGCCGCCAGCTGAAGAACGCAGCCGCTGAACGCGTAGCGGGCTCCAACGCAAAGATGTCGGACTTCGACGAATTCGAGAGACAGCTCTCTGAAAACAAACAAGGTAAATGAACTAGTTGCACGACAATTTAAACCGATAGTGGCACAATTGGTTGTAATAGCCGCCATCGCTTCAGAAAACCAGGGGTATGTCTAATTACTGGATCGTGGTAAGGACTCGTAGCCCACGCTCTTGAGACATTTTATATGTGGTGCAGTCTTGCATATGCTCGTTGAGCTAAACTGTCGGACCCGATGGGGCTCATTTCGATGAATGAAAGGCTTCTGTAGTATTCGTAAATCGGCAGCTGGCCTCGTTAGTAAAGGGTAACGTGCATTGTTTCCTTCAGGCCGGGCCAGGCTATATCATGGTCGTCGCCCTGTCTGTACCAGCTGACTAGAATGGCTATGGAAGCTAGTATTCGTTCGTTGCAGCTGTTGCGTCCAGTGAACATTTCCAGTGTTATTTAACCGTTTTTGCCTTCAGCTTTCTCACAACCTATCGGTAACATCTCCAACTATAGCCACTGCCCTTATCCCACAATAAGCTCTCTTTAACCCAGATTTACATTAACACTCAATACACTGCTCCTAGCAAGAACACAACGTTAGTCTGTGAGTTAGTCAATTTACACATTGAGACCCTTAGAAAGCAGTTCTAACTACATATGTTTGTTTAGGGTTATACTTTAAACAGGGATTTGTAACTATTCAGCATATTACTATCATGCAAGTTGTAGTATTGTTATGAAATTGCTATCATGGCATATACAAACTTTAGTATCACCATATGAATTAAGGTCATGTAGGTTGCTCATTGCATGTCTAATTTCCATCTAAGTGCAAATATTACCAGTCTTTGACATGTATACTATGAAAGTTATTAGTATCTATGAATTTCTGTGATTTCACTGTTCCACTTGCTAGATGTGTATTATATTTTATAGGAGTAAATAAGCACTCTATTCCTGCAGCTGAAAGGGACAAAGAGAACCGCCACCACCGTCGGTCCTCCTCCCGCAGCCGTAGCAGGGAGAGGAAAAGGAGAAGCAGAGACAGGGACAGACGCAGCAGGGACCGTCGCGGGGACAGTAAGGACCGCAGACACAGACGCAGGTGAGTGCCTTTAATAAAACTACACCAGGACCAGAAAGCTGTGAACACTTATGTCTCCTCATCATATATTCTACCCGACTGGCCTTGCAGTTCATGTAATTACCACTAGGTAAAAGTCAAGTCTTTCAGTCAAGCATATGCCACCATTAAAATAATATATATGATATATAAACGCTTTACATTTAGTTTTACAAATGTTTATAAACATGGGCACACTTTTTGGAGTTCATTATCTGTGTGTGTGCACCTACATGCATTTTTGCCACACGAGGCATCAGCATGTTTTCACCTCACCCTCAGCTCAGTCTTGGCATCTAACCAGTTGCCTACTGTATTGCAAGTGCCAACAAACTTAAGTCCTGTCCCTCCAAGCCCACTCCCATCACATGTTCAACATTTTGGGGGTTTATCTTTCAGTAACATTGGCAGTTACCAGTCTGGGTAACAGTGTAAATTCGCAAAGCTTGACGGGTATCTGCAGCAAGTGGTGACTGTTAAGTGTAGCTGTAGATCCAATTTATTTAGACTGACTTTATATAAGCTAGGCAGTCTCCACTGAAAATTGACTGCCCTTTAGTTTCTGAAATATTTTATTCACTAAGAGTTCGACTTTCATGCAGGCTATTTTGGATGATGTTATTTTTATGTTCTCTGTCCTTAAGCCTTTTGTCACAGGTGCTAATGACATTGTAGTAATTTTGCCTCTAGCTTATGGGACAAACATTTGAATACACAAAGCAACAGCTGCTTCAATCTCTTTTTATATTCATGATAATTTAACACAGACTATCAAGAATCATAAATGGTTTTATTTAGAATTTTAGATCCATCCTGAAATCATAAATCGCACAGGCTGGTATTAATAGAACTGAAGTGAGAAGAATTGCTTCGTATTATATGCATATTCACAGATGACTTTGATCCATGCAGTACCTGTGTGATTGTCTCATGGTGAACCAGAGTTGCATTGTTTGAATCTGTTTAGGCCTATGGTTGTGGGAATTATTTTATACAAGTGCAAGTTCCTCCCCAGAACATTTCCAAAACTGGTGATGGCCATCTACCAATGGGACAATCCTGTTTGTCAGGGAAACATACTCTCTTTTGAACTCATAACGCCACGTCTTTTTGGAGATGATTAGAAGTGTGGAGAATGATGTATTTGGAAAAATATGCTTTTTGGTGAATCTGGTGTTGGTCAAATGGATTAGGTAATGTGTTTGTTTGAGGCTGATTTGTAACAGTTTCAAGCCATTCATCTCTTGAGTGACTGCTTGAATGTATTATTTTTAACATGGACTCTTGTAAAGCTGGTTGCTCTTCTTCTTAAGGGCTGTGACTGTGACCTCTAGCCTGTTGTTTCTGGTCTCTTTGCTAATTTAAAACAAATTGCTGGTGTTCACTTGGTGTTAGCAGAAGATGTAAAATTTGACCCCCCCCCCCCTTCAGCTGCTGCATATCGTTTCTGCTTTCATTGCACCATTAGTTGTTTGCTGTGAGGCTCACTGAATGCACCGGTTTGTCATTTGAACTTCAGAGATTTTGTGCTTTATAGAAACACACAGATTGCCAAAGGCTTGTGATAGCTTTTTGCATTTGGTGAGGTCATATAAATACAGGTTCTAATTTTGTGAAGTGGAAATGTTGGTGAATGTCATGATTGATTTTCAGAGAAATGTGAAACCCTTCCAATGTCATTTCAGCTCACCAGCCACTTTCCCCCCGGAGAATGCTGGAAGGTAATAAAGCAAACTAACACAAAGTCGGTTTGGGCATTATTGCAACAACTGCAATTTAATGACCTGCCCCTGATTCTATGTAGTGTTGACTCATTATGTAAATATCTGTCTGGATTGGGTTTTCTGTCCCTTCGTCATTATGTGTACACGGTTTGGATTGATGCAACGCCTCCCCCAAAAGTTACCAGATGTTTTTGTATATTTTTTTGAGGACATGACCCCACATCTGATCTAGTATTTTACTGCTGTGCTAATGAGGGCTTTCTCTTGCATGTTGATTGTTTTGCATTTATTTCACCTTCTATGCCTTCCTGCACAGCCGTTCTCCACACCGTGAGAAGAAGAAGAACAAGGTGAAGAAGTACTGGGATGTCCCTCCACCTGGTTTTGAACACATCACTCCCATGCAGTACAAAGCCATGCAAGGTAACCATCCCAGTTTCCTTTTATATTTGATGCATTTTAATAAGGTTACTAGTTTCGGAGTTGAAGAATCTTTTTGTTGTTACCCACATGTTTACTATAGTAGTTAATGCAACCTTTCTTTGCTCTCCAGCTGCAGGCCAGATCCCAGCCACAGCCCTCCTGCCGACCATGACTCCAGATGGCCTGGCTGTTACTCCCACCCCAGTACCTGTAGTGGGCAGCCAGATGACCCGACAGGCCCGTCGGCTCTACGTTGGCAACATACCCTTTGGTATCACAGAGGTAAGGAACGGAACAGCATTTGGCTTTTGAATTGAAGGGTATAAACCTGAATAAGATGTCTTAATGTGGCTGTTCCATCCTCGGGTTTTTACTAATTTCAATACAAATTGAAATAACTGTTCCATAAACCCCCAACCCCCAACCCCCACCCTTTCTGTGCAGGAGTCCATGATGGACTTCTTCAATGCCCAGATGCGTTTGGGTGGTCTTACTCAGGCCCCTGGAAACCCTGTCCTTGCAGTACAGATCAACCAGGATAAGAATTTTGCCTTCCTTGAGGTGAGATAATGGTCCCTTTTTAACATGTCATTTGTTTTCCCTGGGTGTGTCTAACAATTTAGAATGTAATCACTTCTAATTTTGTTTCTGTGTAGTTCCGTTCAGTGGACGAAACAACACAGGCAATGGCCTTTGATGGTATTATCTTTCAAGGCCAGAGTCTCAAGATTCGTCGTCCACACGATTACCAGCCCCTGCCCGGCATGAGCGAGAACCCCAGTGTCTATGTGCCTGGTACACAGCCAATTAATGGTTTTTAACCCTAAGTACTTGTGGCATAATTCATGAGTAATCATTAATACATTATGCATAGGAGCTTGCTCTCTGTGCTTTTTTTCTTTTTATGTTTCTTACTGTTGTCTTCATGTCTCCTGCAGGTGTGGTGTCTACAGTGGTGCCTGACTCGGCTCACAAGCTCTTCATTGGCGGGTTGCCCAACTACCTGAACGATGACCAGGTCAGTATTTCTGAATGAAACTGCTTTGCCGCCAAACTGGGCAACAGCTAATGTACCAAAGTGGAACTGATCAACACAGTTATGTTCCAAAACAGTGTTAACTACCATAACTATTAGTATTAGATTGGGTTCAAAGAAAAGTTCACCAGATTATACTTTTGAGTCCAGCATCACTGTTCAGGAAATTTGAAGGGCCCCATATTACCTTGTGTACAGCATCCTATTTGTTGAATCATTTTATAAAGTTGATTTTATAAATTTGTTCACAAATAATATGGTTCTTGTTCATGTTGCAACAATGGTGCAAAAGAAAAGAGAAAAACACAGAAATGATAAGATGAGAAATATTATTTGCTTTCATGCTTGCAGTGACGTAGCCCTGTCAACAATAGCAATATTAAACTTTGAGCTGTTTTGGTCACATGCTGGCTGGAATCAGTGGACATATTTTAAGTATTACTCTTTTGTCTTATGCGTCTCAGGTGAAGGAGCTCTTGACGTCATTTGGGCCTCTGAAAGCATTCAACTTGGTGAAGGACAGTGCTACTGGCTTATCTAAAGGATATGCCTTTTGTGAATATGTGGATGTCAACCTTAATGACCAGGTAGGCAATGCTACAGAAAAAAGTTGTCCAAATACTACATTGTCATTTATAATTTCCACACTTGCTTCGGTTTTTGAAAGTATAATTTAAAACCTGAATGTTTTGCAGGCTATTGCTGGGCTGAACGGCATGCAGCTGGGAGACAAGAAGCTCCTGGTGCAGAGAGCCAGCGTGGGATCCAAGAACGCCACTCTGGTGAGTGTCCAAAGACTGGACCGATGATAGCAGGGTGGTGGGAAGCTGGATGGTCTTTTAGGGTAGACAGGGACTCAAAGTTAACTTATTGGACAACCAGCCCTCCTATGATGCAGATATCAGTGTGATTTGCTGATTGTCAGAAAGCTAATGAACAAGGTCATCCACATTTTCAATGCTTTTGGTTCAAAATTAAAAAAAATAACAATTTCTTTGTCTTCAAATCTTGGCAAAAAAAAATTATGCTCTTTGAAACAAATCATAGGCAACATTGAGCATTCATATGTTACACTGATTCCATAAGTGGAAAAATGTGTGTATTGGTTAACACACCACACACCATTCTCTTGAATGATGGATCATTCTGGTTAATCAAAACATGTTCTAACACACTCTGATATAGGTTAACATGTAAGAATAAAATAGGGTGAGGTCAGAAAGTTATTGATTTCTGACAATTTCCCACTTGTAAAACTTTTCCTGTTCAGTAATTCAGAATGACATTGAAGATGTCGTGCAGCTAGTCCTAATACTCAGAGCACGTTGTTATGTAAAGTATGCCATTGACCCTCTTCTAACCGCTCTTTGTCCTTGCAGACAAGTATAAATCAGACCCCAGTGACGCTGCAGGTGCCGGGTCTGAATAGCTCAGTGACTCAAATGGGTGGCCTGCCCACTGAGGTGCTGTGTCTGATGAACATGGTGGCGCCAGAGGAGCTGCTGGATGATGAAGAATATGAGGAGATTGTGGAGGATGTCAGGGACGAGTGCAGCAAGTACGGCCAAGTTAAGAGCATTGAGATACCGCGACCTGTGGACGGCCTGGAGGTGCCGGGGACTGGCAAGGTAGGAACTGCTGTATTTGATTCGATCATCCAGAATTTGATTCGTCTTGAGTTGGATGTCTGAGAGAATAAGATCATTTTCTGTCATTGTAATTGTCAATTTTTTTCACTCCTCTATAGATCTTTGTGGAGTTCATGTCCGTTTTTGACTCCCAGAAGGCCATGCAAGGTCTGACAGGAAGGAAGTTTGCCAACAGGGTGGTGGTGACCAAATACTGCGATCCAGATGCTTATCACCGTCGGGACTTCTGGTAGAGGAGGCATGAAGAGAAGAGCGGGTGGGTGGGTGGGTGGGTGGGATGGAGGGAGGGAGGGAGGGGGGAACATGTATTGTCCATTTTCAAATCAGCCCCCTGATTGATTAGGCAGAGCAACGTTTCAGGTAGATCTGAGAGTATTAATCATTTGACAAATGGCTTTGGTGATATCCAATTAATCATTTGAGATCTATGTGAAATGTCCAGCAGTTAAAACAGGCTTTTGGAATTGGAGAAGAGTGGGGAGTGTTTATATGGAGTCCGTAACAGAGGGGGCTAGGTTTGGGTGGTAAGGGTGTAGCTGGGTGGGCGGGGATTTTTTGAGAAATGTGTGTAATAATAGGTCCAGGATGGGGTCAACAATTTTTATACTTTGTCAGACAGGGATGTCATTTTGGGTGGGAGGGGGGTACCACACTTTAAGGTTTGTATTTAAATGGAGGCAGCCTGTTTTAAATACATTAGGAAGAAGGTGCAGTAGGGAAGTAACTGGACTATTCTGATGGAGAAGAGGGATGGAGAAAACAAGTGTTTATTTGTGAGAGGGAGATGGAGAAGAAGATGAGGGCATTTTGGTTTGACCATATAATCTAGATACACAGTAGCTGTAACATTCACTTCGCTTTTTCCACCATCATTAGAACGGTGAGAGGAGTCCTCATTTTACTTTTTATTTTCTGATTTGAATCTTATAAAAAAATTTTTGCGTTCCTTCAATTTTTATCAGACTACTGCCCCCCTCAGGACGATTGTTAGAGAATGTGCTGTCTAATTGGACTCTATCTAAATGTCAACTGTAATTGTTCCAATACTGTGTGTAGCTTCACTGATTTGAGCTGTAATATCACCTTATATTCAGGCCGCAGAATAACATGAGCTGCGGAAAAGAACATTTTCAACTATACCATTTGAGTTTCTTTCTTTTTTTCTGTAACTTTTTTTCACACCCATCTTATGTGCACAGCTTTTAACAGGTGAGGTTGTTTGTCTCAGCAGTTCAGTCCTGATTTAATTAGAGAAAATAATGCAAAGAAAGATGGGGAGAAGCAAACATTGGTCTTTAATAGAGGATTTTTAATCTTCCTTACCAAAAAGCCTTAATGTTATTACATGTCAATTCGCTAGAGAAATAAATTTGGCTTGCCCCTCGACCAATGATGTCAGTACGTTAATAAATGCCACTATCTTGTCCTTTAGCCTTGCAGCACTAGTTTTCATCTATCCTTGTTTCCCAGCAGATTTGGGGTGTAAGATGTGTTGGATCCGGTTGTTTTTGTGTGTGCAACGTCTCACCTCTTTGATAAGACCAAATAAACACATGACTAATACCCTCGACTCATGATGTACCGCAAGGTGAAACCAAAACCACACAACTTCTCTCTGTTCCCTCAACTTCCAGCATGATTTGTATAAAAGACACTCTCGATAATTTGGTCGCAGATGGCTCGTCCACACTAAATACTTCAAACTGATATTGTAATAGGTCGTTAGAGACATTTGGGCTCTCTGGAGATGAATTGATAAATGAAATCCTGCAGACAAAGTCTCGGTATCATATACCTTACCAAATTTCAACAAACAAAATTTCACATGTTAGTGTTTTTGTTTTCCTGATTTTATTATGTTGTTGGTTGATTTTTACTAAATCTAAGAGGTCTGTATGTACTTGCACAAAGTCTGCTTTTCTCTCATCTCCCTCATCTTCTGCCCGTAAATCTCTTGCGGACCACATGTTCACACTGTACAGGCCTGAGACTGCTTTTCTTTTGGGGGGGGTTGCTAAAGATGAAGAAACGCTGAAGAAAGATTGTGTCAGTAATAACTTATGAGATGTTACTCCTTACTTTCTGAAATCTGCTTTCTCAGTGTCACTGTCATTGAATTTCTTTCCTCTCTCTGGAAAAAAATGTGATTTCTTAATTGATTTCAAATCCTAAAACTCACATCTAGTTTATGAAAAGCATAAAACGGTCATTCGTTTGTCCAATTTGTTTTCAAATGTTGATTAAAAACTGAATTTACATGATGGCTTTGTTCTTTATGCTTCTTCTCTTATGCACGCCCGCATCCACCGACCAGGCTGCAGCACACTTTTATTCAACCAGTGAGTGATGACATTCATAGTTAATAATGCAGATGGTGCAGACTGGCGCCATGTCCAGACAGTTTCAATCAGTTGATGGCATAATTTATCAAGTCCTGTGCTTAATGATAATGTCCAAACGATGGAGCTATTTCACAGTTACAAAAAGTACCCCATTAGCTTTTCTTTTTTTTTTTTTTAAGAAATATGTCATCTATATATTACTTATACTGCAATGTAGTATGGGTGATCATGTTTTACAGAACTTCGTAAAAATATTCTTCTCCAAAAATGTATTTTTAGCATTGCAATCCTCTCAAATCCTGTCATTATTTGCTTTTATATTTCACAGGGTTCCTATGTCCAGAAAATTAAGGAAAAGTAGAGGATTAGCTTTTAGTAATTTTCCTTACCTCACCTTAATCACAAAAAGGTCAAGGACAAGGTTTAAAAAAGTAATTAAAAGGTCATAGAAAATTGTCGAAAACAAATCATAGTATATATGTCAAAAAACATGATTAAAAGTCATACTATGTTGAAAAAAATCAAAGTACAATATATTGAAAAATGGCTCTCTTTGATGAAATAAAGCCATAGTATAGTATATTGAAAAGAAATCTACATAGTTGGAAAAAGTCATGAAAAGTAATAGTATAGTAAATGGATGTCGAAAAAAGTAAAAGTGTAGTATATCCAAAATAGTCATAGTATAGTATGTTGAAAAAAAGTTGTGATAAAGAAATAGTCTCTGTGCTGCTATAGGACATCTTAGGATACACGGAGCTCCAATACACTGTCCAATACTCTCTTTCCATCCCAAACACTCAGGATTAAGAGCGTATATCACAAACTTGCACCGGTGAGGTAAAACCCCGCCGTAAAGATAGCTCCAACTGTTGGTGACGCTTCTTTCCGTCCAGGTTCATCAGTATCTTCTGGGACACTTTAAATGTGCATAAAACCGGCCTGCGGGTCAGAGGTCAGTCCAGCAGGCCACCGAGAACCTCCATCCCCTCAGTAGCCACTCCCACATCCTCAGGCTCTGCGTTCTCTTTTCCAACCATGTAGATCCACATGGAGGTCTGAACTATCCCCCTCTCCGCTTTGTCCATGTTGAGAGTCTGAGGGAAAACCAAGAAAAAAGTTGGACAGTGTTTTTTAAATATTAATGTTAAACAAGAAGTCAATATGCCTCCCAAGTAACAAGTTATCGAGATCGACTTGAGGATCGCGACACCTCAACAACTTCTTCTGCTTCACGTCTTTTTCAGCTGTTCAAGTGACCTCAGAGCATTTCGTCTACATTCTTTGCGATGTAAAAAGGGAAATGACATTGTTATAAGTCTTTGCTTTGTCTCATGTCAGCTTACATGAGCGCCTGCTCAGCATATTTATGTTTCAGTATGAGGTGTTTCCAACCTTTTGCAGTTCAAAAGTATCTCTTAATGCACAATCAAACTGAAATCTTTTAATGACATTTTTTCTTGTTATTACAACATAGCTTTACCAGACTAATCTTTGGTTCTATTATCACCAATTATTATTAGTGAACTATTGTTCAAAGTTAAAAGTAATCCTGGTCTCTGTAGAATTATATGCAATTAGAACCACTGCCGCTATTTAGCAAGTCTATTTATATTCTATATTTCTGCCGAGGCAATGGATGGAGGTCCAGTTGTCAGGGAGGGACAGAAGTTACGTGAGATGGACCAAAACTCAGCAACTCTCATATTCTCCTTTAACACTTCAAACGGGCTCAGACCCGTCTCACCCAAACTCATCTCTGACCTCCACTTCACTTCACTTCACTTCACTTCACTTCACTTCACTTCCCTTCCCTTCCCTTCACTTCCCTTCACTTCACTTCACTTCACTTCACTTCACTTCACTTCCCTTCTAGGTCTGTTGGAAGGTGTTCTTCATTCACCCACGAGACTGCAACTAACAAGTAATTTGATAGTTGATTAATCTGTCGATTACGACTTGTATTAATTGGTTATTAATCTGATAAAAATAAGCTTATTTTTCTCTTGTGTTCTTGTACAATGCTTTTTTACTACACATTAGGGACGCAGCCATGCACTGAGAATAAAAGGTCAAATGTGTCCGTTTACAAACGGACAATTATTGGTTAATTGAAGAACAAATCTGATGGACAGATATACTTTACATTTTCTCTTCATTTTGTGATGAAGCAATGTAGCCGGGTGTTAGCTTTAAAAAAGCTTTATCAGGGACCCAGGAGAAGGGTATTGATGTCCGTTACATCTGTACTACTCTTCTCCGCTGTATCGTTAATCTCTGTCTCCACTAACTTTTTAAAGTTTACTCCAGAGACGAGAGAGACTGCGTCATTTCCTGAAATCCATCATGAGCGCTACAAAAGTTGTGGCATTGGCCACAATGGAGACGCTATCATGCATCATAACATAGAGCCAACTAATCGCTGATCAACTATTTTTATAATTGATTTTAATCAATTTAATGGATAAGTTGTTGCAGCCCCATTTGAAGGAATACAATTTTAAATTAGATTACTTAGGAGGTAAGTATGCAATATAATTATTGTATAAAATACCCATTGAATGTTTCAAGGCTACTGAAGACACCTCAGGATTTCCCACCTTCACTGTAGTGAAGAGTAGCGGTCTATTTAACCCACATCAGTATCTAAAAGGCTGGTGTTTGCAAACACAGTATGATTGGTCAATAACATGCATATTGTTATAGCATCATGATGTGAATTATTTAGTTTTCACATCATGAAGCATGAACTGCTAACGCTTACAGCCACAAAGGGTTCAGAGTAGAAAAGATAGATGTGAAAGAGGTAAATATGTGAGCATATTTACTGACCTGAGTATTCTTTGATGAGTCCTCAGTCAGGCAGACACACAATCTTCATGTTGCCTCTGCAGTGAAACAAAGCAGATCCAACACAGGGCAGAGCATTTGGTTAAAAGAATCGAATGGAATTAAGGCTTTCAGGTTCAAATAAACCTCCAGATGTTCACATCTTTGCTCTCAGCACAATAAAAATGTATTTGAATTACATAATATGAATATGTAATATCATTTTAATGCAGAAATGAAATACTTGGCTATACCTCTCTGAAATGTTATAGTAGAGGGGGGGGAGGCACCGGAAGAAAATGTTGTACATTTTAAATGTTCAATCTGGTGCAAATTCATGAAGTTAGCTCTCTGAAGAACTTTGTGCTCTTCTTCTAGAAGCGGTGGAATGTAACTAAGTATGTTTAGACTACTCAAGTACTGTACTTCAGTACAACTTCGGAGTACTTGTCCTTAATTTGATATTTCCATTTGATGTAACTTTATACCTCTAGTACACTACATCTCAGAGGAAAATATTGTACTTTTAACTTCACTGCATTTATTTGACAATATTAGTTACTAGCTGGGCTACTTTGCAGATTCAGATTCTTAATACAAAATATGAATCAACTAATAAGCTATTATGTGTTATTAAGTGGTATATTGCCAAATTATTAAGTATATGAAGTACTTCAAATTTGTTCCACCTTTACCAGCTGCAACACAAACACAAATTAATGCATCAAGATTTATAATCCAATGACATATGCCTCCCATAATATTTGTTATTTGAAATGGGCCATTATGCGTAATGAATACTTTTATTTTGGTACTTTAGTATGTTCTGATGCTGAAAATGTTTGTTCTTTTACTTAACAATTTGAATGCAGGACCTTCACTAGTAAAAGAGTATTTTTACACTGTGCTCTAGCAAATAATTTAAGCATAAACACATTATTTGTAAAAACATGAATAATGATGACAAGGCAAAAAAAGTCCCACTCACACAGCATGGTAAACGAGACGGGGTCCATCTTTCAAAATGGGTTGGGTGGGTCGCCGACATTGTCGTAGCCTGTGGACAGTTCTCCCCGTAAACAGGGGGCTCCGTCTCTCCCTCCAGGCGGAGAGGGGGCAGCGAGCACCAAGTTCACAGCCATGGGAAGCGACAAAGTCCAGGCCAGGTGTGCTGTATAGCTGACACGGCCTGAGCTGTGAGCCAGTTTCACACTACGAGCCAAAATAGAACCGGTCGTGTGCACTACTGGAGGAAATACGCTGGTGAGGGCCAGCCAGCCCACCTGTTGAGAAGTGTAAAAATAGTTTTGGTTCATTTTGAAACTGTGGCGGGACAAAATAGACTTTGGCGGGTCGCCACAATCTAGGTAATTAATGTGAAACACTGTATTTTATATCATAGGAGAACACGTTTAAATCTTTTGAGATTGTTAAACACAGACCTTATTTCCCTCATCTAACTAAAAACCCATTTTAAAAACCCATTGATGAGGGAAGTGCAAAGATGCTCAACACATTTCCGCGTTTTTAAGACTCATTCCTGCAGCACTCGATTGCAACCTGTCTGCAGAGGTGTCTCAGAGAAATCATTTGAAAG
Source organism: Ophiodon elongatus (assembly GCA_016806645.1). Classification (NCBI taxonomy): domain Eukaryota; kingdom Metazoa; phylum Chordata; class Actinopteri; order Perciformes; family Hexagrammidae; genus Ophiodon; species Ophiodon elongatus. The sequence goes on along the minus strand of JACSYO010000415.1, from coordinate 3,254,625 downwards.
CATCCTGAGCAGCCTGAATTAAGAGTTAGAACGTCACTACATTAGGGATCAATTTAAATTTCAAACCATTATATTCAATCTGAAATGGGGCAATACAAAGCAGGCTACATTTCTGGTGGCACTAAGCTCAGCCCATTCAAGGGTTTTAAGTTTCAGACTAATCAGATAGACTTGTAGACCCTCACTTTTATCTGAAGCATGTTGCCTTCCATGGAAATCTTACAATGAAACATGTTGTTGTTCTTGTGATACCACAGGCCCTAACTCACGTAACTATTTCTCTCCTCTGGTTAAAGTTATATTTTACTTAAAGTCATACAAAACATATTTAAAGGAGACATTAATCTCTGTGTTATTCATTTTATTTCCCCTGTCTTGCGTATATATTTTCAACAGTGAATTTGTTTTTGTTTTTTGAATATAAATTAGGTTGAACCAATCAATAAGCTCCTTTGGGCTTATTTTGGTCTCCCTGTGTCATTTGCTTGATTTTAACTGGTCCAAATAAATGAAACTGGGTCTGCTGGCTGTGTCAAAATCCACCAAGAAATCAAGTGAAGTATTTTTTTCTGGTCTTTCCCTTTATATTTAAATCAGTGCACATGAGTACACAGTCTTGGTCAGCAGCAGTACATGTCAAATGCTTTGTCCACTTGGAATTGTAACTGTAGAAGTTACAGGACAGCAACAAATCTCTGACATAAACTAATGTCCCGTGTCAGCTCTATACTGCCCATCTTCATCTGCATCGCTACACCCCACTGCACAAAACCCAGCAGCAGGGCCACTGATGCAACACTCTCTACGCTGTTGTTCCCAGAGGGCACAGATAAAACAGCAGCTCTCCTGGCCAACAGAAGCCATATCCACCAGAGGAAACATGCAAAACAGACCCTGCCTCTCTTATAGGTCAGGACACTGCGGTTGCCTAACACAAGACCTATTAAATGTTAGAAGGAGCCCTGCCAAGGCCTGATGCTGCAGTGAGGATTGCAAATACATCTCCCTCTAGTGGTGAATGTAAAACTCTGGTGATGGTCATTGTCATTCTGGGCAATGCCTCCCCATTGATCCTCATTCAGAAAGATAGAACACTGCAGCAGTGGGAGAGTGCAACACTGGAGTAGGATGGATTCAGTACTCTGTGTACGTATGGCAGTTTGCACTTAGTGTATGGGAGTTAAAAGAATTTGAACGTTCCACGGAAAAGGACTTTGACATAGAAATAACTCTCAAAACAGAGAGATTTCACGTTCATTGTGAAAAGGGATTTGTGGGATAGGAAAAGCACAGGTGTAGATAATATAATAAAATTACTAATGGCCTATTTCAATTTAGCTGAACTGGTTTCAGGGTCCTGGCATTGTGAATGTTGGCTCACTGTCACACTAGGATACTTGAACAGAACAGAGCCAATGCTAATGTTATAAAAAAAAAAAAAACATATTCTAGGTTTTTGTTAATGTCAAAACCCCCATGAAGACCAAAGGCAAGCGTGTGTGTCGATACTTTATACTTTCCCAGACTGTCTAAGGTTCTCTGACCCAAGGTTGTTTCTCCCAAAAAAGTGAATATTTAAATACAGGTCACAAATGTATACTTTTATTTAAAATAAATAATTAAAGCATTGACTTAAACAGCTGGGTGATGTAGTTCTTAGCAAACAGTATTACTCCATTAAAATTAAGTAAATAGCGTGTTTATTGCGGACTATTTATAGCTGCCGATTTGGTGCACTAGCTTCTGGGGTTGACTGAAAATAAACTACAGTGCCCATGTTATCCTGTGTGGCTTAAAGATGCAGGATTCATTTTGGACAACAATACAGAGTTGATCAATTCATTGTTTTGGTCTTTTTATGGCTTCATGGATTTGTCGACAACAAGAAAAATACAAGAAAGAGAAGAGCGAGACATAAGACCTATGCTTTAATCGGTCAAATATTCTCAACATACTTTGCAATGTCAGAGTAAGAAATGGTTGCAGCTGTAATGTGCACATGTGTGGTCAGTGTGCGCATGGCTGCATACATGAGAACACATGTGTGCAGTTTAGTGTGTTGAAGCGTAAACCAGTACTGCTGACAGGGCCACTTGAGTGATGTGGAGACAAGATTGTTCACATCAGCATACTGTAGATTATTGATGGCCTTGGACCGCCTGCGGGCACTTTCTATCAATCTCACATGATGGAGGAGCAGAGTTAGGCTGCATAATTAGAAGCAAAGTCATTCTAAGGAACAGACACACATATGTGCGTTTAAAACAGATAGCTGTACTCTATATTAATCAATTTATCCTGGCTGTCATGTGCCCAACATGTTTCTTTCTCTCTGCGGGAGTCCATTTGCAAACGGCACGGTGGCTTTAACAACAATCTCTCCTAAAAAGGAGCAGGAACGTGACTGTTTTGGACATTGTAGGTGTTTATTTTACCTGTCACAGCCTACAGCCTGTTTCGTCCCTTTTCTCCGATTCTCTCCTGTTCTGTCTCTCTGTCCCTGACTCACTCTCAGTTTGCATCAACCCCCCCCCCTCTCGTCCCCCCTCCGTCCCCCCTTCCTACCCTCCCTGAGAGTGGCTGGCCGCTGGGGTTGGCCTGCCTCTCGCTGTGCCACGTATGTAACCTAAACTGTGGAGGAGCCAAGCAGGGCTGGGCCACGAGTAAAGCTTTCCACAAGACCAGACTGAAGCTCTGAAATCTCTGGATCTTGTGCAGTGAGGAATGAAATGGAGCTGCACATTGATTTTATTTCCTAAACCATTTGATTTTGAGGTTGTGTAGTCCATAGCATCTACCTCACACATTAGTTTTTTTTTTTTGCCTTTGTAGCCACCTTTAACCTCACTTATTTTTTCCTTCTCCATGCGTGTCCCTCTCTGCTGATCTTTGCGTCTCCGTTTCCTTTTCACTCTGTCTCTGTGTCAGATTTGCACTTACCTCACAGTATATTGTGTCGCTGTAAAACGCTATCCTGGCCCCTCTCATATAAACACAGGCTCCTCCTTCACCCGTACTTAATGTCATTAACAGGTGGCTGTCTAAAATAGACAAGCACAAACACACACACACGCAAACAAACAGCAAGGCTATCACAGATACAGACATGTTTTAAATCATGCTGGCATGGCTGTTGTCACATGACCGGGCCACCTGGCAGCACCTCTGCTCATTGATTTGATATTCAAACATGTGTGTTGTGTGAACAGGGTGCTGTTGAGATTGTAGATGGCGTCTGAGGGGAAAGCAGCAGTGCGAACAAAAAAAAATGTAATCATCAACAGTGTTAACCAACCAGGCTGCAGCCCCCTCCCCTGTTACACTCACTTTCCATAACCCTCATGTACCTCCCTCTCCCTCTCACTCTCTCTCTCACTAACTCACCCATCACCACTCTCCCCCTCTATTAAGTTTAAAGCGTCTCTTCCTTCCTTCTGAACAACACACCAAACAGGTCAGACTTACTCTTCTTTTCACTTAGCTAGTTGTTGCTTTCGTTATGCCCACGTCACACAGGTGGCTGTGTCTGTCTTTGGTGAAATGGTCGTGAGAGATCCTCATTTTCCTCTCGTAAAATGCCCCTGTGTGTATAAGCTTATCATCTGCTCAGCTGCTGCAGAACTTAAGTCAGTCCATTATAGTTTTGGTTGCATCATCAACCTCTAAGACACACATTTATACACAGCTTAGCATAATGTTTAAGTCCAAAGTGAGCATTTTTCTGTGTTATTCCATCCAGTAAAGTAGCCTGATGTGCTCCGACCCCTCTGATCATCCTGTGGTTAATATGGATGTAATGTGATAAAGGTGTGTAACTCTATGACTACTAACTTGGCTGTCAGCAGCTGCAGTCTTGATATTCTTTCACAGTTAATGCTGGAGGAGTATTCAAATACATGGCTGCTATTCTAAACATTTGGATCATTAGAGACATTTTATAATGCTTAACTCTTAATATGAAATGATTATATTCCTTTACAGTGCTTACTGTAAATTAGGATTGTGTGGTAAATTGATAAATTGATATCGTTTATCAACTTTTGGCAAAGTAATATCACGATGATTAATCTTATCATGTTGTTCTACAAATTTTCTGTTTGGTCTCCAAGCAAATTGGAGGCCTGTATGAGGATACGTTGGGAATATCCTGCAAAACTCTAAATATACATACAGCATACTGCTTGTTATATTTATATACTGCAAAATACTGCACACAAAATAATTGCACACAGTGGCTTCACGTGGTGCATTGCCTATACAAAACCTTTGATGCTGTCAGCGCAAAACTCTGTTAAATGTCTAAATTAAGTGATCCACCAACTGTGTGTGGCCTGCTGCCTTCCTAACTGGCCAGGCCTCTTGCCTCCACTATGTGACCTGGTGGACTGCTCAGCAAAGTTAATTACTGCAGCCCCCTGTCTGTCAGAGGGTTCAGGCATGAATTATCACCTCTCATGCACCCTGTGCAGAGCAGCGACACCGTTGTGCCCTGTCACTCACGGTGTTTAAACTGCTCCAAAGGCCCCTTGCTCACAGTTTGGAATAACAGAAACAACTCCATAAGCCTGGACCCACTTACAGAATATGCCACACACTGAAACACACATACACACACACACACACTCACATGCACTCTCAAAAAGACAGACATGGCTTCAGATTCCAAGTGTTTGCTGGTACACGTAATGCAGGATGGGACGTATTTGTGGCAACCCATAACCCCCTCAGATCAAAGGGGATCTGTGTCTAAGCCAGAGATAGTGTACCTGTTCGGGGAAGAGCTCTGTTGTCAACTCCTCTGGGAAAATAGAAGATGGGTGGTCCAGTCTGGCGCTGTGGTGTTATCTCTCACCTTGAACCCACACCACCCGACTCCACCGGCTCATCCAGCCCAATTGTTTCTTCATCTGAAGCAAAATCTGCCTTTCAGGGAGACGCCATATGGCTTATCTATTGTTGGCTGAGAGCATGTCATATGGCTTTTAGGAAGGGAATACTGTAGATGCTGATAAAGCTCTTGGAAATTAAATATTACGCTGGTGATGAAAGGATTTTGCTCTTGTGAAGCATATGCTGGCTGCTCTTTCATCTTTCTGTTTCATCTCTCAATTTCAGGGGACTGGACAGAAAACAGACACTGGCTCTCCTGGTCCTTGCCTCCGTCTCCTCCCATTTAATAATTTCCTTACTTCATCCACCCCCTCCCCACCTTGTTGTAGCTCTGTTCATATCTCTTTCTGTCTAATTTCATTGTTCTGCCCACTTGTTTTCACTTCATCCTTTGTTCCCCTGACTGCTTTTGCTTAATTTTACCATCCATCACAGGATAGTTGATAGCTGTGTCTCCTCTTTTTTGTTTACTGTTTTTAAAACAAGACTTGCTGGCACCTTTTTCACACACCTCTCCCCATTTTCTTCCTACTAAACCACCCTTCTATCTTTGCATCTATTATTTGCTCCTGTAACATTTAGCCTAAGTGCCTTGTTCTTTCCTCTGGTCTTCCTCAAGCTTGGCCTTGAGATCAGTATGTGGTCCAACTTCTTCGTACAGCAGGATGAGGATGGTCGTGTCGGGGTGGCAGGGGCTGGACAAGGTGGGGGTTTAGGTGGGATAAAAGGTGGGATAAAAGGTGCAAGGGGACCGAGGAGGACCCACAAGATGAGTGACAGCCAGGAGGGAAAGATCAAGCTGGCCTTCTTTGTGTCTATCATTGGAGTGACCCTGACGGTGTTGGGCATGGGGACAGAGTTTTGGGTGGAGCTGGCCCAACCAAAGAATTTCAGTGGCAACCAGACCTGCCAGATGGCCCATTACGGCCTGTGGAAGGGCTGCATCCGCACCCTATGGGTGGCCGACATAGACCCAGAAAGGACGAGCTGCGGCCCTGCTGAACTACCTGGAGGTGAGACCTCTGACTGGAGTGTTTGGGTGTCCAAGTGAGTTTGTGTTCTTCTGTCTGTCTGTCTGTCTGTCTGTCTGTCTGTCTGTCTGTCTAGAAGGTGAGCAGGTGAGGTTTCTGGAGGGCATATGTCTGTTTTGTTTCTCCAACTGTCTGCTCATGTATGCTTCTCTGCAAACTGAATTGCCCGACCATGCAAGTCTACCTTTAGGCTGCCTCCACGTTACAGTACGTGCCTCAGTATGAAAGTGAATTAATAGAAAAGGGTCAAAGGACGTTTCTGAGAGGTAGCAAGTCAGAAAAAACGTGTACTCTTAATTGTCACGATTTTTCTTTCCCATCCCCACTGATGTGAAAACAGAGGGAGCAGGCATAACTAATATAATGTATGCCCTCTGGGAATATGCTTACATCTGTAGGTCTTTTATCTGAGCCCATAATGGACTGGGGAAAACTATGCCAACACTTTGCCAAAAAATTCATCCCACCAACAATCTCTAGATTTCTGAGCATCATTTCCCCTTGTATATATACAGTATATATGCACATCCACTGTAACCTTGTAAAGGGATGTGGAGAGGATAGTTGTGTATGTGAAGCTGCCTGCATACATATGTATCTAGGTCATTCTACAGATAATGTGCAAATTGAATCATTAAAGAAATGCGATGCGCAGAAACAGAGCACGAGCAGGACCACAGTAAAGCTATTTTCAATTATAATACTATTGTAACAACACAAAGCAGCAGGCAGGTACTTGTAGCATTATACAAAATAATCTTTGTGATTCATAACATTGTCAGTGTAGTGAAGCATCGATTTCAAGTTTTTCCCTTCACTGGGTACCTAATCATCTCCTGTTGTACACACAGTACAAACAGCCATGTTTAGAGTTGTGACAGCTCCTTTCTAAAAGCACTTTATTCAACTTGACCATGGTTAGGTTCTCCAGAGGGCGTTGATTATCTCCACAATGACCTACTTCTGTCTGAAAAGCGAGTCTGGAGACTGAGAGAGGCAGGTATTGGTAGAAATGAGATAGAGATAGGCAAAGCAGGCTGTCGAAGGTTCTGCTCTTGGAATAACTGCCTATATCAGAGACAGAGCAGAGCTCTGAAGAAACAAAAGAAAATAAATCATCTCCTCATCCAGCAGAGATAGATGTGGATCACATATATACATAAATACTATTCACATGCATCACCTTGAATGATGTGTCACAACATTGTTTTTCTATTCAGATGTCATGGACTAATTCACCTTACCAGTCAATATGTCCTGCATCGCTGGCTGCTAGCAGATATATGTGTGTGCCTCTGAGATGGTCTTTTGGTGCGTGAGAGCAGTCAGTATGCTTCTGACAATCTTTCTCACACGTCCTAACACTGTTGGCCCACGCCGACCGGCACAGATGGCCGTGGGCTTGTCATGTTTGGAGGAAAACAACTGTTTTTGCCATCTCTGCTTCTCCGTTTCACATCGCTGTTTACATGCCTTTGGCTCCCGTCCCGAGAAAAGTGCGGCCCCGCCGATGCCGTGCCTGTCATCTCGAGACCAGCTATCCATCTTCGCTGTCTGCTGGAGAGGGACATGACAGCTCAATAATTATAGCCTCAGCAGGGGAAGCAAGAGCAAAGGCAGTTGACTGTGATAGCATAATGTGTTAAAAATCAGTAAGCTAATAAATGGTGTGTCTGCTTCAGTGAAAATGTTTGCAAATGTGCTCAGACACAAACATATTTGTGTGTGAAACCAATGTGTGACTGTGAGTGTGTGTGTGTGTGTGTGTGTGTGTGTGTGTGTTCACAAGCATGTGGTCATCTTGGACCACATAATATTCAGTTGGTGAAAGTCATCACTATGCGCTTGTGAAGCCAAGTGGAATCTGACTACTTCACAGTTTTTGTCTAAATATAGAGAGGGGGAAACGAAGAAGAGGGACAGACAGGGACTGAGGGAGAGTGTATGTCTAATGCAGTATTAACCAACCCCTCTGTGTTTCCTCCCCCTCTTGACATCTCCTGCTCACCTCCTTCTCCATCTGTGGCTCCCCTCTCTTTTCCCCTTTACTCACCACCCCTTCCATCTGCCCCCCTATCACTCTTCCCTTTCCCCGCTATTTCATCCTTTGAGCCTCTATCCATATTTCCTGCATCCCCTTCATCATTTGCTCATCCAACATATCCCCTTCCCCTCAGTCCTTATTATTGTACAGCCACGCCTCCCCATTTCTATCCTCCATCTGCCCCTTCTCTCTGTCTACCTCTCTTTCCCCCCTCTGCCGACCAAGTATTTTGCCGTCTTTCAGCCTCTCTGGCCGCGCCATATGTGCAGTGCTGGGCAGTGTGTGTGTGTGTGTGTGTGTGTGTGTGTGTGTGTGTGTGTGTAGCGATGTGCGTCTCTGGGTATTGCAGCTAATGCTCGACACTTGGATATAAATAGGAATGATGCCTGGAAGGACAGAGTGCATGGATGCATAGGAGGCACATAACAGAAGACCAGCAGCTATCCATAGGAGTGTGTCTGTGGTTGTGTGTGTGTGTTGGTGATCTCTTTGTGTGATCTTTTTATTTACCCACAGAAACCAACTGCACCTACTTCAAATTCTTCACCTCTGGGGAGAATGCAGTCATATTCAAGAAGACAACTAACAAGAGTGAGACATTTTAATTCCTTACACATGCAGATGCACACCAACAGTTGCATTGCAGCGGGTATCAATAAAGACATTTGCTAGGGTGCTCAGAGGACCATGCTGTTGGTTTTTGCATGTTTCAGCTCATTAACTTCTGCTGCCACCCATTTTGCAAAGCAAACCATAAGCCCTCAGACTGATTAATGTGTTTACCTTACTGTCCAGGCAGCCAATGGTTTCAGTGCAGTTTGAAGATCAGCTGGCTGAGACATGATACTTACATCACATTGAGCATAAAGTCAACTTTAGCCTTTGATCGACCGTTTTGAGCAGGGACTGTTTTGATGCATTCAAGGAAGCTGAGACATTTATTTTATAAGAGCTGTGAGAACAAATTCCAATCAGAAGGTGTGTTGTTTGCGTATTACCCATGTGGATTACGGGACGAAGCCATACTACTAACGCTGTCAGTATGGCTAATAACATAACACTATCATGATAACACTAATAACATGATACATGTAGCAATGTCCGTTTTTTGGTTGGTCCATCACTTTGGTCCAAACTTGAAAAATCTCAACTACTGGATGGATTGCCTTGAAAGTTTCTCCAGATATTTTACTTCCTACATGATGTATCCTGATTACTTTGGTGATTGACTACCTGTCTTTTCACCATGAGGTTGACATGTGGTTGAGTGAAATATCTTTTAACTATTGGAAAGATTGCTATGAAATTTGGTACATTCATGTCCCTCTGGGGAAGAATCAGTTTGATATAGAAATCAATACTTTGGTGTGTGACCAAATTCCTGCAAAATTGACATTCCCATCATTACTTTGTATTTTGTTCTAATGTGTTCATGCTAACATGAAAACTCAGAGGCAGTTGGAATAAAACAAAATGTGTCCTTTAATAAAGAGATTGGGGTAAAGGGGATGGGGTCAAACTCAAACTAAAGATTCCCCCCATTGGGGGTCTTTGGCCTTCAGCCTTCTCCCAAAGCAAGACAGCTCCACTGTCCTGTGTGGTCAGAGCAGAGAGAGAGAGAGGAGTCCTCTTTGATTACCTCCTGTTCGATGCTGCCTGTCTCCAGTGGCTCATAAGATCCTCCCGGTCTTCTCCCCAGCCTGTCTGCTGCTTCTGCTGCTGCTTAGAAGCTGGGTGGAGGTATGCCTGCTCTGATTACCTGATGCGCTGCAGGTGTGACCAATGCCATGTGCCTCGTGGCTGCAGCTCCTGAACCGCATAGGCCACTCCCTCTAGCTCCTCCCCTGTCCTGGGTCTGCTTGGCTTTTTCCCCTGGTTTGCCACAAAATATGTAACCTTTGTTATTGTGAGCATGTTAGCATGTGTGTGTGCCTAAATACAGGCTCAGAGAGCTGCTAGCATGATGTTGGACTCTTCAGTCTTGTTTGTTTGAAAGTGGTTGCTGTTTGGCAGCCAGCGCGTGAGATGCCAGGAAAGAAAGACTCATCAAAATACTCCGTGGTGCCAACTGCATTAACAAAATGTGTTCGGTGATAATTGTTTCCGTCAAGCAAGTTTTAAGTCTCTGCAGATTAATTTAAAAATCTCATGGGCGCACACTTGCATCAATCACTTGCTGCCATGGATGATAAGAAAAAAAAAACATGAATCAATCTAAAAACTGTAAAATGCAGCTAGGCAAAACAAAACTGCTGTCATTTTGTGTTGCTTTCATTTTTATCTATCTTATGGCCTTTTTGGCATCTTCTCCCTACCAATAACAAAAAACATTCCTAAAGATGGAATCTTCTGTGTTTTGATTATTATTATTATTATTAATAATAATAATAATAATATGTGTGGCAGAGTGTCAAAAAACACAAAACTGGCGCTAGCACTGTTGTGAATAGTTGATCAGCTTTTTGGGTTGCACCTGTTCAGCTCTGCAATACCAATAAAATCTGTTTTTGATAGAGCTAGTATGGGAAGTGGCACAATTCACACCATGTTTGTATTTTCATAATCAAGGCTAATCTATAAGCCAAGTAGAATCAAAATTCGTGAGGTAGTATAATATTTAATTTCTCAATACCTCTGCCATCTTTCCTAAATATCTCTCGCTGCATAGAATTACAGATTTCAGCTTTACCTACACATTTTAACGAGTTCTGGCATATAGTTACACTCTAATCCCTTTTCTCTTTTAATTTCTTTTGGCTCTCCTACACAGAGCTGAATCTAGCAGCAGCTATCTTGGCCCTTTTGAGTTTGACCATGATGGTAATGGGCTCTATCTGTATCGCCATGTCCCTCAGCAAAGGCGTACCCTTCTTTCTCAAGCCAGCCTCCTTCTGTTTCATCCTATCAGGTGGGACCTCGCTTAACTTTAACATTCAAGTGTGGCAATATCCCTAACTGACTGATATTTGGCAAGATGATTATTCGGTATTTATGAACAGTTGTTTGTGAACGTTACCGAGTTATCTTCTAATGTGATTTCATTTTTTTTATCTTTGTGTGCAGGTGTACTGGTCCTTCTCTCAATCCTGATATTCCACCAGTCTGTGCTGTCCTTGCTGTCCAGTGACCACTCCATACCTCTACACCATGAGCTATCATGGTCTGTGGCCTGTGTGGGCTCAGCGGGAGCCATCCTTATTTTCGGAGGATGCCTCTTCATTATCCTCTCCCTTCCTTTCAGCCCCTGGCAGAAATGTTTGCCACACAATAATAGCACCACCTAGCACTTGAATAGCAATACAATATACATACAGTATTATTGATTTCTTGTTTGAGAGCAAGTGGAAACGTATGTTTCTGGAGTGACTTTACTTGCTCTTGGCATTTAATTTGTCAGAGAAGTCATACTTAAGTCTTAATAAAAGGTAAGAGGAGAAGTCAGCAACACATTAGTGAGAGAATATGCAAAAATTGTTTCAGTGTTTTTGTTTGTAGAAAATAGATGGAGGGAGCCACAGAGCTACTGCTGACTGTCTAATTTTTAGCTCTGAGATGTGTTTACTTATACAAGTGTCACAAATAGGCACGTTAGCCTGCCTATAGCTGTACATCCACACATAGTCTTTCTGCTAGCACAAGGACACTAAATAAAAACTTTATAAATGCTCAGACACTTATCTATTTTAAAACGTCTGTTTAATGTGGAAGCCCATTTCTGCTAAGAAATAAAAAAAAAAACATGAAAAGTTAGCAACAAGTCCTCCATATTAAACGACAGAATGTATCTTTTGTCCGATCCATTTAGAACAACAGAAGTATTTTCTGATCTGACTTAAGCCAAAGGGTCTGTGAGTATGCGAGGGTCTTCTAGGGTCATCGGAGGGTGTGAACGAAGGCTCTGTGCGGACGTCTGCATACTGCTGATTTGTTGTGACCGCGTGGACAGTTAGAGACAGTTGTGGACAGTTACGCGGTAACGCAGCAATCTACTGCACACGTGTGGGACGTGTCCCCTAAGTGGACTGTATGAACAGAACCACTACTACTACACACTTACTACGGCTGCTAGGGGGTGCTGTCACTTGACCGTAAGCATATGTCTTTTTGGGGTACTGATGCTGTCATTCTTCTTTGAGGACAGTCTCAAAGTGAGACATGATACAAAATTATGAGATTGTAAATCCAAAAGTTTGACGAAGTCAAAATTATGAATACCAAGTCACAAATTTTTACTTATCATCCCATAATTATGACTTGAGTCTTTTCATTTTTTTTACATGCTTAACTTTTCATACTTTTTTTCAGACAGAACTGGGCTTCCACAGTTTAAAAGTCCTAAAGCGCCATCAGAACGTATAACCATCGGCATAGCAACATACACTATGTTTGTGATAATGCTAACAATCAGTATGGAGGAGGTCCTGATTACTTTCAGAGAAGTTACTTGTCATATGTATATAAAAGGCAATGAGTATCCTCAATATTAGAAATAACTACTATGAATCTTTTTAACCATTAATATTTGAATAACATGAGGCTTCATGTCATTATTTATTACTTACGTGTGTTTTGCAACTATTGGGTGAATGCTGCTTCAGTATGAATGCATGTTGAATGAAATCAACAGTGAGAAGTTATTAAAATACCATTTTGTATATCAGAGAATTGTATGGACTCACTTTATAAGCTCAACTTTGTACATAAACTGAATGACTGTGTTTATATTGTGTGAATGGTCCCTGTATTGCTGTCTCCAATGACATTTGCAATATGTATGCAGTAAATACACTATAGTTTTGTCATAGGATGCTCACCTTGTCTCTCTACCAGGAAATGCAATTTTACAAAATATATGCTCATTTCTACTCATATATATATGTACAGTATGTGGCACCAGTTTTGCTCATCATTAAAGGGATTTGACATGAAATAATTGCCTCTCTTTTGTTGCTGACATGGCAGCCTGTCTGCTCTCAAACTTGACATTCACCCATTTCACCTCTTCACAGTGTGACTCCTAACCTCTCTGCCAAGGATCCACCTCTCCCAAACCCGCTCCTCTATATTTAGGCCGGAGCTCATCGTAATGCATTTCATTGCAGAGGTTGGGAAACCTTATCCTCGAATTTCAACTATGTAACCCCCCTCTATAGCCTACCCTCGTAGCTCTGTGCCCCCTCCTCCTGCACCCCTGACCTCAGTGCGTCACTTTCCCTGTTGTCTCCAGGCGAGCCTGTTGGTCACTACTCCTCCACCCTACCTCCAACCAACCCCTCTGCCCCGCACACACACAAGGACAAGGGGACGATCAGATCAGAAATGTCCCAATAACTACTCTAGCACCTGGCCTGCTGGGGAATAAGTGGCACACATGCTTTTAACTCTCAGTGAGCAGAAACTGAATCCTAATGACACACTATCCTGGTTGTATATATAGCTGTTAATAGTTCCACTGAGACTGTGTGACATGTGGTGCAACCACTACGGTAGCTGCATGTTTTTACATCTAAAAGGGCTTCCTATATGTAAAAATATGAATGTCCATATATCTTAAGCTGTACAAGGAATGAAGCCTGTGTAGTAGAAGACGTTGGCAGCCTCTCATCCTTCCTCCTTTAATCTCAGCTGCATCACTGTGACTAAAACTAGACTGCAGGTATGATAATAGCAGGGGAAGGCACTCCAGATAACAAGTCCTCAGGCTCCAGGAGCACTAGGAATCTCAGGCCTCGGATGTATTATCTCTTGTCTCTGAAGATTCCCACTTTCCTCCCTAACAGTGATCAACCCTCTGAGGTCAAGCAAAACCTGCCCTGGACCTGATGGGAGCGAAGCAGAATGTCACAGCACTTTATAATTGTTCATTCAAAAACATGTATGAGGTACCAGATGGGACCATCAGGGAAAAAACGGTCAGGTAGGGCAGCGGGCACAGAAAAGTACACTGAATTAACTTTTCCATTATCCTATTTAATAAATACCGCCCATCTGGCGCTACCCATATATTTGCAAATATTATGAGTCTCATGTCTGACAGCGAAGGTCGAAGTCTTTTTAGGATCACAGCACACCAAAGATTAGCTGAAAGACCTTGAGCTTGAGTAACTACTAAGAGCAATATTTGCTTACTAATGCAGAACAATGTGAGTGTGTATGTGCGCGCGCGTGTGTGTGTGTGTGTGTGCGTGTGTGTGTGTTATAGCCCAGTCGTGTGAAGTAACTAAAGTACTTTTCAGTTTAAGATTTTACACAAACAAAGCACAATTTATAATGTATGATGCATTTTTATAGAGTAAGTTTAACAACATTCTCTAGAGCAATTAAAATTGTCTTCATCTGGCACAGCTACAGCATTAGAATTCTGTTAGTTAATGCATTAATAATAATAATAATAATTTGATACATTAGTATATTCAGTTGCTGATACTTCTTTACTTTTACTTGAAGATCCCCTCCAGACATGTTTTAAGACAAATACAAATATTCCGCTAAGAAAGAATTAAAATGATGACTTTTGATGACTTTTTCCCTCTCATTGGAAATATTGTTTATTTCAAATATTATAGACACAGTGTCTGCTACTTCACTGTAAAGTCTATTCTCAGTGTATGTGCGCTGAGGTTTCAAGTGTCCACGTCACACTTGATCAAGTTGCATTTTGAACCACGATTGGCTACCAAAGAGATGTTACAAAATCTTGCTTGTACGTACACGTCTTAATCTCAGATTGAAGTTAAGCACAGAGACATTTTCAGCAGATGAATGTAAAAAAAGACTGCTCGTGTCAAACAGCACACATACATCATTCTGTACAGTGAAGCTCAAACATCCCATTGAAATATCAATGTCCATTCTTCCTATAGCTCTGTTTTTGGTCTCTACCAACTTCTGAGGGAAATATCTGGCTCTTTAGCTGCTAAATGCTCCACTGTGTTCACCAGCAACCTGCTAACTGAGTTTGTTTGCTGGTGGTGCTGAGCAGCTAGAGTACAGGAGATTATTAGAGCTTTTTCGGTGAAAACAGCTGCATCCAAAAACGTTGCTAAGAGAGCGACAAGAGTAACTTTGATGAACAGACAGCTAAATCAGCTGAAACTCTCTATAAATCTCCATAAATCCAAGTGGAGATTCATATTAAGGTGATAATTCTCTGGAGCTTCATAACTCCTTTCACTGTCACATTGTTTTCACATTGTCATTAGATACATGGTAATTATGAAAATATCAATTATAGACGCTTTAAGTAACAGGTATGAATACTTTTAGACTGTCTACAGATGCTCTTGAAAGATACTCAAAACACAGATATATGCTCACTCTACTTCAGAAGAGACCCCACTCTTCTTTCTTTGCGGAAAAGAAACAAAAGACAGCAGTCTGTGAATATGTCTGTTATTGTTTTTTTTATAAACTTCGTGCAATACAGTGTTTAAGTTTATCACACATTTAGATAAACCATAATCATTTGTCTAGATATATCTATTCTCAACTACATACTATTCATATTGCCCACATAAATGCTATCTGTGTGCAGTTTTTATCACATTATTCTTTTTCTGAAATGAAATCAAAGAAATGAAAATGTTTAGAATCTGGAAGCGTCTGGTTTGTTTTGTTTTGTTTCTTCATTATATCATGTAGCGGTGTGTCCATGGTTTTCAACCTGGATCTGCAGTCAGTCGGGAAAGTTTAGAAGAGGGGGGCGGGTGGGAGGGTGTTTACATGTGTTTACATTCTCGACATAAACAGATCAGGTCAGGAGTCAGCGCTCACAGGGAAAGCACAGTGAAAAGAATCATGTAGAGGTTTAGGGGGTCCTCTATGTGGTGAATCTGCTGTTGGTCATGTGATAAAGTTGAGGAACACTGATCATGTGACCAAATATGGGCGGGCAGGGGGAGCAAGTATGGCAGCGCAGGGTTGGTGGATGAAACCACCCAACAAGAGTCCAGGGAGGGCACCGGGAACAAAACAGCCCAAAATGCATACCCAGTTAAAACAGTGGTCCCGAAAAACGTATCTATAGACTTTACAAATATATGTATGCGTAAATTACAATGTACATGTATCTTTTCAAAAGTTTTTTCTCTATAGTGTTTTTTTTTTTTTTTTTAAACCCTCTCAACCCACATATACATATTGTCTTTTTTTTTGCCACTGAAAATGATGAGTTGCATGTCTCACTTTGGGACTCTTCATAGAAAAAAAATGATTAGGTTTTTTTGTTTTTCTGCTCAGGCAGTAACCTTTACCTGAATCTGTACAAATGTATTATTCTATGTCTCTTTTTTCTGCTTCCTCCAGTCAGAGGTTTCTGTTAATGCCCAAGAACAAACATCTTCAACACGACTATAGCTACAAGTACTACTGTTAACACTGATTAGAATGGAAATAAGACTAACAGAGGCCCATAGAAAACTCAGACTTATAATAACAAGGAAGTTGGTCAGTTGTCTCAGTCACTCACATTATTGTTGCATTTCTGTCAGTATCAATATTGGAAGACAATTTACAAGTAGTCAAATCTGACTTCATATTATAAATGAAAATTATATAATATGGGGTTTAAAAAAAAGAAATACAGGCCCTCATTCTCCCACATATTGTGCACACTCATGCTTGACACTTTGACACAGTTACACACAGCTCACTGAGAGTCCCAGTGGCTCTGCATGGAAGAAATTCACAGTAAAAGTCGTAGAGATCTAAAATTAGAGTGAAAGTAACATGAAAATTAAAATTTTCATTCCAAACTATAGTGTTTGCAAATACGGCTAGCCTGTAATAACGCTAAGAATAATCACAACAACAATTTTACATTAACGATGATCTGGTTAATTAGCGGTAATATTGCACAAAAAAAGATGTGAAACATTTTCATAATAGCCCAAGGTTAATTGTGTTTGATCATTAACAAAATAAATCATTTCTAGCACGTTAAAATATCAAAATAGTTTTATTGTGAAAGTTCATTGTTGTTGTTATTATCACTCTGTTATTACTCATCTTCTTTTTGTTCTCAGTGAGATTGAGCAGACTAAATAACAGTGAACATGGAGGGAGAGATTTAGTATTTCACCTGTCTGTCTGTCTTTCTATCTATTTCCTGTGGAGCCACACAAACACAGTGCTCCTCTCTATCTTCCCTCTCTCATCACTACCCATCCTCCTTCTCTCCCTTCCTTCTCGCCCTCTTACACCCTCTCTCTACACAGGCGTTGTCTTCCTATTGAGGGTGTTAGAGTTGCTCTCCCTGTCCCCCTTCAGCCTGTCCAGAGTCCCCATCCCTCGCTCCCTGTCTACTGTGGACGAGGTGAAGGGTGGAGGGCCGGAGCCCACAGAGTTGGGCATCGGCGCGTTGGAGTTGGAAGAATTGGAAGGGTTGTGGGATTTAAGCGATGGAAGTGTACCACTCATCATCACCCCCCCTCCACCTCCATCCTTTGGGAAGCAGTTGTGGAGCTGGTAGAGCGTGGCCCTGTCCACCGTTCCATACATGGGCGGTAAACCCCCCAGTTTGGGGTCACGGGACAACGTGTAGAGAGAGATGTCGCCTCCAGCCAGGGCCGTGTGGGAGCGAGAGTGGGGGTTTGGTAAGGTGGATACTGAAATGGGGCCCTGGGAAAGCAGCGCAGAGGGGGGCAGGCCGAAGTTCTTGCCCCCACCTCCCCCTACAGGTGAGGGGTCTCGGGAGCGGGAGGGGTCGGTGGAGCGGGACGAAGAGCGGGAGCGGCGGCGGAAGCGGTAGCTGGGCAGGCGGAGCATGGCGTGCGTGGTGCTCTTGAAAATGTCGGTGCGTGAGCGGCAGCGCAGCTCCTTGTTCTTCTCGATGTAGATGTTAACAGCCAGCACCCCCACCATCTCGGCCATGATGAAGGAAAGACCCCCAAAGTAAAAGGACCAACCGTAGGAGTACTGCCACTTCTTATCCTCGTCCTTCTTAGGGGAGATGTCCCCCAGTGCGGCCGAGATGTACACAATCACACCAATTATGTTACTGAGACCTGAGGGAGCACAGAAATACGGTATTTACAAAAGACCTAAATAAGCTTAGACAAACTAACTTACAGTATTAATAAACACATTTGTTTGACATGATGATTTGTGACATTCTCAATAAAGACAACTGCCAAGATGAAGGTTTAATGTAAACACCTCGATTAAACTGTCAGAATAGTCTAAACACAACTAGACACAAATAAAGCATGAAAACTATACACTCACATAAGCAGTCACACATATATCAGCACATATTATTCTTAAGTTACCTGCAGCCACAAAGAGAATTCCTGCCCCCAGGATGATGTTTCTTTTGCTCTTATAGAAACGGCTAGCAGCGATGCAAAGCCCTCCCATC
The DNA here is from genome assembly GCA_016806645.1 of Ophiodon elongatus. NCBI lineage: Eukaryota > Metazoa > Chordata > Actinopteri > Perciformes > Hexagrammidae > Ophiodon > Ophiodon elongatus. The sequence goes on along the minus strand of JACSYO010000415.1, from coordinate 3,236,303 downwards.
AGCAGCAGGATGGCACTGAGGATCGGGAAGATGTTGGAAGCCCTGACTACCCCTAAACAGAGGAGAAAATAATGGTGAACAGCAAAAACTAGAAAAGATTGTAAATACATGAATTCTTCATGAGAATTTTTGTAGTTATCATTTTTTTTCGATGGATATTAGTGAACATTGAAAGGATTTAATTGGTAAAACACCAACAGGCTTTTATTGTGAAGAAGTCATAGGAAACACAATGCGTTTGTTGCTGACCATCATCATTCATCAAAAATGCAAATACAAAAGAAGACAACGGTAATGTTGCAGTATTCCTGAAACAGCAGATGCTCAACGAGTGTTGACTGTAGTGTTAAAGGTGCTAAATACAAGATTGAGAGTTTTTCTATTACCTCTCATGTGGCTCTCAACTTGGCGACAGCTGAGCCGGCAGCTCGCAACGAGCGGTGCAAACAGCGCTAACAGTGCTGACTTAGCTAACAGATTTTACCTGAGGGGGAACTGGAGTGCGCTACGCTTCTGCAACGATGCCGTCGGTCGGGACAACGCTATCTGCTGTTACGGCTGTATGTGTGCTGTGCAGAGCGGCGGCAGTGAGCTAGCCAGAGAGGCACGCTCTAACATGCACTAAAAGCATATACGCAGCAGGCTTGGCTATGTCAACAAAACTAGGAGAAGTCGGATTATAACACACACAAAGACACACACTTAATTTTCTGCTCAGGTAGACATTACTCCACCGGAACTTTAGCAAATAGTTGTTTGCTGCTATATTCTGAGTCTATGCTCTGAGTCCCGTATATTGCACTTGTAAGGTGCACTTGACGGTAACCACGCTAGTCACCAAATCAACTGGGAATTGAACTTTTAGGATTACAACTTTAAGAAAACTGGTGTTGTACTCACAAGTAGAGTAAAACGACCAACAAACAGTGTTAAATAACCCAGGTTTAGATCATACAAGGAGGATGCAGAATCATAGTCACAGAGAAAATAAAAATGGTTAAAGCTGCTCCATTAAAAACAATACTCAGTGAGGAAATTAATTACTCAGTCACGATTGAATCAAACCCTTCCCATGTGGCCTTTAGTGTTTTTAGCAGGTCTGCCAACCACACACACGCACACGCACATGCACACACACGCACACACACACACACACACACACACACACACACACACACACACACACACACACACACACACACACACACACACATCTCTAGGACAACTAGGCCATGGGAGAGAAATGCCACCTAAATGCCAGCAAAATGCCTCTGCAACATTGTAAACAGAACACAAGCTTTTCTTTATGTATGCACAGGCACACATGTAGCATATCATGGAGCAGAAATATATCACTGCAGGGCACTGAGTACGAACTAGGACACTCCATCTCCCCTGACTTTCTGTACACAATGTCACATGTTTATTTCTTGCGAAGATAATCTTCTGAGGAATGAGCAATAACAAAAACAAGTTTAAAAGATAATGGAATTTAATTTTACACTATTTAATTTTACACTATTTTCCTCCTCTCTCTCATTTATAACCAGAGTTATCTCTCATTCATTTATCATCCATGCCTAGTAGTGCTGGTATTGACTTACGTAGAACGTACTCTGCCCCATCATGATCAAAGTCTGCATCTTCTGGGAAGTGGTTGATCTGAGAACACACTCCTCTCTTTACTCCTAAGATATGAGAGGAGAAACAGGGGTGACCAGACACAACAAAAGACAGGAACTCATAACTGTAACCTCATGAAAAGAAAACAGCAAACAGTCTCCTGAGGAAAAAACAGATTGGCAACTCAACAGTCATACCTTTGTTAGAAAATCCCTTTTTTGAATCCAATGTGCCAGATGATAAACTTCAACATAATATTAAGAACATCACAAATTCTAAAGGCAAGTTAGTAACATCACACACACACACACACACACACACACACACACGTAAATACATACAAGTATGCAGACACACAGGCAGACAGATAACTACCCGCCGGGTTCTTGCATGTAGACAGACAGACGGACGGAGGGATGCACGCACGATGATGACAGCACACCACTGTTGCTGATGGATGCATTGTGAGAAAGATGGATGGAAGTGATGGAATGAAGAGACACAGACGGAAGGAGAGACTGACAGATGTGGGATGAGCTGGTCTCTTTCTCACAGCTCTTATATTTCCACAGGTTGCTCTGTAAAGAAACGGAGGTACATCAGTTGAGCCACGCAAATCAGTGTTATCATTCTCAAACAAACTGTTTCAGGTGGCGTTCGTTCATTTTTTTAGACATGAGATGCACTTTGACAATAGACTGGTTCCGATGTTGTACACACATCCGTTGCTCTCTCTTTTTTGACATAATGTGCAATATCATGGACAACCATAAACACTTACCTTCAGATTTTGTATTGTACATACATGTAGCTATTTAGCACTTCCCATACCTATCATAACATATCTATGATCTTTCCGTTAACCTTTTTACATTTTTTGGCATTATGTATAATTTTAATTTGCACCTTATTTATTTGATATTTGGTATTTGCACTCAATGTATTTGCATTCTTTTCAACTTTCTACTGCACAACACAAAATGTCCCTGGTGATGAAGAAAGCTCTGTCTTATCTCATCTTATCATGGCGTGCTTATCTTTATCAGTGAAGGGGCACTCGTACCCCAAAGGGTACTGGTTCTGCTGGGTCCTGCAGTTGCCATGGGGAACGTGGAAAGATTTGGAATGGCTCAACAAATTAAAAAAACAATAAAATTAACGCTTAATAATATAAATAAAGAAGTCAAACATAAACATAAATAAAACAATTCACGCATTGAGTCAGCTTTAACACATGAACAAAGTGTGAAAAGCTAGCGAGTGAGCAAAAAAATAACTGTTAGCTGCAAGTATAGGGAAATGCTTCAAGTTAGTTAAAAACGATGGATTGTAAAGGGTGTGGTTACGACCCAAGAGCAGTACAACAGACACGTGAATCTTGGAAGAAGGCTTTATTTAAAAGCAAAGATCTCAACAGCAAACAGTCTGAGATCCACTCCCGTAGAGAGACCCGCTCAGGGAAACGCCAAGCCGTCAAGGGAAAAGGCAGACAGAAACCGGAGGGAGCTGAGGCTAGTCTCGTGGTCGGGGACAGAAGGCTAAGGCGGTTTACCGGGGAAGAGGCAAGACGGGGAAGTTCAAACAAACAGGGCCGGCAACGGGAAACCAGTCCGAGGGTAAGCGCTGGAAGGTCTGGCATAATGCAGAGAACGATCTGGCAGTGTTTGTGAGGGAAGCTGTGACTTAAATACTGAAAGGAGTGAGTGCAGTAGGGTGGGCAGGTGAGTGTGATTGAGCTGACGAGGTGGGTGTGACTAGCAGGTGAACTGAGTGAGCTGATTAGTGAGTGAGAGACAGAGTGGCAGGAGAGGAAATTAAGCTGAGCTGTGACATGGATGAGTAATTTAAATTGTTGGATAGAATTTAAAAAGATTAGACGATTTTTACTATTATACATATTATAAGATACATTGTAGAAAGATAAAAAGTAACAGAAAATTGGTCGAGCTTCTGCCACTCCAAGAGATACAAATGTGAACTCAACCAAACTGACCTCAACATTAAGAGTTCATCGTATGTATTATAACAATATCCATTTTTATATCATGAATAGTATTATATAATATCCAGTTAATAATAAATCAGTGAACTCATCTATAGTCTGATGCTTGGTGTCGATGAAGGGGTACCTGAGTCCAGCTGACAGAGCTGTCGGGGTAGGTTAAATACGTGCTATGAATAAAAAATCTGACAAATAAAAGAAAGTAATGACTGACAGGTAATTCAGTGCAACATCACCTTCAGTAAACCTGCAGAAGGGCAGGAGAGGAGGACAGGACACAGCTCTATCTACAGCATAATGTGCCACCCACCCACAGCCATAAATCTTTTAGCTCTAGCATGTCCTGCATTTCCACTCCAGCTACACCTCACTGCATCGCTGCACGACCACTGAGAATCTATCTTGGCTGAATACTCCACAGACATCAAGGATACTTGACCTCTAAGCCATGCCAAGATACTGTCAGCCTTACTGCACCACAATGTGGGAGAAAAGACTGAAAGAGAGGGAACTTCAAGGAGGGGAAGAGGAGGAGAAACCAGTGAAAGATTAAATTTAATGTTTGGGGGAGTGAGACAGAGGGATAGCAAGTGGAGAAACTGAAAGAGTCAGGCATCGGAGGGAGTGGGTGGGGGTGCACTGCAGCAGTGCTGCAAGGGCTAGAGCTTATCTCTAATTGGCTGCTTTGCTATCAGGAAGCTTAGAGATGAGGACAAATTAGCTTTGTACAATGACCAAGCCCAGGATGGGCTGGGGATGCTTTATAAGGAGAGCCAAGAGGTTTTCCTGGAGACAGAAGTCTGCAGCAAAGGCACAGATTGCTAACTCTCACCACCCCTTTGGCTGTAGCTGCTTCACTGTTAGCTCCATCCCAGCCTTTACTGTTGAGTGTCAGCCAGGCAGTGTAATGTATAATGAATTAGCAGCTCGTGTTGATGACCACTTGGAGTGAGAAGTCGATGGGCGTCAGGGTAAACGTGGGCCTTTTGTTTCAACGCTTGAATTAAATTACTGCAGCCTGAATCAAACACAATGATTAATGGATTATTTGGGTAAGGGTTACGCTTCAGTATCATGTAATTATACTGCAATTATGCAAAATTGTTTTCTTGTCACTATGGTATGGTCTACCAAGTACAAATAGAATGTGTATATGTTGATGCTAATACTGATTACTGATAATACAGCAATGCTGCAGCATCCCGAACAAAGTGCTCTAAGGTCAAGTGAAAGGCGGACACTGCTGAACATGCTTACACTGATCCCGCTTTGCAACGCGTGAAATAAAGAAATAAAACCAGCAACACATGGTGACTGATAAAAAATATGATTACACTTAAAAGCTTTGACATAGCCAAGAGATTTTCATTGCACTGTAATGAGTTTAGTTCAGTTGGATCCATCACTACCTCCAGTGTGCCACCCACTCAAAATTGGCGAGTGTTAAATAGGCAAATCACAGCAGAGGCAGAAAGACAAGAGTTTGTGATTACAACAAAATAAATCCCACTCTTCTGGCAAGAGCCGCCCTGTGCAGCATTCAAGGGCTATGATTAGCCGAGCGTCCATGCTTGCCGAGGCACTGGGAACCTGATTTGTTCATGTCCTACACCCTGTCCAATGGGCTATCCTGACCCGAACTGCTTGAGGTTCATGCCTAACCTCAACCAATCGTCTCTGCCTACACCAGCCACGCAGGCCAGGTCTTGTCAAGAAGACTAGTAGGAATTCATAATTACGCGTCTGTACTGTAAATATGAAGCTACATCTAGCAGCCAGTTAGCTTAGATTAGCACAAAACCTGCAAACATGGCTCTGACAATTTTCTGATTTTACGAATTGTTGTTTTTCATGCCTCAGTTTTTGTACGGATTTAATGTTCTTTCATACATTGGCTTTCGCTGCACCCTTTTCCCTAAAATCAACAGCCTCAACCAAAGCAAACTTGTTCGGGCAAGTATCCCCTTCAGTACAACTCCCACCCATAGACCCAATGTTTCCCACAACTTCTTCTTTACCTTCCAGGCAGCATATCCTCCACAATCCAGAGTGGGTGAGCGCCCCAGGATCCTTCTTGTCCTTGTTATGGGGATCATCCTGGGTAACGTTGGCTGTGCTGTTGCAAATCATGGCACGGGAGTACAGCCAGTAGTCCGTCCCTATTGCCACCGTCATCAGGCCGAAGGCAGCGAATGCCCCGACGGTGGTGAGAAGGATCTGGATCCCCTTCTCACACACCATGCCTTCAGAGAGAAAAGACAGGAGGAAGAAGGGAGGGAGGAAAAAGAAAAGGTTGAAAAAGTTAAAAGAACAAGAAAGAATGGACTAACAAAGCAGAAGTGTGTTTACGATCATACACAAAGTGCAGTTTATTGAAAAAGACGGCAAACGTTCAGGTGAGATGATGAGGGGCAACGGGAGGTGAGGTGCACCGATGGGAGGCAGAGAGGGTGGCGATGGGAAAAGGCGAGAGCGAGGAGGAGGCGGATGTGGGAGGTGCATAAGTGGCTCTATGATGTGTCCTTGGAGGAGAGTTGGATGACTCTGCTGACTCCGCTTAACAAGACAGAATTGATGTGAAACACAACAGATCACACCCTCCCAATCTCAGTGTACTCCATATTCATGACCCTGACACCATTTCCCTCAGAATCAGCACGGCTGGAGATGAATACACAAACAAACACACACGCACACACACACACACACACACACACACACACACAAACACACACACACACACACACACACACACACACACACACACACACACACACACACACACACACACTTAGCAGATCTAACAAGATCACCTTGTACCTATACAGTCTTCTTTAGGAGGTGAATGTGGTTGCACCTTTTACATACACATAGGCATGTAGGCTCTCAAACAAATAGCATCATACAGCTAGTCACATGGATCCATGAAGTGGCCTATAATTGTAAATATCCTCGACTATGTTCAGCATAAAAAGTTTTCCTTTCATCCTAATAATGCTGATTCGGACAGACATTCGAAAAGACTGAAGCAAAGTCTCAAACAGTCAAGACTTACCTGACGGCGAGTTTCTATCCTTCGACTCAATTTTGAAATCTTTCTTTTCCTCGTCAGTGAAGAACGTGCTGTCCCCTCAATCCGGACAGCATCCATCGACTGTTTTCACCCGCTCCCCTCTCTCCTTCTTGCACTTGTTCTCTCTCTTTTGCCTCTTTCTCTTGCTCTCTCTCTCTCTTTTTCTTCTTTCTCACTGGAAAGCTGTTGCTGGTGGTGGTTGTGGCTTGGACGGTTGTCCCGCTCTCTCCGTCCGTCCTCTGTTAGCAGAAAACTCGCACCATGGTCACTGCTCTGCTGCTGCACATGAAATAAAGCAAAGGTTAGGGGATTTTTGCATTGTATTAGTTTATGTAGTAGTAACAGCCATGCATCACAGAGGAAAGGAAAAGTATAATCATATCAGAGCTGCAACAACTCCATTATTCTAATATATATATACATACATATATAGCCCACTACAATGGTCACAATAGCAATAGTACACATAGAAAAAGGCTGCTGCTCTGACAATCAATAATTTGAATGGCAATATCTGTTCTACTCCTATTTTATTCATGTGTTTTGTGCTAATTAACAAATGTTTCCATACTAACACACAAAACTGAAATTGTGAACATAGAAAATGTGATACCTGCTTAAAGTCAGAGTGTATTATCATTGTGAGAATGTTAGTCTGCTTAAGTTATTTTTAAGTATTTAGCAACTGTGCCTAACTACAGCCTCTCAGAGCTGCTAGCAGGGCTGTAGACTCTTGTTGCAGATACATTTTCTGTTGATGGACTAATCATCATCAACCCACCAGCTCTATATTCTACACTACAGATGCTTTTTTTAAATGTGGTTAGCCAATATTGAAACATTGTTTATACAGATTAGAGTGATTATAAGTGACAGTATTACAGGCTAAGGACAGAATGACTCCAGAGCGAGTTGTACTGCATCTAGCCTGAATAAGAAGAGCAAGAGGGGGAGGCAGAGAGGACCAACCCGACATTGTTACCATAGCAACATTGAATTCCAAAGTCTGGATCAGCATAGAGCGAGGGGGGGAAAGGGAGAGGGGCAGGCAAGAGATAGAGGGAGAAAGAGGCAGAGAGCAAAGCGGAGAGAGGGCAGAGAAGAGTGAGAACAGAGATGGGAAAGAAAGAGGCAGAAATGGGGGGGTATATTTAAAATCACTAGCATGAGTGAGTGAAACACAGACAGACACACAGACAGAACAGTGCGCTAATACTCTATCAATAGATTTGTGTGTGACCATGGTGACACAGATGCTCCCAGACAGACACACACACACACATGCACGTGCACTCAAAAACACACGGCAATAAAGACAACGCAACATCAGTTACTGAAGAGAGAATGAGAAGAAACCGCTCTGTCGGTATGTTTTCTTGATGAATTAAGGAAAAGATATGAGGATGCAATAAAGCAGCACACATTATTCAACAAACATTATTTAGCAGACATAATGCAGTGCAGTCAAGTCTGTTAATATTTGATGATGCAATATGGCACCGTGATCAAAATAGGTTACATCCTGTTTGCATTGTGAGACCCAAAACAGAGCTGCCTCAGAGACAGAAGGGGAGATGGAAGGAGAGACGGTGTGTTGTGTGTGTTTTTTATGTGTGTGTGCACATTTCCTCTTCAATGCATCTGAGGATGGGTCTAGTCCAATCTTATTGAATCCCAGTAGGCCTAATGTTCCCCTCAGCTCCCCTCAGTTAGACAGTTAGCCTCCTATCTCTGCATTCAGGCTCCTTATTATGTAAACTGTCAAATGACACCACCACACTGTGGCTTATTTATACATTGTGGGCTCATATGTGCAAGCAAACAAGTGAATGTGATTGTGCGTGTGTGTGCATGCGTGTGCATGTGTGTGTGTGTGTGTGTGTGTTTGTAGTATGACCTTCCAACCCTATCAACATACTGCCTCTCCCTGAGGAAAATACATGTCCAGAAGGGCTTACACTATCTCCAAGACCTAAAAAATGCAGTATCTATTGTGTGTGTGTGTGTGTGTGTGTGTGTGTCTGTGTGTGTGTGTGTCTGTGTGTGTGTGTGTGTGTGTGTGTGGTCTTTGACTACAGTATTTAATGAATGACCTTAACAATAACCTACTAAGTTATTACCCATAGCAAAAACTCCCTTGTGTAGGAGATCATAATTGCCATTTAATTATCTGTAATTTCTATTTTCCACTAATAATTAAGAAAGAGGGGAACGAGAGCAAGCGAGCGTGAAAGAACAAGAGGGCAAGAAAGAAGAAAGAAAGTGTGAAAGTTTAACTAAATGGTTAAGACGAAGGGACTGTACAAAAATCACTTAAAGATATTAAGGTTTACATTTGGGTACACAGTGCTCCTCATCTTTACCTGGATAACACAACCAAACAGTCATCAGTTAAGTTGCTTTGAGGGAAATGTAGTTGCCAGTTTAAAGCTGTCCATCATGAGTCTTTATTACAAAGTCAACTAAGGTTCAGTGCCCCTCACCACCTCAATTATTTTCATACAGTCCCCAACAGCAACATATTTGCCTAGACTTGTGAACATTTCGTGGTAATTTCAGATTTACTGTAGAACATGGATTGATTTCAGAAATATAAGGACATGTTTGCCTTCTCAATAGAGCCGACCCACTTTTATAGTGATGCTCTTATAGTATGTGTGCATGCAACACTCTGAGGACTCTGGGCCAGCCAGCAGGCCCGAAAAGCAGGTTGTACTGCAGCAAGGCCAACGGGAGCTAGCTGCTACAGCGACCATTATGGGACCAGGTCTTCACTTGTCAGAAAACTTACGATGTAATCAGATCTTCCTGTGTGACTCATTCCCAGCATGACAGAATACCTTGTATAAAATATAAGCACACCCAATGAGTTGTGGCTCCAATAATGCAGCCATAAATCACATAGGAGATTTGAATTTTGAAGCAGCTGCTCCATTAGCTATTCATTGCATAAATCAACTACCAAACTGCTTGTTGAATAAATGATGACATCTGTAATAAGTTTTTCCACACATGTGAAAGGCAAATGATCCTGTGTGGGCATGTGAGAGTATTTTCAGTGTAGATACACAACAACGATTCAACAGCACAGTCACACTAAATTGACTGTTACATGAGCAGGAGAGGAAATATCAGGGACTTAGTTAGTGAAAATTCCACTGGCTAATGCTGATTGCTTGACCAAGAGAAAAAAAATGCACTAGGCCTACTTATGATGACAGCTCTATAAATACAAGCAGCGTATTCTATTTTGAGTGCTTGATGCAAACATGTCTAAATATTCAGAGCAGTGACTCTTGGTAGCTGTGATGATTTCTCTCCTTAATCATGAGAAAAAGCTACACACCTGAGCTCCTTGCTGAGATCCCACAGCTGGCAAACACAAACACAAACACACACACATTTACATCTCCGTACACTAACATGCATGCCAGCACAGACACACACGCAGGTGCATAGAAAAAGATCAACACGCAAACAAACCCTTGGCATGCAAGCACATATGCAGCCTCAAACCCCCACAACTGTCAAAATGATGACAATAAAATCATAAAATAGGTCATCTTTAAAAGGCATTTCAAAGCATAGCCGAATTGCCATTAAGCCCATGTGAAAAGTCTACCACGATCCTCAGACTGCATGTGACCAAGTCTTTGCCTGTCTGAGCAGAACAGCCTGAGGAGGCAGTGACAGTAACACCTTGGTCTAAGAGGCTCCCAAAATAAAGTGTCTCTGGATGACCTGACGCTCATGAACCCATGAACATATGCTTAAACACATGCACACGTGCAGCACATGCTTAAAGCCCCATCCACTGAGTAAAGTAACAGCAGCTCTAATTCAAGACCGCTCTTGGAATTTATGGTTTTAATAAAGAAAGAAGTGTGTCGTTAATTCATTATCCTGCCATTTAAGTGCAGCAGAGGTGAAGGAAATTAAGTAGGAAAAGAACTGAATATTTGCAGATATCAAAGCAGCTAGAGTAACCCTTAATACAGATGGTACGGCTGCAATTAATGATTATTTTTATTGGTGATTAATGGTTGAATCTGTAAAAGGTCCTAAAATTCGGAGGAATACCAATACGAGTCCAAGGACAAACATACATGATTTACAATGACAAAAGTCTGAGAAAATGAGCAAATGTTCATAATTGAGAATGTAAATGTTTAGGAGTTTTCCTTAACAAATGATTTAATAATTGGAATAAATTAATGTTGGTGTGAAACAAAAAAATATGAATAATTTTGACATTTTGAGGAAATACATGACCTCACTTTCTTGTTAAGAAAAGATGAAAGAGGATCAATACCACTCTCAGATATTAAAGTGGTATTGATCTTCTCATCTGACTTTCAACAAGAAAGCGTGTTTACCAAAATGACTATTACTTCAACTCAAGGTCCACCCACTAGCTTTTTCAAGGGCTTTCAACCCCATCGCATGGTCTTCAATAGTTAATAGAGTTTAAGAGTTTATGACAAATGAGAAATGAGCAAGCGTCTTCTGTTGATGAAACATGGTTAAAAGCTCCAGAAAAAGCTAATCAGTAGACCTTGATTTTAGATTTTGTTTTGTCAGATTAATTGTCAATTTATTTTCTGTCAGTCAAATAACTGATTAATCGACTAATCTAATCTAAGCTAATTACTAAAGTGATATACACAACCTTTTCTGCACTCTTTGGCATAAATCCTTGAAATAGTAAACATCTTACTAAGTCGTCTGAACTTTATCTTTATAATATTGTAATGAGTGAAGAAGCTTTGGTCACATGTCTCATGTTGTGTATCTTCAGTCTAGTGAGCACGCTCTCCTGTCAGACATGCTAACACTTTGTCTGCTGTATGTTTACACTGCATGCCTTCGCACAGACAGGTTGCCTACAATGTATCACTGACACGATACGGTTCAATCACAGGCTCTTACAACCCTGCTCTCGGAGGCTGCACTAACTTGAGCGAAGCACTTAAAAACACCAAAGCTGGAGGTTAATTGATGCATGGGTCACAGCCATTGAGACAGGAGTCAATTAGAAAGCTTCGGATAAAAGCCTCTGCTCACTGGAATTATAAGCAACGTTGTGTATGGAATCAGCAAATACAGGAAGCCCTGTACTCCTTTTAGTACAATCAGAGGTTAAAATGTACTTTACTTAACAAGTACAGTAAATATGCAGGAGTTTGTTTTTACTGACATTGGTGCAGAGAGCAGAAGTTCCACATGTATCTGATTGAATAGTTATATTTTGATAATTAGACCTGTTATGGGACCCTTATTTAAAATGAGGTATCTGAGTCTGTTCTCTTGTACAATGCAGGGTTTCCTCCTGAGCTCCCTAAAGAGAGAAAGGAACATTGTGAAGCCTTGCTGGAGACCATCAAGAAAATTGCAGCAAAGGCATTGATCCTCTGAAGAATATAGCTACATGACAGATGTGATGATCATTGCAGAATTGCTTCTCCTCAGAGAGAGAAGCAGAGTAAGAAGGTGATGAACGGCTAACGGCCAACCAGCTATGAAATAAGAGAGAAATAGCGAGGCAAAACAAGTGGAAATATTCAGAAGTTACAGACATTGTTTCCAATTGTTCTGGACCGCTCGTGCATTAGATGATTATGATTTGGCCGGCGCTTAAAACAACTACAGCCTGTGTGGGCTACGCACCAGTATTGACTGCAGTGAGTCACCTTACAGCGTAAACAGCAGATCTTAGAGGCGGCTGAGGGGTTTTTGAAAGTAATCCAAAATCCACAGAGACAATCATCAAGGCCACACACAGTACAGACGGTGTTTACCACGTGGGACGTGGAGTGGCTGAGGGGGCGTGGCCAAAAGACTGCGGGAACGACCACATCTCAATGAAGAATTGCTGATCATTGATGGAGAGTTAATGGCAGTTAATGGCACTATGTTGCAAGAACTTTCCCGTCACTGTTTGGGACATGTTTGGTGTATCACTGCGCAAAAGTTAGCCGAACAGTCCCTTTAAAGGGACAGTTCATAGTTCCTACAAACGGCTCACAACAAGGTCGGTGGATTATCTTGAGTAGCCAGGTCATGATTTCTGGAAAGAGAGATTGCTGATGAGTATTTTTTTGGCGCTCTGAGCACCACTAGCCGAGTGACTATCTAGTCCCATTATATTGAAGAGAAGGCCGACATTTCTATGGCCGATATCTCAGGGACTCACACCAAAACAATCTAGATGTGTAAATAGCACCTTATACAAGGTAAGAGGTAGATAAGAGGAGAAATATGCATTTTTGATTTTGGGGTGAACTGTACTTGCAGGTGCAACAATATGTATGCATTAGGCTCAATGTTTATACTGTCATTAAAAGTCTGAATCCTGAAGTTATTTTGCAAACTAGAGTTTTAATTAATTATATGAACTCCATGTTTTACGATACATCTATTGAAATGTACAGAATGGCGATTACCTAATTGTGCAATTACGTTTCTCATCCACAATTATCTATTTACACATTGCATCTATTTATAATGAAACGAACAACAAACTACAATTTAACAATCAATCACCACCCACATTGACACCAGCAATTTACGGCTAAGTGCCATGATGTAAATGTCCAGAGTTCAACTTTATCCCTGTGACACTGCTCACATCAAGTGAGAGATACACAAGCTGGATCTGCATGATAACCACAAAGGAGCAGGTGATGCTGATGGACACTTATGCTGCTGTAAAAAGAAAAAGGCCAGACCCCATGCTGAAGAGATGCTGCACCTAAATCAAAAACTCAGCTCAGAAGGGGGGAAAAGCTTGTGCTATAACTGCAAGTGACCACATTTGGTTATTTCACATCAGATGATGATAATCATTCAGAGTCCTTCCTGCAGCCCCCAGTGAAGACAGGTATAGGTTGTCTCTGACAGTGCACGGTGTCTCCTGAATGCTGCAGTGCACACTCCTATAGCATCTCCAATCACATTTCATTCCACCTTTTGCCCAGATGTGATCTAAGCTGTGATGAAAAATGAATGATTGATAGCGCGCCAGATGTTTGGTGCCCTTTACATCTGAATCTGACAGAACACAGAGCACACGTTGGCCAGCGAGAGGAGACAGTGGGCTGAAAGAAAAATGAATCTCATAACTCATCAGATAACATGATGTGGCCCAGGTCCAACACGAAGCTAAGACGTTGGCCCTGCAATGTGAGGTGTCCAGCGGCGGAGCGGCAGAAGCTGAAGCCCACTGATTAGACACATACGAGCTCGGAGCAACGGGGCCGAGAGCGTGCAGAGCTCAAGTATAGTGATGCGGACTGCGGTGCATTCATTAATAGAGTAGGCTACACACATCACCCTGCCTGCATACGGCTACACGGTGGAAAATGGACGCCTAGCATCAAGCGGCCGGTACAGAGGAAACTCAGTGGAATGGGACCCAAATCACACATTACACACGTCCACATCCACAGAAACCACTCCCGATTGTGCGACCATTTCAGCATATACAACGGATATTTTAGTCCCAACACCTGCGGTGCGGATGCAGGGAGAGCTTCAAACGAGCTATTATAAGGATTTCATTTGCATAATAGACGTTGCCGTCGCTAATTATAGGCCCGCGGAAATAGGTGGCAAAAATCATTCAGCATTTAATCAGAGAAGTGGCAGAAGTCTGAGAATGATTATCATTATTTTTTCCCCTAATTCCGTAGTCTTCACTGTCAGTAGTGGGCTAAGTTGCGGGCAACGTGAAACAAATCAACGTGGCGTGTAAATTACACTGAATAAACTGTGATCCATTAAGCTGCAAAGTAAAAACAACAGTGACACAGTGTAATCGTAATAATTGAAAGAAGCTCGTAGAGGTCTTACCTGCAGGCTTTTTTATTTCAGAGATTCGCAGCGCGTCGCACTCCCAAAGAGATGGAGATGGAGGGAAAAAAGAAGATAGGGGGTGGACGGTGGATGGGCTGAATAACGGGTCTATCGAGCCAAAAAAATAAATAAATAGAAAGGGGATGATTAGAGTTGGTGGAAATAAAAAGCTCGTGAGGGACTGGGCTCTCAATTGCTGATTAAATTTAAGTCAGCCAGTGGTGGAAAAGGGTTGAACATGCATAAAAAAGGCTAATACAAAACACGTCACTGAACACGGATTTGTCTACAGTGGATGTGGCCGCTGCTTGTGTGTACTCGGGGAGAATGCGTCTCCCCCCTCCCCTCCGGTTGGACGAGCGCTCGCCTGCCTGCCTGTCTGCTCCTCTATCTATTTCTCCCACACTGAGACCGACGCAAGCAACTTGTCGCATCCCACCAAAACTCCTCAATGATGTGAATGATGACGGATAATGTCAGAATCGACACAAGATGAAATCTACTACACTATGTTGCGCTACAAGATCACGGCGAAGGTTTAACCCCCCCTCATCTCATCTGCCCTCCCTCTCCCTCTTCTCTCTCATATTGAGGGAATTGGTCTGGATGTGCTTATTGGAGCGTGTGCCGCGCGCGCAGGGCTGTGCGATTGTAAGTAGCCTACTAGCCATGACCGGGTTATATGTGTTATTGATGTGAAAAAAATATATACATATAATATATATATATATATATTTGCTGGAGAGCGACTCGATGGAGTGCCAGTGGGACACTTTTCCTCTGTGGTGTGATGATGATGATGATGATGATGATGGGGCCGCGCTGGTAGTTCTGGGAAATGCAGCACGAGCGCAGCCCTGCAGAGAGAGAGAGAGAGAGAGAGAGAGAGAGAGAGAGAGAAAGAGAGAGAGAGAGAGAGAGAGAGAGAGAGAGAGAGAGAGAGAGAGTTGTGTTAAATAGTGGAGTCAAATATCTACAGGTCAATATTAATGTATCAATATGGACAGATATTCATCTGGAGCCATATAATAATTGTGATAATTGACTATCATTGCCATAATTATTTAATCTTTAGTGATAAAGGATCTATCTGTTTGTAGTATAGACTAAATATGTCATGCACAGATCTATAAACATGGAGCCAGCGGCTGAAGCTGCTGGTCGCAAAGCAGCAGACAAAACTGAGCGGACAATGACCTTCAGTAGCTTTAAAATGGCTTTGCTGCCCAGTTCACCTCTCTCTCCCCTCTCTTTCTCTCTCCCCCTCTCTCTCTCTCCTCTCTCTCTCTCTCTCTCTTTCCCCTTACCCCCCCCCTCTCTCTCTCTCTCTCTCTCTCTCTCTCTCACACACAGAGGCACACATACACAGAGAGGGGAGAGGGAGAGCTGGAGAGAGCTAATACAGAGTGACAGGTCTTTCATGCAGTAATGGTGATGGTGAAAAGAGAGATCCACTCAACCCACACTGCCACACACATTAAGTCAAACACAAACGCATACGCAGACAAACAAAAGAAGCTAACACACGCCAACACACACTAACACACACACACTATTACAGAAAAGTGGCCACATAGCAAGCACAAGTCACAATTTAATCTCAATTGTTTAGACCAGCAGTCAGGCTTTATTCATCAGGAGAGACATACACACACCTACACACACACACCTACACACACACACACACACACACACACACACACACACACACACACACACACACACACACACACACACACACACACACACACACTCAGTCCTAGAAGTCAGACAGCAGAGTGCTCACGCGTTTTAGCTTTATTGACCTGTGGATGTTTGATGTTTGACTTCCTAATGTAACACCTCTTACTCTGACTCGCTTTCTCTTACGCACACAAGCACAGTCACACATTATTATTTACTATTTGCAGATTTGGCGTCTTGGTTTCAAATTCTATGTCGTTCTGGATTGTTTTCTGATAGAAATATTGGGTTCTACGCTAGATTTCAGATTGTTTAATTGATCTATTGTTGATCAGAAACAACAAACTGGCTGTTGCTCTAAATGTATTATTAGTTCACCTACACAGCTCTTTCCCTCACTTTACTCTCTTCTTGACCTTGGCCAAAAGTATTTCTTTTAATTGTATGACAAAATACTTGTGCATTACAAACCAGATTTCAATTGGAGTTTTACTTCCCTTTAAGTTAACTTACTTTATATTACAATTCATTCTTATATTCTTTTAATGCTATTTCTTTAGTCTCATGCGGGTTATGATAAACAATTACAAACCTTCATGCATACACATATGCCAACGAACCCCGCCAGTCATGCACAAATGCATACACACATACAGCACTGATCAATTGTTGCCTTCGGGCTGTGGTGGCTTGCCGTGACTGAGGAGGGAGCCTGGTTAACATCCAGTGGTTCACCGCAGTGCAGTGTGCATTCACTTACAATAGTTCCCTCCATCACTGAGACCAGCCAGAAAAACACTCTTTACCTTATCATTAAAGTGCGTGATCACTACAATTCACATCAAAATGAGGTCTTGTCTTTCAGTTCTGTCCTTATAATTATTATTATGTTTATGTAAAAAAAAAAGAATATAGAAAAAATAATGAAACATTTAACAACAAAAAAATAGAAAGATATAAATTCAGAAGCAGATAACCAGAGAAGGTGAACAGGTTGAAATGAACCCATGTTTTACGTTTTATTCATGTTTAGGGGAAAGCGAGTGGCACTTTCAACAGGGATCTTAATCACAACTGCTATCGAATTATGTAACTCAAGATTATACAGCATCAGTTCCATTGAAGCGTTGAACAGCATTTGTTTTACCCATTTTTTTTCTTTACAAAGATGGTCATGTGCAAGAAGTCCACGCTTTATGCAGAAGCAAGCACAGCTACACCCTTTTATGTAATCATGTAGAGGCAAAGAAAAAAGCTGGGGGTAGTAGAGAGGGAAAAACAAAGAGGTACAGAGATGAAAAGGGAAAGAACTGCCGCAGTTTAAGAGGCAGCGAATGATTATCGAATGGTTCTATGAATAAAAATGGAAATAAGTGATGTAAAGGAAGAAACAGAACAACTGTCCACAGTCACAAAGGTCATGATGGGGTCATCAGTAGTCAAAAGGTTACAAAGGTGGATTCAAACCAGAAGGTTTGGATACCTATTGGTCGGAAAAAATCTGGATCTTCTTCAACAGCTACTGCTGAGTTGCCCTTGAGCAAGGCACTTAACCCCCTAACTGTAAAAGCAGAACGAACAACAGAAGGTTGCAGTTACACTCGTCTTCACCTAGGTACTAATTTGTGCCAATGCATAAACAAAGAGCAGGGCCGTGATGAAGAACTGCGTGCTTGCGCAACGAAACCCTGCATGAGGGTGGAAATATGATGATATCTCCATGATCTCACTTTATATTCTCCCCCGTAAGTGTGTGAAATCCTCTGTAGGATATCTGTGTGTTTCCCTCTCTCCAGCATCACAGTGATAATGAAAACCAGCCATTACACAACGACACGATGGTTTTATTCTCATTACGGAGATATATCGTGTCGATGTGTCCCTGTGCATGATGTGCCTTAAAAACAAACAAACTAAATCAACTATTCTACTGTTTTTGATACGCAGGTCCTGCTTGTCCGCCCAAGATCCCTACTCTGCATCGTTGAGATACTGTACAGTATTTAAGAGCAACTTGATCTAAACATTAAAGTTCCAAAGCATCTGAAAATATATTACTTACTGCAACATGAAACACAACATGTGCATGCCAAAGTAAGCTAAAATATCCCACAATGTCATACGCAGACGACTACAATGTGATGTTAAAGTATTGATTCATCAATTAGTCCATCCAAAAAAAATGAATCAGCACTATTTTGAAAATAGATTAATAATTTTACTCATTTTCAAAGCAAAATGCCAAACATATGCTGGAAGATTTAATGCGTTTCTTTGTCATATATGGTAGAAAACGTTTGGTTTTGGACTGTTGGTTGATTAAAACAAACAGCTGTGGGACATTACACTTGCCATTTCTTCACTATTTTCTGAAATTTCACAGACAAAACAATGAATCTAGATTAATAAGTAGATTAGGCGATGATGAAAATAGATGCAGTTCTAAACACAAGAGAGCTCAATGTCCCGTTTTCATTTAAACATACATTTTCAGATACTCTAGAAACTTTTTGCACAATGTACCATCACAAATGGGAACCGGAAATATTAGAATTAAAGAACGGCCTATACTTTGTCCATGTCCTGAGGACTTGCGTTTCATAAACAGTGGTATTGTCCTTTGAGCATTAAGTGCAAATGTTATTAATGCTTCCATCTGTGAGTTTTCCAGATATATAAACAGCATTGAAGCTTTTAAAAAATACTTGTAACCAGTCTTTAAAGCATAAATGTTGCTCCATGTGCAGTTCAAAATGGCATGTCTTGTTGCACCTGACATTCACCGTAACAGCTTCAGTCCAACTCATCTGTGCTGCACCATCAACTGACACACAGTGCAGGTCAGTGACGAACGAAGAGTGCATGAAAAAGTAGTGACCTGGGCCCCGATCTGATCCAGGGTCAGTGCTGAACAGCGGCCAGAAGAGGGCATCAGACCGCCACATCAGTGTCGGGTGGGTCCTCCTAACCACCGCTGCGTCTGCGTCGTTGGTTGTAGTGCGCCTGTTGCAGTCTTCATCCAAAGCAGAATGAGTCAGACATTTTCTTAATGTGACTTGTGCCAAAGCTTCATTCATAATCTACAACAGCTATATAGAAGTCCTCATGTGCAATTGTATGTACAAGAAATTTAGAAATTGGTATCTTAATCAAATATGTAAAACATAAAGTAGATTTCTCCTTATGATATTTCAGAACATTGTCCACTTCTGTCTGTTTTTTTTTACAAAGATTAACAGCATTCACATACAGTGTTCTTATTTCAGAACTACTCTATTGTTACCTAATACTTTTTAATTAATAATAATAATAATAATAATAATAATAATAATAATAATAATAATAATACTTTGACATTGTGAGTTCTGAAACTGGATTGATGATGTAAGAAATTCAGAGAAGACAAGAATATATTTAACCATATTTACCTTTCGGTAAAAAGGTATATATAGTCTGTGTATTTTTATGAATTATGTATGTATAAAACTATGTGCATCCTCAGTCTTTGTGATCAGTGTTTTGCATTGTACATTTCCAAATGCATACAAATTTCCTGCAGCACTGCAGTATCTTCGTATTATACCGCAGCCCCTCGCTCTCCCTGCCTCACTCTCCCTCCCCTATATCTCCTCTGTCACTAAACCTAACCTCTAAAGTCTTTCTAGGAATCACTTTTTTTTTACCTCATTCCATCATGAAAAACTGAATTCCTCTTTTTCTTTTCCAATCTTTGCACTTTCTGGCATATCTCCACAATCCTGTTAAATCTCCAACACCTCCTTTGTCCTTGGTTCATTATTGTTCCAACGCTACATTTTATTATGTCTGATCACTTCTCTTTCCACTTAATCTCACATGATCTGTGCTCCAAATTCAGCATTTGCTCTCATCCACATCTAAATGTACAGTATACGTGATTGTGAGGAGTCAGTGTCTCTCCTTCCCTCCCTAATGCTCCCTCTTCCTAACAGGGGGAGGCGCTCATGTGCATGTGAGTGTGATAGTGAGGAGGAGGTACGGGCGACGGAGGCATGGCCATGGGAAGAGCTTGGCCTTGGGGATGTGAGGAGTGCGACCTGGTGAGGGTGTGCGTGGAGGGGTAGCCAGCAGACTGCGGGGGCATTTGGTAGCTCCCTGCGGAAGAAGACCCAGAAGGTGGGCTGCCCTGCCCTTGGAGGCTGCTTTTGGGGGGCACCGGGGGTGCCTGGTTGAGCTGGATGGAGATGTCGCTGGAGGCTTCGGAAGTGCTGCGGCCTCGCTTTGGCGGAGGCCAGGATGATTCCGGGTGGAGGAACTGCCCACTGTAGTCGCTACTCTCGGACAGACGGGGTCGGTAGAGTGCAGGGTGGGGGCGGTACATCTCTTCCTCGGCGTAGCGCTTCATAAACAGATAGACTGACATCACCCCGGCCCCCTGAGACAACGAGTGAGAAAGAAGCAGGATGAGTTGAGGGGGTGATAAGATGCCACAGTGAGAGAGGGACTTTGCTGTGTAAATTATCTGAGTTCAGAGAAAAATACATTTTCAAAGAAGTAGTAACAAGTGATGGCTAGGGAAATTAGCTTAAACGTGACTGACAGGCCAGAAGTGTTAAAAGGAATGTAGGAAAGTAAAGGAGTGAAATCAAATGTGCTTTGATTTAGGAAGATAAGAGTACGCTTTAAGTTCTTTTAAGCTCATATATAACAGATCGAAAGGGAAAGAAGGACGAAAGGAGGAGACATGAGTGTGGAGAACAGATGGAGAGAAAAGGAGAGGAGAGGAGAGGAGAGGAGAGAAGAGGGGAGGGGAGGGGAGGGGAGGAGGTTAGTGTCCACTGCACCACATTAAGAGCAGTGCTGCTGCTGATGATGGAAAAGAGGCAGGAGGAGAGGGGAGGGGGGATAAGCAGAGGATTCACATGAAACCTCTCCACGCATGGATACACACATGAACACACACACAAACCATTGATGCCTCACCATATCTACAGAATTCTAATCATCTTACCTTCTTACACACTCAGCATAAAACACTCATAGAAAAGAAAATATATTCTCTGCGTGTAACACATGTATGCAAATAGCATACTCTCTCACTCTCTTTCCCACATTTCTTCCCACGAACAAAAACACATACACACAGACACACACACAGAGCTTGGACCGACCTCTTTGAGTAAGAAGGAAGAGGCAGCGAAGGCGAAGGACCAGCCATAATGGTAGTTGAAGAACTGCTCGGGCTCCCTGGGCCGGTTCATCACCTCATCATTAATACTGGAGATGTAGAGCACCAGGCCCACCACCAGACTGAGGCCTGCACACAGCACATTAACAATGACAGAGAGAGTCAGAGAGTCAGATACAAGAGAGCGAGGAGGTCATTATATGGCAATCCAGACAGCTGCACCAGTGTGGCGAGGGTTTAGGAGACAGAGGGAGCGAG
Source organism: Ophiodon elongatus (assembly GCA_016806645.1). Classification (NCBI taxonomy): domain Eukaryota; kingdom Metazoa; phylum Chordata; class Actinopteri; order Perciformes; family Hexagrammidae; genus Ophiodon; species Ophiodon elongatus. The sequence continues at coordinate 3,214,643 of JACSYO010000415.1, read as the reverse complement.
AGAGCGATGGGATGCGGAGTGACCAGACCGAGCAATTAGCCTCCAAAATGCTAACATTAATAAAGAGACGACGGAGAGACCAGATGTGTATGTATCACAATGACAGATAAAGAGATGAAGATCAATGACTTTTAGAGACAAAACAATGTAATTATTATGAATGGAAAACATAGAAAATGTATATTACAAAGTTAAGTTAGACCTTCTGATTGTACTCTAATGTTTGCAGCCTTTTGTTTCTCCTCTTGTTGTTTCCTATGTCTCCTTGTGTGTATTGCTAAGGACTCTGTAAGAGTCTTGACTTCCTCCTGCGGTAGTAGTTTGTTCTGTCCAAAATAGTTTTTCAGGGAAAAATGATAATTCCTGAGATTGTTTGGCAAAAATATGATAGGACGTGGTACCGTGTTAGTGTTTGGTTTAGGTAACATAAGCACTTTTATTAAGGTTAGGAAAAGACTGGTCACGGTTAATTGTGCTTCAAGTCTGTTGACTTTATCAATATTTAACCACAATCTTTCCCAAACCGTGAATACATGCTTTGAACATTTAAAATGCTTTAGTTGCTATGAACGGTGGTTGGATTGTAGGATATTGCAAAGAAAAGCAAAATTTACATTATATATATAATGTATACAGTATATACAAATCCATTTATTTAAGTATTATGAAATCAGCGCCTCGTCAGGTAAAAAAACGTTCATTGAAACATTTTATCTTTGTGGTGATTAACAGCATCATTTTGGTGGCATACTTTTCTCTGAAAACATATTTGCTGTTTCTAATTAGTACCCTATAAATGTAATTTCTAGGTAACAGGGTTGCCTGCAGATTTCCATTTAAACTAAATACTTGTATTTCCTTTACTTATCCTGAGAACAAAGTACCTTTAATTTAATTGTCATATTGTAATATCATATTTTGATTACTGACTGAGCTTGTACATTTAGAATTTGGCCCTTTTTGAAAATCACAATAAAGATGTGTTTAAAAAAAGAGAGAGCTAAACACTGAAAGTACGTAAACACTGTAAACGTCAGTGTGTTACAGGACTCTAATCATCATATGGAAAACCAGAATAAGCTTTCAATGACGCTTTTTAGCCATAAGCAACATATACAACATTAAAACCCCTTACTCCAAGAACACTCTTAGAAATGTTAAATGCATGAGACACAACATATGGCCAACATCGAAGAATCAATATTCAAAGAAAGCTGCACGCTGTAAGCAGCATATTTTTAGCCTTCCCTGCAAAATTAAAATGTACCACCCGGCTGTCAAGCAGTTATGTCCTTCACAGTAAACGTCGAGTTTAAGAGGCTGTGTTGTCGATTTAAAATTGAAAAACACAGAAAATGCAGAAACCATGCTGCTGTCAATCCTGCAGTGGAAGTACATCTTTATCTAAATAAGTAACAACATAAAAATTGAGGGAACCATAGATGTGCACGTGTACACTTAGTAGATGAAGGAAACCAAAGGGTGTGCATGTGTGTGAGAGACCAAAGGAAGAAGAAATAGATTATGTGTCTACAAATACAAATGCATATGCAAGTTGTCTGTTGGGTGAGAGAGAAATATCAACCTCTAACCATGCTTCAACAGCTGTGGCGTCTCGCTCTGAATTCTGTAATATCAATCAAAACACGACCGACTCAAACTACAATATTTACCAAACACCTTGTCAGTGATGACAGCAGAATAGGCTCACATCACTCAGTAGTCCACAAACACCACAACATCCACAGTGACTAAGACTACTGAGGGAATGTACTCTGAATGAAGGAGTAACTAGGATATGAGAGAAAGGAGAGCAACTGAGAGAGAGAGGGGGGGGGGGGGACAGAAAAAGCTATGAAAACGGAGAGGCTGGGTGAATGAGAGGAGGGGGGAGGCAGAGGGAGGAGGGGTGAGTAGGGAAGGCAGGAGGAAGGCAGTGTTTAGCGAGAGAGAGGCTCAGTGCAGCAGAATATCTAACCACTGAAAAGCAATTTGATACACTTGCCCCTTATTGTCACCCTATTATCAAAAAACACTGCGACACTTCCAGCACAGCCTATAAACATTACATAACCCCGGTTACATAAAACCTAATATTCTGCTACACCCTTTATCAGCAAGTCCCCGCCACGGCAAAGTCAGGAGATGTTGCTGCAGCTACCGTTTGATGCTCCTCTGAGCTCGGCTTCCTTCTCAAACATGTCAAGTGAAACAGCCTTTGGAGAACGTGAGCTCCAGTTTGGCACCTGGCAGTCTTTACACACAGAGGACAAGAAACGGGAGCATTAGAGCCACCTGCTGTTCAACAAGGTTAATTACACTAATGCAGAAAATAAAGATGAAAGACCTGCTCATGGTACTGTGGGAATATCGCATGTCTGTTCAGAATTTTGACAATCCTTGGGCGTAATCCAAAAGTCATAATTTCTCTCATAAAGCCTGTTTAATTCCAGAGTCAGAAGAGCAGGGGTTTAATCTAGTCACCTTTTCTGATGACAGCCCACACATCTGCATCATGCACTAAAAATAGAGCCATGATGGAGTGTGTCCGTGTGTGACACAGGACACACCAGGCTGCTGTAATCAATCACAGAGTGAAGGTGTGGTGACAGCGGGACATGAGTAATGGTTCCCACCTGAGAGGATGAAGAAGATGCCGGACACAAAGGCCAGGATGGTGCGTTGAGGCCGGATGTGTCCGATGTTACTGATGACGAAGGCTGTGAAGACGAAAAGCAGCGACACCATCGGGAAGGGCGTGGCTGTCCGCACCATCTCTGTAGGGAGGAGAGGTCACCGTGTCAAACAAAGCTGATGTAATGTGTCTTTAAACTCCTGGGAGAGGTGAATGATAATGTCTCTGGAGATTATGAAGTATTAGTTAAAATCAGAGGCGGTAAAATCAAGGAAATATAGTATGATCAGTTAAGTGGAGATGCCGTGACATTCATCACTAAAATAGGGAGATTGGAAACAGCATTCCTTTCTTACAGTGGTCTGCGTTTCACTTTTGTTATGGACAAATTCAAAAATGTCTATCTGGTGAAATGTCTAATTGCTTTATAACTAAAGGAAACAGAGTTTTGATGTAAAACGTTGCTACATAAATATTGAAATGGTTATAAATCTGTGAGATTACAGAGAACTTACTTACAGAGTTGCTATTCTATCAATATGCTCTTTAAGTATTCAGTACTATCCAAAACAGCAATGAGAAAATTATGCTGATGATGAACTAATGAAAACTCTCTGTTAAAATGTTAATGGGTTATAACAGTTGAATCAATTTTAGAAATAATAATAATAATCATAATAATAGTGATACTACTACGACTAATATTAATACTACTTCTACTACTACTACTAATAATAATAATAATCATCCTCATCATCATCCTCATCCTCATCATCCTCATCATCATCCTCATCTTCATCATCATCATAATAATACTGTTTTCTGGATCAAAGATCTCAATTTTTATTTTCTCTTTCAATTTTAGTTTACTTTAATCCAGTAAATGAATGAAAAACATTATCTTTGTTTATGAGGATGATATTTTTTAAATCCCTTTAATGTAGTTCATCTGATTACTGTTAGAGAACAAAGGCTGCAACTAACGATTATTTTCCCAGAGTCCAAGAGGAAGTCTTTAAATATCTTATTTGTCCGACCAACAGTCCAAAACCCAAAGATAATCATGATGATAAAAAACAGAAAATCCTCACAGTTGAGATGCTGCAGCAAGAGAATGTTGTCTGTTTTACTTTAATCGATTATCAGATTCAGTTTGAGTTTCAAATACATTTTCTGTCGATCCACTAATAGTAGCAATTCTAATATTATGTTAAAACTTCAGTACCCACGATCAATCAGTAGGGGGACTCTGCAGTTACTCTCATACAGCAGATAATGTGTAATGTCACTGAGCTGTTGTATGTTTTACTCACTGAGGATATTTGCAGTGTTTTCAGTGGTGATCTCTATATCGGGTTCAGTGAAGTACTCCGATGCAACACATCTCCCGTTTTCTGCTCCTGAGAGGAAACACACACACACACACACACACACACACACACAAACACAGAGGAAAATGTTGGGGTTTGCTTTCGAAGTCAGTGATGCATGAGGAAACTAAACTAAACCAAAAAAGGAGAAAGAAACATCTCCGGATCTCTGCAGTCCTGCTCACAGGTAACGATCATGTTTTGTGACAGCTATGATTCTGGAGGCCAGAAGCTCGCTTTCTCTCTTTTCTCCCCTCGCTGCTCTCTCACTCGGCTGCTTCATCGGTTTCTGTGTGTTTGTCACTGAGATGATGTGGACATATGCACACACACGTAGCAGCATTGTTTGGATGGTTGTGTGTGTGTGTGTGTGTGTGTGTGTGTGTGTGTGTGTGCGTGCGTGTGTGTGTGTGTGTGTCTTTGCACACATGTATCTGTCTTCTACAGTGAATGTGTTGTTGCATCTTCCTACCAGCCACGAAGCAAACTCTCCAGAGGCCTGAATGCAGCGCCATCTTCACCTCCATGCTCTGGTTCTGCTGCAGGATGATGCCCTCCACCATGATCAGCCAGTAGTCTGTGGACACGGCCACCCCCACTAGAAGCAGCCCGCAGGCTCCGAACACTGTAGACAGGATGGTCAGCGCACGGCTGCTGCACGAACTCATCTGGAGGGCGGAACGAGGGAGGGAAGGGTGTTAGAGGAGAGGAGGAATTACACGTCAAAGCTGTGGAGACACTAATGTAGGTAAATTCGCACGGGGGCGTGGCGGAAGGTCATTAAGAACGGGAGGGAAACACTGAGACAGACGTTTGACGTGCACACATGCAAACAGCTACTGGCTATCTTCCTGTCTCGCTCTGTTATTGCTAAAGATGAGTTAGTGACACATCCGGTGGCAACCAATCCTGTTAAAGGTCAGAGAGGAGCCAATGCAACAGATGATGACTTCACGGTGAACCACTGAACTTAGGAGAGGACTCAAAAAAACCCAGAGAGATGGATAGTAAACACACGCACACACACACACAGATCAGGAGAGGGAGGAGAGGTCCTGTGTGACTCACACATGGTCTTTCTGTGACTTAGTTCTGGTTGACTGGGAAAGACTTCACTGCAAATCCATTGAGCATGCTGTCTGTATGCATTTGTGAGTTTCTGTGCATGTGTGTGTGTGTGTGTGATTGTTCAGCCAAAATCCTCTGCTTAATTTGTTGGTTCAGTATCATCAGCTTGACAAATAATGGAGAACAAATGCATGTGGAAAACACAGAGCGGGGCTGGTGTTTACTGTAATCACCCTCATTTTGCTTACTTATTCAGCACATTATGTGTTACACTGGCAGGATCATTACTGTTATGCAGCTGACCTCATGTCCTCCTTTTTAAGAGGTTAGATACGCTCTTGTTTTGATTATTTTCAGACTTTGTGCCTTTCTCTTTTGTTCTAATTTACAGTTTGTATAATCTCTGGAACATACACTAGATTTTACAACATGTTTAAACAAATGTAACACTACTAGCTAAAACTATAGGACCACCTTTAGTTCTTTCATGAGGAGCTTGACCCACAATGGTAGCATCTATCATTTGCTGAATGTGTGCTGCTGTGAGTATCACACTGTATCTCACATACTGTACAGGCCATTAAAGTACACTTAAGTGACTTTAAAGGAAATGTGACACCATAATAACTGGCTGGAGGAGACACATTATGGAACCATTTCACCTGCTCTGCAACAAGGCGGGAAAATACACCAAAACTGCAACAGTGGCCCGATGTGTACTCAGAAAAACTTTACCGACATCATTACACAACACTGTGCTGTTTGCAGCCTGAGATGCGGACAAGAGGCAAGATGGAGCTTTTACACCAAAGTCTGACCCTTACTGTCAAAAAATAATTGATATTGGTTGTAACAGGAAATGTTTTTTCACTCCTCTCTTGTCCAGTTTGTAACTACTCAGGCTTCACCCTCTCGTTCTTACAGTAGCTGACAGGAGTGAAATCAGGCATGTTCTTCTGCTGATGTAACACAGCTGCTGCTTCAAGGTTTGAAAAGATGTGTGTTTGAGCTTTTCCTCCGCATATCACTGCTGTGCTGAGCTGTTATTTGCATACTTGTGGCCCCGGCTGTTTGATTGTCATTAATAAAAATGTTCACATTGCTGCAGATGACCAGATTCCTTTTTGTAGTTTCTTGTATCATTTTCTCTAAATCCACAACTGTGTATTATTACATACATAACATTTAGTCTAACAGACACTTGTCACTCACTTTCTTGTGGAGTGAACCATTTGCATACAAATGTATGGTAAAAATACATCAGGTTTAGGCTGACTAATTAATTCAACATTGGCCAATCATCAGGCACGAAGAGTGCTTTGACGACAGAAAATAAATGCCAAATGAATGACTTAAACATGAGAACCACTTTATTCTTCTTCTGGTCATTCTTTGTATGACAACCCTTTGAGTCTTTGAACAGCAGAGTTATAAAAGATATAGTAATTCTGCTGGGCAATAAACTCTTAAAGATTAAGCTTGGCCTCATCTTATCTGGACAGCCATTGTGTGAGACGTGACCACTATAGAAGTTGCTTCAGTTTCTATGCAGCACCGGGGATGAATAGAGCTTCTTTTGTTAAGAACAGAGCTGGCTGGTGGTAAAGGGTATACGCAGCAGAGAAATCCTCTGAGGAATGACACGTTTGGGCATGTTGAGGCTGAGAGAAGCACAGAGTGAGTTACTAATGGTAAGGACAGATTTGAGGGGGGAAAGGATGACCAACCACTAAGAACAGGGCAGATTAAAGATAGAAAACCAGGACTATCAAAAGCAAAGGTACAAGATTTACAACTAGCAGGATGAATCCATGTGAGGGTACAACTGAAGATTTGAATGAATTCCTAAGTTTCACACCAAAGCTTGTTCATTTCCTTCTTTTTTTCTCCTTTAATCAGAGGTTGTGAATCATACGACAGGCCTAGAAGTGGTCACTGCTGCTGCTGACATTTGACTGTTGGACAAGAGTTTGAGCCAGTGTGACTGAGAGAGTTTGAGGTAGTCTCCGTAAAATCACGGGAAGGCACACAAGGGGGGAAGATACAGAGACGAGCAGAGCGGAGTGGGAATGAACAATCACACCTTCCAGCAGTTGGAGGATGTGCCAAAGTGGTCAGGAATGAGTGAGAATCAATTGGAGTTGCAACCCAGCAGAAATGAGTGGATGTGCCTGAGTGGCTCTTCCAGACTTGTTCAGCACCACGGACAGCACCATTATCTCTCACAGACTGCACCGTCCAACAGAAAACACATGAAATACATCGTACTGGTTCATAATGAATTTGGACACAAATAAGGGGAAAAAAGTCACCTCTTCGCCGCCGATGTTTTGAGCCCACATCAACCCCCAAAAAAATCCTCTAAAGGGCTGTTGCAGTTTATGGAGAAATAAGCATTGTAGACTTAAGATTGAACGAAAAATAATTCACTGTTAGATCTGTGATAACAATCCCATTTTAGCGCTCTGAGACAGGCCCCACAGCTCCCTCACCCAGAAAGTAATGAGCCAATTGAATTGGTTAGATAGGAGCCACAAGGGGGACAAAAGCTTTAATTCTCTCCAATCTGTCACAATCTACAGACTGACATCACCTCTAAGCCTCACAGGGAAAAAAGACACCAAGAGAAAGAGGGAGTGATGGGCAAGAGGAAAAGAAACGGAGACGTGCTGAAGAGAAGAAAGCAGCAGAGAGAGGCGGACGAAACTATGTTGAGTGAGAGTCCTTAAGGCGGGAACAGCAGGAGTACATGTAGCAGATATAGGTTAGCACAGGGAAAGACCTTGGCCCAAAAAATGGAAGGAGTACCCAACATGGACGCGCACGACGGGGATGCGCCTACACCTGTGCTAAACTAACCAACCTTGACTGTGCAGCGTCTCACAAAATCCGCCCGAGAGGAGGATGGAATCACTCAGTGGAAAATAAATGACTTCATAACGAGTGAACGTAGATATCGTGACTCAATGGGTGGGTTTGCTCAGGATTTCTCGGAGCATTTCTGCTGCGCAGCCACACTCTGGTGAAACTCGCACCATTTTCACGGCGCCCAGCAGATAGTTAAACATCAGATCTTCTGAGAACTACATGTATGTAAAGCGGGGTCTGTATCCCGGCACAGGGCTGACTGAGGCAGCGATATGCGCATAAGATTGTTTAGAAGCCCCCCCCCCCCAGTCACCCCCCCCCCACCTCTACTGTCACACACACTCACACGCGGAGTTTGGAGATGATAAACACAGAGCAGGGAACATGTGAGCGACTCGCACACAAAATTGGGACGGAATTGGTGAAACAAAATGAAGAGCTGCAGAACGACTCGGCTTCCAGTCCAGGTGACATTTAGCCTGACTGTGATATCTCAAAAGAAGATGTGTCTTTACGCTAACACGACACGAGGACACGTTATGAATGCTGCGTTTTTTTTTTCTTCTTTTTTTTTTTTTTTTTTTTACAGCTGCTGTCATCACACACAATAACAGACACGCATACATTTCAAATGACTGAGTCAGGTTGAAAAAGGCGTCATCGTCACAATTACAGCCAAGAGACACACAACTGTAGTTATTTAACAAGGGAAGAAAAATACTCACCCTGCCACGAGAGTCGTGCGCACACGTCAGTAGCCAAGAAACCTCACACCAGGGAGGTTTGGTGGATTTTGGTCTCTCTCTTTTATGTGTTTTCGCTTAAGCCCCTTTACCCATCCTCCAAATCCCTCACTCTCTCTTTCCCCCAATCTGTCCCAGGCACTGCGGTGGATTGGTTCAGCAAGCTACTTTGGCTACAAAAGAGACATAGCGGGAGCAGGAGGGAGAGAAGTGTTGGAGAGGGTGAAATAGTGAGTGAGATAGTGAGTGAGTGAGTGAGCGAGCGAGAGAGAGAGCGAGAGAGAGGGCGGGAGAGAGAGAGATAGGGAGAGAGAGAGAGAGAGAGGGGGGGATAGGGAGATCGAGAGAGAGAGAGGGGGAGAGGGAGAGAGGGAGAGAGAGAGATGGAGAGAGAGAGAGGGAGAGGGAGAGAGAGGGAGAGCGAGAGAGAGAGAGAGAGGAGGGGGTCATGTTAAACTACTATTTCTCATCCTATCATTTATATTATTTTTGTCCGTGATTTGTTTCTGTTTTTCTTCCATTATAGGCTGCTATATTTTATTGGTTTTATGATTTGTTTTTATTTCACGTTTACCTTTGTAATTGGGTCTTATCAGTCATCTGTCATAGACAAAATTGCACTAACCTCTTACAAGGTGCAAAAGTGTTGATTTAGTATGTTGCTGTTTTCTTACATTTTATATATATATTACATTTTATAATTATTATTTTACTTACATTGTAAACCTTATAGGCTTACGACATGAGTTGGCAGTACTGTGCTGACTTATGATCATGACAATAAAGCAACATTCAATTTCAATTCCAGACAAATTTAAATCCAATTTACAGAATCTTGCAGATTTACAGCATTTAGTGTAAAATATAAGTGAAACAGAAGACCACTAGCCCTTTAGTAGCTGTGGTTCATTCAAGATATTTTAGACACTTTAAGTTCACCTTACATTATGACTATAGTTACACTGCACAAGTAACCTCTCCCTCTCTCCCTCTCTTTCTTCATTTCTTTCCTCATCTTCCGCCCTCCCCATGTCTCCTGTGGTCCATGTCCCTTGGTCTATTTTTAGCTGGCTTGTGGAGGAATCCTATATTTTTAGTAACGATATCAATAGTCTACAGCACACTCTGACCTCAGGGCATGAGCGAGAAAGAAAGATAGAGGGAGAGAGAGGGAGGTGGGGGAGTATGAGAGATTGAGGCGAGATAGAAAGAGAGCAAAGAGAGAGGAAGAGGAGGCAGCAGTGAAGAGGAGGGATGATATCATGTCAAAGTGACAGTGAATGATGGACTGCACACACAACTCCGGCCGCAGAGTGCTGGAGCTTCAGATATATGAAGGGAGATACTGTCAAGGTTGGAGTAAAGGCTGTGGTGAGGAGTTTAAGATCAGGCAGTCGACATCAGGTGTACATCAAATCCATCGAATAGGATTTATCTTTTCACAAAAGTGGCATTCCATGTTTTTTTCCCCTTTAAAATACCTTATTTAAGAGTGAAAGTCCTTCACTACTGTATTGTAGGTTAGAAACACATTACAGACTATACAATAGTCTCTCAAAAGATATCAACATTCACGTTGTCTTCACAGGAATTAATATATAACCTATCAAAACATAAAAGTCACATTTCTTCACAAGATTAGTGAATTATTTTTGAATTACAGCAATACAAAGAACATCAAGCTGTGTTTTATCTAAAAAAAAAAAGTGGGATGCAATGTTTTGAAAATTGTAAAATCAAAATGTGAGAAAATTCACACGTCCACTGCCTGATTACCATTATTAGACAATAAATAACTGTAAAACAGATCATAATATTGATGCAGAGGCCAGGACAAGATAAGACACGATACTCGTATGAAAGCACAACCGTGGGGGTCAGGGGGTATATCAAAGAGATAACAGTAACAATAATAAATTCTGACAATATGATTTAAAGAGAATGACATAAAACAATGCATTAAAGGATTTACAGAAAAGAAGAGGGAAATGCAGATAGAAAAAGGAGATTGGAAGTTGATGAGATTTTGATGTGAAGGTCAACTTGTTATAACTCAGATCTCTATGGGGATATTAGTCCCATCATGATGCTGGAGGGGTTGGAGGGGGGAGGAGGTGGGAGTGTGAGGCGGCTTCAGAAGAGGAGGAGGGAGAGAAAGTAAGATGCCTGAGAGGTGGTTTTGCTGGTTCGACAACTACAGTATCACAGTAAATAGAGAGGTCAGCATCTTCTCTGTGCGAGTGTGTAAGAGTGTATGTGTGTGCGTGCACATGCTTGAGATTGCACTTTTGAGTGTGAGTATGTGTGAAAGTGAGGGAGCGAGCGTGACAGAGAGGCGTGAGGAGGAGACAAAGCGAGAGGCTGTGCATGTTTGTTTCTCAGCAGCCTCGCACAAAATCACAGAATGAAACACTTCACTTGTTCTCGTGTCATGATTTTTTCAGTACGTTTATTTTGATGTTCTTGTTCCAGCAGAAAAAAAACAGAAGTTAACTCAACTAACAGACACCTAAATTATCTATTGTGTTATAATTTATGGTTTTGTCTATCGTTTTTTGAAGTATTGTGTGTCGTGACATTTGACCTCAAATGAAACTGAGCTAAGGCATCAGATGAATTGCTCTGACCTTTTACAGTTGGCCACTTTTAAAGGGACACACGTGCACTTGAAGCAAAACTGCAAGGTTTTTTTGCTCCTCTGGATGAGAGATGGTTATAATCATCATTATGCTGACATAGAATGTAAAAAAAATAAAATAAAGATGATTTCAAGAAAACAGATTTCTGTGTGAACTAACCAGCTGGTTTGTGAGATAAGAGCGTTAACAGCCACTTGCCCTGTTTAGATAGTGTTTAATGACAGCCGTGCTATCATTTTTCCATGTATTGAACAGTCCAAGTGAGGCTCACTTTTAATTATGCCTAATCAATGCTGTGCATACGTCATAACACAGCAAAAAGCTTTACGGTTTAGACTACAAAATTAATAAAGTACTTATAACTGTATAAGGGTCTTGAAAACACTATTAAAAGTAATATTTTCGAAGACTGCATATTCATTATTCAGTGTAGTTGTAGGATGACATTAAGGAGCCAGATACTTTATATTGCAAACCAGATAGGACCAAAGCTTGGTGAAGAAAAACAGAGAAAAAAACTATGTGAATAAAAAATTATGCATGCCAAACTGTGGCAGTGATAATCGTCAGGCAGAGTGGGCATGAAATAGGGGGCAAGGGGTAGGGGGGCAGCACTTCAGCCTGCATTAACTGGCAAATGGCTGCGTTGTTTCAGCTCACTGGTTCATCTGAGGTCACCGGTGTGACGGTAAACTCAGAGGTTGGGCCAGGCCAGAGGAACCTGACTGAGCTCTTCCACAGGATGGCAGTCTTAAAAAAGAAAAGATAAAAGGCTACTTGCTCAGTTTGCATTGTATTCAAAGTGTCAACACTCACACACAAATAGAGTGAGATAGATATTTAGAAAGACACAGTAAAGTGCTTCTGAGGCTGAATTACTGTGTATAAACATAATATTCGACTGGAATAAACCTGCTAAGAAACATTTGTATTCATGTGTATGAACAACAAACTGATTAACAAGTGACTCTTTCGACCTGCTATGTGGCCTGTGAGCTGTTTGAGAAAAACCTGACATGTAATTGTTTTGTAAAATTCTCACATCACTAGACAATTTTAATGGGAAAAGTTTTAGATAAATTGGTTTTAAAGTTACACATGTATATTTTCTTGGAAAATCTATAGCTATATAAATCTAGTGTGTCAAAGCAATTCACTCTAAAAACACTGCATGCATTTCTCAGGTTCATTCTACAATACTCTTTTATTAAGTTAAGGGTTGTCTTACAAAAAACTCTGAGATGGAAATCTACAGTATAATACTGGCTTTGTTTGCATTGCCGCAACACATTCTGTGACTATCAATATATAATACATACATTAAAGAGAGTGCATGAATATAAAGGTGTCTTGGCATTTTCTTGTAAACATAAGAATTTGACTATGAGATGTGTCTTTAATACGCTAATTCTCATGTTCAAATTCTTTGTTATAAAACTACTATTATGGGAATGAACAGGGTAGTTTGGGTACACTTGGAGGGGTTGTTGGAGCAGGTTTTGGAGCCATTTTCAAACAGCCGTGAGTGGCGAAGGGGCAAAGTCTGGGTTTTGGAAGGTGAAGCCCTGGAAGTCTTCCTGGTTGATGGCTGCTAGTATATCCGGGTCAGAGGGAGTGAGCGCTGACGGAGCTGCTGTGAAGAACTGGTCGAAGTTTTCTCCTTTTCTCCCACCCTGATGAAGAAGAGGAGAAGATTAGCCTGCATGTTCACACATTTGTGATTAATACTGATTGTATACACACCATTATCTTCCTCCTGAAAAAAAAATAGAACCCAAATCATAAAAAGACTCTACCTACGTATCTCTTTTTCTCACCCACACCCTCGTTTTCTCTCTAAGGAGCTCTGTACCACACCTACAGTAGGAAGAAAGCTGCTCACGTCTCCTTTCCTGCTCCCTGACAGCCGCTCTGCTGGATGATATGAATATAATTTGGCTAATGGGCCTGGCCTCTAACCTCTGAGCATACTCAGCTCACTCAAGGCACACCTCACTCTTGGCCAGCGGGGCCAAAAATTGGCATGTGGTGGGCTAATGATGACAGACAATTTACATATAGGAGGAGTAGGCAGGACCCCAAGGTCAGGGGGTCCTGCTTGTTATGACTGGACTGTCTGTTCATGAGCGCTCAAAGCCCATCTCTAGGAACTAGCAAAGGTGATGAGAGAGAGAACGGAGAAGGGAATTGGGAAGAAGGAGGGAGGGACACGACCATTTGAACTGAGAGAAGAGGAGAAGAAATGACCAAAACAAGGAGGACGGCTGAACGAGAAAGCATGCAGGGAAAGATAGAGAGAATGAGGAAGGAAGAGGGGCAGTAAAATGACATGAAAGAAAGAAAGAAAGAAAGAAAGAAAGAAAGAAAGAAAGAAAGAAAGAAAGAAAGAAAGAAAAAATGAAAGAATGAAAGAATGAAAGAATGAAAGAAAGGAAGAAAGAATGAAAGAAACAAAGAAACAAAGAAACAAAGAAACAAAGAAGAGTCTCTAGTCCATCTGTTCAACTGACAGTTCTGGGTTTGAAGGGCGCCGGGATCTCCAGTCTCTCGAGACGGTCCCAGTCAATCCAGCGGAAGAATGGATGTTCCCTAATTTCTCCCTCTGCATCCTCTCCTCCACCTAGACGCTTGGCCGGGTGCTTCGTTAGGAGCTTGGGAAAGAGTGAGGAAGAGAAGGGAAAAAGTGGAATAAGAAAAGAAAAATATTGTGGTAATCATGGGATACAGATGAATCATATATGTTCTGCTTCTCTTAGTCAACAATGTACATAGTAAGCTTTAAATATTATTTAAATGTATTTGAAATGTTTTATCAAGTAATTTTATTTAATTTGTCTGATTTACATATGCATGTATATTGAAAGTGTGTTATTCGCCTTCATGCTGAGAGTGAAATGACTAGATTAATACCACTCTGGCCTGTATGCTAAGTATAAAGCTAGAGCCAGCGGCTTACTCCCTTGCAGATAGAGACGGCTTCACGAGTGAGACTTTTTGGGTAAACCACACTCTGCTCCATGATGGACTGAAACAGCTCCTCCTCGTCAATACCATCAAATGGTGGCTGGAAGGAAAAGACAGAAAGAAAAGGAAAAAGAGAGTAACCTGTGGGCAAATTGAAAGCAAATATATTGAAATCAAAGTTCTCTTGAAAGTCTTTTGAAGTGATTACAAAGGACAAGCACTGGAGGCTTAAGTGTCTGTGCACACGGCTCTATTGTTAGGATTAAGCTGAGTGTTACCTGTCCTGCCAGCATTTCATACAGCAGTACTCCATAGGACCACCAGTCTACTGCTTTATCATAGGGCTGATATGCCAC